>OY856412.1:641868914-643068914 GCA_963693085.1 Alisma plantago-aquatica
CTGACAGTGTCCATGGAGAATGGTGTGCTCACCATCACTGTCCCTAACGAGGAAGTTAAGAATCCCGATGTCAAGATAATTCGTATGGGGTCTCATGACTCTCATCTGCTGTATACGTGGATGGCCCAGGCGAATTTGACAGCGTCGTGCCTCTATTCTGGGTGTGAGCATCAGCCTTTGTGATCTGCATTATGTATAGCTTTGAGCAGGTTTTTCTATAATATTCGAGGCTTTGGAATTCGGTAGTTTGAATATATGCTTAACCAATATGTTTTGGGTTCAATTATTTGATTGTTTCTAATCAAGTGATGCAAACTGAGCTGGTTGTGATGATAGTTAGTCTAACGTTACAATCTTAAAGCAGACAGCGAGTATTAAGGAAATTTGATGATAGGCTAAACCTACTACTCTATAAAAAAGCGGTAATGTTAGTTTAGATTAGGGGATTTGCGGCTCAACTTGTTGGCTGTTTCTCTTCTATTTATTTGCAATAAAGTCTTTCATGGAATAAAAAGTGGAGATCGCTTACATTAAAGTTTCTAAAGGCCGTTGTCCAAAATCTTCAAAGCTGGTAGACTTGTCTCACGATGAATTGAAACTTCAAAATTGGCTCAATTTCTTGCAGTCCTCATAAACAAAATGAGGCTGAAAACATCTCATTCGTCTACTTTGATCTCTACCAGATTTGATAGAACTCTCATAGTCTCGTACTCTCGCATCCTAGATGCATGCAAGCTACACATCAGTCATGACAACTACCTACGTCTTAACCAGGATGGATCCATCGCCTCTACCTGTACAAAGCCTACTTTCTCCACCACACCGCACTCTAGTTTGCATTGACCGTTGATGCACAAGGAACACGAAGTATATGTATTTTATGTGATGTATATATAGATGCATGAACACGAGCACATAAACAGTGGTAAACTATCGAAATGTGTTGAAGTTAGTGATAATGTTGTTTAGAGGAGGATGGAGGCTGTTAGAAGGCGACAAACATAAGCACACAAACACTATGGCGATATCCATCACTCCCTTGACGCCAGGGAGGAGACCATTAGTGGGAATTACGATATCGATTGTACCTCAGTTATCGGGAAGAAGTAACCTAGGACGCGAACCGCAAGGGAAACACGATGCTGCATGAACTTCCATGCGAAATCAGGTAGAGATCGACATTAATGGGTGCCAATTCACTATTTCGATTACCTTATTTTAGACTTGTTTCAATTATCGCAGCTGTAAAACTACTCTATTAGTTTTTTTAGAGATGAATTTTTGCAATAGATGAATCTGAATCCGACATTAATGCTCCCACGTCTGTGTAGTTCCGATATTTAATAGAATAAATATTAAAAATTGATAACCAGATTACGGTGAGTGGAACATTGAACGGGACGTGATACGGAAAATGTATTAGTAAAAAAAAGAACTGAATCTAAACGGCTGAAACAATTACCGTCGGGCGTTGAAACTAGATTGGTGGCTGCTGCATGAGATATCACTGCTCACTCCCTCTAGAAGCATGAGTCGTCATTTGGAACATCGAAACCCATCCCGAGGTTGTGAAATCTCCCCTTGGTCAACATCTTTGGCACTCAAGGAACATACCACAGTGCGCTGCTACAGTATTCAAAGTCAAACATAAAGCACTTTCTATTGGTGACCGGGTGAGACAATGGATGCCGAACTGTGATTTGATGTGTTGCTTGTGTAACAGTGAAGAGGAAAGTGGAGAGCATTTGTTCTTCAATTGCTCCTTTGCTCACACGGTATGGGAAGACATTTCTAGAACTTGTGGAGTTGCTCTAGATTCATGCAACCCTTTCTCTGACCTTGGACGCATTCACGCACAACACAACAGAGAATGGAAGCAACTCATCATCATGACTATGTCTGGAGTGGCATATTTCATATGGAAGGAAAGGAATAGTCGAAGACATGGTGGTTTAACACTTTCAACAAAGGATCTTACTTATGTCTGCCGTAATGAAATAAGAAAGGTCATCTTTGCACATGAGGAGTTGAGGAATAACATACCAATAAATGCACAAAGGGCATGGGATTTCCACTAAAATGGCATGTTCATCCATGAGCTGGGACGGGGGAGTGGTATAACCCTGTGCGGTATAATAATTGCTCAATTTGTCTAGTTTTGATATCCGAGCATGGACAGAAAATTCTCATAGACCCATCAAGGGTGCTCGATAGGAATAGATATTATTCCTTTTGAGACATTCCTTAGCTGGAGGCATATAGGCCTTTGGAGTACTAATTGGATAACCTACACCCACATAGCCGGGGATAGGGAATCTGATTGGGTACTTAGGCTAGTATTTTGAGCCGGATGACGGTTGTTTTGGGCTAATATTAGTGTGTAATCGAGATAGGTTTCTTACTCTTAAACCTACTTGTAAATGAGGATTTAGCCTGAGGGTTAGCTTAGCTAATCCTTCTTGGAATAAAATTACCAATTTCAAGAAACACATCCCGAGGTTGGCTTGAGGAGAAATATAATCATTGTTGACTATTGGTCGGCAATGCAAACCGATGGTTATTGATGGCTTGCGACCGACGTATGTGTTATGTGGCCCTATCATAAGCCTGGACCGCCTCTTCTGTTGTTTAGAACGTCCCCAAATACACACATGTCCCCTGATTCTAGGATTTGTCACAGATGACTCTCACATATTGTCCCTACGACCTCCTTCTAACGCCTTATCCCTCTTCATCGTGGATTACCTTTGTATAATATAATCATATGTCATATATATATATATATATATATTATAAATTTGAATAACAACACCCTAGGCTACAATGATTTTGCAACTTATCATTGGTTTTAAAATACAAATTATTATTTTTTAATTTATATTCTATAAATTAAGAAGTTTCTAGAGAAGGTCAAAAGAAAATACACTCTAAAAATCAAACACACATTCAACAATAGAGCATACAACTAAGATTAATAATTATGTTTTGTTAGGATCGTATTTATCTAAGCCCTAGCAACGAGCATGCAGATTTGGGTGACAACAATGGTTGCAACAACGACTACCATCTGACGGCTACCAAGCATAGAAAATAGTAGGTTTCCTACTCACCTGCATCAATAAAGTGGTCTACTTGTAATCCTCTTTCCTTTCCTTTCACTGCACTTTGAGGAGGTATTGTTGTTGGATGTGTTGTGATAGTGGCTGAAAGGTCCTCCTCTAACATCAACTAGAATCATTGATTGAAGGCATTACACATAATCTCATCAACTAGCACATCATACAACAACACAAGGACATGTGGCCTTCTTCTAGAAAAGATTTCCCTATCCTCTCATTGATGTAGACATGTCACTTAGTGTAAAATCTTTGTGGTGAAATCAAAACACACATTCATTTATTTTTTAGGTCTTGTGCTCTCGTCATTATCTTGCCATCTAAAATATAAGATGGTTCCACATTTTGAATGATAGAATCTACAAAATCATATTCAAACACTTCCATTGTCATATCCACTTGTAACCCTAACCTTTATATGCCTCTAGGATACTATCGACAACCTATGATAGTTCATCCATGCATCCTCCATGACATCATACTTCTCATTCAACTAAGATACTTATCAACATGATGTTGGACCTTGATGAGGCTCACATTTTCCTCTCTGGAAACTCTCTTATGTTTTGTTCTCATGGAATGGCATAATTAGTCTATGTGTTGTGTAGTAATGAAGCCATCTTATGTGAGATTCAGAATGATTCTATGTTTGACTCTTAGAATAAGACCTCATGATGTTAAATACACTACACATCATTTGTTTAATTACAATCATAATGATTGTCCACTACTTGCACTCCATTAAGGTGATAATTTAGATACTATTCCTCCAGTAGGATTCGATGAAGCTCCATCATTGAAAAATCAACATTTCTATCAATGTTATCATGATTACACTAAACTTATTACTCCAATGTCTCTTAACATTATTTCTATGGAACATGTAATGCACCCTATTGCTGACCTATTCAAATAACAATCACTTTATAACAAAGATCATGCTCCTACAACAAGTAACTATTGGATTTTTGGATATGCCACTCTCTAGTATTAATGATGCAAATATATCTCTTTTGTGTAACTTAACTGTACATTTTGTATCTTAGGTGATCAAGGAATTTAGACAAGATCCAAAAATAAATGATATGCAATATTATGTATGTTTTGATGCTTGTAGTACAAGTCGTACCATGTATATACTTTTCACAAGTATTTTCATGCATCTTGCTAGTAATAATGTAAGAACAAGTGATGATCAACCATATTCTATTCTAAATATTTTTCACACATATATCAAGTCTCTGGGATAGATAGATTTCATTAGATAATAAATTAATTTGTTTTCTAAAATATGATAGTTTTTTACAGATGAAATATTTTGGTTAAACTCTTATCTGACCGAGATTAGTCTGTAATCAAAGTTTGTATTTATTTTTCTAGTCATTGTAAACTTATCTTTTGACTTCTATGACTACTTTAGCATTTATCTTGGTCAAAATACTTAAAGCTATATTGACCATTCATAAGTGTTTCCAATATATAGAAGTGACTATGAAACTTAGAAGATACTTGAGTAAATCTAGTACATGCTATCTTTTCCAAGATTAGAATTCTACATTTCTATCTTCCGATCTAAGGCATATTTTAACAATAGTGTCTTACTCCACCAAATATAGCCTTGCCTATCCTTGTGGAAGTTGATAATCATTTGTTCATATGGAGCTTGATTTTGTAAATCTTCTAAAGAATTACTATTTGTAGCATTGGTATTTTCTCCCTCCAATCTTGTTCAAGAACATTGTTTAGTGCTCATCCTTGACTATTAAATAAGAGGTTTGATGCTCTTCAAAGCCGCTAAATAAGAGGTGAAGGTTCGATTTTCTTCCTTAATAGTTAAAGAAGTGTTTTAGTTCTCTTCAAAAACGTTAAGGAAAAGGTCAAGGTTTGGTGATCTTCCTTGGTTGTTAACACCAATGGAATTCGTGGAATTTCCATTTGTTCATTGCATCAGGGGAAATATAGGATTGATGCTCTTCCTTAGTCGTGAAAGAAAGGGTTACAATTGTACTTTATATTATTCCTTATGAGGTTAATAAAAGTTTATTGTTACAAATATTGATTGAGAACAACTAGGTAGTAGACTTACATCTTTTGACGTAACTGCTCTACATCAAGTGTTTGCTTATAGTGTTCAATTACTTGCTTTACATTTTGGTTGCATTATCTTTTAATCAAGTTGAAATGTAACCTTCTTAGAGTTTAAAATTACAAAAGTTTTATATTTAACAATGTTCATCCCCCTCTAGAGCACATTAATTGGTATCAGAGCGGGCTTCGAGGAACTTTAACAAGTCTTTAAGATGGAGGAAACTTCTTAGCCAACTCAACCTTAAAGGATCATACACCAATCGATCCACTATCTTTGATGGATCCAACTACACTCTTTGGAAGCAAGATATGCAATTCTTCATTCAAGGATGGATCTTTGGAAAATGGTCATCCATCCTCACGTTCCTCCAACAACAGATTTGAAGGAATGGGATACAACTATGATAAGAAATTCTACTCTTAATGCTATATGTGTAGACTTCCTTTATTATTTTCTTTCTATTAACAAATTTAATCATTTTCCTTCTTGTGAAATGGCTTATGACATTTAGAGAAAATTTTCTATTAGTCATGAAGGAACATAGCAAGTGAATGATTCTAAAATCAATATGCTTACTCATACTCTAGAATTATTTCACAGAAAAAACATGATACTACTTTTGAAATGAATTCTAGATTATCCTCTACTATATATATCATAAAATATTTTGGAAAGAATATTAAAGAATGTGATTTAGAAGAAAATTGTCATCATGTAGTTAAATGTCTATTCATCGAACATGATCAACAAAGTGATGAAAATAATGTGTCTTCCTCAACTTTTTTCAAACATGTAATTGTTAAATTAAATCAAAAAAAGTTGAAAAATATAAGAAAAAGGAATTGATTTCTATTGTTAATTCCTTAAATATAGTGTTAAATGAGATAAATGATTAATATCTTGTTCAATTTATTTGCTTCAAATTTTTTGACAATGGATAACATTGTTGGCAAACTAACTCTCAGTCAATGTACAATTCAATCTAGTGTAGATCAGTCGTAATATAATTTGATTGAAATATTGACTGTATGTTTTAATTTCGCTACCTTTATTTTTTACATGTTTATTTGGTATTTAAATTCTAAAATAATTTTTTTACATATTGTAAATGTGACATTTTCTCATGTATTTGGTCAAAATAGCTTGGTCATAGATGCTCGGTCAGAATGATAAAATTGGAACTTTATTGCTTTGAAACTTGGTTATAATTAAACGTCTTGATAGCTTTTTGTTGTTGATGCTTTACAATTATAGATTTCTTTACATGTATATTATTGTGCCATAGATGGTAAGGTTTTGTTGCACTAATTATTGCACAAAACAAGCATGGAGTCTAACCAATGATTATGCAGAGATGCCCAAGTCTCAATAGACTTTGCTTGGCACCATAATGTTGTTTGAATATTGACAATAACTCATTTAATCTTTGATTCTTTTTTCTCCAATGAACCACCACAATATATTTCATTGCTATTTTTAATTATGATCAACCAAAGGCCTCTAAACATTTTTATTGAGATGTGATTCTTTATAAAAGAGTGCATACGACAATATTTAAATGTTCCATATAATTGTTTGGCAACATGCTCGTAGTTTCTAAATAGCCATAATGAAATATTAATTTCTTTTTATATATTTTGGTCATCTTTGACTCTTTCTATGACCACTTTTAATTTGAGCAAAAGAGCTTGGTCAAAATTTGCAACTTTCTATTGCATCCAACAATATATTATTGACTTTGGATGTTTTCCAAATAACATATAATTGTTGGCTTTTGATATTCTTTGGTCAAAGTAGTTTTGATAAGTATTGAATGCATTGTTCGAATTTATAGACAACGTGTCCACAACTAATAAATTCAAGGCATTGCCATAATTCATATTGTAAATCTTTTCCTATGTGTTCCGCTCACAATCCCTTAAATATGTTTCTTTCCATTGTGTTCAAATGCATTTATGGGTTTTCATGCTTTCCAAACGATGTAAAATTATGAAGTTATTTCTTTTAGTCACCACGACCACCTTGATGAAATGTAATTTTATGATCATAAATAAATTCATGGGTGGTTCATGCAAGCCAAAAACTAGATTTATTAAACATGTGTATTAAGGGAAGGGACAAATTACCAAAGTACTAAGCATTAACCAATTAAAGGCATATCATGTATATTGACATCTTATTTAGATTTTATTTTATAATGGCTTCTCTATATCAATATGGGTTTAACATCCCTTATATTTTGTATCTAATGGATTCTCTATCATTTACGGGCTTAATATTCCTTGAAAATGATTGAGAAATAAATGGTTTTGTATTAGAACTTTATGGGAAATCTCTATATCATGGAGGACTTAACATTCTTTGTGTTGATATTGAGATAGTCATACAAAAATTTGGTATTATTTATGTCATCTCTATATCATGTTGGACTTAAAATTCCTTATCACTGACTAATATTATCTTTTTGATTTTTTTTGTATAATATAATCTTTTTATCATGAACGACATAACATTTCTCTCATCTGAGATTTATTCATTAGAGTAAATCTTGGACAATTAGCGGTTTGGGACTGTTCTTGAATACTTAATCTCTGTTACAATGTAAGTTTATAATGTGTATTCAGTTTTCAAGTTGTTTCATCAACACTTCCCAATTTGTTCTCTAAGTACATATGTAGTTGGATATTTGACCATCTACATCGATGTACTTAAAGAACTGTGGGAAAAAGTTGCCAACATTTTCTTGAAAACTAAACCACACATTATACACTTACTAGTGAAATTAGGTGTTCAAGAATGGGATTGGTGGCACACACATTCATCATGAAACTCTAAACCCTAATTTGTAAACCATAAACCCTAAATCTAAATCTATAAACCCTAAACTCTAATATGTAAACCCTTATCCCTCAACCCTAAATGATAAACCATCATTTGTAAACCCTTATCCCAAAACCCTAATCATATAAACCCTAAACCCTAATCATGTAAACCCTAAACCCAAATACTTGTTTTTTCTTTAATCATAGAATGGATAGATCATGGATGTCCATTCCAAATCAATGCACCGCAGAGTTTATTATTGGTTTTGATTAGTTTATAAGATTTGTAGAGGAACATAGGAAATGACCTGGAGATAGGTTCTATTGTCCATGTAAGAGTTGCAGTAACAAATTGAATGTTGACATGATTGACTAAATCAAAAGTCATGTCATGCGCAATGGGATTATACAAGGCTATACAAAATGGTACCGGTGTGGGGAGATTCCTACTATGATACTAATAGATGTTGATTGTAGTACTTTTGTTGAAGAATAAATTTCCAATGATGACATTGATGTGAATGACCCATTTCCGATAGACATGGTTTATGCAATGCAAGATAGTTGTAGGGTAGAGTACACTGATCCACCTTCCTTATTCAGAAACATTGTGCATGATGCTGAGAGGCCATTATACTAAGGTTGTACTAAATTTAAAAAGATGAGTGCTATGCTGAGATGGTATACTATGAAGGATAGCAATAGATGGAGTGACAAAAGCTTCACATCATTGTTGTCTTTGTTGAAAGAAATTCTTCCTGAAGGCAACATGCTTCCAATCTCAACATACGAATTAAATAAAATGTTGTGCCCAATGGGAATCAAGGCTAAGAAGATACATGCATGCCCTAATGAGTGTGTGTTATTTCAAAAGGACTATGTCGATTTGAAAGATTGTCCAAAATATGGGGCGTCAAGGTATAAAATGACGACTTTGGGGAAGTCCAAAATTGGATCTCCTACTAAGGTAATGTGGTATCCACCTATAATGTCACGATATCAATGATTTTTTTCCAATTCCATGGATGTGGAGAATTTAACGTGGAATGAATATGCAAAGAAAAATAATGATGGGATCCTATGACATGTGTTTGTTTCCCCACAGTGGAATAAGATTGATTTATTGTACCTGAAATCATTGAAGAAGTTAGGGATCTAAGACTTGGGGTTTGTACCAATGGGATGAATCTATATGGCACATTGAGCAGCCAACATTGAACATGGCCTATTATGATTGTTATATACAATCTTCCTCCCTGGTTGTGTATGAAGAATAAGTATGTCGTGTTGTCATTATTGATATCGTTCCCTAAACAACCTGGAAACGATGTTGATGTTTATCTTGAACCTCTAATTGATGACTTAAAGATTTTCTGGAGAGAAGGTGTGATGACCTGTGCTGCTTCATGTAGAGAGACATTTGGTTTGCATGCTATGTTTCTTTGCACTATTAAGGACTTTCCAATGTATGCATGTGAACTCTTCATGTAGAGAGACATTTGGTTCGCATGCTATGTTTCTTTACACTATTAAAGACTTTGCAATGTATGGGAATTTGTATGTATATTGTGTAAAAGGATCTAAAGCATGCCCTATATGTGAAGAGAACACCGATTCAATATGACCAATACATGGTGGCAAGACTGTATATTGTGGTCGTCGTAGGTTTCTTCCAGAAGTTCATCCTTACCAAAGGTTGTGCAAAGTGTTCAATGGATTGAATGACGAACAAAGTGCCCCTAAACCTATATCAGGGGAGTTTATTTATGAAAGAGTAGAATACTTTGTCCTTGCGTTAGGTAAGATATCACAATGCACCATTCCCCCACAGAGTGACAAATCTTTATATAAGAAGAGGTCAATATTTTGGGATCTTCCTTATTGGAGTTCTTTGACAGTTAGGCACTGTATCCACTACAAAAAGCACATATTTAGCTACAATTTTTTTAATTATATTTATTCTATATGTAGATAAAATGGTTTTTAGTTACAAAATATAAAAAGTGTTAGTAACTAAATATAGCTAATTTGGATCGTTACACATAATTACATTGTATTGGATAAACGTTAGCTAATCCAATACACTTAGTTACCTTTCCTATCCTCTAAATAATCTCAAACGAAAATTTAATCCTCCTGCTAAACATCTCCTGTGCATTGGTTCACCCAATCGTGTTTTTCTCTTCCCAGCCGCCCCATTTTTTGCCAATCTCCTCCGATCTCCCCATATCTCACACTCCATTTTCCCCATCAAGTACTCTACACAATTCACTGCTTCTTAGAACCCTCCTCTGCCATGGGTCTATCCAGAATAAGCTTTTTCTCCTCTCTAAGAGCTCCACCATGGATGGGCATCACAGATAGGCATTCTCCTCCAGGGCTCCATGGCCTCCACCTACAAAGGGTTCCATTGAGGTACATTCCCCTCCAGGGGCTCCTCCCACAAAGGGCGATGGCAAGTTCTGCATTTCCAAAGTTTCCACCCAAACAAGGCTCTACAAACGACCTCGACACCAACATCTCATCCCATCAATGATGCCACAAGTTCTGCTTCTCTAGTGCCTACTGATGGGAGAACAAATGTCGTTGCGGAATGAATCAAGCATGGTGCCTGCGGTTACTTAGTTAATCTTGTGACAATGTAAGAACTGAAGAACATTTGGAAACATGTATTTAAGAAAAAGAAGAATGAAAATAGAGATATTTTAAACTTGCAAAGCATGGAAGAGTCTAACTATCTTAGAATTGTTAGTAAGGACTTTAACTTTATTACCTTTATTTAGGATTTAGGTTTTCAGCAGAGTGGTGTCAACAAAAAAATTTCACATGTTGTGTTTCTACAAATGAGAAAAATAATGGATCTCAACAGTCATTTACACGTATAGAGGATGTTCTAGAAAGGAACCTTGTATTAATGTTTTATCTTGGTATTATAAGATAAAGTGTTGAGAGTAATTTGCATGTAGCCTTGTAACTCTACTTTTTTAAACCTTGTGCGCTTTTTTGGTATTTCCTCCTTCCTACATGTGTAATTAAAAAAGTAGGACAATGACAATCTTGTCTGGTGAGTTTTCCTCTCCTTCAACAACTAGTCATACAATATTTGGAACTGTCTCACTACATATGTTATCTTAACTGTAGAAGAATGGTAGTCAAGATTGCCATCTCTTATATAAGTGTCACCATTCTCTCTTCCATAATCATTGATCATGCAATCTAACACCCTCTCTTCTATCTCTAGTCACTAGTAGTGACCCTTGTAGTCTTTAGCTTTAGCAAGCGCTACATTTTTTCATAATACACTAAAGTTCTCATGGGTCTATGTGAGCATGCAGTGTTTCCCTATGGCTCTGCCTAGGTGACTCCTATTAATTGATAACCCACTTAACTAGATAAAGCAAAAAAGGGATTCCATATGTGCAAGATAAAGAGGAACACTCAATTCCTCCTCATTGGTAGTATATGAACAATTGTAGAGGTCACTCATCTATTAAACCTTCATATGCTGCTATAACACAACAAAAAAATCCTTCCATTTCACCTTCAATTGGCATCTCTATTATTTGGGAAACTCCTTGTGTGACATGTTTATCAAAATGTTTCTTATGTAATAAATGAAACTTTTTGCAACTCAATTTGTATATCTTTGATTGCATGTTAGTTGTCAAATGTATTTTTTGATTTCAAATGATAATAAGGTACCCCGTAAATAAGAACACTAGGTCTGAATCTGACCATTTATAGACAACAATAGGGTTTTGTTGAGACACATTGATTGATGAATTACATACTTAATAGGATTTGTATCTTCTTATCTATTACTCGACCACCTCCTTTTCTTCTAGACTGGTGTTTAATAAATCTATTTTTATTTTAAATTTCAATCTATAGTTATGCCAAATACATTACTACATGCTAGGAAAACTAAAACTAAGTCAACATTTGAATTGGTAGTCAAATACTTCAGTAGATAAGTTCTAATTTCATGGCTACATAACTAGACGCATGGGTTGGTATATTTAGTATCCTTCTTACATAAGTTTTAAAGAAATCATAGAACATATTGGATAGGCATACTTTTTCTTTTGACTTGGAGTATTTGAAAGTAGCTCTTCTAAGGAAGAGGAATCTTAGGAAGATGAGGAGAAGAAACCTCAAACAAAGACATTAAAGAAACAACCATTGGCATTATGGTCATATTGTTGTTCATCCTAAAGGAAGTTATAGAACAAAATTAAGTGTAAAAGTAATATTTATGTATCAAGATCAATCTCAGAGGCAATGCATTGAAAATTAAGTTGTGGAAGTGAATTCTATATATTTTTAATGTATCAAGCTGATGTCTTGTTTTATATATTCTTTGAGCTTAATTAAGAGAAAAAATGTCCATCTAGTGACCTTGTCATAGGTCCTAATGATTGTGTAGTGAATTTTATTGGCCAAGATAGGTTCATTTGCCACCCGTGAAGCCAAATATCTTGCAATACATTCTTAGTAAAATAGTCACCTAATGAATAGCCCTAATGCTTATCAATTATCTTTGGGTGGTTCCTAGGCACTCTTCCAATCCCGTTGGAAACCAAATTCTTGATTAGAGTTTACCTATTTTAAAATGTTTTCATACTGGTAGACACAAGATGTGCATTTTAGAGACATACCCAAAATGGGAACAAGAGAAACCTTCAAGCATGTGAGTTCTTCTTTACTACAATTTTGGTGTGGCTAAAGTGTTAGATAGTAAAGTTGCACTGTTTATGATGTTAGGTTTTGATCACAACGTTTTTGATAATGTTGCAGATTGTTGATTGTATAATCTTCAGAATTCCAATATGTACACCAAAATAATTGGGTGCTTTCTGTCCCACCCTACATGCATCATGTTTTTTTGTTTCACATTCTTCCAATTTCATAGGAGGTTCTTGTGGTTGCACCTCCTTATAATATTTGAGATAAATACATAATGTTCAAGACACATTTGGTAAATGAAATATTCTATAAAATATTATAAAATTTTACGCTTCATGTTTCTATCCATATTGTATTTTTACCTAATTTTGCGTCAATCTAATACTCAAAATAATAAATCAGATTGCATTTCTTTTTGTGTGACAGTATGTAGTATGCTCCTATTTGTGTCATACATCTTCTATACTAATGTAAATGGGACAACATGTATATTGGTTCAATGCTTGTTGTAAATACATGTATGTTGAATGACACACTTGATTATTTGACGGAAACACCTAAACATTTTTGATATAGAGAATATACTTTGTAAACTTTTGTTCAGCCTCCCCCATGCATTTGAATTTTATTTTTGAGCTTATGTTTAGAATTATTTTTTGGTTTCAAATCATCTTATATAAAATTGATGTTGAATATGTCTTTATTGCAATGCAATAACATATAAGTAATTAAAAAAATTGTAACTATACTTCTTATTTTCACATATTTATAGCCATGATAGTGGTCAATATCTTGTATCATGAGAAGGGGCCATTTTGAATTTGGCATCATGTGTTTGTTTAAATTTGTTGCCATTTCCTATTAAACCACTTCCTTGTTGGAGCATTTGTTGCGATGTTTGCTAATTTTCTTTCTCCTATTTGTTTACATTTATTAATTTGAACTTGTTTCAAATGATAAGAAATAGTGATGATCTAGCTAAACAATCCACATCACAATGATGAACTTCTTCAAGACCAACTAGAATTCTTTCTTTATCTTTTAAGATTCCATGTTTATTTGGCTTTAGTTTGTTCTATGGTCCTTCACTATCATAGATCATATGCTAAATGGAATTTCTTATACTTTGTATTATTTTAAGATTGCAGGCACATCATGAGGCATTAACCTGTGATGTATGGGGTAGAAGTAGTTTTCTTATTTCTTGGTGATAGAACTTGAGGTGGAAACTGTGGTGTGATTGATCAGACTCTATCATCCCTCCATATACTTACTAGCAATAAGTTGTTTATGGGAACATGCACCAATGAAAAATAAGTGAATTTAAATTCTTTCATACGTTGCATGGCTGGTTGGAAGGAGAGAGGAGGCGTAATGACTCCACTCCTCAGCAACCCCCAATTAAGGAAGGCCAATAAGCTAAATAATTATCTCAAAACATGATCATATGGTTTTGCAAATAATAAAAAATAATTGATAACTTCTACAACAACTAAGCTTAAAGCAAGATAAAAAAATTCTTTTCACTTACCTTTCAAAAATATGAGTTTGGAACTTTACCTAAGGAACTAGCTATAATAATCTAAAAATTAGTTTACCTTGTTCAATGTCACCTTTTATTGAGCATTCACTTTTCAATACGTAAATGTACATCTCCCTAAAATGTCGACAAAAAAAAACATCACCCAGTATAACAAATTATACTGGTATGTGGGGGAAATGAAAAGTTTGTACATATTTGTAACAACATAACCACAACAATTAGTTGTTACAAAACAAAATTTACGTTTTCTTATTAAACTATCAACCATTTTTACTCAACCTCTGGTATACCCTTCCAGGGTCTTGTCCGTGTAGTGGACAAAAAGGCCACCTTCTCAATTTGGAGCCCACGTACCACATTGGTCTTCCCAATTTGGGGCCTGACCTAGATGTCCTCCCCAGTCTTGTGCTTGGTATGATCTCATTGAACCTTCCAAATTTAAGTCCTGGTCTGACCTCATATGACCTTCCCAATCTGGGGCCTGGTCTGACCTTACCAATCTGGGGCCTGGTCTTTGGTCCTAGCCATGACTTGTTGTTTCCTTTCATTTAAACATTCAGAGGTGGTATGCCGGGTTCAAACAGGCTATGAGCATACTTTGTCATAGTGATAGTCACTTTATAGAATGCAAGAATTAAAGTTCATCCAAGCATTTAATTTCAAGCAATTTGTAAAACCTCAGAAATCATCGAGAAACTAGAGAGATTAGCCATAAGTGTAACCACACCTGATATGGCAGTCTCAAAACCAAGGAAGATAGCTAATCCACTGAAGAAGTCCAATCAACCAAGCCAAACAATAAATCAAGAAACTTGATCCTGAAAAAGTATGTATAACACTGAATTGTTATAATCTCATCCAAACTTCTTTTATTGAATTGGGATTCCATTATAGGGTTTCTAAGCCTTATTAGGGTTTCCTTAGGGTTTCTTGGTTTTACTTTCCAATTTTACCCTTTTTAAGTAAACAAACCCTAAAAGCACTTTTCCACTCATAAAAAATCTAATTACTTAAATTATCCAAATTTAGGGTCTATATTTTATACTTAGATCAAGAACATCTGTTTCATTCTTTCTTGATTGTTTTTTACAATAAAAACCATTAAACCTCTCAATTATCAAAATTAGGAATTTTAAGTCCATTAATGCACTTTTATCATCATGAAATCTTAATTAGGAAAATTATACACAATCATCATCCAATTTGATCTAATCCATCTTTTAAAGTAAAAAAGCTAAACTTTTCTTAAAAACAGCCAAGGAACACAATTAGATCCTTTAATCTTCAAACTTCGAGTTTCAGATTAATTAAACCCATTAAAGGTACAACATTTACACACATTTCGAGTTACAACTAGATTTAGGCATGAAATTCATTTTTATTGGATTTTATGGGTTCTTTCGATCAAAAACTATATATAACTTATTCCCATCCAAGTTACTAATAATTAATTATGAATTTCACAAGATAAGTTACCTATGGACCAATGAGATACCGCCACATCAGCAATTCAACCCCTTTTTCCTTTTCCACGTGGATCAGGGTCTCTGAATCTGAGTCTGCCACACAACGACTCACTTCACACAGGAAAGGTGTTGAGTCAGGGCCAAAAGACACTTCTACCCCTGTAGTAGAGGATAAGGTTCGATTCATACCTGGGGGTAAAGTTGTAACTTCGTCCAGACTCATCTTCAACCTCGCAAGCCATGCCCCTCGCCGCTCAGTGTCAGTCGCACAGCCAACTCCATAGTTGACCTTTAGCTATAGGGTTTCTACTAGAAAGGCAATGACTCCGGTTCATCCTACTCGCATCCCCGGACTCATCTGTGGCAGCCAATTGATCAAAGGAAGTGAGAGAATCAGAAACGGAGAAGATGGGATTCACGACAGATATAAGGGAAAACTAGGGGAAAGAGGATACTAAGAGGGTCAAATTGGAGGTAGGGGAACATACCCCTGAATCTAAGGAACCCCTCACTATCGCCTGATACAACTAGGGCGCCTTATATAGGAATTATTTAGGGGAAACCCGCAAGTTGTGGAGTCTATTTCTCCCAGCAAATTGGGGAAAGTTTCTACCCCGCACAAAACTAGGGCAAGTTAGGGTCCCAAATGTTCGTTTCCACACACTGAAGCTAAAGGAAACATCCTCAGGTGGGGACATGGTCTAGAGGGAGATATATAGTTGTAGGAAGATTTCCCAATATTATTCCTACTTTCCTATCATGACTGGAGGTAAGAGACTACCGCTCCACCGTTGGATCTCAGATCAAACGACCCTCATTGCATGTGCCAAGAAAAACTGAATTAAATCAATTCAAATTAGATTGAAAAAATTGTGACATTAAATGTTATCCTCTTCACTTTAGGAAAACTTATAAAATTCATACTCCTAATCCTCTTATCTTTTTTATCTCAAATTTTAAGGTAAACTCTTTAATGAGTTAAACTCATTTTCTGCAAAGTTTGGAACCAAAAATCGAAACTAAAAGAGACGTTTCTTCATATGAAAGTCATGCACTCTTAAGGCATGTATTATTAATTAAAACACATATTTTCTCTTTCTTTTCTAATCTATTTTCTTCATTTTGATTCCTTTTCTTGTTAAAGACATTGTGGAACTAAACACTAATCAATAGTGGTAATCCATACCACTTTCCCGAGAATTCCACATAACTCTCACATATGCACACAATTATCCTTTTATTTCAATTTTCCTTTTATTTATTATGGGATTTCTTTTATCTCTTTCCCTTTTATCATTATAGGACTTATCTAATCAGTATGAATCACGAAATTGTACATTCAAGGAAAATATTACAAAAGAATTCATTCTTAGAAAACAAACCAGGAAGATGGCCTTTCCATATATCCATAGGTGGGCTAGATTCGGGCTAGTCGTGTTCATATATAATGCAATAATCATAATGACTTTAAAGTTTGCATGGAATGAAATAAAATAAGCAAGAATATATTTTTCAACCATGCGAACAAATCTCTGGGAAACAACATGAAACTACAATGATTGTTCTTAGGCATAGCCGATTACCTTTTCAATGCAGATTATTCAATTATACTTCAAGCATAGTCCAATCAAGCAAGAAAATCAAGCAATCATCATATACTTTGCATTACATAAATTCTAATCACCCATCACATTAAATACATTATACCCTACTCAGTTCTAATATGGGTTTAGATTTTGAATAAGGAATAAGGGTATTAACCCTATTTCCATTACATATTTAAAATTCGGTGAACCCTAGTTACTAGATCCATCTTATCCACTCATTAAGTTCACTTAGATCAAATGTGTTCATTAACAACATAGCAGGTTAGGATCTTTAGCCCTAATTCCACACATTAATCAGTATCCACATTAGAGACCCTAATTACCTTATCATTGTTACCGTAATTACATTTATTATCATTATGCTCAACAAGATCATATAATAGCATAAAATAAAGGATTTTGATGTTTTCAACATTATAATACCCAAAACTAAGGTTTCTGTGTGCTAATATCCACTTTATCATATGTTACCCTATTTTTGTAAAAAGCCTAATTAGATCTCAATTATATTTTTTGTGTGTTCCTCTCATTTTCATGATCATTTTGATATATCTTATCACTATTTTTGGACAATCCTACTAATCTCTATGTATTAAACAAAATCGGTCATATACCTTAATTCTGAGGCCACATGGCGCCTGCCTATTGGTCCACTCGCCACGCTGAATAAGTGATGCAATTGCAGGCATAGCTATGAAATGGTCTTGGGTCGGTCGGTCCAGGACCGACCCGACTCCTTCCTTTCCTTGTGTCCTCATCTTCACGTGATGGCGTTCCTGCAGATGAAGGAACACGATGTCGTGGCTGTCATTTGCTTTGACGCTCTCTCTGGTGCACAATCTTCTAGTGGCTGAGGGCGTCAACCTCTTTTGGGTCTTCATGATCCAGACCATGGTGATTGATATCCTGGTCCACTCTCCCTCTCCATGTCACAACTAGGATTTCCAGCCTACCTACAAAGACTAAATGCACTCCCAGTTTTCCCATCCTCCTCCTTGCACGAGGAGGGACTATTCTTTGTGACACCTATCACAGAGCGGCCAATGGCACCGACTGTTGGGTTCAAACCCTTCACTGTTGCCCTGCTCTCATCTTCTTCATGGCAGCAGATCACACATGACGCCTCACCCAGACGCTTGGGGTGGTCGATTGCGTCGACCATCAGGGTTTGGTTCTTGCACTGCTTCTTCATGGTCCATTCACCTTCTCCAACATCTCTCTCTCCTTCTTCCTCCTGAATTCACCATCGTTTGAAATCTTTGCCGCCCATGGATCTTACCATCTTCAAGCCTCTATGACTACACACCCTCAACTGCAATAGGTCTACTACACTCCTCGATGGTGCCCCTGCCTCACAAATAAGACTACCTCCCTTGTCCTGACTTCATCATGCTGCTCAAACGTTCATGGCTAGGTTGTTGGGGCCGTTGCCTTGCTTGTGGCCACTGCATCCACAAATCAACGATAACCGGACCCTAGGTACTACAAGTGACATGTTTTCCCTAGATCACCATGGTGAGGCCTTTCAATTGCAAATAGGAAAGGGAGGACGTCAACATGCTAGGGGAGACAAAGACATTGAAGGTTGACAAGGCTGGGGTGCTCCTGCTTGGTTTAGGGGTGGGTGATTGCAATAGCGAGGATGGTGTAGTCTAATTCTTATCTCCTTGAGGTTGATAGATCGGTTGCCATTTCAAACTATCATGAGAAAGAACCCTACGCTTAGGAGGAGGTTCACGATGATGGTGGAAGGGGAATCTACCTATATATACACACACATCTCTCATGGAACACTTCCCACCATTCACGCCTATTTGAGGCATGTTTCCAAACCGAGGCAATAATGACTTGTCGGATTCCCCCTCCTTTTCTTTCTCATATTTAGCAAACCAACAAAGGACTAAACCATGTTTCCACAAGATATGACTCCTTACCTTTCTCTCTCTCTCATTATTATAACCAATACTTGAGGAAAGTATACATGGACATTATTCATTATGTTTCTTAAAGTATTTCCAAGATATCTCTTTCTTTGGAAATTGTTCTTAATCTCAAAATAGAAGAAATGCAAGGTATTTTATTTAGAAAGTAAATAAAATATAGTGTCCTTGTTCCTTTAAGATTTGGCAACAAGAATTCATTAGTTCATGTACCAATTCCTTTGTTTAACTTGTGCCATAAGCACCCATGCCATAAATGTGATTAATATCATTATTCCACCAATCATACCATTGGAGAAGATTATTTATCAACTCATGATTTATATTTGTATTATTAAATTTCAAAAAAATTGAGGATGTAACAGACATCATCCCAGTGAAGCGGTGATCGACTCTACCTCCCATATAGAGCTTCATACGGAGGCATCTTGATACTGGCTTGGTAGCTATTATTGTAAGAAACTCAACTTAGGGCAGGTAATGCTCCCATGATCCACCCCAATCAAGCACACATGCTCTCAACAGATCCTCTAAAGTATGGATCACCCTTTTTGACTGTTCATCAGTTGGGGGGGGGGTGATAAGTTGTGCTAAACTTTAGTCTAGTGCTGAGTTCTTCTTGCACTTGCTTCTACAACTTCGAAGTTAACTTTGGGTCATGATCATAAATAATCAAACTCGGAACACCATGGAGTTGAACTATCTCTCTAATATGTATTTCATCTAGGTCTGTCACCTTGGCATGGATCTTTAAGGCTAGGAAAAATGCTAACTTGGTAAGTTGATTTACCACAAACCATATTGCATCATGACCTTTCTTGGTTTTGGGGAGACCCACCGCAAAAACCATTGTGATCTATTCCCATTTCTACTAAGGAATTTCAACCAAATGTAGCAATCCACTGGGTCATTGGTGTTTAGCCTTCACCACTTGTCATGTGAGACAACTGGCCCCATATGTCACTATGTCTCTCTTCATCCTAGGCCACCAAAAGTACCACTGCCAATCTCAAACATCTTGGTAGTGCCAGGGTGTACTGTATACTCAAAACCATGAGCTTCGTGCCATATATTATTCTTCAAAGGTGAATCTTCAGGAACCCAAATACGACTCCTATAGTAGATTCAACCATCTACTCCCACTGAGAGATGTGTCTGAGGTTTCTTTAACAAACCTTACATCTTGCCAAGCACCGGGATGGCTAACTGGGAAACTACCAACTCGGTCAACATGACTGGTTTTACCTAAATGTTAGCCACATGGATCCAATCTTCTAATGGCAACAAAATCCACCTAGCAAACTCTTTCAATTCTCTCTACTGGGTAGATAAGACATCTGCACACCTAAGCTATTTCTGACAAAGTACATCTTCTACTACATTAGTCTTCCCAGGGGGATAGGTGATGGTGAAATCATAAACCTTCATACCTATCAACATTGTCTCAAGTTTAGGTCCATCTGAGTCAAGAGCTTCATGATTTTGCATCCATTATGTTGAGGACCAGATTCACATATCATGCCTATAGAATTCAAATTCCACTTGATATTTAGATCCTCACTTGAAATCTTAATTTGGTGATTACCTTGCTCATCGTGTTGCCTAAACCATTTATCCAACATTCTCACCTAATAGTGTGGTAATTCATCCAATTCTCAATAAAAAGATTTGAACTTAAGTATTTATTCCTCATATCATTTCTATTCCTAGTATGACATGCGTCTGTCTCATCTCTCATAACAAGATGAAATAAGCATTTGGCTGCAGTCCAAATACAGAGTTCATCTCATTCCAAGAGTAGAGACGGTACATCACACATCACCATTTTACTTTCCAATCTAGGTTAAATCATTCTCCACATGACTCCAAACCATGAATACCACCATTCCCTCAATTCCACATATACACATATAGAAAGAATTTTCTTATAACCTTTGAGTCCTATCTTAAATCATATTTATGATCCTTAGCCATTTCCTCAAGGTCTATAAGGTGACAATACTTTTGAGGCGATCTTACCCTTATGAATCTAGGGAGTTCCTCTCGCATTTACCCCTCAGGACCCATGAGCTCATGAAGGTGGCCAACCTCCTAACCATGGGTCTCTGGAAAACATATTGTTACCTCCCAACCCTGTGGTCTTGTGCATTCAGGGAACAATCAACTCCTACTCCCATCAGCCTCATCCCTACTTGTCCTTAGGATTGACTTAGGGTTCTATCATAACTTCATTTTATATCACCACACATTTTGCTGGTGGTTCCTTTGATTATATTCAAGCACGTTGCATCCTCTAGAATCCTCACCCAAATTTCCATCATCTCTTTGGGCATACATTGTTTTCCTTATGTCCCTTCATGGGAACCATGGTGACCTACCAATCTAGGCCTGGCCCCATTGTACCAGTCACTTCCATAGTGACTTTACTTTATGTCCCTTAGAGATGGTCACACATGGGTCTAAAGATTCATACTCAAACTATGTGCTTTTGTGTTTCATGCACCTAATCTCTCAAGTTCTTTTAAGTGACCCTCTAAAGTTACCTCAATTCTTAAACAAATTTTGCTACTCACTCCTTTAGGAAGGGTCCTTTCCTAGGATAGGAGAAAACTATCACTTGATAGTACCAAGGCTCACAAAAACTTTTCTTGAATTAAAGTTTACATCATCACATGTAGGCATAACTCCTATCATTGCACCCATGCATGTGGCTAGCAAGTAGACACTTATTAAACCATTTCTATGTTTTCTGTCATGTCATGCTCGTCCATCATTTCACAAGGGTGGACTAGTTTCGTACATACATATGACACCAAATTGTGCAAGTGGTTCATCAAACATATACCTCAGTCCAAGTGTGGTTTCCTTTTATCCAAAACTTGATAGGGGTTCCACGCTTAATCCCTATGAACTCACTCAACCTTGTGAGCATTATATGCACCAAATACTGCTACTTCTCCTCTAGGTCTAGGAACCTCATATTTACCTCCATTGCATTGGTTATCTAAACTGCAAGACTTAGCCACTCAAGCACATACCCAAACAAAGCATGATATGGCATATTGTTTCAACTTTCTCTTTCACATAAACATCCCTTAGAGTCATATACAAGGACTACCAATCTGAGGCTAAGGCTTCACATCACATTACCATTCCTTACCTCTCTAGGATCTTGGAACTCTCTTTCCGGTACCTAGATGGTAGGGACTCATATCATCTACACATTTGTATAAGAAGCCTCTTTCTCTTTTCTAGGACTTGGTCCTCCAAAGACATCTAAGGTACGACAAGCCTCTAGAAATCATGCATGAAGCAACTCCACTTATCCACTTAGGGTAGTCTACTCTAGGACATGTCATACAAATCTTTCTCATGATTCCTCATGCCTTGGAGTTTAGGTTCCCAACCTTCTCCTTCTGGGTCTCACTCTCACTTGAGTTAACTCTATAACTAGCCCTAGCACTAGAGGTTCCCTCTTAGTAGATGAGGTTGAGGATCATGTTGTTTCACATCTTATCCTCATTCTAGATTGTCTTATCTGGAGAAGTGCACATAGACTTATATTATCAAACCTCATTATCTAAAATTACAAAAGTAGAGTTGGATCCTCAAATCCAATTGTGGTAATCATAAACCATATTATATCATTATGTAACACTATACTTCATCATTAGTATTCTCTAGTATGCCTATTTCCCAATCCATCAGGCATCACCCCTTTGACTGAAAACTAATCTCATTTCCAGCATTGATGTCGCTTACTTCTACATAGGTGCATGCCTACCTCCTACTTGCATCTGAGTGGGAACACATTTCTGGTAGGGCTCCTACCTAGAGGAGTTTAAAATTTTTTGTCACCACTAACCTTCCGATTCAGGGTGTTATCTCTCTCTTAGATATTTTCTCCTTTTTTGGGATGACCCACCCTATGTCGGGTCACCAAAACCAAAAGTAGCACTAGGGGTCATGCAACCACTTATTGTCTATGTTTCCCATGCATACTTCAATTTTCCACATATATCATGCATGCCTAACCTACGTACTTGCATGCATGGACAAACTGAGGTATCCAACTAATTAGGTTCTCTCTCTTTATCATTATGTCCACTTTTATTATTTGGTGGAGGAAGTCTTAATCCTTAACACTCTAATCCCCAGAACTCAAGAGGAGGTGGTGATCAAGAAAACCTTAAGCACTTAAAGTTGGTCCAGTGAAAGATGGTAAAGAAGGGATGAAAGTAGACAAGAAATCCTAGAGGTATCTTATTTTGAGTCAAATCCACAAATTTTATTTAGGTAGACACACGGATTCTGGGAGTCCTCGTAAATTGACGAGTGGGGCAGAGGAAAATCTTGCCAACCCCTAGATCGTAATCCTTTTCTATACACCTCCATCTTTGGAAAATCCTATAATAACTCCCTTGGGCTTTAAATAATTTCTAAATTTAATAATTATTTGCGATTATATGGAAAACCATACTTTGATACCAAATGTAATGAGCCCACTCCTCGACAACCCCCAATTAAGGAAGGCCAAGAAGCTAGAGCATTACACCAAAAAAGGATCATATGATTTTATAAATAATAAAAAAAATTAATAAATTCTACCACAACTAAGCTAAAAGCAGGATAAAAAAAAATTTCACATACTTTTCAAAAATATAAATTTGCAACTTTACCCAAGGAACCAACTATAATCCTCCGAACATTATTTTTCCTTGTTCAATGTCACCTTTTGTTGATCATTCAATTTTTTTAATGTAACTGCACATTTCCCAAATACTTGTATGTGGGGGAAACCAAAAGTTTGCACATATTGGTAACAATGTAACCACGAAAATTATTTGTTATAAAACAAAATTTACATTTTCTTATAAACCTCTCAACCAATTTTAATCAACCTCTAGTATACCCTTCTAGGGGCTTGTCCTTGTAGTGGAGAAAAAGGCCACCTTCTCAATCTGGAGCCCGGGTACCACGTTGGCCTTCTCAATGTGGATCCTGACCTAGATGTCCTCCCCAATCCAGTGTTTGGTATGATCTCATGGGACCTTCCCAATCTGGGGCCTGGTCTGACCTCATATGACCTTCCCAATCTGGGGCATGGTCTGACCACCCCAATCTAGGGCCTGGTATTTGTTCCTAGCCATGACTCTTTGTTTCCTTTCATTCAAACATCCATATGTGGTATGATGGATTTGAGAAGGTTATAAGCATACTTTGTCATAGTCATAGTCACTTTATATATTGCAAGCACTAAAGTTCATTCATTTATTTAATTTCAAGAAATCGGTAAAACTTCAGAAATTGTCGAGAAACTAGAGCAATTAGCCATAAGCATAACCACATACCTAATTTGGAAGTGTCAAAACCAAGCAAGATAGCTAATCCAATCAAGAAGTCCAATCAACCAAGCCAAAAATTAAATCAAGAAACTTGATCCTGAAAAGTATGTATAACACCTAATTGTTATAATCTCATCCAAACATCTTTTATTGACTTGGGATTCCATTCTAGGGTTTCTAAGCCTTATTAGGTTTTCCTTGGGGTTTCTCGGTTTTACTTTCAAACTTTACCCTTTTTAGGTCAACAAACCCTAAAAGCACTTTTCCACTCATAAAAACCCTAATTACTCAAATTATCCAAATTAAGGGTCTTTATTTTCAAATTAGATCAAGAACATCTTTTCATGCCTTCTTTATTGTTTTCCACAATTAAAACCATTAAACCTCACATTTATAAAAATAAGGGTTTTTAAGTCCATTAATGCACTTTTATCATCATGAAACCTAATTAGGCAAATTATGCACAACTACCATCCAATTTGATCCAATCCATCTTTTAAAATCAGAAGGCTATACTTTTCTTAGAAATAGCCAAGGAACACAATTAGACCATTTAATCTTCAAACTTAGGGTTTCATATTAATAAAACCAATTAAAGGTATCAACTTTACACACTTTTCGAGTTACAAGCAGATTTAGGCCTTAAATAAATTTTTATTGGATATTATGGGTTTTCTGATAAAATACCATATACAACTTATTGCCATCTAAGTTACAAATAATTAGTTATTAATTTTGCAAGATAATTTACCTTTGGACCAATGAGATACCTCCACATCAACAATTCAACCCCTTTTTCCATTTCCATGCAGATCAGACTGTGCAAATCTAGGTCTGCCACACAGGTGAGGTGTTGAGTCAGGGTTGGAAGATGCTTGTACCCTTGTGTCTGAGGATAAGGGTTGATTCACACCTGGTGGTAAATTTGTAACTTCGTCCTGACTCATCTTCAACCTCTCAAGCCATGCCCCTCACCGCTCAGTGCTGGTCACATGGTCAACTCCGCAGTTGACCTTCATCTCTAGTGCTACTGTAAGAAAGGCAATGACTCCGGTTGGTCCTACTAGCATCCCTGGACTCATCCGTGAAATACAATTGATTAGAGGAAGTGAGAGAATTTGAAAGGGAGAAGATGGGATTCATGAAAGATATAAGGAAAGACCATGGGAAAGAGGGAAATGAGAGGGTCCAATTGGAGTTAGGGGAACAATCCCCTGAATCCGAGGAACCTCGCACTATCGCTCGATACATCTAGGGCACCTTATATAGGAACGGATCAGGGGAAACCCTTGAGTTGTGGAGTCTGCTTCTCCACACAAATTGGGGAAAGTTTCTACGCTACACAAAACTATGGCAAGTTAGGGTCCCAGAGGTTTGTTTCCACACACCAAAACAAAAGGAAGCTTTCTTGGGTTGGGACATGGTCTAGAGGATGAGATATAGCTGTAGGAAGGTTTCCCATAACTGTTCCTGCTTTTCTATCTCGAATGGAGGTAAGGTACAACCACTCCACTCTTTGATTTCAGATCCAATGGCCCTCATCGTGTGTGCCAAGAAAAACTGAATTAAATCAATTCTAATTAGATTGGAAAAATTGTGACATTAAATGTTATCCTCTTCACTTTAGGAAAACTTCTAAAATTCATATCTCCTATTCTGCTCACTAGTACAGAAACAACATTTAGTGATGCTTTTCTGGGCGTCAGCTATTTAGGTAAACCGACGCCTATACTATTCCACGTCGGTTATTAAGGAAAACCAATGTCTATGTTCGAAGACCAGCTAGACACGGGTACCACTTTGTATTCAGCGTCAGCTGGGTATAACAAATCGACGCCTAAAATCGCCCGCGAAAATCCAATTTTTGAGAAAAAAAATTTGTGTCACATACATCGTTAGTGTTTTAACTATTCACCGACGCCTATTTAAGATGAAAATTTGTGCGAAAAGTTCCACTTTCGATGTCTGTTATCCTTTGATAACCGACGCTGATAATGGTTCCCGCCAAATAATTTAGGGCAAAGATTGTTTAATTGGACGTTGGTTGTTTACTACCAACCGACGCCGAAGAGTTATAGACGTCGGTTGTGTAGATAACCGATGCTGTTGAACAACTTAATAGACCCGATCACCCGAATCTTCCCCCCTTCTTCCTGTTTCATCCTGATAATTTTCCTGTGCTCGCCTCTCTCGCCTAAAATTGCCGACGACCCCAGCTGCTACTGGTGCGCCTCTGCTCGTCGTCGTCGCCACTGCCGCCGCATCCTCTTTTTTCTGTTGCTGCTGCCCGCTCACCGCCACTACTGCTCTACTCTTCTCTACTACTCTGCTCATCTTCTGGTGCCACTACGGGCGCCGCTCTGCTCTTCTCTTTGCCTACTCGCCGCCACTGCTGCCGTCGCTCTTCTCCACGCTAGCTCCAGGTAGCCCTAGCCGCTTTGCTTCCTTCTCCCTAGCTCCTTACCAACAACAAGCACGACCGTGGCTGTGTTGGCCTACCATGGCCGTGCTGTCCAACACGGCCATGGTAGGCCAACACAGCCACGGCCGTGCTTGTTGTTGGTAAGGATAAGAACAAATCTTTATGCAATGCTTTATATAAATCCTAGGATATGAACAAATCTTTTGCTTGCATATATTTGTGCTTCTAATCCTAATGTTTGACCTAATTCAGTAAATTTTGATGTTAGTACATATGTACTTAAGATTTAAACTTGATTTGTTTTGATTAAACCTAACATTGATGAAACCCTAACATCAATTGTGATGAAACCCTAACATTAATTGTGATGAAACCCTAACATGTACATATCGATTATTGTGTTTGTTGGCCTAGAAACCCATCCAAGATTTACTCATTAGGAGTAAATATTGGATAGTCCCCAGTTTGGGACTATTCTTGAACACCTAATCTCACTTAGGATGTAAGTGTATAATGTGTATTGGGTTTTCGAGAAAATTTCGGCAGCATTTCCCCGTTTGTTCTCTAAGTACATATGTACTTAGAGAACAGCAAGGAAATGCTGCCGAAATTTTCTTGAAAACTCGATACACATTATACACTTACTAGTGAGATTAGGTGTTCAAGGATGGGATAGGTGGTACACATTTATTATATATAAGAATGACATCACATGTATTTGTTAACTGTAGACCCTAATCTTGTCCTAATATATACTTGTTTTCTCTTTGATCATGGAATGGATAGATCATGGATGTCCATTCGCAATCACTGCACACCAGAGTTTATATCTGGTCTTGATCAGTTTATTAGATTAGTCGAGGAACATAGGAAATAACTTGGAGATAGGTTGCACTGTTCATGTAGGCATTGCGATAACAACTTGAAAGTTAGCACTGGTGACGAAATCAAAAGTCATGTCATGTGCAACGGGATTGTGCAAGGCTATACAGAATGGCACTGGCATGGTGAGATTTCAAACTCGAATCCAGTGGATGTCGATAGCAGTGCTTGGGTGGAAGAAGAAATTGCCTCCGATGACATAGATATGAACAAACCAGTTCCAGTAGACATCGTTGATGCGATGCTGGATAGTTGTAGGGTAGAACACCCCGATCCACCTCCTATATTTAGAAACATTGTGCATGATGTTGAGATACCATTGTACACAGGCTGTGCTAATTTTACAAAGCTTAGCGCTATGTTGAGATTGTATAAGTTGAAAGCTAACAATAGATGGAGAGACAAAAGCTTCACTTCATTGTTGACTTTGTTGAAAGAAATGCTTCCTGAAGGAAATGAGCTGCCAATCTCAACATACGGGGTAAAGAAATTGTTGTGCCCAATGGGAATGGAGGCTAAGAAGATAGACGCATGCCCAAATGATTGTGTATTATTTCAAAAGGACTATGTGGATTTGAAACATTGTCCAAAATGTGGTGCGTCATGGTATAAATTGACGACTTCCAGGGAGTCCAAAACTGGTTCTCCTGTCAAGGTGATGTGGTATCTACCTTTAATATCACAGTTTCAACGCTTGTTTGCAAATCCGAAAGATGCGAAGAATTTGAGGTGGCATGCAGATGTTAAGAAAAATAATGATGGGATCCTACGACATGCGTCTGATTCCCCACAGTGGAAGAAGACTGATCTATTGTACCCCAAATTTGGTGAAGAAGATAGGAATCTAAGACTTGGGCTTTGTACAGATGGGATGAATCCGTATGGGATATTGAGCAGCCAACATAGCACTTGGCCAGTCATGCTTGTTATATACAATCTTCCACTACTACAGAAACGGCCTTTGGCGTCGGTCGTTTAACCCCATTTGGCGTCGGTTTCCGACCGACGCCTATGTGGGCGCCGCTAAAGGTCGAACACTTCGGCGTCGGTTTTTTAACCGACGCCTATTTAATCTATAGGCGTCGGTCGTTTAGTAGAGAACCGACGCCAAAAGGGTTCGCGCCACAGAAAACGGCATCATCTAGGGCACTTTCTGCGTCGGTGTTTTAGTAAATAACCGACGCCACTATGGAATATAGCGTCGGTCTTTTAGTAGATGACCGACGCATAAAGTGCCCTAGATGACGCCATTTTTTGTGGCGCGAACACTTTTGGCGTCGGTTATATACTAAACGACCGACGCCTATATGTTAAATAGGCGTCGGTTTGATATGAATATCCGACGCCATTTCCAGGACTGCTTTGGCCACATCAGGCGTCGGTTTATTGAAAAAACCGACGCTGTAGGTCTTTCCTGACGGTTTTCTATAAATAACCGACGCCTATTTATATATTTTTTTTTTTCAAATCAGTTTGCAGGCCTGCTGTGGCTGGTCAGCAGGATGAGAACCTGCAGTTCAGTTTTCTGAACTGCAGGTTTACGACATCCATTGATATCAGCCTACAAACAGGCCGCAAACCTGCAAAAGTCACAAGCAAAATTCTACACAAGTACATACATTCAGACATCAATTCAATTCTCACATTCACACACATATAGAAACATTCAAATACATGTATTAACATTCAGAAATATTCATTTACATAGTATCATTCATTATCGCTATCAACATCCCAATTATATCTTACAGTTGCCACTGCTTGTATGGCTTTTGCCCATTCTTCTCTTACTTCATTTAATGCTTCCATCGTATATGGAGCATGTATATTTTTTAAACGTTTACCTGTAGTGTTGTCAGTTTTAAACACCTGCAAAGAGAATGATGTATATATATAAGTAATAATATAAAAATAATATAAGATTGATATATTGCATACTAACTAATGAGACTATATATAATACCTCACGTATGGTATCGATGTCCAATGCGGCATATTTGATAATCATCTGCATAAATCGCATCACATAGTATGCGCATGCCCATCCATTGTCTTGTGTAGCACACTATAAATTGAAACATACAAAATAATACAACTAAGCACAATTCACATCAATAATATATATATTTGAGTCGGGAACTTACTTGTACGTTCTGCCAATTTATTGGCTGGTTCTTTTTCCTTGGGACCGTTCCTCCAGCCTTTTTGAATGCATCTAAACCCCTACATGTTAATATAACACAATAAATTGCATAAGTAAATAGTAATGTAATAAAAGATGTTAACGGATATAAAAATGAAATATTTCTCACCAGAATAATGGCATTCTCATTACGTGTCCAATTTTAGTGTTCAATGTACTCCCCGCAGGATCTAGATAATAAACAGTGAATGTCCCGGGGACAATAACTAGTAACTCCCAATGTCTACCGCTAGAAGTAAGAAGTTAACAATTAATAACTCAAAATGCAAAATAAAAATGGAATTTTCTTAAGTCCAAATTATAAATAAAGTAAACTTACTTGACATTGAATGGAGCTATTATTATCGTCTTATTTTGCTGACCAAAAATTGTAAAAGCATCTATACAGTATTGTTGAACATTATCAGGATCTTTAGCTACCAAACTAATCAATGATGGAATCAAAAATCCCACATGATCAAATGCAAATTGTTTGCAATGATCTTCGACTAGGTAGCTGCAAAACATATAGGCGTATGCATTAATATATAAGAAACCAGATCACCGGATCTTACACAAGGTATATGGATGTATAAACAAGATCTCACCTTATCCATGTCTCTATCATTGATGTATTCAGCCAATCATACTTAAACAGCTCAATAATATCTTGTATAAATAAAGAGCTATCGTATGATTGACCTGCATAATCTGCATCTAAAGAAATAATTATAGGGCAATGTACATTATGTGCCCGTAGCCAACATGCCATTCCCCTACAAGCAGGACCTAACGGGTATGTTAGGTCAGTTGGAACCCAATCGGGTAATGCGGGAAGTGGAAGTGGAGGCCTAGGTGCTCCTGGTGTCTTCTTTTTAACCTGTACATATAATTTCAGATCAGTTGACATCATATATACACATTAACAGTCTAAATCAATGTAAATTTATCTTACAATTTCAGTCGTGTAGACGACATCTGCTTTGGGCCACAATATCACCCCGCCTTCTGCCTCACCAAGTGTATCAATATCCGGGTGGGCATATGGCAATGTAGCTTCTCTCCAATCAGGTAACACACGTATCGGGCTCACACGAACGTAGCCCTGTGGCATTGGAGTCCCGTGAAACATTGCCCCAGGAAGGGACGGGTAAGCCTGCGCCTCTGCAACAACGTAGTCTTGCATTCTTAAGCGGCATGGCTTCAATGCCTACAAATTTACGTAAAGAATATTATACATATATACATATCATCTTGAAAACATAACAACTTGAAAAGACTAACTACAATGTCATAAACAATACTTACAGCAGACGTGCTAGGCGATGGGTCTCCAGGATTACTCGCAGTCTGTGCATCAGGAGAAGAGTGGGTCGCCATAGGCGTATTGGAAGCCTGAGATGCCTGCCACCGCAGCAATTCTTCCTTGACCTTCTCAGCAACTACATCGTTGATCTTCTTAGCAACTAAATCCTCAACTCTCTTATTCTCCTATACATGGATAAAAGAAACATTAGCTTCTTATTAATGAATTTCCTTTTGCAGTAACATTCTAAAAAAAGAATAGGTTACCTCTTCTTGAGAAAGTCCCGCTCTGGGTTTGCGCTGGGATGGCCCAAAGAATGCTTTGATGCCAACACCAGCGCCGGCACCTCTAACACGTCCAGGATGCTCTGGGTTACCCAGAGCAACTGTCAATTCATCCCTTGTGCCCTGAGGGATGAACGTGCCTTGTTTCCTCTGCTCGTGCAGCTCCCGCTAATCACCATAAATAGAAATTGGTAAGTTAACACCACAAATAATCAATATTCAAATGATTTCTCTAAGAGTTGTATTTTACCATTTTTGCAGCCGCCTCAGCAGTTACAGGCTTCTTTATTTCACCCTTCTTGTTTTGCCTGCCAGCTATCCAGATATCATGGCGAGGAATGGGTGTGGCAGACTCCTGAGTAGGAGCAGACTCCTGAGTAGGAGCAGACTCCTGAGTAGCCGCAGACTCCGCCTGTAGTCTTTGGCGAACGCTTGCATAGCCTTTTGGACCCATAGTGTGGTCATGCACATTCAGTGCACGCCTTGCTTTTTGTGCGTCACTGAGGGCCTAGTTAGTATGCACATTAATGATTTGGTTAGTAGCACTAAATGCTAATCTTGAATAGGTGAATACAATGTATATTAATTAAATTAGGAGTGACGCCTAATACCTTGAATTCTTCAGATTTTCTTGAAGCAACAAAATTGTCCCAATCTTCTTTGTCCAAGAAGTTCCATTGTTCAAGGGCTGACTTCTTCTTCTTATCACCCTCTTTTATGTATTCTCTGTTCAGATTTGTCCTATAATTCCTAAGCATCTTTCCAGCGCGTTGCATCACATTTTTACGATGCAACTTCTCATCCAATGCAAACAGATTCTGTAAAATAGAAATGTTATTAACTAGTATCCAAAATAGAATTGCAAATAATAGAATTTGTAATCTACAAAATAGAATTGCAAATAATAATAACTCACGCATAAATCCTTCCATATCGAGTCTTTTTTCGCTTGAGGAACTTTATGCCAATTGTCATACTTAACACCACAATGGCCCCGAGTGGTACACCCAAGATAGTTCACAAAATTATTGCGGTTCACTCCAATTGGATTTCCTCCATTATCAAACTCCACCACCAATTTAGATCCACTACCACTTAGCGCTAATAACTTCTTCAACAGGGTGATGCCCCTTTTCTTGTTAAGTGTCTGGTGTTGCGCATCAAGTTGCTCCAGTGCTTCAGTGGGTACAGGTGCATCAACCTAAAATTTGACAAAAATAAAACACACTAACTTAGCCCAATATAGAAATATAGGATATATGACATAACTAGAAGATAATGAATTTTATAGAAATACAGGATATGTTTTTAGAACTTACATTAGTATCCTCGCCATGCTCATCATGGACTTCATGCTCATCATGGACATCATGCTCATCATGGTCAGCCATCTGAAAATGTCATTAAAAAGGCAAACATTTAGCATTTGTATTAACTAGAAAAAGGCAAACATTTAGCATTTGTATTAACTAGAAAAAGGCAAACATTTAGCATTTGTATTAACTAGAAAAAGGCAAACATTTAGCATTTGTATAAACATACATGTCTCTAAAATTGTGATCTTTTATCAATTAACAATCCTTCATTGTGATCTCCGCGCACATATAAGTCATCATTAGCTTCAATATTTTGTGGAGTTGGCAACCCAACTGAGAATGGACTGGAGTCATCATACTTATCATAGTACTCTTCTTCATCTATAGGATCTTCAATGAACTGTCTTTTACCATGAAGAACAACCGACCATTTATCATTTGCAGGATCATCGATATAGAATATTTGTTTCGCCTGTGATGCCAATATGAATGGTTCACCCTTCTCGCCAATCTTTTCAAAGTTCACCAAAGTGAAACCCAATTCATCCACTATAACTCCTTTGGTGTTATCAACCCAATTACATTTAAAGAGCGGAATTTTGAAATCTATGTAGTCAAACTCCCAAATGTCCTCAATGACACCGTAATATGACATTTTAGCTTCACGTGGACTCTTATCCTTTGCACTTGCAAAGTACATAGTCGACGCTTGAAGAGTGACCCCACTATTTTGGACGACACTCTTATCATCTTGGCGCTTTGTGTAATATGTGAATCCATTAATGTCAAACCCTTCATAAGACATAACATTCGGTTTTGGTTTAAAGGCGAGGCATTTGATAGTTTCTGTAATATCATTTGGTGTTTGAGATAGTTGATGTAAGACTTTATCTTCAAACCACTTAGTAAAAGTCTTATTATGCTCTCTAGCAAGCCACATTGAACTTGCTCGAGGATGTTGTCTCTTTATGAAATTGGTATGTTCCTCGATATAAACACTCACTTCATCCATATTGTGTAAAATATACAAGTGAGCTTGTTCCAACTGCTCACGGCTGATTACTTTCACCCGTAATCCCAAAATTCCTTTGCCCTCCTCAATATTCTTGTCATTATCAGGAGTGTCATTACCACTGAGAAAGTCATTACAAAAATCCATAACCTCTCTCGCCACATAACCTTCAATAATACTCCCTTCAGGCCGATAACGGTTTCGGACATCACCTTTAAAAACGCTCATGTATCGTTCAAAAGGATACATCCAATGCAAGAAAACTGGTCCCAACATTTTCACTTCCCTAGTCAAGTGGACAACAAGATGTACCATGATATCAAAGAACGAAGGAGGGAAATACATCTCAAGCTGACATAGGGTAACAACCACTTCTCTTTGCAAATTATCGAGAGTATCAGGGTCAATAACTTTGCTGCATAGACTATTGAAAAAGAAACAAAGTCTGGTAATTGCAAACCTTACATGCTTCGGCAATATAGATCGAATAGCCACAGGCAATATTTGTTGCATTAGAGTGTGACAATCATGAGATTTAAGACCTATCAACTTCAGATCTTTCATTGATACCAATCTACGGATGTTGGATGAGTAACCATGTGGCACCTTAACATTTACCAAGCATTCACAAAAAGTTTTCTTCTCCTTTCTAGACAACGTGTAACAAGCGGGAGGTAAGTATGTTCTTTTATTACCCATTTCACGTAATTCTGTTAATTCTGACCTTATTCCCATTTCACGTAGGTCCAGTCTGGATTTTATCCCATCTTTAGTCTTACCTGGTATATTTAATAGAGTACCAATGATGCTATCACAGACATTTTTCTCAACGTGCATTACATCGATACAATGCCTGACTGTCAAAGAACTCCAATAAGGAAGATCCCAAAATATTGACTTCTTCTTGAATGAAGAATTGTCACTCCGTGTGGCCATACTACATTGTGATTTCTTACCAAATTCATTGACAATGTCTTTTACTCTTTCATAAACAACATCCCCTGGTATAGGTTTAGGTGCACTCCGTTCATCATTCCATCCATTGAATGCTTTGCGCTTCCTACGATACGGATGGAATTTTGAAAGAAACCTTCGATGACCAAGATATACAGTCTTGCCGCCATGTTTTAGTCTTATTGAATCAGTGTTTTCTTCACATATAGGACACGCTTTAGCTCCTTTGACACTATATCCAGACAAATTCCCATATGCTGGAAAGTCATTAATAGTGCAAAACAACATAGCGTGCAAACGAAATGTCTCTTTTGCTGAAGCATCATAGGTCATCACACCTTCAGCCCAAAGTTTCTTTAAGTCATCAATCAAAGGTTCAAGATAAACATCGATATCATTTCCGGGTTGTTTAGGGCCCGATATCAACAATGACAACATAACGTACTTATTTTTCATACACATCCAGGGAGGAAGATTGTATATAACAAGCATGACTGGCCAAGTGCTATGTTGGCTGCTCAATGTCCCGTACGGATTCATCCCATCTGTACAAAGCCCAAGTCTTAGATTCCTATCTTCTTCACCAAATTTAGGGTACAGTAGATCAATCTTCTTCCACTGTGGGGAATCAGACGCATGTCGTAGGATCCCATCATTATTTTTCTTAACATCTGCATGCCACCTCAGATTCTTCGCATCTTTCGGATTTGCAAACAAGCGTTGAAACCGTGATATTATAGGTAGATACCACAACACCTTGGCAGGAGAACCAGTTTTGGACTCCCCCGAAGTCGTCAATTTATACCGTGACGCACCACATTTTGGACAATCTTTCAAATCTACATAGTCCTTTTGAAATAATACACAATCATTCGGGCATGCGTGTATCTTCTTGGCCTCCATTCCCATTGGACACAACATTTTCTTTACCTGGTATGTTGAGATTGGAAGCTCGTTTCCTTCAGGAAGAATTTCTTTCAACAAAGTCAACAATGAAGTGAAGCTTTTGTCGCTCCATCTATTGTTAGCTTTCAACTTATACAATCTCAAAACAGCGCTAAGCTTCGTAAACTTAGCACAGCCTGTGTATAACGGTATCTCAGCATCATGCACAATGTTTGTAAAGATAGGAGGTGGATCGGTGTGCTCTACCCTACAACTATCCAGCATCGCATCAACGATGTCTGCTGGAACTGGTTCGTTCACATTTACGTCATCGGAGGCAATTTCTTCTTCCACCCAAGCACTACTATCGACATCTACTGGTTTCGATTTTGAAATCTCTCCATGCCAGTGCCATTCTGTATAGCCTTGTACAATCCCGTTGCACATGACATGACTTTTGATTTCCTCACCAGTGTTGACTTTCAAGATGTTACCGCAATGCCTACATGGACAGTAGAACCTATCTGTAGGTTTTTTCCTATGTTCCTCGGCAAATCTAATAAACTGATCAAGACCAGATATAAACTCTGGGGTGCAACGATTACGAATGGACATCCATGATCTATCCATTCTATGATCAGAGAAAACAAGTATATATTAGGAAACAAGTATATATTAGGAAAAGATTAGGGTATACACTTACATCCTAAGCGTATAATGTGATGTCATTCTTATATATAATAAATGTGTACCACCTATCCCATCCTTGAACACCTAATCTCACTAGTAAGTGTATAATGTATATTTGGTTTTCAAGAAAATTTCGGCAGCATTTCCCCGCTGTTCTCTAAGTACATATGTACTTAGAGAACAAATGGGGAAATGCTACCGAAATTTTCTCGAAAACCCAATACACATTATACACTTACATCCTAAGTGAGATTAGGTGTTCAAGAACAGTCCCAAACCGGGGACTATCCAAGATTTACTCCTAATGAGTCAATCTTGGATGGGTTTCTAGGCCAACAAATACATTTGATGTCATTCTTATATATAATAAATGTGTACCACCTATCCCATCCTTGAACACCTAATCTCACTAGTAAGTGTATAATGTGCATTTGGTTTTCAAGAAAATTTCGGCAGCATTTCCCCGCTGTTCTCTAAGTACATATGTACTTAGAGAACAAATGGGGAAATGCTACCGAAATTTTCTCGAAAACCCAATACACATTATACACTTACATCCTAAGTGAGATTAGGTGTTCAAGAACAGTCCCAAACCGGGGACTATCCAAGATTTACTCCTAATGAGTCAATCTTGGATGGGTTTCTAGGCCAACAAATACATTTGATGTCATTCTTATATATAATAAATGTGTACCACCTATCCCATCCTTGAACACCTAATCTCACTAGTAAGTGTATAATGTGTATTTGGTTTTCAAGAAAATTTCGGCAGCATTTCCCCGATGTTCTCTAAGTACATATGTACTTAGAGAACAAACGGGGATATGCTACCGAAATCTTCTCGAAAACCCAATACACATTATACACTTACATCCTAAGTGAGATTAGGTGTTCAAGAACAGTCCCAAACCGGGGACTATCCAAGATTTACTCCTAATGAGTAAATCTTGGACGGGTTTCTAGGCCAACAAATACATGTGTTGTCATTCTTATATATAATAATTGTCTATAAACTACAGGAAACATGGTTAATCCTAATCAACAGAGCATTATTAAATAATAAATCAAGAAATCAATAGTTTTAAACAAAAGGTCTAGGAATCTTTACTAGACATTATATGTATCCCTAATCATCAAACTAGGGTTTTCTTGAATATCATAAAAGGTAGAAGAGCATTCTTTTCGGTAAGTTGACCTTTTCATATTACTTTGACCATTACAAACACATGTTTCTAGGCCGACACAAGGTGTAACATGTAGGTGATATACCTAGGTTGACACACCTTAATGAGTGTAGGCCGATACACCTTGAATATAATGAATGGATACACTTGAAATTAATGAGAAGGATACACTTTGAAAAGTGTAGGCTAGCTAGTATACCCTAAAAAGCAGCAGACAATATAACAAGTTAAAGTTGAATCTAATATTCTAGTAAGGATGAAAGAAACTTGTACTAATTGTATGAGAAAGGTAATACCTTATAATGATAATTGATGAAAGTAATCAAGTATAATTGAATACTTAAAGTAATGAATTAAAATCCTAGATGTCGGGGTTATGAATTAGGGTTTGTCTGTTGAATAAAACCCTAACGACCTTAATCGGATACAATAGAAGTCCTAACCCTAATTATGAAAGGTTGTGACTTGATTGATAGATTATTTGTGATACAATTGAATGTAAAGATAATAATATAAGCTCCTAAGAATGAGGAGTTATGATATAGGGGTGATGATTGAACATAACCCTAAAAACCCTAGTCAAGTTCAAAAGAGCAACCCTAACCCTAATGACAAAAGGTAATGTAACTTGAAATGGAATGAGAATAATATTTAGTGGTAACCGTGAATTACTTATCATATTTCAGTAAGAAAATTTCAACTATGGCAGAGAAATTCATCCCCAAGCCTCACCCCTACTATCGTAATCTCTATTGCAGCAATACTACCCTCGTAATCCCACCAATCACCCGCAAGCATTGTCACACAAATAAAATACATGTACATCAATAAAATACAGAGAAGAGGGCATACCGATTTGGAGGTCTGGAGAAGACGGCGGTAAAGAGGAGCTGTGGTGGCGGCGCGGCGGAGAAGCAGCTAGCTAAACCCTGGTGGCGGCGCGACGGCGGTGGAGAGCAGCTCTGTCGTCCTGGCGGCGGCGGCGAGACGGCGGTGGAGAGTAGCTCTGTCGTCCTGGCGGCGGCGGCGTGGAGGCACTAGCAGTTGCGGCGGCGGCGTGGCGGGAGCAGTCGGGTGGGGCGACAGCAGTTGGAGGGTCCAGCAGTTGCGGCGGCGGCGGTGTGGAGGGGAGGGGCGACAGCAGTTGGAGGGTCGGGCGACAGCAGTTGCGGCGGGAGCAGTCGGCTGTTTAGGCGATGAAACAGAAGAAAGGGGAACAGTCGGGTGATCGCAGGATATAAATTTCACCTATAGCGTCGGTTGTTTGTCACAACCGACGCCTAAAATAATTTAGCGTCGGTTGTTTGAAACAACCGACGCTCAAATGGACGATATTTTCACGAAATTGTTTGGCGGGAACCACTTTCGGCGTCGGTTATCAACAGATAACCGACGCTATAAGTGACACTTTGCGCGCAAAGTTTTCATCACATATAGGCGTCGGTGGCTATTTAAATAACCGACGCTGTATGTGACATTTTTTCTTTTCGCTCGAAAATTGGATTTCGCAGGAGCTTTTAGGCGTCGGTTTGTTATTGTCAACCGACGCTAAATACAAAGCGGTACCCGTGTCTGGCTGGTCTTCGAATATAGACGTCGGTTTGCTTAAACAGCCGACGCCCTATATGATAGGCGTCGGTTTTTCTTAATAACCGACGCCCAGAAAAGCGACACTGAATGCTATTTCTGTAGTAGTGTTCCTCCCTAGTTGTGTATGAAAAATAAGTATGTTATGGTGTCGTTGTTGATATCGGGCCCTAAACAACCCGGAAATGATATCGATGTTTATCTTGAACCTCTGATTGATGACTTAAAGAAACTTTGGGCTGAAGGTGTGATGACCTATGATGCTTCAGGAAGAGAGACATTTCGTTTGCACGCTATTTTTTTTTTGAGAGAAAATGGATCGATTCATTACTTGTTAGTCATACGACATCTACAATTGGGGAGAAAGATACAAACATAACATACAAACGTCACGTTCAGTAACCCAAGGGCACTACAACTCATATTGGAATGAGAGAGAGACATTTCTGCATTGATTCTTCTTCCTTGAGGCTGTCTTAAGCAGCTTTTCCTGAAGAATTCCTTCAACTTGAGCATTAAGTAGTGGTAGGGGGGCTTGAACAAGACAGTATTATGCTCGTATATCAACTCAAATGAAGCCATACAACTGAGTAATAAGATCAATCCATAGCAAGATTTAGCTGTAACCAAGGTTGAATTACCGGGGAAAAACCCAGAAAAATCACCGCCTTCACAGAGGAAGGAGAAACAATCCTTATTCAAAGGAACAAGCAACGTCGATATACGGAGGAACAAGGTAGATAGCCTGCCAGAAACTAGCACCCAAGCAAAAAACCTGTAAGGCAGAAACAAAGGAGGGAAACCCGCCTCCTCCGGAACCCCAGTGAGGACACCCCCACCAGCCACCCGCCTCAGCCTCAAGGCAGATCTGAGCAAGAATCTACCAGGAGAAGAGCGCCACCACCTCCTACAAGTAACACGTCGAAGAGAAGACCCGATCCCAACCAGGTCGCACGGCCGCCGCCCAGGGGGAGAGATGAGGAGCTCGAAGAGGCACCTGCAAAAGGAGACCGGAAAGAGAGACAAGTCAAGGAGGAGGCCCGAGAGGAGAAGGTGACGACCCAGCAGGATGCCTGACCCCCTCCCCCAGGTTTTAACGCCGCACGCAGGGGGAGCCCTAGATCTCCACCATGGTCGCCAGAGCCCTAGACGACAGGGAGCCGCCGTTACAAGTTCGTTGTTTTTGAACTTCCTACGAAAAAGCTAACATACACTCGTTTGCACGCTATGTTGTTTTGCACTATTAATGACTTTCCAACATATGAAAATTTGTCTGGATATAGTGTCAAAGGAGCTAAAGTGTGTCCTATATTTGAAGAAAACACTGATTCAATAAGACTAAAACATGGAGACAAGACTGTATATCTTGGTCATCGAAGGTTTCCTTCAAAATTCCATCCGTATCATAGGAAGTGTAAAGCATTCAATGGATGGAATGATGAACGGAGTGCACCTAAACCTATACCAGGGGATGTTGTTTATGAAAGAGTAAAACACATTGTCAATGAATTTGGTAAGAAATCACAATGTAGTATGGCCACACTGAGTGACAATTCTTCATTCAAGAAGAAGTCAATATTTTGGGATCTTCCTTATTGGAGTTCTTTGACATTTAGTCATTGTATCAATGTAATGCACGTTGAGAAAAATGTCTGTGATAGCGTCATTCGTACTCTGTTAAATATACCAGGTAAGACTAAAGATGGGATAAAATCCAGACTGGACCTATGTGAAATGGGAATAAGGTCAGAATTAACAGAATTATGTGAAATGGGTAATAAAAGAACATACTTACCTCCTGCTTGTTACACGTTGTCTAAAAAGGAGAAGAAAGCTTTGTGTGAATGCTTGGTAAATGTTAAGGTGCCACATGGTTACTCATCCAACATCCATATATTGGTATCAATGAAAGATCTGAAGTTGATAGGTCTTAAATCTCATGATTGTCACACTCTAATGCAACAAATATTGCCCGTGCCAATTCAATCTATATTGTCGAAGCATGTAAGGTTTGTAATCACCGAACTTTGTTTCTTTTTTAACAATCTATGCAGCAAAGTTATTGACCCAGATACTCTCGATAATTTGCAAAGAGAAGTGGTTGTTACCCTATGACAGCTTGAGATGTATTTCCCTCCTTCGTTCTTTGATATCATTGTACATCTTGTTGTCCACTTGACTAGGGAAGTGAAAATGTTGGGACCAGTTTTCTTGCATTGGATGTATCCATTTGAACGATACATGAGCATTTTTAAAGGTGATGTTCGAAACCGTTATCGGCTTGAAGGGAGTATTATTGAAGGTTATGTGGCGAGAGAGGTTATGAATTTTTTCAATGACTTTCTGAGTGGTAATAACACTCCTGTTAATGACAAGAATATTGAGGAGGGCAAAGGAATTTTCAAATCATGGGTGAAAGTAATCAGCCATGAGCAGTTGGAACACGGTCACTTGTATATTTTACACAACATGGATGAAGTGAGTGTTTATATCGAGGAACATACCAATTTCATCAAGAGACAACATCCTCGAGAAAGTTCAATGTGTCTTGCTAGAGTGCATAACAAGACTTTTACTAAGTGGTTTGAAGATAAAGTCTTACATCAACTATCTCAAACACCAAATGATATTATAGAAACTATCAAATGCCTCGCCTTTAAACCAAAACCAAATGTTATGTCTTATGAAGGGTTTGACATTAATGTGTTCACATATTACACAAAGCGCCAAGATGATAAGAGTGTCGTCCAAAATAGTGGGGTCACTCTTCAAGCGTCGACTATGTATTTTGCAAGTGAAAAGGATAAGAGTCCACGTGAAGCTAAAATGTCATATTACGGTGTCATTGAAGACATATGGGAGTTTGACTACATAGATTTCAGAATTTCGCTCTTGAAATGTAATTGGGTTGATAACACCAAAGGAGTTATAGTGGATGAATTGGGTTTCAATTTAGTGAACTTTGAAAAGATTGGCGAGAAGGGTGAACCATTCATATTGGCATCACAGGCGAAAGAAATATTCTATATCGATGATCCTGCAAATGATAAATGGTCAGTTGTTCTTCATGGTAAAAGACAGTTCATTGAAGATCCTATAGATGAAGAAGAGTACTATTATAAGTATGATGACTACAGTCCATTCTCAGTTGGGTTGCAAACTCCACAAAATATTGAAGCTAATGTTGACTTATATGTGTGCGGAGATCATAATGAAGGATTGTTAATTGATAAAAGATCACAATTTTAGAGGCATGCATGTTTATATTTTTTTATTGAAGCTAAATGTTTGCTTTTTTAATATCAATATTTCACTAACTCTACACTAATAAGTTTTGTTTGTATTCTCTTTGAAAAATAAATATAGGAAGAAGGAAGCCACACAACAATGGAACTACTTGGACCCCAAAGACTGGGAGGAGTTTGTTACCCAAAGAAAAATAGATGAATTCAAGGTATTAAGTGCCACTCCCTATTTAATTAATATACATTTTTATGTATTCACCTATTCAAGATTAACCTTTAGTGTTACTAATCAAATCAATGTGCTAACTAACTAGGCTATCAGCGATGCTCAACGAGCAAGCATCCTACACTAAGGTTATATAGATATATAGGCAGCAAGCCATGAAATAGCAAAAGAAGCCACAATGAAGAGAAGCAGGATACAGATACAATACATAAAGTGCAACACGCACAAGTGTTTCAGATTCATATAACAACATGACAGACTAACACATATATAGTGCATAACAACAGCAGCGCCGAATTTACATACAACACTAGCTTAGTACATATATAGTGGGACCAAGGTGACGAGTTAACAGGAGGACAAATAGATTTCACCACGAGTTAACATTGAAGAAGGTCTACTAACCTACACTGAGCTAAACAAGTTTATCAGTACTAGCCTAAGGCACAAGTACCATTCGTTGGGACAATTACGGTCGTGGAAGCTTAGTGGCCACCAGCTTAGTGGCGACTACACGTTCAACTGGCCAGTGGCCACTAAGCTTCCACGACTGTCATTATCCTGATGAACGGTACTTGTGCCTTAGGCTAGTACTGATAAAACTTGTTTAGCTTAGTATAGGTTAGTATACCTTCTTCAATGTTAACTCATGGTGAAATCTGTTTGTCCTCCTGTTAACTCTTCACCTTAGTCCCACTATATATGTACTAAGCTAGTGTTGTATGTAAATTCAATGTTGTTGTTGTTATGCACTATTTATGTGTTAGTCTGTCATGTTGTTATATGAATCTGAAGCACTTGTGTGTGCTACACTTTATGTATTGTATCTGCATGAGCAGAGGAAACAAGGCACGTTCATCCTGTGGGCATCAAAGCATTCTTTGGGCCATCCCAGCGCAAAGCGGGACTTTCACAAGAAGAGGTAACCTATTCTTTTTTTAGAATGTTACTGCATCTTAGGCTTCCAATCAGCCTATGGCGACCTTCTCTTCTCCTGATGTGCAATTTACTATGTTACATTAACATGTAGGGTTTTAGATGCATTCAAAAAGGCTGGAGGAAAGGTCCCCAAGAAAAAGAACCAGCCAATAATTTGGGAGAATGTGAAAGTAAGTTCCCGACACCAATATATATATTATTTATGTGAACTGTGCTTAGTTGTATTTTTTAATATTTTGTATGTTTCAATTTATAGTGCGTTAGACATGACAATGGCTGGGCATGCACATACTATGTGATGCGATTTATGCAGATGATTATCCAATATGCCGCATTGGACATCGATACCATACATGAGGTATTACATATAGTCTCATTAGTTAGTATGAAATATATCAATCTTATTTTTATATTATTGCTTATATATATACATCATTCTCTTTGCAGGTGTTTAAAACTGACCACACTATAGGTAAATACTTAAAAGATGTACATGCTCCATACACGATGAAAATAAATGAAGTAAGAGAAGAATGGGCAAGAGCCATTCAAGCAGTGGGGCTGTAAAATATAATTGGGATGCTGATAGCGATGTTGAATGATATTTTGTAAATGAATATTTCTGAATGTTTATACATGTCTGAATGTTTATACATGTATTTGAATGTTTCTACATGTGTGAATGTGAGAATTGAATTGATGTCTGAATGTATCTACTTGTGTGAAAAGTATATTTGTTGATTTTGCAGGTTTGTGGCCTGTTTGTAGGCTGATATCAATGGATGTCGTAAACTTGCAGTTCAGAAAACTGAATTGTAGGTTCTCATCCTGCTGACCAGCCACAGCAGGCCTGTAAACTGATAAGAAAAAAAAATTTAAAACATAGGCGTCGGTTATTTATAGAACATCGTCATCAAAGGATTACAATATCAGTTATTGGTTACAAACCACCGCCTAATATGACAAACAACCCGACTGTGCAGGAAAGCACGGTCGTGGCGGGATATGGCTTCGGTTATTAGTATAAAACTGACGCCTATAGTACTAAAAATGGTCGTGTAGGGAAGCACGGCCGTGGCATCTGGAAATATGGCGTCGGTTAATTAGTTGCAAACTGACGCAGAAAGTGTCCTAGATGGCGCCCTTTTTGTGGCGCAAACCCTTTTAGCGTCAGCTTACTATACAAAACCGACGCCTATAGGTCACCTACTGGCGCGTTTTCAGTGGCGTGAAGCCTTTTGGCATCAATTAGAAAATTGACGTCGAAGATTTTGACCTTTAGCGGCGCCCACATAGCCGTCACTCGAGAACCGTCGCTAAAAGGGGTTAAACAACCGACGCCAAAGGCGTGTTCTGTAGTAGTGGCTTATCTTTTTTATCCCAAATTTTAAGGGAAACTCTTTATTGAGTTAAACCACTACTGTGCAAAGTATTGAACTAAACTCAAAACTAAAAGAGACTTGTCTTCATATGCAAGTCATTCACTCTTAAGGCATGTATTATTCATTAACACACATATTTTCTCTTTCTTTTCTATTCTATTTTCTTTATTTTGATTCCTTTTCTTATTAAAGTCATTGTGGAATCGAATAATAATCAATAGTGGTCATCCATACCACTTTCTAGAGAATTCCACATAATTCTGACATATTCATACAATTATCCCTATATTTCTATTTTCCTTTTCTTTATTATGGGATTTCTTTTATCTCTTTTCCCTTTTGTCATTATTGGACTTATCCAATCAGTATGAACCACGAAATCATGCATCCAAGGAAAATATTCCAAAAGAATTCATTCTTTGAAAACAAACCATACAATTTTCCATTCAAAAACTATTTATTTGAAAAAATGCATCTCAATTCATACAAGCAAAATTGAGGTTATAACAGGAGGAGATGGAGAAGTCTCGATATAAATTTAAATTGTATGTAGGAAGAAGGTTCAGTACAAATTTGGTCAATAGATTGGATGAGGTTATAAGGGCATTCCTCCTAGTTGACATCGATATAATTACTGATAGAAGAGCATCCAATCCCCAATATGCTAATGTTTTGTTAAGTGAAACTATTCCCACACAAAGCTAGTTGTAGTTGCACAAAAGAGTTGCCTACAACTCCTTTTTTCTCTTCAACTCCTTGTAACTATAAAATTGAATGACAAGAGGATGTTGAAATGTCTCATTAAGTGATTCATGACTATCTCTATCTCAAGAGTAATCATGTATACATGTTGTGTGTAGCAAAGACTTGTTGGAAGAAGAGTGGGTTTGCTAGTGACTTCTTATTTCTTCTTGTTGGTGGAAATTGGACCTTCAAGTTATTCAAGAAGATGATTGTCATCCAAGTGCAAGATGTGACTGAACCGAAAATAGGACATATGCCAATTTCGATGTCAATTTGTAGGTTATCTTTTTTGTACTATCTCATTCTATCTCATACATATACCGAAAGTATACAAGAGGATTTTAAGGTGCTAATAAATCTGATACTTTGTAACCTTTTAAATTTAATCTGAAATCACTTAATAGGTATTTTTCAACCTATGTAGGTGCAATAGGAATGACCAAATCCATTTCGAAGACTTAGTTAGGCTAAGTATTGCAAAATTTAGGCTCTTTTTGATGAATTTGCACACTCACATGTGATGTTGTTCTACATACTGAAGCTATCAATCGAGGTGGTGGGAAAATTATTCCTACTTCTAGGAGTGGGATGTGTGCCTCAATTGACTACTAAGTCTAGGCTCTTTTGCAACTTATCTATCTTGTTGCGACCCAAGCTTTCAAGCTAGATTCAGGTGTTATTTGTGACATTTCCAACCAGAAGTGTGGACAATATTTTTCTAGAGATGTTGGGGTCTGACACCCATATGTACTATATCAAGGCATACGTCCCTACAATTGAGTTTTAGCACACTCCTAGTTTCATATGCTTTTCCATAGTGTGTGTTGGATCACTTGTCTAAGATGTTTCTCTTTGTGTATTTTGCAACTGAAGTTCCCTCTTATTGTAATTTTGCTTTTAATGTAGGCTCATACAACTTTGCTTCAGTGTATTTCTGGCCATGAAGCTTCTTGTTTGCTTCATTCGGCCGCAAAGGCTGAATTTGGTGGGGAAGGGGGTTCCACTATGAGTTTGATTAGTTGTACAAGATGTAAAAGGGTAAAAGCATCCATATAAATGATTGTGATTTATATTGCCCTATATTACAATATAATTTTGTTCTATAATTTAATGTGAATTCATGGAATATGAATATAGGTTTATAACATGATGCATTATGTTGTAAATTGCTGCCCCAATTCTACTTCAGAACTAATTTCTCATATATAATACCTTTTCCAAATGTAGAAATACAATAACAAAATGGACATGTTTTAAAAAATATACTAGCATAAGTAACATGTCATATTTTGGTATATTTTTAGACTTGTAGCAAAGACCATTTTTCATTTTCTTCCAGACCCATTACATTCATTTGATGCTAGATGATGATTCACTAGCTTGAATATATAAGCATCCTACATGGTCATTCATGCTCCTAATGCATTTGGGCAAATAGTACAAGCTATAAGTTGGTTGTAGGAAGAACTTAGAATATTTATATTGTCATATTATTACTTATTTCCTATAGTACCTAGATAAATACATATACTAGGCCATGCATCATATGATATCTACAAAGCAAACAAATCAAACTTTGATAAATAGTAATGGTCTTACTGAAGAAATCATTGTGCTGAAACTAGTCTAGCAAATTTCCTTTTGAGTAATAATATATTTGTTTAATAAAATTCTAGTAAAAATGGAGAGGCAGAGAGACAAGTAAAATGCTATTGCCAACATGTAAACACTTGACATCTAGAGTTTGACTTAATATACTATCTATATAGTTTGGGTTAATAATTTGGTTGTGCCTTTACATATTTTATATTACAAAGAAAAAGATAGTGGACTCTTCTTCATGGTCAACATGACACCATGAAATTTTTGCATGGGGTCGAGTCTCATTGACGTATCTCTAGAATTGAACACTATTGATACTATTAGAAAACTTTGTAACCTATACAACAGTTCATGTATAAAATATGATGTATGCATTCAAGTCATTAATGTGTAAAGATTATATGCACATAGTCTTTTTTGAAAGGGTAGCTGGATCAATAATCTATTGCTGATTTTAATTTTTATTCCCACACCCACAGTAATTAAGAATGCCCCAAATAAACAAAGTTTAGTAAATAATTTACCTATATGAAGGAAACTGACTTCCTTATAATTAGGGCTACAAGAGTGATCATGGACCTTGCAACATGCATGAGGTTTCACCATGACCAACCATAGTAGATGATTTTGTAGATGGTTATTAACAACTTGTCAATATGCTCAAAGATTGGAGAACACCTAATTTTTAATAGAGGGCCATAATCCAAATTTTGATGATAAAATGACCCATAACATAAGGAAATGTAGAAGTTATATCTCATCTAGTAGATCTTTTCTCAAGGGATGATAAAAGTTCATCTTTTAGTATAGGCCTTTAATAGTAGAAAAGTTCTTCATTTGAAAACCAAGTAATCTTAATCTATAGGGAATCAATTAGTTGTAGATGATGAATATTGAATAGTAGTGCATCCTATGTGAAAACACATATGACAAGTGTTCTTCGATCTTCTTGGTTAGACCGTCTTATTGCTGATTCACAATTTCATGTTATTGAGGAGAAATGACCTGGGAGCCCCACACTCTTACCATTATTACTAAGCCTATAGCTTGTTATAGCCTGCCTCATCTCTAACCAAACTTAATGTAGAGAGATAATCAATCATGGAATTTGGCATGAGGTTCATAATTGTAACTTTTTTGATTGAACATTGTTTGTCATAAGAAGGACTCTATGTTAGTCAACATGCAACATTAGTTTTTTGTCTAAAATCAAGTTCAGAATTTTGGCTGACTGGTAAGACAATGATGGTTTCCTTCATAGGTCAAGGAGAGTGCAAGGAATAAGTGAAACTACAAACTCTACATGGATGAAAAATCCTCCTTTTACTCTTTAACTGATGATTGGGGGCCTCTGAAGCTTCTTCCTAGTCACAAACCACTTCCTTTTGGCCAACAAAATGGGTTAGGTGAGTGTCTGATACTTGATTGAGCACCCCTCAAATTTATGATATTTGTTGTACCTTAAGGCTAACCTTGACAATTTTGAGCACACACATTTCCTCAAGAATATGGTTTGGGTTCCTTAAGGCACAATTCTTAAAACCATTTTGGTTGAAACTCCAATGGTATAGCTTTATTGACTGATGGAGAGGTCTACTAATATGTGGGAATTGTTTTTAGACAAGGTTGGATATGTAACACTAGCTATATATATATATATATATATATATACATATATATATATATATATATATATCTGTGTGTGTATATGTATATATATGTATATATATATATATATATATATATATATATATATATATATGTGTGTGTGTGTGTGTGTGTGTGTGTGTGTGTGTGTGTGTGTGTGTGTGTGTGTGTGTGTGTATAACACAATATCTTGGGTTGTTCATTCCTTTGATCTAGTCTATCTTGGCTGGTAGTAGGATCACACTTGTCTGGTTTGCATTGATAACTAATTCTCTATTTGCATTACCGCATTAACTACATCTTGAAAGTAGGGTGAATATAGAATAAGCCCACTTCTTAATTTTTTGATTGAGGTCATGGGAAAGTTGGAGATTATGATTGTCATGTATACTAGAATGATTGAATCACTCAATAGAATTCATCATATATCCAATTGGGAGTTTGTGCCTCACATTAATGTAGAGAACCTAGATGTGAAAGGGTTTTAAAATAGAAAATATTCCTCCATGGAAACTCCATTGCAACCCATGACTCAGGATGGTGTGGAAGGAATGTCACCAAGCTAGCCCAACATCTTTTAGCTTTATCGCATCATATAGCAACTTGTGGGCCTCCATAAAATGGTAATGTAGCTAGAAATACTTGTTGATGTTTGCTACTAAGTTCTTGAACCACTTTGGTGTTAAGAACTCCAATAGGAAGGCCTGCTTCAAATTAGATATTACCAAGGCCTATGATCATGTGGATTGGGCAGTGCTATGGAGAATTATGGAAGCTATGGGGTTTTTGTGGAGATGGATCAATCTTATGATTTAGTGTGTGGAAGCCACCTCTTTCTCTGTCTTGCTGAATGGGATCCCACATGGTTTGTTTTCTATGTCTAACATGTTGAGATAGGGTGACCCCTTATCACCCATGTTGTTTGTGCTTATGATGGAGGCTTTGTCCACCACTATTTCTATAGACGTGTATGAGGGGAGATTGAAGGTGTTCAAGGTGAAGAACACACCGATCATCTCACATCTTGTGTTCATAGATTATGTGATGATTTTCACTGCTGGTCACTGCAAGTACCTAAGACAAGTCAGACTCATCCTCATGAGCTTTGGGTGCCTCACTGGGTTGTATATAAATGAAGTTAAATCTAAAGTCTTCTTATCAAGATCTTGTGACTTGAGGTGGGGGAGACTGAAGGAAGCAGTTGGTATTACGAGGGGGGTCTTTCCTACTAAGTACCTAGGCATCCCTATCTCTGGTGGTGAGCTGAGATCCAAGATCGATAAGTGGGCTGGCCTGCACATATCTATGATGGGGAGATTAGTTTTGTGTAATACGGTTCTGGGTGCCAAGACCAGGTTCTGGTGCAGACAGGATGAGCTCCCTGGGTTCATCTTGGATAAATTAAGAAGCCTGGCGAGCAGCTTCCTATGGGGTGGAAAGACGCATGGGATAATGTGGGATATCATTAACAAAGAACATGCTCAAGGTGGTTTGGGAGTTGCTGATCTAGTTAGTATGGCTGGGACTGCTACTTTTCAATAGATCCACAAATTTATCACCCAGTAGGATTCTATTTGGATAGTATGGATGAAGGAAAGATATGGCTGCTCCCTGGATACTGGGGCTGTGGGGAACAACTCTGTAGTATGCAAAAGAATGTTGGAGAATTGGGAAGAGGTGAAAGATGCATCCCAACTGAGATCTGATGGAAGTTGGGACTGCTTGGCTGCCAAACCTTGGGAGCTGAAGATTTGCGGTCTGCCTGTTCCTTGGGCTAAAATCATTTGGAATAAAGGTCATCAGCCGAAATGGGGTTGCACCTTATACAGGGCTGTTCTCGGGCGTCTCCCTACATCCGATAGACTACTAGCTTGGGGCCTTAATGTCGATCCAAAATGTATGCTATGTGGTGATGCATCTGAAACACATGAACACCACTGTAGCTTTTCTAGGTACATTTGGTGCATATGGTCCCTCAAAAATGGTTGGGGCGGCTTCCCTCACAGCTTCTTGGAGGATGGACTGAAGTGGATACGACATAAATTTAATAGGAGTGCCACTATGAGAGCTTTTGGAGGCACGAGAGTTGCTGCTATTGTCTATTGTATCTAGTTTGAGAGAAATACCAGAATCCATGGGGGACGGGCTACTGATATGTTTGATGTTTTTGAGGCTTTTATTGATAGACTAGTAGCTTATAAAATTTATAAAGGTTTAGACTGCGTTACCAATACACAGTGGTGTTTTTTGTAGTTAACCCACCCTATGTACAGTATAGGCTTCCCTATACTCCTTTTTTGAGATAGTAATATTTTACCTGATCCAAAAAAAAAGAAATACTTGTTGATGTTATTAACCAATCGACACTCTCATACAACAACACCATTGTAGTCTGGGATATATAACATGATGAAACACTATCCTAATTGGTGATTTAGGTTATACTGCAAATTTAGTGTTGATCCTGCCAACATTTTACATCCTACAACTGATCATTGAGGTCATTTTGATGTTGTTGTATCAAATGTAGTCACTGAAGAACCCTCCCGAGTTGTCTTCATGTTGGTTTTAAAGTTTTTGAGTTCCTATTATTCTCTATGGTGGAAGTGATGGCATTGTTGATTGATAATCGTTGTAACAATGACTATAACACTAGGGACTAGTATATTTTGCCCACATGGTCTAGGATCCTATAACGGATAAATGTACTAAATAATGTAGTTGAAATGCCTTTTTTATATTGATAATGCATCAACCAATGAGTAGATCATTGTTACATTTTTTATAATTGGAACATAACGGGTAGTTTGTATTGAAATGCCTTATTTTTATGCTTCTAAAATTGCCAGCCTATCTAGCTACAACCTACATAGAAAGAGTGTCTCAATTTTTGTTTCCTATAGTTTATATAGCAAGAGCATGTAATAGATATTCAATAGATAAAAAAGGTAGCAGGGGAAGAGGTAACAGAGTAAGGGAAAAAGAGGAGCAAGTGGTTGGGTGGCTGATGGGTGAAAAGAAAATAGGGCCTGGGAAGAGTGTACTTTTAGTCAAGTAGGTAGTATTGTGGATGGATTAGGTAGGAGGAGATGGGGTAAGAGGATGTGTTGAGGATAGTAGTTGAGGAGTTGTGGATGAGGAGAAGAAACTAGAAGTGGGCATACATGTCAACATTGTTCATGGAGGCCATAAAGGCAGTGGTTCTTGGTTGTTGTAGCATTCAATGACGTTAGGTTAGGGGGTGATAATTTCATGATAGAAGTTTCTCTTTCCGAATTTGATGTAGTATTGAAGTGATATTAATTGACTTTAGAGTAAGATGGATACCTCTAAGTAATTCCACATCATTGAAAGTTTTCTTTTTCCTATTGTATATTGTATTTTTTGGCAAGCTTGTATTAGTGATTCTAGATTATTCAAATGATTATAACCCTAAATGATGACTGTGCAATGTAGTTAGTATGTTTGATTATTTAGTCTCAATAAAATATATGTTGTTTCACATTTTAAACCATCATCTAATTTCAGCTAAAATCAAACTTTGAACATCATAACAGGACGAATCGATTCAACCTTCCCTCCCATGTGTACTTTCCTCCTTCCAAGAAGGAATTACTAAGGAAATGGTGAGTTGTAGTACCTAGAAAACTAGAAGTTTGAAATTATAGGAGAGAAGGGATGTAGTAAAGGATGCATCCTAGTCACCTTCTTAAATTTTTCCTATTACTAAGGAAAAAAGATAGTTGGCTACTCTTGTGGCTCTCTAGGTAAGGGATAGTTGGTATAGTCCATTAAAAGATAGTTAAGCCATATTTTCCATGTTAATTTGATACATACTTCATTGGAAAATACAAAGTAGATCAGATCCTTAATGCTTTTTTCTACCCCCTATCATCCTTTTGCATTCCTCATCTCTCACAATATTTTGGGTGCTTGTTGGCCATGTTTATCCACATCTATCCAACCTGATGAAGGGGGGGCATGTCTCAGCCCTTGTTGGGTTGGGATTCTTCACTACTCAATGCTCCATGACAAAGGATTTATTGCTGTCCCACAAATACAATTGGATGTTAGTAACCATGTTAGCATGAGGGTGATCTACGACTATGGAATACAAAATTATTATGTGCTTTCCATGCTTGCCAATTGGCTTCTATGAAAAGAAGACCACAATATACCATGTCCTTTGAATAGAGGAGCATGCAATATAATAAGAACATTATAAACCTTTTATCAAACAGTAAATACCAACTTTAAGAAAAAAGTGTGGGGCCTTACCATTATGACTTGCTATTTCAAAAGATAAGCACTCACATACTTTCATTGATTTTATTACATGTTTTTGCCATGATGTGTTTTGTTCATAATGCATGTTCTAATTGCTTCTTTTTGGTTTGCTTAATCACAATTTATCATGACTTGTTTGTGACAAATTTTATTTTTTATTAGGTAAGAATTGGGTAAATTATTCTCTCAATTAATAGACTTTCAGACCGTATCACAGCTAGGTTGTAATAGGTTCCATAACTATATTGAAAATAGGTCAGAATAGCTTCCCCAGAATTTGGATGGCTTTTCTATAATGTCTTTGATACAAAATGTAGGAGGTCCAGAATGCATCATTGAAGATAGGGAAAATCTAGTAGTTTCTCCAACATTCAATTTTCATATGGTTTTGTAGGTGTTCTTATTTCTTAAATTTGTCACTTGATAACTACAACCTAGAGAATACATGTGCAGTAGGTATGGACTCTTGTTTTTATGGACTTCACATTACATCTTGATTCTCATTTGTAAATGCCTGGTTTACATAGGTTATGCATTCTGCATCTTATACACCATGCTTTTTGTTGGCAGACGAAGTTCTAAACTAGAGCAACAGTAAGAACTTGACATTAATTTTGTACCCTTTATACCCATACATAAATTGCCATGACATACAGTTGCTATATATTTTGGTAACCATAAGGGAAGATAATTTTTTTTGTCATTTACAATAATGTGTTTTCTGATTGATGTAATATGAATGGAGAAGCACATCATAGAACACTTGGCATTGTGTTTTCTTGAAGAAAATGTTTTGTAGAGGATAAGATTGTTCAAGTTCTGAACATTAGATTATACTAATCCATTACATGGATTCTAGGGGTCTAATTTTGTATCATATATCCATGAGCAAGGTGCTACATTAAGATATACCAACATGGTATTCTTGTTATCTTCATAATTGTCAAAATGCATTAGAACTTCTTTCATATTCATCCATAGAAATGCTAGGAACTAATAGAATGAATTATTCTAAAAGCATGACTTAAATCTCAAATCTAATATTTGATGTATTTGAGCATGAGCTCACTCATCCAAGGAGCTATTTGAACTTGTAAATGTGATTTTGTTGCTTCATGTTTAGATGAGTACCTTTAAGACATTTAAGGAAATGATAGACCTACTTGTTTCTAGTTTGGAAGCTTTTTTTTCTAGATATGCCCTCATTAACACCACTATTATAATTCTCTAATAGAGGAACAATATAAATGCCAACATTCTTTTTATTGGGTATCATAATTCATACATATAGTGCACACATACTTTTAAGAAAAAAATATAAATGAGATTGGAATTTTCACTCATATAAATAGTTCAAATGGTAAAGATAGAAGTTTTTTCTTTACTATTACTACATGTTGTCATATGTGGAAAAAATAAGTTATTGATTTATTTTCCTTTTTTGTCAGCTAATTGATTTAATTTGTTCACTTAATAGAAACTTTCAATGCCTTTAGCTATCGATTTCTAGGTGGTAATCGGTAAAGGCTCCTATCATGTCTAGAAAATGTGGTGATTCATTCATAGGTGAATTTCAGCTACTCGAAACTTCTAGTAAGGGAGGTACAACCCCTATAATCACCAAATTTTGTTTGTATTGAGTTTTAGTTTGAGCTTCACACTCCCTACTCATCATTACAGAACCCTAATATACTAAGAAACACATATACTTTTGAGGTTACTGCTGCAACACTACACCTGTCACTAAAATAAGTGGAATGGATCAAACATGTCCAAAGATATGGTGGATATGCTGGTAGTCAGATGACATAGGTTTGATATCTATTTTGTTTCAATTTTCCTCTGGAATTGAGGCCCTTGAAAAGGAGATAGCAATGTAAAAGCATATGTTATATATTTTATGACTATGGACACAACAATTTGGCTACCATATATTTTTGAGATATGTTAAGCGGGATTGGGTGTGCCTAATGCAACCAAAAACTAGATATGAACATTCTATCAACTTAAACTTCACTATCATATATAGGCCCCAATTTGTGGGTATCCAGTCTCACCTAAAGCCACTTCCCACCATGAAGCTGTTGGAGGGTGACTCATTATTCAGAATATTGAATCCTAATGGTGTAAATGCTTCTTCTCTTGATCCCTACCATCCTGTCACCATTGTATATTGGACTTCTTTCACAATGCTTCCATTGGTTCATCTCTTGATGAGAGCATTTTTTTGAGTTCTAGAGGGTCATCGAGCCCATTGGAACTTGTTATCTGAACCATAATATATAAAGAGTCTAAATATCTAGTCATTTGTTATGGACATTTGTATTCCTACTTCAATTCTTATTGTGTGAAGTTTTGGCAGTTTTGTATGCCCTAAAGTAGCTTCCTCTACTACTCTTTTTCCTACTTATTGTTTAACCTAGACTAGCTTCTTATGAATTGCTATCCTATTTTCCTTCCAAATTGACTACACAATGAAATTCTAAGTCTTAGATTTTTTCTAGTACTGGAATGAGAGTGGTATTATGCTACTTCAGCAGTCCCTTCAGCAAATGATATTTAATATCTCCATCATTTTACCATTCATCACCATTTTGTTTCTATGCAACTCAATAAAGATTTTAGCTCCATGCACATCACAACCAAAAGGGTGTGTCAAGCTTCTTGTTATGACGATCATACTTCTTGTATGTTCAGACCAAGTTCCTTTTCTATTAAATTTCCTTCATGGTAGTGAAATCTCATAGGATTCCCATGAGAAGAGCATTATTCTACTTTGGCATACCTTTGAATCATAATCATCCATTACTTTTATAACTAGTAAAGGAGTCACAGACTAAAAGGGATAAAATTATGTTTCTTTCTTCCTCCCTTTCAAATGTAGATTCTAATCAGTCTGTCATTCCATTCTCATGGAACTTAGCAATTTAGTAACCTGCATTGTGTAGGTTGGAACTCTCTTCTCAACAAACTTTGTCAAACTTCTCAGACCTTCCAAAATCAATGTCCCTGGAGACTATGAATTAATTTTTCTTTCAAAGTTTCAAAGGCATAAATTATAAGTATTCCTCTTCAATCTAAAATGAAGAGTGGAAAGACTAAATATATACCAAGGTCTTATCTGAGCTTACACCCCGTAACTACAAACCTGACTCCTACTCTTATGTTTCACACCTCTATCTATGGTATGATCGTCATCGTCCAATGAACAAACTATGCTAGTGTGTGTTTGTATAGTAGTTTTGCCTCAAGTTACCTACTTTCTAGAGACAACTATTTGCTTATTTTTATTGTTGTTCTTAGTTGTCTGGAAGGAACATGACAATTTATAAACTCCTGATCTTAACCTGTGGCTTCAAATTCTAAGGCATATCTCAACTTTGTATCCATTCAGAATTTCAGTTGACTATTATGGCTCCTATATGCATGTGCTCGATCTAGCCTTGAATTGTTTTTATTTTCGGTCTTCCTGGTTGTCATGTAGATCCTTTCTCATTAGCATGAGCTGCAATATTGTATTTTTTCTAGCAATGATCATCAGTAAGGTGGATTCCTAACATTTGTTCTGTTTCCCTGCTAACTACCACCAACAGATGGATGATCATGTGGAGTTTATATGAGGTCTTCAACATGTTATTTTTCTTTACTAATATAATTTTTTTAGGAATCCAAGTCACGCTTCCTCTCATCTTTTCCAAACAAAGTGAACATCTTGTTCTACTTTGCAACATCCTAGTATAGTTTCTATTATATTCAAATAGAATCAAATTCTAGATTTCCTTTTGAATGTAACATTTGTTGGCATGTGGGTTGACAATAAGTTGTGACAACCTTTGTTGGGGTTGAAGGACTCTGCTTCTGCATGCCAAAGGTTTTCTAGCTGTAAAAAAAGTGAATAGAAGACAGCCTGACAGGAGTTGTGATCTGAAGTCTGTGGATGAGTGGTACATATAACTACTTCTCTGGGACTGGGATACATATGTTAAGGAACATGGATTCAAAAGGAAGTGGAACATGTATTAGTCATGCTGCTAAGGTATGGCTTTTCTAATTCTCTTCTATTTTTTCTGAATCGTTAGTTATTGTTGTTGTGCTTTCTTTGCTTCATGGTTCATTATTTGATGGTGGTAGTCCAAGTTGAAACTTTTGGTGTGAATATCGATGTTGTTTGTAGCATGGATGATGGAGTTCCAAGTTGAGGATGCTCTATGAATTCAGATTTGATTGGTTGCCTCCTCTTCTCATTTGCAGATTCAATATTTTGTCAAGTGGTTTGTTGATGCAGGGGTTTTGAGTTATTTTTATAGACTGGTTTTGCATACGTTTTATGTGTATTTTGATCATATTTGTGATTAATATCGCATGATTCACTACCTTTAGTCTATAATCTCATTTTGCATCAAATTTACCTTGTTTCATCTTATTCTGTATAAAAGATCATATTTGTTGGATTTGATTGGTGTTCTTCTCTTCATTTCAGGCAAGTCAGATATCTGAATAGGTCGATACCATCAACTTGGTCACAGTGCATTGCCGGAGAAGAGCAACCAGAAGTCGATACCATCGATGGGACTGTCGATGGTATCGAGGGAATGTCCGGGGCCATTACACAAGTCTCAAGAAGGATAGGAGAGAAGAACGGAGCCGAGAGTTATGCCCCGATCGTTCCGAGAGCTGCAAAAGACGTTTTCCACCGTCGGAAGGCTATAGAACGTTCACCCCGCGCCAAGGAACGCCCGGATCTTCTCCGTTCAGGGGTTACACAACATCTATCCATGTTTTCTCCTTTCCTCATGTTGTTTTTCATTGAGATGAACATGCGGGGCTAATCCCCTTTATCTTTAGGACTGGGAGTAGCCCGAGTAATCGTTGTATGACAATTTTGACATAGTTATCATAATTGTTTCTAAAATCCGTGGTATGATTTCATTTTCTCCATTATATCATTGTGATTTATCACCCTAATGATAATTTAATACCTTTAATTACTTTGAAAGGAGAATTAACAGTTGAAAAGAGACGAATATCACATTAACTAATAAATCCTTTGAACAAGGCGATGTACAGTTAATGGTGGGAACCCAGAGTATGATCTTATGCACCTGATCTAGGGTATAGGTTACTACTACTGTGGAACCGACCTAGATTTAGGAACTGAATTGTATCGCGACTGCGAACAATTCTAACTACAGGCCACTACCTGGAATAGGAGACAAATTAGTATAATTGTGTAGGAATTAGCACAACAAGAACCTGCGGTGAAACCGCAATCCTAAAGATTCCATCTTTAATTGATTAAACCAACCATTTAATCGATTGTTTTGCTTTCTTTTATTTTTCTTTTCTTTTTCAATCAACTCTCAAACCATTTTAATCAGTCTAGCTGATTGCGAATAGTTAGTAGTAGTCTACCGAAAATCCGTTCCCTGAAATCAACTCGGGCTTGAAAAAGGTCTATATTACATTGGAGCGTGCACTTGTGTTTTACGCACGATAAATTTGTGTCAAGTTTTTGGCGTCGTTGCCAGGGAATGACAATTTTTGGCACTACGAGGGATGCAAGCAGCCACTCTATGCCACATTTCATTTTTATTTTAAATTTTTTTATTCTTGAAATTAACCGTTTAACTTTCATATTCAGTAATCGCCTAGCATTGTGCTCAATCAAATTTACTACCTTGCAGGTACTAGTGCATGGTGAAGACGTGTAGCACAGACTACAAACAGACTACACATAGTCATCAACCTGAGGATTCAGATTCAGATTCCGAACCAGAAGCCATGGCTGAGGAACAGACTATATGGGAAAAGATCAAGGCTTCTTCCTCTTCTGCATCTAAGGGACCAATTAAGAAGCAGGCCATCAACATTCCTAACTACAAAATTGATCCAGGCCTAATTAATTAGGTCAATTCTAATGCATTCCATGGTTTAAAAAATGAAGATCTGGTGACCCATATAAGTCAGTTCGTGGAGAATTGCAACATGGTAAAGATCGACATGTTTCCATAGGAGGTGCTTTACTTGAAGTTATTTCCCAGTTCTCTGGTAGGAAATGCACGAGATTGGCTACATAATTTGGACGACGAGTATGTGGAATCGTGGGATCACATGGTTGGAGTGTTTTTCGAGAGATTCTTCCCGCCTGAGAAGATGAATGATCTCATAAGAAAGATCCACAACTTCAGCCAGAAAGCCGGTGAAACTTATTCTGAGAGTTGGGAGCGCTTTCAGATAATGCTGAGGAGGTGCACACATCATGGGTTAGACAAAGAGAAGCAGGTCAAGATTTTCTATTTTTCCCTTTCTGAGCGTGATAGAAGCAACCTGGATTCAGTAGGTTTGGGGTTCTTTTTTAACAACACAAATACAAGGTGTTGGGAGATTTAAAAAGACATGGCTAAAAAGCAGTCCTGGGGTGATAGAGATGCATCGGAACATGTTAAAGTTGCGAGAGATGCCAAATCCATAAAAAAAACTCAATGGCAAGATGGACTTAATTGTGAAAAGGCTACTTGCATAAGAGGAGGAATCTGAGGAAGAAGCGCAGGTCAAATACATGCGTCAACAACAAGGGTACAGGAATAATGATTACTCTTGGAGAAGAGATAAGAAATTCTCATGGAAGGATCCAAATAATTTTCTCCAGGATCCGGATGCCAAGCCACAGCCCACGGCAGAGGGCAAGAGAAATGATTTGCTCAACTAAGTGATAAAGCAGAATCAAGAGCTGATGAGAACCTTTGGTCAACAAATCAAGCAACAAGGGGAGTTTATGAATCAATTTGGGTAGACTCTACAAAGTCATGGGGCTCAAATGATGACACTTGAGACGTCTTTAGCACAGATGGCAGCAGAGATTTCAAGTTTAAAGAAACAAACATAACAAGGCTACCCAGGAAATACAAATGTTCCAGGAGGAAATCAACAAGCCAAAGCAGATCTGTTGAGGAGTGGAAAGAAGACTTTAAACTCTAAGGCCGATGAACCAAGCACACCCCAGCCAGAAGCCATAGGTGAGGCCACAAAGGCAGACACAATCACAGAGATAGTGGATGATGTTGTAGAGAAGGCCACATAAGAGCCCATTGCAGAGGAAGAGACTGAAAAGAGGACGCCATATGTGCCACCACATTAGAGGGAACAGACCGTCCCAGTCCCTTATCCAAATAGTCTGAAGGCAAAGAAGGTGGATTCTCAGTTCAAAAAGTTCCTAGATAGTTTTAGGAAACTTTCGGTTAACATCCCTTTATTAGAAGCTATCGAGCAAATACCCTCTTATGGTAAGTTTCTGAAGGATGTAATTACCAAGAAGAGGAAGATTCCTGATACAGAGGTGGTAGTTCTTAAAGAGAAGGTTAGCACCTTTATTTTGGGCACGTTTCCACCAAAATGGCAAGATCTGGGTTGCTTCAATATTTCATGTTACATTGGTAAGGTGAAATTCGACGAAGCATTGTGCGATTCCGGGGCAAATATAAACTTTATGCCCCTTTCTACATTCAATAAATTGGGTCTTAAGGAATCTAGACAAAGCAATATGACAATTCAACTCACAGATAATTCTGTGATACGACCATATGGTATTTGTGAGGATGTTTTGGTAATGGCTGACATATTTGTATTTCTAGCTGATTTTGTAGTAATGGAGATGCAAGATGAGCAATGGAATGAGATACTCCTAGGAAGACCCTTCCAGGCCACCATTGATATGATACTGGAAATGGGTAGAGGCCGTTTGACGTTGGGTATAGCTGATGACATATTTGAGATGCTCATGCCACCAAACACACAACAATCACAGGAAAAGGAGCAATGTCGCAAGGTGAAGCACTATAATCAGAATATTTCTCTTTGTTTAGGGAAGCCATTTCTGGATATGGCTCACGTTATGACTAAAGTAGACAAGGGAACACTGGTCGTGGATATTATGGAACAAACAAAAGTTGTATCTCTTTGAAAAGCCATGGGTTATCCAAACGATGAAGAGGAAGAAATTTCTCTATCTACTGAGGATGATGCTATAGCAGTCTCGATGATCGAGTCATATCTGAAATTGCCCCTTGAGGCATGCCTATTCAATGTCATGGATGATTGGTGAGAAGCACGTATTTACGAGAATGTGTAAAGATGCTTCAAGTGCTTCCTTGTTTCTACGCCAAGCATTATGAAGATCTAGGACCACTGCCACCACCGCTTCAATCTTCATTGGTTAGCCCACCGAATCTCGAGTTGAAGCCGCTACCTCCTCATTTGAAGTATGCTTTCTTAGCAGATGATGAGAAGCTCCAGGTGATCATCTTGGCATGTCTAAGTGTCGAGGAGGAAGAACATTTGATGATCGTGCTGAAGAACCACCGTGGTGCATTCAGGTGGTCAGTCTCTGATATTAAGGGGATCTCCCCTACTCTTTGTCAGCACAAGATCTGGCTCGAGGAAGGAGCCAAGCATGTGATTCATCCTCAATGTTGACTCAACCCGAGCATGATGGAGGTCATCAAGAAGGAGGTGATTAAGCTCCTTTCTGTGGGAATCATCTATGCCATTTCAGATTCATCATGGGTAAGCCCAAAACAGGTAGTCCCTAAAAAGGGGGGAATTAATGTCACTCAAAATTTACTAAATGAACCTATCACCACTCGATTGGTAACCAGGTGGTGACTTTGTATTGATTACCGTTGCCTCAACTCTGCCACTTTAAAAGACCATTTTCCTCTTCCATTTATTGATTAGATTTTAGAGCGGCTAGCTGGCCGCTCTCATTTTTTCTTTTTGGACGGTTATTCTGGCTATAATCAGATTTTTATAGAAACGAAGGATCAAGAGAAGTCTACCTTCACTTGTCCTTATGGGACTTCTGCATATCGCTGCATGCCGTTTGGGTTGTGCAACACACCGGCTACTTTTCAATGTTGCATGCTTGCTATTTTCTCAGATATGGTTGAGTGCTATTTAGAGGTTTTCATGGACGATTTTTCAATCTACGGTGCGTCGTTTGATGAGTGTCTGTACAATTTGGATAAAGTTTTACAAAGATGTGAGGAAATGCATCTAGTCCTTAATTGGGAAAAGTGTCATATGATGGTTAGCGAAGGAGTTGTGCTTGGACACAAGGTGTCTAGCAAGGGACTGGAGGTGGATCCAGTCAAGATTGAGGTTATTTACAAACTACCTCCACCAAATTTAGTGAGAGGGGTGAGGAGTTTTATCTTTCATGTAGGGTTTTATCGCCGTTTCATTAAGGATTTATCTAAAATCACTAAACCGTTGTCTGAATTGCTTGAAAAAGATGCAATGTTTGATTTCAATGAAAAATGCATACATGCCTTCAATGTCCTTAAAGAAAAATTAATTTCTGCACCAGTTGTCAAAATGCCGGATTGGACTAAGCCCTTTGAGCTTATGTGTGATGCGTCAGATTTTGCAGTAGGGGTTGTTCTTGGGCAGCATTTTGAGAACAAACCCACAATGATTTTCTATGCATCAGAAACTTTAAATGATGCACAAATTAATTATACCACCACTGAAAAACAACTTCTTGTTGTGGTTTTCGCATTCGAAAAATTTAGGCAATATTTAGTGGGGTCAAAAGTTGTGTTTTGGACGGACCACGCTACCATCAAATACTTAATGGAAAAGAAAGATGCCAAGCCTAGATTGATTAGGTGGATCTTTCTCTTGCAAGAGTTTGAAATCAAAATTAAATATAAGGCAGGCATTGAGAACGTGGTTGCGGACCACTTGTCTCGGTTAGAGTGGGTAGATGAGAGAGATATCAATATACCCATTACCGAGACATTTCCCAATGACCAAATTATGTCAATAAAATCTAAGGATGCGTGGTTTTTGAATATTGTGAATTATCTTGCATGTAAGGAAATACCGGATGATTGGACTTATCAAGAAAAGAAGAGATTTTTCCATTCTTTAAGATATTATTTTTGGAATGACCCCATTTTGTTGAGACAATGCAGGGATGACATCTTACGTAGGTGTGTACTAGAAGGTGAATATGATAGTGTGCTCAGTCACTGTTATACACTACGCACTGGAGGTCATCATGTGAGTACAAGGACATCGACCAAAGTATTGGAGAGTGGCCTTTATTGGCCTACACTCTTTCAGGACGCCTATGACTATGTGAAAAGATGTGATTCGTGTTAAAGGGCAGGTAACATCTCAAGACGGAAAGATATGCCCCTCAACGTGTTTTAAGAGGTTGAGGTATTTGATTTATGGGGCATCGATTTCATGGGACCATTTGTGTCCTCAAATTCCAATTTGTATATTTTGCTTGTCGTGGATTATGGGTCAAAGTGGGTAGAGGCTATTCTCACAAGGAGTAATGACACTGCGGTAGTTTGTAGGTTCATGAACGAAAATATTTTTTACAGGTTTGGTGTGCCACGGATGATTATAAGTGATGGAGGCACCCACTTCACGAACAAGAAATTTGCTACACTATTGAGTAAATACGGGGTTAAGAAAAATGTAGGTACCCCATACCACCTGCAAACACAAGGGCAGGTGGAAGTGTCGAATAGAGAAATTAAGAAGATTTTGGAACGCACAGTGGCCTCGTCAAGGAAGAATTGGAGTGCATTGCTACCAGATGCATTGTGGGCATACATGACTACTTTTAAAACACCTATAGGAACCACGCCTTTTAGGTTGGGTTACAGGCGGGCCTGTCATTTTTCGGTGGAGTTAGAACACAAGGCGCATTGGGCGTTAAGGAAACTTAATATGAGTTATGATGATGCAGGGAAGAAGAGAATGTTAGAGCTCAATGAGTTAGATGAGCTTAGAATTAATGCTTATGAGAACCAGAGGATCTATAAAGAACAGACAAAGCAACTCCACGACCGCCACATTCAAATGCGCATTTACAAAAAGGGTGATCGCGTGTTATTGTTCAACTTGAGATTAAAGTTGCATCCTGGGAAACTGAAATCCCGATGGAGTGGACCTTTTGTGTTGGAAGATGTCTGACCACATGGTGCTATTATGGTGAGAGATGGAGAGCTAACGTTCTTAGTGAATGGTCAAAGACTGAAGCTCTACTATGGGGAGGATTACACGAAAAAGGTGCATGAGGTTAAACTCAAACCACTTAAGGAAGAACGATGAGCTTGATTGTGTCTAACCTAAGACGTGAAAGTAGGGCACTTGTTGGGAGGCAACCCAACCATCGTTAGTTCACATTTTTCTATTTGCTTTATTTTCTGTCTTGTTTTCTAGTTAGTTTTGATTAATTTCATTTTTAGTGTAAAAATGATACCCTAATAAGTTTTCTTAGTGTGAAGTACTGTTTAAAAGTCAATACCATCGACCACAATGTCGATGGTAGCGACGTGGGTGCAGGCAAGCGGCTACAGAAAATTTTCTGAGTTGATACCATTGACGGACTCGTCGATGGTATCCACCTACCGTCAGTGACATCAAAAAAAAAGAGAGCGCCGGTTCTATAGTATCAACCCCCGAGTCGATACTCGCGAGATCTCTGGAGATTTTTAGACAGATTCATCTCAGTGATATCGATACCATCGATGGGGCAGTCGATGGTATCGACCCAACAAAAGAAAAGATGCGTCTCCGGGGCCTCATGAAGATAAAGGACACATAAAGTGTCGATACCATCGACACTTTGTCAATGGTATCGACGCGACACGTCACCGATCCGTGAGAAGATATCAACGACGCCTGCCACATCAAGAAGTCGATCCGTGGGATGGGTCGATACCATCGACACATGTCGATAGTATCGACACGTCACCTATCCGGGCCCCCGCATCCAGCAATAGACAACCATTGATGGTCGCGAAGTGGCGGATTGTGCTACAGGTGTCGATACCATCGACACCCCGTAGACAGAGCGGAGTATTACAGAGCAACTAAAGATCTTCACTGAGCATCTGGCAATCAAGCAATCATCACCGATCTCTTCATAGACATTGTAGACCATCTTCTCTGATCTACTCCAACCTTCACCGAGCTCCATTCTTCTGTCTCTTTTCTTTCATCATGGTGAGGAACGTCGGTTCATCCTCTTCGCGGGCTGCTCCCATGGAGATTGACATATTCGTGCCACCACCGTCAGGCTCTATTCCCCGTATGAGGATTTCTCACCCCTAAGAGGATGTGAAGAAAATCTTTGACAAGTTGATGAAGCGGCCAATAGAGCCCACTCGTTACGTTGATTGAGCAATGATCTAGGACCTTGGCTTTAAGGACAACCTCAACCATGTCCTCCTTGGCCAGGTTGGGAGGAGGGAAACAACATGGGAGGAAGAAATTCCCTACCACGTTGAGGGTCATCCTTTCTTTGGCGAGTGGCCAACTTATAATGAGATCGTGGCGGAGTTCATGGCCTCCCTCGATATCTATGTTGTGCCCAATGACCTTATCGCTACCGACCACGAGTGGATCAAAGGTTGTATTTCCTTCTGTTTGTTCAACCACAACTATACTATTACGCTCGACCAATTCAACTCGATCTACAACTGGTGGCACTCACTCGAGCAGTATCGAAGAGCAGATAATCAGGTCGATTATGATGTGATGTTTGCGGAGTTGGTAACCACTCCAATGGGGAAATCGATCATCTATCACAATGCAGCGGTGGCCGACTTTGAGAACCCATTCGTGCGGGTTTTACACCGTATGCTTTGCATCACCTTCTTTGCTCGAGGCGAGCTTTCTTTGAGCAAATTCCAGGAGACAGATTTATTTTTCCTCTACAAGCTACTGAAGAGGGAACAGTTAAACTGGGCACATTTTTCTTGACGTGCGTGATGGCCGTGAAGAGGAGTACCAGAAGAACCCCTATTCATTTTTGGGGACTTATCATGCCACTAGCCCTCTACCTTGGTCTAAACCTGTCATCACTTCCTCCACTGGCCAGCAAAAATTTGGTGAATCTTGCTCATTTCCACCGCTCCAACCTTCTGACAGTTCGTGACGACGTGGTCTATGCGCACTACCACGTCAACAAAGAGTATCAGGAGTGTGCGCTCCCTGATCCCATCTTCAACATTCAGGGGGCCTAACACTTCAGGTGGCCCATTATTGCAATCTTAGATTCAGAACGTGAAGAAGATGTGGGTAACAATGACGATGACAATGAGAATGAGGAGGAAGAGGAGACTTTCACTCCTCTTCAGGCACGAGTGGCACCGAGGAAGCGGCCACGCTTCTACCCGGGTGCATCATCATCTTCACAGCCTCCGCCACCACAGCCCTCTCAGGAAGGAGAGGATGTCTATTCGATACAGGGAATGTACAACATGCTCCAGAGCATCCAGGAGACGCAACAACATCACACTGCGTCATTCGCCGATATCCAGGATACCACAAATCAATTGTATGTGAATCAACAAGCCATCCTCGAGAATGGACGCCAACTGTTCGCCAATCAATAGTAGGTCTACAACTAGTTGGGGAGGATCGCGAAGCAGCAACAACTGTTTTATGATCATTACTGGAATCAAGGTTACTTCGGGGGCTACCAACAACCACCACCGATGCCCCCATATGATCCAAACTTTCAGGGGCAATATCCATCTTGGGATCCCACCGCCCCACAGTACCCACCACCTGAGCAGTAAACGGTATCACTGTTCCACCTGTTGAGATTGTTTTTGACTATGAGGCCATAGTTGAATTCAAGCTTGGGGGGGAGATGGAACATTTTCTATCTTTTATTTTCCTTTTATTTTAGCAATTTTCATAGTTTTTAGGATCCACATGCTATCTAGTGTATCCATGGATGTCTAATGTTAATGTGTCATCTCAATTTTTTCACATGGGAGTTATGGGTGCCATTATCTAAAATCGGAGCATAATTGAAATTTTTTTCAAGAATTTGCAAGTTGAATTTGTTTGAATTTGAGCACTTAACCTATGAAAATATTGGGTTTGCAACTTTAAAACATAAGATCATAATTGTACATCCTTATGATTCAAGAAATGTGCATGGACATGGATGTTGAGCCTAAACTGACCAAACGGTAATGGGACTTTAATCAAAAGTGAGAGAGAGAAACCCTTTGATTTATTGTTACACAGGTCAGTAAAGAGGGAAATATCATCTATTATGATGGTTCTATACATTAGTCTTGTGATCTATCCATTTCATTTCATTCAATATCTACCATAAGAATTGGAAGCACTAATAGTTTTTCATCTCTTGATTTCATGACATGTAGATAGGATTTCATTGTAGTTAGATTTTGCATCTATGCATTCACACATTCTCAAGTGCATGTCATTATAGTTGCATTTTGCATAATCTAGAGCATATAGGACTTTTTGTACCTTATTTCTTTTGGAAAATAAGAAACGCAGGACAATTGTTCTATACCTTCTGAAAAGTAATTTGGAAGGCATCAATGATGTTAGCTAAGTGGAAATAAGCCTAGAAAAAAATAAAAAAATATTGTGAATGTTCTTCTAGTCAATTGAAAAATGAGGGCTTGAAAAAGAGAAAAAGAAAAGAGATGTAAAAAAAGTGGGAGAAAAGAACTTGTTTCACCTGCATGGATACATAAAGTAAAAAAGGAATAAGCACATAATGTAGTTTTAGTAGTCATTCCATCTCATCTTGAGACAGAATGATAGTGCATGTATCATTCTACCTAAAATTTAGGCATTAGGTCAGTTTCATATGCATATGCATCATTTAGGTAATTTTGTTGATTTTTCATGATAAAACTATTTGGTGCTTCTCTTTCTTCCACAACCGCCTATTTCATCCACCCGTTGCTCAAAATAGTCGGCCACCCATGATTATCTCCTCATTATTGTATACTAGGAGATTTGCTTCCATTTAGATGGTAGTTAGGACTTGAGCAACGTAGTTAGGAGATGACAAGATGCACTAAGTCTGAACTGAAGGAATTCATTGTATCAACTGCTTTATTTGGTAGTGTTTGATGATCTTGGGGTGGACATTTCTTATGGATGATCATTGTCACCTTTTGGGTAGTTATCGTTCTATGGTCAGTGAGGGCCGGCATGTGCATGACAGGTGGGAGTCATATTGAGCTGTCTTTTATGGTAATATGTTCTTTAGTTGACTCTCGCAATTCTATTCTACAGTTTTGTGTTCGAGGATGAGCAATGTTCAAGCTTAGGGGAGTTTGATGCAGGGGTTTTGAGTCATTTTTATAGACTGGTTTTGCATACATTTTATGTGTATTTTGATCATATTTGTGATTAATATCGCAAGATTCACTACCTTTAGTCTATAATATCATTTTGCATCAAATTTACCTTGTTTCATCTTATTCTGTATAAAAGATCATATTTGTTGGATTTGATTGGTGTTCTTCTCTTCATTTCAGGCAAGTCGGATATCTGAATAGGTAGATACCATCGATGGATGGTCGATACCATCGATGGATGGTCGATACCATCGACCTGGTCACAGTGCATTGTCGGAGAAGAGCAACCAGAAGTCGATACCATCGATGGGACTGTCGATGGTATCGAGGGAACGTCCAGAGCCATTGCACAAGTCTCAAGAAGGAGAGGAGAGAAGAATAGAGCCGAGAGCTACACCCCGATCATTTTGAGAGCTGTAGAAGATGTTTTCCACCACCGGAAGGCTGTAGAACGTTCACCCCGCGCCAAGGAACGCCTGGATCTTATCCATTCAGGGTTACACAACATCTATCCACGTTTTCTCCATGTTTTCTCCTTTCCTCATGTTGTTTTTCATTGAGATGAACATGCAGGGCTAATCCCCTTTATCTTTAGGACCGGGAGTAGCCCGGGTAATCGTTGTATGACAGTTTTGACATAGTATTCATAATTTTCTCTAAAATTTGTGGTATGATTTCGTTTTCTCCATTATATCATTATGATTGATCACCCTAACGGTAATTTAATACCTTTAATTACTTTGAAAGGAGAATTAATGGTTGAAATGAGACGAATATCACTTAACTAATAAATCCTTTGAACAAGGTGATGTACAGTTAATGGTAGAAACCCAGAGTATGATCTTCATGCACCTAATCTAGGGTATATGTTACTACTACCATGGAACTGACCTAGATTTAGGTAGTAAATTGTATCGCGACGACAAACAATTCTGACTACAGGCCACTACCTGGAATAGGAGACAAATTAGGATAATTGTGTAGGAATTAGTACAATGAGAACATGTGGTGAAACCGCAATCCTAAAGATTCCATCTTTAATTGATTAAACCAACCATTTAATCGATTATTTTTCTTTCTTTTATTTTTCTTTTCTTTTCAATCAACTCTCAAACCATTTTAATCGGTCTAGCTGATTGTGAATAGTTAGTAGTAGTCTATCAAAAATATGTTCCCTGAGTTTGACTCAGGCCTCACAAAGGCCTATATTACATTGGTGCGTGCACTTGCATTTTACGCATGGTAAATTCATGTCATTTGTCCACCTTGCAAAAAGGCCTATCTATATAGTATCCATCTTCTCGTAATAACTTTGTTAGAAATATGAAAAGTGTGATAGCTTGGTTAGAAATTTGGAAATATTTTTTTGTAACTTATTTTAGGGGTGTTCCCATGAAACTTTCCTATGTGACACGTATGATTAATAGAAATGAAGTTGATTGCTGGAGTAACTTTAGTGGTTATTTAGAAAATGTGATTTTTTGTCCTCAGATGGAAGCTCCTCTTGTGAGTTGGTCAACCCATTTTAGTTACTAGAGTTATGACTCTAGATGCTAACCCTGCCAATCATTTCTTATCAGCTATCCAACTGATGCTTCACGAGTGAGGGTTGTAATATTCTCAACAGTGACATGTGGTTGTGGTACAACACTAACACCATGAACAACAACAACAATTATCTTATTATTACAAAGATTATCAAAGAGGTTATTTGTCCCAGCAACAATAGCATCGCTAGGATCATCGTCGAATGTAAACACCTGAGTAGAACTAGGGACATCATTTCCATGGCCAGACTCTAGTTGTTACGTGATATTAAAATCAAGTTTCCAAACTAGCGAAGCCATTGCCACCAAGACTAACAACATGAACACCATGAGAAAAACATTATCCAACCTGATGAATAAGGGCTAGTATACAAGAAATTGAAGATCCTCTGGCCTTGTATATTGAGTAAGATTTCTCTAACACATGGGATGGATCAATAATACCCTTAGTTTCTTCTTTAATTGTGTATATCGAACTAGAAATCATTTCCCGAGCATGTCGACTTGCACCAACCCCCCAGAGTCTGCTTAGTCACCAATGATGTTATCCACACCTCTTGTTCATCCACACAAATGGAATGAGCATCTTCTCATTGTCAGGGTGAGGTAAGTGCATGAAACTGAATTAGTATTAACGAATGCATATTTTTTGTGTTTCGTATAAATAATTCTAATTTTTCACCCACAATATTGAAGTCCACTAGCCTTAAGATGAAATCAATTCATTACTTTGGTATTGTGCACATGTACAAATGCACAAACATGCATGATTACCAATATAGTGGAATTATTCATGCACATTGTACGCTCAGTGGTTCCCTCTATTCAGTGGACAAATGTTGCTAGACTATTTTGTTCTTTCACTAAAATATTACATAGCTTCTGGAAAATGAAACAATACTCTTTTTTGAGCAGACACGGACATTTTCATAAATATTTAAAGTATTTCGAATTAATAGATGCAAACTTCGAGTGATTTTGTAATAAACCTGACGTGGTATTAAAGAATGCAATTTGTTTATATTCAATGTTAATAATACAAATTTTCTATGTTCAATGTCAAAGAATTTTGATTTAGTACCCACAATATTGAAGCCCCTACCCTTGCGATGGAACTGATTCAATGCTTTGAGTGATTATGCAACATACATGGTTTGTTTGTTTGTTTTTATCTAACTATTATTCTAGTTTATGGTTGTTCCAGAGTACCAAATTATGCTTGGCAAATTCTTATAATAGCTAAATCAGCCATTAACCATTTCTGGAAATATAGGATGGTACAATTTTCATGTATGCATACTTTATTCTAGTGATTAGCTAATATATGTATGCACTCATGTAATAAATGTGCAAGCTAAGAAATCTATAGGTTGGTTATGGCTCACGTGCTGATTTAGATGCAGGTTTTGAGTTATTATAAGATTGTATTCAACTTAAATTACTTTTATATGTCCCCTTTACAAATGTTTTTACATTTTATCTAGTGTTCTAACCTCTCATCATTTTCAAACCTATCACATTCATAATATATCATGTTCTCTTAAGAAAAGTTTTAGTGCAATACAACAATCTTATTTATGTAAGAATCCAAGTTATGTATTTTCGCAATCTTCAAAAGATAATAGTCTTATAAATTCTTTTTGATTCCTTTCTTTCTAAATGGAAAATTAGTTATTTGTTGTGAATATAATTGATCCCCGGATAATGTAAACAACTTATTCAAAATCTTGTAATGTTTCCCCATGAGCTTGTAGGTGATACAAAATCTTTCAACACGTTCTAATTGTTCTAACAACAACACTATTAGAATTGGCAGTTGATTGTTAACAAGTATCTATTTAAAAGAAATGAGATGAAGCATTTGTTTTGTTACTTGTGAAATGCCCCTTTAAGTCATTACATATGATTAATAAGTTGATGTATTCTCCAGATGGAGATGTGAGCTAGGTAATTTTAATTATAGATGCAATGATTGATGATGCATTGAAGCTTTCTTACTCTAGAACTTGAAGCACATGTGTTCCTTAGAAAAGCCTGATTTCTTCCTTTGGAGACAAAGCTTGGTTCCCTCCAGGTAGCAAGGCCCCCAAAGGATCAGGTCCCTGGATGGAAGTATTTGAGCCTACTTTTCTCATACATTGGTCTCACAACTATGACAAGAAACTCCCAACTAACAAGAAACTCCCAACTATGTCTGGTCAAGCTAGGCTAGGTAAGACATGGCGCTAGGTCCTTGGAATTGCATATACACAAGATGACAATGTGGAAAGTTTGATGCAACTCAGTTATGTATGGTTGTTTATGCAATACTAAGAAAACTTCTATTAGCGCTAAGTAGTTTATTTGCCTTTTGTTTACTTTGTTTGTTCTTGGCCCTTGTGGGTCTGTTACTGACAGACATCATTCATTGGCACTTCTCTTTCTTTTCTATATGACTAAAGTTTGGCAAGTGTAAAGAAAGCACATATGCACATCTCTATAGGAGATTTTATGAAAACAAAAAGGAACATCAATTACCAAAAGAGAGTTCAAACTGTTGTGTTCATGTTGGTAATTGTGAATGAATATCCTTGTGAAGAAAAAAGAATAGTCCTTACATGAATATTTTCTAGTTCTCGTGTGTGAATTATCATGTATGGGTATATTTTAATTATATGTTAGTATATGAAAATCTATTGCTTTTACAAAACCTGCAATCTAGTGGTAATGATCATTCTGTCTAGTGGTTGTTGTAAATTGGAACTAATGAATATGGCTACTTATATAACTTTTGGAGAATTCCCTTACTTTGTAAGTTTCATTGGTTAGCTTTGTTTTTACCATGCATTAATCCTTGGAGTACTGTATTAAATACATTTGAATTTTATTTTGTAGAAGACACATTTAATGGAATTTGGAATGCTGTGATATAGCTAATAACATTAAATCTATAAGAAATATAACTTCTTCTCAACAATCTTTTTTTGTAGTTTGTTCACAAACAAATGCTAGCTGCAACTATGGTGTAGTTGATGTAGCCCTAAGGACAAGTACTCATCACATTTGAAACTATGCTTTCTAGATATATTCCTTCCCTAAACACTGGATCCGAAGGCATGAAGCCTGTTGATACTTCTCATTTACTTGATACTTCTCATCCACTGGGAGAACAAAGCTTAGTGGAATGGGTAAGTTTTGCGTAAGAGTAATTACTTTTATCTGTTCCTTTCATGATTAGTTTTATCTCATTTTAGGAAAAATTCTAAATTAAATAGAAAATGATAGATATTCAATTATCCTTTAACTCAAAATATATGTATGTGTAGTTGACTAGGTACAAACAAACACCCACATAGATGGCATGGCACATCTAGGAGGTTTGAAAAACCAACCTAGATGGTGTGGCACATCTTGGGGGTATGAAAAACCCAAACTATTATTACTGATCTATTTTTTATATTTTCCCACTCATCTTCCCCTTATACACCTTGTTGCTGCTACTCAATCATACACATTCTTGCTGCTAATTCCTAATATACATTGCATCCCTTGTACATGTGCACCATTTGAAGAAGTATCTAGTATGTAATTAACATTCAATAAAAATGTTTGACAAGGTTGGAAAGAATCTAATATGTATATATTAGTATCCAAGAAAGTTGGAAAACATCTATTTGTATCCGGTATTGAATCATGTTCTATTTTGATTCGTTTTGATGTATTTGGACAATATTGAATCATGTTCTATATTTTACAAATTGTTACCCAATTTTTTTGTCTTTTTTGTAGATTGGAGTCTTGGTTGTGGACTGATTTACTTATTACACTCTGGCCTTTTTTGAAGAAGTTGCCCATATGTTAGGATGACAACCTGGATTTTATGTGAGGAATTTGAATAATTGGCACTCTACTTTCCTCGAACATGAATGAAAGTGAAAACCTACTTTGTTGAAGTATCTAATAGAAATTAAGCACCAACTTGCATATAATGTTTTCTTCTTTTCTAACTTCAGATAAATGAAGACTGATCAATTTCATTGGTAGGATCAGTCCATTGATCCTAAAGCTTGTTTCCTTGGAAACTTTAGCTGCTATAGTTAGAGTAAACCCTTCAAAATTGCAAGTAAGTGGAAAACTCAATGGTTGGAAAATCAAGGAAGAATTGGGCTTGTTTTCATATGTTGTTTATAAAGAGACAACATGTTCATGTTGTTACTCCTTTTACATGATACAAAATCAGTTGATGTTCACCCTGTTTGTTCTACTATAGACCGTTCAAAATCTAAATGGAGTATAACACTCCAGTTTTGTCATTGTTCAAGGATTTTGGAGGTGTTGAGTTTTTAGCTCAATGAAACAACTAACTAGAGAGATTTGTTGAACTAATCGCCACTCTAACTACAAGTCAGGTGCTTGGTCATTAACCCTTTTCCATGTAGACTGTTGATAACCTACAATATTAAACCAAAATGAATTCAACCCTTTTCCATTTACAAATGACTTGTAAAGATGATTATCCTCTCTCTCCATTCCTTCTAATATGAAGCAGACTTCTATAATTTCATTTGTATCATTTCTTGTCATTATAAGAAAAATGGATCATGCAATTTCCCATGTTCAAAGTAAGTTATTATAACCATTTCTTGAGGCATCGTCAACATATGTAGATAGAGAATATTCCAGACCATTTTGTGAAGCTATATATTCTTTTACTCTGTCTTGATCAAAATGAGAATGACATATTCCCAAGAATGGGAGTGTTGTAAGGATCCAAATTAGAAGCTTTAGAAGAATATTGGTAGCTTTAACATTACATAAATCCAAAATAGAGTAAAGCTTGAGCAGAATGTTAATAGATGTTGATACTACTAGGTTTGAACAACACCTGTTGCATCCTTTCAAGAAATCAATCCAACAAAGACCTTGGTCATCCTTTATGATGAAAGTGTTGATGATGGAGTGACCAAGATTAGCTATTAGTTGATGAAAATATCTAGGTATTCAAAGTGTTTTGGTATTATTATATTGAAATTCAGACTGTTGATGTTATGTTATATATATATTTAATTTAGAAACTTCGTCATTTCTCTCCCTAAAAAAATCTACTAATGGGTTATAGCATATAATTTGGATTCAACGAGAATTTGGTTAATATGAATATAAAAAAATACTTGTGGGAAAATCCATCCATGATGAGGATGAAACATAGTCCAATCAAACAAGTATGCATTTAATTCGTGAGTATTATGGTGTGGGTCTACAATACCAAATAATTATAAAAGTCTAGGAGATAGACTTTACATGTTAGAACTGAAACATCTGCAATTAAAAACCTAGTCTTGACTAAAGCAAGGTCAGTCCCACTACCAAATTGTCTTTAGAATGCATTTTGAATGGATTTTGTAGTTTTTTCATTTGCAAAAGATCTATTATGCTTTCTTATTTTTCTTCTTTTATATGTCTATGCATGCATGTAACTTATTGCAATACTAGAATTAATTTGCAAAGTGATTGTGGTAGGTAGAAGTGGTATATTTTTGATATAAAGAACTCTAAAATACCCACATTGGCACCAAAGGCAGGGATCCAGAGTGAGCAGTGAACTCTAACCATCTCCTATTGTTTAGTTTCTCTTAAGCTTGCTAACAATCCTTCCTTTTGTGGTTATTATTGCGGTCACACATACATGTAACAACTAGCTTGGAGATTGAATAAAATGACCCTTTAATCTTGAAGTCGAGTGTGTAGTGAGATAAAATGTGTTGATAAAGCACAATAATCACACATGTCTTTGCTGGAAAGCCTCGAATTCTCAAGTATCAACTAGCCAACTCTCTTCAATCTTATTTAGCCCTTATGTATTGTAAATTAAGATGTTTAAATTGAATGCCAAATACACTCCTCATGAACTCATGATGTGTTATGTTTAACAAATGATGTTTTGAATGCATGAGAATTCATTCTTGTAGCATTCAATTAGTAAGATAATTATGCATGTCTTTGTTTTCATTACTATGTCTATAAAGTGCTTTGTTTTTTCTTGTTCTAAATGGATTCTCATTGCTATATTTCTTTCCTGGATGCATGGATTGTATATTATTTCTTATGAAGGGCATTAGTGAACAACATGGATGGTGATTCAATTTTTTTCTAAGTGAAGGGCATGCAAAACAAATGATGAACAAAGATTATTCAGGAAGGAGATTGGTGGAAATGATAAAAGAGATATGAAGTAATTGTTTAACTTTAGATCACAATACACTTAGAAGGAGGAATCCATTAGTTTGTATAAGTGATGATTTTGAATCTGGCAAAGGGTAGATATGTATAGCTTTTCCCAAAATATTGTGTAATACGGACAAGGCATAATCCTGCCCATGTAATTTTGTTGTTAAAATATAAATAGAAGTATGGTTGTTGGCATAATGAGTACAACTTGGTCTAATTTCTCTCATGTATTGACAAATTGCATAGTATATTCATAACAATCTCACTACATATATGTATGTGTAATAAATGGCACTACATATGTAGCTCGATGTATAATCTAACTAGATATATAGTAATTGTTTCTTTTCCTTACACATTAACTACATATAAAATGTAGTAACTTCATCTTTTTTCTACATACTGACTACATATGCAATTGTAGTTATATATTTAGCTACATTTACACCTACATTTAAATATGTAAAGACAATGCTTAGCTACATTTTTTACTACGTATGTATTTGTATCAAATGGATTATTTAAATACATATTTGAAAAATGTAGTAAAAGCCTTTAGCTATAAGATACTATAATTTTTATATATAAAGAAAAATGTAGCTAAAGCCTTTAGCTACAAAATATGGGGTTTTTACTACATTTGTTTGGAGCTAAAGGCCATTTTTTGTAGTAATTGATGTCATGCATGTTGAGAAAAATGTCTGTGATAGCGTCATTGGTACTCTATTAAGTATACAACGTAAGACTAAATATAAAATCAAATTTAGAATGAAACTACATGAATGGGAATTAAGGAAATAATTAACAAAAGAAATTAGTAGTGATAAAAAAACATATTTAGCTCTTGCATGTTACAAATTGTCTATAAAGGAGAAGAAATTTTTTTGTGAGTGCTTGCATAATGTTAAGGTACCACAAAAATACTCTTCCAATATCCAAAGACTGGTATCAATAAGGATTTGAGGATGATAGGTCTTAAATATCATGATTGCTACACTCTAATGTTACAAATACTTCTCAAAGCAATTCAATCTATACCGTTGAAGCATGTAACATTTGCAATCACCAGGATTTGTTTCTTCTTCAACACTTTATGAAGAAAAGTTATTAATCTTGAGAATCTCAATAAGGTTCAAAGACAAGTGCTTGTTACCCTGTGCCAGCTTAATATGTATTTTCCTCCTTCATTCTTTGATATCATGGTACATTTTGTTGTCCATTTGACTAGGGAAGTGAAAATATTGAGACAATTTTTCTTGCATTTGATATATCCATTTGAATAGGGAAGTGAAAATGTTTTTAAAGGTGATGTTTGAAACCATTATCGGTCTGAAGGGAGTATTATTTAGCATTATGTGGTTGGGGAGTTTATGGAGTTTTGCAATGATTTTCTGAGTTGTAATGAAGCTCCTGTAAATGACAAGAATATTGAGGAATATTATGGCAAAGGGACTTTAGTCGTATGAGTGAAAGTAATTAGTCATGAGCTTTGGGAACAAGCATAATTGTATATTTTACACAACATCGATGAAAAGAGTATTTATATCACCAAGCATATCAATTTCATCAAAACAAAATATCCTCGAGCCAACCCAACGTGGCTTTCTAGAGAGCATAATAAGATAATTATTAGGTGCTTTGAAGATAAAGTCTTATGATAGCTATCCCAAACACCAAATTATGTTGCTAAAAATATCAAATGCCTCACCTTTAAGAAAAAAAATGAATGTTTTGTTTCATAGGGTGTAATATCCTCAAATTTTGGTAAAAACTGAACTATAAAATATGATGCAATTTGAGAATTCCTCAATGATTTTATTGGTGGAATAGTAATGTTAATTTCCTTTGTCGCACAAGTGCTTTTGGCACAAGACAAATAGATAAACGGAATCATTGCATTAATAAATAGTAATGAATTTTGATATTGATAAATGTTTTCCAAAGGATAATAAAGTTTATAATGTGTTGGATAGTTAAAAGAATACTTATCTTTCCATTATTGGAAACACAATGGTAGGGACACAAATAGTGTTACCTTGGTTTGCCTTTTTGGTATGTTGAAGGATAATTACAATATAAGATAATGAGATGATTTCTCAGATAATCCAAGATAATATGTAGCTAGGATAATTAGTTAAGGGATTATCCACCTTGTTCTTGGAAGCCAAATAAAGGAACAATATGTAAATTTCCTAAAAGAAATGGAAAACATGGTTTACAGGAAGATGAAGAGAGGGAGTTTACTTGGTGGTGTTTCGTGAATATCCATGATAATTAACAAGGTAACAATTTATAATAAGAATAAAAGGATCAGATACTTTGGAAAGAAGGAAGTGGGGTTGGTTGTTGGAGTATGGACTCCTTCAGATTTTCCCCTTGAAGGCATACATATATATATATATATATATATATATATATATATATATATATATATATATATATATATATATATATATATATATATATATATATATATATATATATATATATATATATATATATATATATATATATATATCTGTGTGTGTGTGTGTGTGTGTGTGTGTGTAGAGACCATGGGGAATCCTCATCACAACCACAACCTCCTCCCCTCTCTCGTATCTCCATCATTCAAGTTCAGTGTCCCTTTCCCCTCCTACCTCTTTTGTCTCCCTACACGAGTAATTAGGGTTTGCATCTGGAACTGGTATCAGGGCTGCAAAGGGGCACACAAAAACCAGGAACCAGGAACAGTCGTGCATGGTCTTTCCCGCATCCTCTAGTATTCCGTGGAAGGGAAGATGACCAAATCACAGGACCTGATCTCATCGCTGTAGCGATGGTCATCCTCCTTCGAAGAATTCTTCAAGGCTGATCACGGCAGATCACCTCCTTCACCACCCCACACTCTGTGCTTCACCCCACAACAACCTTCTATCATGCTCTGTTGTGAGAAGAGGGTGAACGGTGACCTACGACAGAGTTGGTGGAGGCTGACGTTGCTGCTTGTGGGCATGTGCTCACAGAAGGTGGGCGGAGGATCTCCTAACCACGCTGAGGATGACATTTTTATGTCAGAGTCGTTAGTTCTGACAGGCGCAATACGGGTTGGCAGGGGAGTTGTGTGAGGAAGAAGGGGCGATGACGGGAAGTGGGCATGGTCTTCGATGTTGGCGTCGCTTTGTCTACGTCTGAGGTTAATGGGTGACCAATGCGTGAACGAAGGCGTGCACCCTGGTCGGGTTGGCCTGACCGACCGGTCTGAGAAAACCCAACACCTGAACCGTGCCCCCACTCGTCCAACGAAGCAGGTGTTCTCCCCCCACCTGTGGTGGTGCCTGATGAAGCTGATGAGCACTCCGAGTCCGAGAGTATCCACCGAGGGTGCGGGGATTTGCAGCGGCCATCCAACACCCAAGGGCATGGAGCGGATCGGGAGTAGGCTGACCCTCCGCGTCGTCAGGGCAGCAAGCGTGCTGCAGCGCGAGGAGGGAGAAGGGTTAGAGTCAAAGGACGCTATTGCCCCTCTGCACATGTACAAGACCCAAGGACCCCGAGGTCCTTTCCTTCTTTTCTGCGCTGGGTCCTGGTAAGCCTTTTAAAAAAGGTTTAATGCTGATGTGTCGACGCCCCATTGGCCCAATAATGATGATTTTGCAAATATCATAGTAATTGCTAGGATGATCGGATTTAGACAAGTAATGTATAAAAATTATTCAGAAAAACGAGAGGAATACAAAGAAAACATATTTAGAGTCTGATTAAGCTTCATATTCTAAAAGTATGTGCTATACATGTGTTAAGATGATCAGTATAAAGGAAAGACCTAAATTCCTGTAAACTGATGATTAATTGATTAGAATTGGTTATGTTATGTTCATACCTGATCTAGACATGTATAATGAAGAAATCCTTGATAATGATGAATAATGGATGATTCTAGATTAGTAATCTTATTCATGCTATTTAGGGTGTTAAAATCAATGTCGACATCTTGCTATGATCTAATGTTAATAATGTGATTTAGGTGTCACAAATAGTTTAATATGCTTAAGATCCTAATCAAGGTTTAACCTAACATGGATGATTGAGTTGTAATATTGCAAACCATGATATAATAGAATTAGGGTTTGTGATCCTAATCCTTAGTCCAAACATGAGATCACCCTAAACCCTAGTTTAGGAGCGCATCTAGATATGAGTAATGTAATAAGAATACATGGTGACAAATATGTAGTACGCTTTGTTTCAGATACATGTTGATTACATGCTTTGTTGATTGGATGTTTGGATGCACTCTTACAGTACATGTTAGATCTGCATGGTTTCTGCGATGACATAAGGTACATGGTTACGCTTATGAATACATGTATCAAATTCCGAGATTGCCGATGTTTCTCGATGAGATTGGATGACAAATAAACTACTTGCTTGTTTATTTAGTTCTTGCAAACTATAAAGTTCTTATGAGTATCATGTAAACCAAATAACAATATTCTGAACCCTGGGTTAGACTGATCTTAAGGGTAATGCACACGAGCCCCAGAGGGACAGTGATTACAACTGAGGTAGTAGACCAGATAAGGGTTAGAATATGAAAATAAGTTTATATTCTTATTTACGAGATAAAGATGTTTGCTTATATTTGTACTTGTGATTATTGTTTGAACCCATGTACCAGTAAAGTAATATACTGACCGCGTATTTGTTTGTCGGTGTTTTAGGTATCAGATATACTTGATTCATGGACATGAGGGTACAAATAGAGATGTTGAAGACACTACAGTTTAATCATGAAGGTTTAGTCTTAATGGTTTATCTTCACATATGTAAAAGTTAATTCTGTTTAAAAGTTATGTAAGTCCTTAGAGGAGCTTTTTATCTAAACATGTAAATATTTGATCATTAATGGAAATTGTTTACTATTTTGTATTATTTCATGAATATGATCCTGGAAGTAATGATTAACGATCTGCGACTTTAAGGTCTTTTAGACACTCAAAAGTGTGGCTCGTTACATTTGGTATCAGAGCAAAGATTCATCAACTAATATTTAATAGTTTATAATTTCAAATCAACCTTAGAAAATTTAAGAGGAAAATTAGTAAAGCTTAATGTGTCTTTTAGGTTTCTCATCTCACATTTCATCTACTTCTCATCTCTTTTTTAAAAATATTTGAAAAGAAAATATTAATAAGAGAAGTAAAATGTGAAACTTAAAATCGGTAATCAACATGGTGTGGTGGTATGGGACACTACCCCTGTGAAACTTAAAATTGGTAATCAACATGGTGTGGTGGTATGGGACACTACCCATGTGAAACTTAAAATCGGTAATCAACATGGTCTGGTGGTATGGGACACTACCCATGTGAAACTTAAAATTGGTAATGAACATGGTGTGGTGGTATGGGACACTACCCATGTGAAACTTGAAATCATGAATAAGAAAGATAATGGATGGCTTAGGTAACCCAGTCTCCCATGCATGTGGGCATGAGGATTATAAAACTTATGTGATAAGTCTTAAGAGATATAAAACCCCAATAGATGTACACATAAGAAAATGAAAGTTGGAATATAACTTGCTCAAACTCCTCATGTTGTCTCTAGAAGTTTAGTGATGGTGGCCAAGCCCCTGGAGGGGAAGGCCGAGGTAGCACCAAGCCCTAGAGGGAAGGTGACCCATGTTCATTGAATGAACGGAGACCATGACGGGGTATTCCAGAGATTGAGCAAACATGGGTTGATATGTTATAATGATAAAAGTTATACTCAATGAAAACAAAGAGATATCTGTAAAACCTTTAGGGTTAGTAAGATAACCTGGGGTGGGTCAACCCGAGAGTGGGAAGATGACCTATGAGGGAGGCAAAACCTAGATGTTGGGATCAGGTTGTGGCTAGATAGCTTAACCCCCTCCTTTGAGCCAAGAAGGCACCCTAGGCTAGGACTTTCCCTTAGAAGATAAGTGAATAAATGTAATTATGTATTGAGATAACTTTAATCCTCACCTAGAGAAATGAAGAGTTAAAGATATAAAAAAAATGAAAGTACTTAAATTCTTTGAACCCAAGGATGCCAACTCTGAGTGACACAACTGGTCAAGCCCAGGAGGGAAGCTGGCCTAAGTGGACGACCAAGCCCAGGAGGGAAGGTCATGAAATGGTCAAGCCCAAGAGGGAAGACCAGGTAGGCACCAAGCCCAGGAGGGAAGGTGGCCTAAGTCCACAATGCAGTTGTTTACGATCAAGCCCCTAGAGGGGAAGATCACAAAGATCAAGTCCAGGAGGGAAGACCGACATGGAACCAAGCCCTGGAGGGAAGGTGGCCCGAGCCCAATGATGGGCAATCAGGGTTAAAGAATTAAACAAGATAATAATGTGTGACATCTCAAAAGAAACCCTTAGGGAGGGTAGAGACCTAATGCAATCCTAGGGTCAAGTAGGGTGTATTAGAGGTATATTGGACCGATGGGTTAGGAGTTGATTGTTCCCTGAATGCACAAGACCATGTGGTCGGGAGGTAACAACTAGGTTTATCCAAGGTACATGACTTAGGAGATTAGATACCTCTATGAGGATCATGTAGCCTAATGGGTGAATATGAAAGGCACTCTCTTGATGCATAAGGATGAGATCACTCCAAAAGTACCTCTACCCCTAGAGACCTCAAGGATTTGTCTAAGGCTCATAATGATACATGAGATGTAAACATAAAAGTTATAGGAAGTCATGAAAACTTGAGAGAAGTTGTGCCCTAACCTAAGAGTAAGAAAAGGGATACTTGACTTCATGGAGTTTAAAAATGCTATATAATTAAGAAAAAGTAAGTTTAGAGTCTTATCGAGTATGATTCAACTTAATATGTGGAATTGAAAGGTAATGTGTGGATGTACTATCTCCGCTCTTGGAATGGAATGAAATTTGTATTTGGACTACAGCCAAATGCTTATTTCATCTCATTATGAGGGAGGGAGATTGGATAGACACATATTATGCTTAAAATTGAGAATAAATATCTAAAGATGAATGTGTAATGACTTGATCTAGGGTTAGAGGTGTCACCTCACCCTTATGTGAAAATAATGTGTAATAGGTTGGAAACCTAGGTGAAAAGAGAAATCACCAAGTAGTAATGAAATCACAAAATAAGAATGAAATCATCAAGTGATGATAAGATGTGTATACTAAAGATGTAGATATACATTGAATTGAATTCAAGTACCAATCTTAGTCTTAATGTGTGGAATTTGCATAATAACATATGTAAAGATGTCTAAGTAGGGTGCTAACCCTAAGACTTGAAACTAAGATGAGTTATAATTCACCTTTTTCTTTTGGGTGTGAATTTTTAGGACAAAATTCCTTTTAAGGAGGGGTGAATATAATATCCTCAAATTTTGGTAGAAAATGAACTATAAAATATGATGCAATTTGATAATTCCTCAATGATTTTATTGGTGGAATAGTAATGTTAATTTCCTTTGTCGCACAAGTGCTTTTGGCACAAGACAAATAGATAAATGGAATTCATGCATTAATAAATAGTAATGACTTTTGATATTGATAAATGTTTTCCAAAGGAGAATAAAGTTTATAATGTGTTGGATAGTTAAAAGAATACTTATCTTTCCATTATTGGAAACACAATGGTAGGGACACAAATAGTGTTACCTTGGTTTGCCTTTTTGGTATGTTGAAGGATAATTACAATATAAGATAATGAGATGATTTCTCAGATAATCCAAGATAATATGTAGCTTGGATATTTATTTAGGGGATTATCCACCTTGTTCTTGGAAGCCAAATAAAGGAACAATATGTAATTTTCCTAAAAGAAATGGAAAACATGTTTTAAAGGAAGATGAAGAGAGGGAGTTTACTTGGTGTTGTTTTGTGAATATCCATGATAATTAACAAGGTAACTGTTTATAATCAGAATAAAAGGACCGGATACTTTGGAAAGAAGGAAGTGGGGTTGGTTGTTGAAGTATGGACTCCTTCAGATTTTCCCCTTGAAGGCATACATATATATGTGTGTAGAGACCATGGGGAATCCTCATTGCAACCACAACCTCCTCCCCTCTCTCGTATCTCCATCATTCAAGTTCGGAGTCCCTTTCCCCTCCTACCTCTTTTGTCTCCCTCCACGAGCAATTAGGGTTTGCATCTGGAACTGGTATCAGGGCTGCAAAGGGGCACACAAAAACCAGGAACCAGGAACAGTCGTTCGTGGTCTTTCCCACATCCTCTAGTATGCCGTGGAAGGGCAGATGACCAAATCACATGACCTTATATCATCACTGCAGCGATGGTCGTCCTCCTTAGAAGAATTCTTCAAGGATGATCACAGTAGATCACCTCCTTCACCACCCCACACTCCGTTCTTCACCCCACAACAACCTTCTATCCTGCTCTGTTGCGAGAAGAGGGTGAACAGTGACCTGCGACAGAGTTGGTGGAGGCCGACATTGCTGCTTGTGGGCATGTGCTCACATAAGGTGGGCGGAGGATCTCCTAACCACGCTGAGGATGACGTTTTTACGTCAGAGTCGTCAGTTCCGACAGGTGCAACACGGGTTGGCAGCGGAGTTGTGCGAGGAAGAAGGGGCGATGACAGGAAGTGGGCATGGTCTGCGACGTCGGTGTGGCTTTGTTTGTGTTTGAGGTTAAGGGGCGACCAACGCGTGAATGAAGGCGTGCACCCTGGTCGGGTTGGCCTGACCGGCCGGTCTGAGAAAACCCAACACCTGAACCGTGCCCCCACTCGTCCAACGAAGCAGATGTTCTCCCTGCCACCAGTGGTGGTGCCTGATGAAGCTGACGAGCACTCTGAGTCCGAGAGTATCCACCGAGGGTGCGGGGATTCACAGCGGCCATCCAGCACGCAAGGGCATGGAGCGGATCAGGAGCAGGCTGACCCTCCGCGACGTCAGGGCAGCATGCGTGCTGCAGCGCGAGGAGGGAGAAGGGTTAGAGTCAAAGGACGCTATTGCCCCTCTGCACATGTACAAGACCCAAGGACCGTGGGGTCCTTTCCTTCTTTTCTGTGTTGGGTCCTGGTAAGCCTTTTAAAAAAGGTTTAATGCTAATGTGTCGACGCCCCATTGGCCCAATAATGATGATTTTGCAAATATCACAGTAATTGCTAGCATGATCGGATTTAGACAAGTAATATATAAAAATTGATTAGAAAAATGAGAGGAATACAAGGAAAATATATTTAGAGTCTGATTAAGCTTCCTATTCTAAAATTATGTGCTATACATGTGTTAAGATGATTAGTATAAAGGAAAGACCTAAATTCCTGTAAACTGATGATTAATTGATTAGAATTGGTTATGTTATGTTCATACCTGATCTAGACATGCATAATGAAGAAATCCTTGATAATGATGAATAATGGATGATTCTAGATTAGTAATCTTATTCATGCTATTTAGGGTGTTAAAATCAATGTCGACATCTTGCTATGATCTAATGTTAATAATGTGATTTAGGTGTCACGAATAGTTTGATATGCTTAAGATCCTAATTAGGGTTTAACCTAACATGGATGATTGAGTTGTAATATTGGAAACCATGATATAATAGAATTAGGGTTTGTGATCCTAAACCTTAGTCCAAACATGAGATCACCCTAAACCCTAGTTTAGGAGCGAATCTAGATATGAGTAATGTAATAAGAATACATGGTGACACATATGTAGTACACTTTGTTTCAGATACATGTTGATTACATGCTTTGTTGATTGGATGTTTGGATGCACTCTTAAAGTACATGTTAGATCTGCATGGTTTCTGCGATGACATAAGGTACGTGGTTACACTTATGAATACATGTATCGAATTCCGAGATTGCCGATGTTTCTCTATGAGATTGGATGACAAATAAACTGCTTGCTTGTTTATTTAGTTCTTACAAACTATAAAGTTCTTATGAGTATCATGTAAACTAAATAACAATATTTTGAACCCTGGGTTAGACTGATCTTAAGGGTAATGCACACGAGCCCCAGAGCGATAGTGATTACACCTGAGGTAGTAGACCAGATAAGGGTTAGAATATGAAAATAAGTTTATATTCTTACTTATGAGATAAAGATGTTTGTTTATATATGTACTTGTGATTATTGTTTGAACCCATGTACCAGTACAGTAATATATTGACCGCATATTTGTTTGTCGGCGTTTTGGGTATCAGATATACTTGATTTGTGGACATGAGGGTACAGATAGAGATGTTGAAGACACTACAATTTAATCATGAAGGTTTAGTCTTAATGGTTTATCTTCACATATGTAAATGTTAATTCTGTTTAAATGTTATGTAACTCCTTAGAGGAGCTTTCTATCTAAACATGTAAATATTTGATCATTAATGGAAATTGTTTACTATTTTGTATTATTTCATGAATTTGATCCTGGAAGTTATGATTAACGATCTGCGACTTTAAGGTCTTTTAGACACTCAAAAGTGCGGGTCGTTACATAGGGGGTTTGACATAAATGAATTTTCATATTACACAAAGCGTCAAGATGATAAGAGTGTTGTCTAAAATAGTGGGGTCACCCTTCATGCATTCTCATTGTATTTTTCTAGTGCAAAGTATAAGAGTCCACATGAAGTAAAATGTCATATTACATTGTCATTGAAGACATATGGGAGTTTGAATACATATATTTCATAGTAGTAATCTTTATGTGTAATTGGCTTGATAACACCAAAGAAGTTGTAGTGGATGAATTGACTTTCACATCAGTAAGTTTTGAAAAGATTCGCGAGAAGGTGAACCATTCATAATGGTATCGTAGGACAAAAAAGTATATTATATTGATGATCCTGCAAATGAAAAATGGTCAGTTGTTCTTCATGGTAAAAGTCAGTTCATTGCAGATTCTATACATGAAGATGAGTAATATGAAAGGAATGATTACTTCAGTCCATTCTCAGTTGGCTTTCCAACACCAGTTATTGAAGATGGCACTTACTTATATATAAATGGAGATCACACTGAGGGAATGTTCATCGATACAAGATCCCAATATTATAGGCATGTTTTATTTTTTTAAATGCTAGATGTGCATTTACATTCCTTATCACTTATACTTTATTGTTTGACTATTTTTATATGAAATTTTTTAGATGGCATCTGACCATGAGTATGATGACTATGATGATGATTACCGTGAGGATGAGCACCATGACGATGTCCACCATGAGAATGACACCAATGTAAGTTGTATTGTTTAATTACATAGATGTGCATTTTACAATGTTTGTCTTGTTGTATTATTGTATTGGTGTATTGTTTTGTCACAATGATAAGTTATATCTTTTTGTGACTCATATGTGTTTTTTGTCAATTTTAGCATGAGGATGTGTTCCCTGAGGGTCTTGTTGAGCTTGATGAGCAACATCATCATCATGTAAAAATAAGAGGCACCATGTCATACCTTGATCTTTGGAACTTAGAAAGTACATGATTAAATTATTGATGAAATCAATACAGGATTGATTTATTCAACAATAAGATTCCATCCAATTTTCATGATAGTTGGATTAAAGGAAAAAGCATGTAGAATGGGTCATTTGTGCAATTGGTTAGTTTTTGTAACACCCTTCAATTTGGAATTTTCATATTTAATTTGATGATAGAAGTGAAAATCAAAGTTGAACTATGAATGAAATATAATGACTATAATTCATGGTTTAAGATCTAAACCTAGTTTGATATTCATATTAAGTAAATAATGTCATAATCATCAAGTATATCATAAGGAAGCTTCAATTGAGAAATTATGTCTATTAAAAAGTTTAATTTTGTAATTACGGATGTGATTAATCTTATGAATCCTTTTGGAGATTAAGAAAAGGGCCATTGGCCCTAGGACCCAAATTCAAGCCCAATAAGGCCAATTAAGGTTTTTGCATGGTTCCTTGGAGTAAAAAATTGGGAATGAAGTATTTAGGGGTCATAACAATTATTTTAGATATTTTTAATATAATTAGAATATAAGATCATGGGAAAAGTTTCAGACAACTCTGAATTACCTAATGGTCAAGGCAATTAATTCAGTCATTATTCAATTTTTACTCAAAAAGTAGATTTGGAGTGCTTATCAATTTAGTTTTGTCCTAGTCTCTTTCCCAAAGAAAGGTGATAGAAATATAATATGTATTCTAAAATTTGGGATTAAAGGGATTAATATGTGGGTTATATAATTATGTCTTTGATGTGGACTTTTATCAAAAAGAAGAAAGAGAGGATGGGAGGGCGACTCTAGTCCGCATAGATTGGAGAGCATCAACCCCTATTTGAAGGACCCAAATAGAGACCGTGAAAGAGAGTACCTCCCCACATGATCTGAAGTCAAGCTCCTACATAAACCACAGATCTAGGAAGTTTAGGGTTGACCACACACAATGCTAGGTTTTGGCTAAAATCTGAGTGATAGAAAGGACATTAAGGGAGATGAGGAGAGGGGCACCACTAGCACCGACTATGGGTATTCATGTTGGTATCTTTGAACCCTATCCTCTCTTGGGCATTATTGATTCCACTCTAGTTAGGAAGACCTAAACATATCTATCGATGTCTTAACTTCGCATGAAAGTGGCCAGTAACTCGAGATTGACCTCGCCGAAGTTTGTTTAGCGGTGGTCGGAGAGCGCTAATCATGTGCATAGAGAACCAACAAACCATTTTGGGTAATTGGGAAAAGAAGGAGGCATATCTCAGGGTGGATCTGTGACCCAAAGTGAAATAGAAGAGATGTGGTGTTGTTGACTAGGCCATCATATTCCAAATGTATGGCTGTGATTGATCCAAAATAAGGTACTTTCAAAAATTCATATCTTAGGATAGGGAAGATGATTTCTAGCAAACATGGATCTGTGGAAAGCTATTGAAGTCCACTATCTTATAAAAATGGATTGGAAAGGTTCTTTCGATGACTGAAATTATTCCATTTTTATTACTAAATGATATGAGATTTCAATCTTTTGAACATTAAAAATAGCAAACGACCTTCAAAATTAGTGAATATTTTACCTATGTTGTATTTTTATATGGTTAACATGATTCAAAATCTTGATCATTGTGATTTGAAGTTTTACCAATATTTTTTATATAAACCCTCATACATGTATTTTGGGCATCTCACCCATGATCTGACTACAACATGACATGATGTTTTTATCCCAGACTCTAGTACATTGTATAATTATTTTCTCCAAATATTTGATGGAGTTTCATGTAGTTTTTATATTAGTATTTAGTTTTTGGGCCTAAATGGCCATTATTTAAGACGAGTTATGATTATATGTGGGACAACATGTATTTTATGTGCCTATTTAGTATGGAAAATGATTCTAATTATATTTTCCTTTGATTTTATAAATAAGTCAGTAAGACAAGTATATGTGAGTATATTTGGAGATTACTCTTGGTATATGAGGTATATACTTATATATTAGTGAATATGATACTTTTTTCTTATTAAGTATATATCCGTATATGTATTCTGTATGATGTGTGAACTGGGTTTAATTTAATGTGTATACATTAAATGTGCTTTAAATCAGAGTTAGTTTTACTTATATTAAGAACCTTAAGTTGGTATATAAGTTAGGATGATAGGGTTTGAGAATTAGAAATAAAGAAGGGAAATACACATGGACTTATAACAAATTTGTTGATGTCTAGGCTAATATGTTGTAAGTGAAGGAATGTAAAACAATTTAAGGATATCTTTTGATTAGGTGAGTGGGCCATGTCTATTGAATTTCATTCTTATTATGACTTATCTTACAATTTTCTACAAATAAACTTAGTCCTTAAGTTGCTTCTAGACTTTAGTGTTTCATATCATGTCATCCTTTCAGTAATTAGATTTATTTTAGTTTGAGTTATTTTGCAAGATAATCATATTACAAGTAGCTGAGAACTATATAAATTTTAGTACTTATTATGCTATGCTTAGTTTAGTTTTTTTCTCAAGTCGTTAGACTTAGATTTTAGATAACATATATTTGAATGAAAAATCATATTAAGTCACATTTTAAGACTTTAGTGTAAATGCCTAAATAAGATCAATTCAATTTATAAGTATGTCAGATCTCAGAATAAGATTTAGATTCATATCAGAATTTAAGAATAAAATTTCAGAATCAGAATTTAGTTTAGATATCAGTATCAGTTTCAGTATAAGATAAGTTCAGATTTAAAGTCTCATAATTTTAGATTTAAGATAATTAAGTCAGAACCATCACATAAGACATTATATGATAAGTCCTCATTCTGTTAGTCCTAAGATGATTCAGAGGCATCTATTGCCAATTCAAAGGGGTGTTTACCCCAATTCAGAGGTACTTCAATACCAATTCCAGACATAAATATGTTAATTTAGGAGGACTTATCATATAATAGAGGCCACAAATTTGATAAAAGACATAAATAAAAGACACATCGAGTCAGTATACATTTACAACTTTTAGACATTAGTTCAGTATTTAGTGATATCATATTTATGTTTATCATATTAGGAGTTCAATGCCACTTAATCTAACCTAGGTTTCACTTTGTGCATGGATGGGCATGAGATGTTTGTAGGTATAGAACTTAAGGAGATAGTCATGACAAGAGGATGCAGCTACAATTTCAAGAGGTTTGCTTGGTGGGTTTCCATCTACACGGTCATAAATTTGATATGAGATTTCTATAAAGTGGTATCACAATATTAAGTTTCTTTTATCTATGAAGATGTGATAAAGTTTTTTTTATGAGAATGTATTTTTACACAGTCTATAATGGTACTTTTCTATTATTATTGTTATGTATATCATGCTTGTGACACTCCCTGAAAAAAAGTTATTTCACTCATGTGATAAGAAAATCGAGGTGTTAGACATAACCATTGAGAACAAATTACTAGAGCAAAGGGGTAATGGACCAAAGTTGGTCATTGAATTTGATGATCAAGGGAATCCTGTTGGGAAGAATTGTGGTTCTTTTGTGTCATATATAGGGGTTCTTATTCATAGAAAATCAATTGTAAATGTAGAATCCTGGGATAAAATTGATCAAGATAAGAAAGACTTAACATGGAAGTAACTGTGTGTGAGATACTATCATTTACAATTCTTTTTTAAAAGCTATTTTTAATTATATTTTTAAGAATACTCCATTAAGTATATGAACTTTTGTAGAGCATATTTGAGCTAGATGAAAAACTCCACCGTAAAAAAGTGTTGCAAAGTTGTGGGAGGGTACTAAGGAATTATCGAACAACTCTGAAAAGAGAATACATACATAGAATTGAGAAGAATAAGAAGTCATCCATTGAGAAATTGAACTATCTTGACCTAAAGGTGTGGGAGGTGTTTGTCGCTAAGAGACAAACTGATGAATTCAAGGTATTAAGCCTCACTCCTCATTTTGAATACATTCTGATGAATAAATTGTATTATATATTTAACATATGTTTTGGACTGATCAGGATGTAAGCAACGCTCAAAGAGAAAGGTGTGCAAAGAATGTACAAAACCACACCATGGGTCCAGGTGGCTATGAAAAGCTTCACCAACAGATATTGCAGGTGTCTTCTTCTCAACAACCTATTCATGGGACTATTAATTCCTCTATTACTCCTGCACCTCTACCTCACAATGATATGTTGATAACTGGGAGGAAAACCAAATTTGGAGAAAAAATCAACCCCACAACTACTGAGGTGACTGCAAAAATGGTAAAATTCAACTCTAAAAGTAATTACTATTGATGATTGTTATGTTTTACCTTGAACTTGATTGTTATGTTTTACTTATCAATTACTATTGATGATGATTTGTGGAATCTACATGAGCAAAGGAGACAAGGAAAGTTCATCCTTGATGGCACAAGGGATTAATTGACAGTTTCTCTAGATAACCTAGAGCATCCTGGGCATGTTAGGGATGTTGGTACTTGTGCTGGTATAAGAGATTTGTTTGAGTCATCAAAGCATAAGCACAAATCTATCCAGAAAGTAGGATTCTCATAAGAGAAAGTACAAGAGATTATTGCAAACGGAATAGAGGAAGCAATGAGACAATATCATGCATCTCATATATCTCTCCAAATAGTACTTGCGGTACCCCGCTCTTCATATGAGGTGGACCCCCCCCCCTACACAGAGGTGGTTGGGAGTAATCTTGTTGAGCCACACTAGCACATCTGCTATAAGTATTTCAATGACATAGTAGTCTTTCAAAATGATCTATATAATATATTTGAGTGTAGGTATATATATACACTCTACATACATTTGTAGGGTTAAGATTGTGCCATCTTTTATTAAAAGGATGTCCTTACACTTGGCATGTTTACCCACACCTCTAAGGTGACACGATTCATAGTGCTCTGTTTCCTACCGATGTAGTACACGTGGCATCGATGCTTTTCTATGATTCTTGGAAAAGTATTTCATTTCTATATGACCACCCAAAGCACAAGACGATAGGTGATGTAGAAGGCAGCGTGGTTGCGTGGTCCAAAGTGGGACTTGTTTGTATTGATGTATGATAAATTTACATTGTGTTTGTATATGTATAGACATGACAATTGATATGACAATATATATGTAGGACACAACACCTAAGAAACCCCCTATAGATCGTCTTCCATCTCCACTTCCTCCTCATTGCCTGGTTGGCTTGAAAAAGGACCTATTCCACTCATTACGTCCTAATTGTAAGGGTTTGGCAGTATGGATATGCATCTTTGAAGAAGGGTCATCTTTGATGGTCCATAGTAAGGAGGAAGTTGTAGGCCAACCTCATGATACTAGTATATTTTTTCAAGATTTTGTGTATATGTTTACTTATCCTTGGTTGAATACATCTATGATATAAATTTGGATATGGTGAGATCATATATAGATAAATACATACATGATATATGTTTTGCAACTACTTACGTAGGGTGTGTATATAGTTTACACTATCCCATGTGACATTTCTAGTTCCATCATTGATTATCCGAGTAGTTAAAGACCCCACATTCATTATCAAATACGGCTCTACCATGTATAAATATTTTGGTAAAGTGAAAAAGAGCATTATTAATGCCCCGTTCATTGTTGAGTAAGTTTAGTTACTATGCTTATAATTTTTACTTAAGAATTACAGTTCACTGTGGATTTTGAGTTTTATGTTTTTGGTCTTCTTTTCACTTAGGAATAAACATTGGGTGTTGTTGGTTATTGTCCCTGCAATGCTAACAATGTGTTCTCTAGATCCTAAGGGTGACCAAGTAGATAGTGGGGGACATGAAATGAAAAAGTCATTAATCGCGTGAGTAAATTTTATATTTATATCCATTAACATATATTATTACATGACTATTTACTAATGCAATTAAGTGTGGTATGTTAATGTATAGGGCTATAAAAGATTTTAAAAAGAATGGAGGAAAGGTGGACAAGGAAAAAAAAGTGATAAGTTGGTAGAATGTTGATGTAGTTTTCTAACTCGAATGCATATTTATGCTAACTATGCTTACTTTTATTTATTAACATTTTCTATGTTGTTAAATTCTAGTTCCCTATACAAGAAAATGGTTGGGCATGGAGATACTACATGATCTGGTATATGGACATGATTTTCATATGTGTGGCACTACAAATCAACTGCATATAAAATATAATCTATAATATATTTGTGTGTGTATATATATATATATATATATATAGTCTTGATCATCATAAGTAAATAGTCCCATTTTATGATATGAAAATATCAAACTCTTTATTTGTATATGTCATTCTCTTTGCAGATATTTAAAACAAAAAATCCATATACGACAGAACAACTGGATAAGATACAAGAAGAATGGGCATAAGCCTTTGTTATGAAGGTGAACTTTGAATCTGATTGGGATAAAAAATGAGTTTTATAAACTTTGATGTAATTATTTCTATATACATTATGACTTCTTGCAACCTTGAATTTGATGAGAGTAAATTATTGGTGCATATGTGAATGATGAACATATGCATGTGTGTGAATGTCAAGATGAATGAATACAATGAGAATTGTTTTTCTACATGTCATGAGAATGGAATTGGTGCATATGTGAATGAATTATCATGTTTGTGAATGAATGTGAAGATGAATGAATAGAATTATATTTGTACATATGATGGGACTGAAATTGGAGAATGGATCTTGTATGTGGGAGGATTGTTTTTATCATTACAAGTTTTGCAAGTTTGTTGGCCTATTGTTAAGATGAACACATGATGGAACTTGTAGTTTGATTGAACTGCAAGTTTTGCTTCTTGTTGAACAGTCGAACAATGTGTCTAGAGACCAATTCTTTTAAAAAATAACTCATTCGTTAGTTTAAAAAAAATACATTATAGGTGTGAGTCGTCAGTTTTAGGTCGAAAACTGACATTATAGGACTACCCTAAAATAGTCTACTGGGCAACATGTTTTATAGGATCCTAGTAGTTAGTTGTAATGGAAAAATTGACATTGTAATGCTTATCATTGCTTTATATTGATGTAACTGAATGATAAGTTGCTAAAATGGTGTTGGTTTACGGTAGAAACTGATGACACATAAACCTTTACCAGTTACAAATGTGATCTGGTATGTCAGAATGATGTCGGTTGTGATGCCTGAATCGATAACTCAAACTCTTAACTATTTTGGTTTATTTATCACAACAACGGAGGTTGGGTCTCCGACGTCAGTTTGTGTGTCCCCAAATAACCAACATTGTAGATCTGTGATTGTAGTGTCGCCCACTTAGATGTTGGTAAGAAAATGATGTTATAATCTCATTTTAACTGATGCTAGAGGTAGTTTTGTAAAAGTGATTCCAACAAAGCAATCAATATGAGAAAATACAAAATAAAAGGGTGTCACTTTGGTATTTATATGAATCGAATCAAGGTTGAGTCTAGGTTTGTATTATGGTTAGGTTCAAAACCCTAACTCTCATGTTACGATATAATACTTTTAAAAACCCTAAGTAGATATCATTAGCATCCTTATATAGCTAATATCATGATTTTTCATTATCATTCTATAATATTCATATTACATCATGTTAGAAATGTGTTTAATAAGTTCAACATTCAAGTTATTAATATTAGGGTTTTTATGTAGTATTATATCACATTTACACATTAGTACACACTTCTTGAGTAAGAGGCATACTTAGATATTGGAAATATTTTGTTTATATTCTAAATGATTTCTTAATCAATCTGCTACACAGTTCATTATATTCTGAGATAACATTTTTTGTATAGACCAAGAAGAGAACACCATGCCAACAATATAAACCTATTTTTAATCAACCCAAGTTTGTGCCTGAGACAATGGCCACACAACACATTAGCAAAAAGTTGCAGAGTGGGCCTCTATTTTGAGGGTGTATGAAAGATGCTATTTCCCTTATGGAGCGAGCTCGATGCGTTACACACATTTATGACAAATAGGTCAATTTTACATGGTGATCGTTCATACCCTTCTTCAACATAGATTGCTAGGAGAAGCACATTGTGATCAACCAGGAGGTTGAATCTGGGAGGCTAGTGTCAAGCCCTCTTGGACATGGTCTAGGCATCTTCTATTGACTCCCATGAAGTCATCATCACTCTTAGAAAGTATAGTGCTAATTGGATCCATGTTTATAGGTTTAGACACAAAGGTGAGACGGATGGAAATACCACGTCTTGGAGATCTTAGGCTCTAGTTACCTTGTTGGATGCTTGGGGGGGGCTTCTTCACCACACATTCTAGTTTGTGGTGGTAAGAGGCATAAAATCTGGTTAGGAGGTCCACGTAGTAGTTTCTAAATAGTACAACCTTAACTTAGGGATTCATTGCTCCTTTTAAAGGTATGGGATCCCATGAAGGTATCACTTTGATGCTCTAGGCTAAAGGAATTGGTCGAAGATGTCTCAAGTCAATGAAATTGGGTGGAGCTTTCTAGTAATGATAATTGTGTTTGGTGGAGAGTTCTAGGGTGTCTTAAGAGAAGTTAGAAGTTTCTCTTTATCGTGAGAGTCATGAATGTTCTCAAGGGGGGACTCATAGTAAAGGGGACCAGGGGAGATTTGGGTGTGGCACACCATGGATTCTTAGGTTATCCACAATTTAGGCATTATCATGTTCTGTGGAGATAATGTCAATGTCTAGGTTGTCTAGATTGAGTTTTATCATCCCATGTTGATGGTGTGATTAGTGTGGCCTATTAGGTTCTAGATTGGGAGAGGAAGACTAGGTTTGAGAGGACTCTACTAGTCATGATACTTGGCTTGAATCTAGAAAAGTGAGACAACCTCCTTTCTAATGGATATATCCAACCCGGAGAGAATCTGGATCTGACCAAGGTCCCTTCTATACAATAAATTTGCTTTTAAATAAAAACTTTGTTTGAAATTATATAATTTTATGTCATTTCATGTGGTTTGAATCATCTAAAATTTAGGGATAGTTCTTACTTAATTATTATCTGACATCGAGCAAAAGATAGAACCTTAACTCAAATGTTAGTTGTTTAATACTTGGTTTTCAAGAAATGATTATCTAATTATTTAATTGATAACCTATTCCACAAGGCCTCTTATAATGTTTTGTATATTTGTTAAGAATCACATAATTCCTTCAAAAAAATTAAATTTATCCTTGGTATTTGATATGAACCCAAAATATTGAACTATAGTACTTTTATATCAAGGACCCATTTTAAACAAAATACTAGTCCAACTGGGTTTAGACTGGATCCTAGGGATCATGTTTCGAACCCTAGGGTTTTAAATTGATCCACAAGATAACCATATTTGTAATTACTAAATAAAGGCTTGAAACAACAAGGTATCTAATTGTAGTTTTGTATATTTCAATTATCTCAACAATACTTTGCTTAATTAATTTGAAGACTTAATGTTGGTCTAGGTTACATATTATCATGAAGAGTCATATTATCTCACTTATTACTCCATTTTGACCCTCACACTCTATTCTTAAATTAACTCTATAACTTCCAACGTATTAGATCATTATATTCATCCCACCTTAGAAAGAAATTCCATCCCTAAAACTAGAGCATAATCAAGTCAAGGTGAATTACAACTCTAGTAGACTCATTCATTATAGGGCTAGAAACATAATTTGGAATGTTTAGTTAGATCATTATCAACAACTTTCATTGAGGTGAAAATTATCAATACACTTGAGGATGGTGGTATGTTTCTCAAACACAAACAAGTAAACTCGCATAAGACGGTGCCAAAGGGGAGAGTTAACACGAAGACTACTAGGTAGATATGGCACTTTCTTTCCCTAAAAATGACATTAGAAATCTTGGGGTGTTTCTCAAATGCAGATAAGTAAATTGGAAAAAGATGGTGCCAAAGGGGAGAGTTAACACCAGGACTACTAGGTAGCTATGGCACTTTCTTTCCTCAAGAATGGTGCTAGAAAGTTTGTTGTGTTTTTCACAACCCCGAGGTTTTGGACACCTAAATCAATTGAATTTGACTAGATGTGCATGCCTTAAGAGCTAGGACATAGTTGGGATCTTTTGAATTTATAAAGATCCCTCAAAGGCTCGCTCACATACACTTACACACTATACCTGCAAGCGCAGTGGGTGGTGTTATAGTATTGGAGGGCAACAAGTTAGGGGTCGAACCCAAGAGAGAAAGGGGGAACTAGAGGTAGGTTAGTTTGGGCTATATTTATACTATGGAGTCTAGGGTTGAAGGATTTCAAATTTGGTTTGTTGATTACACTAAGGGTTGAACAAACAAGCAATTAAAGGAGAGAAACAATCAAAACCCAAGCTAACCCTAGATAGTCAATTCTACTAATCAAGAAATGAAGCTAAGCACAGAAAGAACAAGTTACACTGGGCAATCAAAGTCAAGAGGTAACACTAAGACTAGACTAGAAAACTAATCACAAATGCAACCAAAGACCTAAACTAGAAAGAACAAGGCAAGAAGCTAATTAAGTAGATAAAGAGCTAAACAAGTAAAGACTGGCTAGCAAGAAGCCAATTAGGGTTTTAATGCAAATAAGAGTGGTTTGGGTTGTTTGGGGGGTGCACTTATCAATTAGGTTGGGGAAATAACATGTAAACATTATTCTTTCATTTAGATTACAAAACCAAACAACAAGTTAGATGCTAATGAGTTTCCCTAGACTATTAGTTGGTCATGGATAAGATAAGTTTGTATAGGGGAACTAATACCTAACACCTCCTACCCACCCTTACGAGGCTCACTTGGATTAAGGTTCAGGTGCAATTCAATTAGGATCTAATCAAGCATAGGTTTCTAGAATAGGAACTCTTAGAGTTATTAGGTGTTGAGGGTACTAATGGAAGGTGGAAGTGAGGTTTTACACCTTACATCACCTATATTCTAGTCTTGAGAAGGCTCCCTATATTATCTACTTAGATCTCTCACCTAGGTGTAGGAGAATTGGTTAACATGTACTAGGTGAATAGCTAACTAGGGATCCATTAATTAGACATAGGAGCAATTCACAAAAAGAGCCACATATAAGAAATTTTCCTAGAATCTAGGTGAATTTAAGAACAAACCACGAAGAAACTTATGGGAAATGAAATATAAGTAGAAAATGATCATTAGTAAACAAAATTGCAATGTTTATATATCATTTCCCCCAATATGGTATCAAAGTAACATTTTGATCCCCAAATAGCTACTCATAGAACAAGAAAATACAAAAAGAAAGGAAGAAGAATGAGTAGAGGAGTGGAAAACCATGACAAGCTCGGTGAAGAATTCTCCTTCTACACATCCTAGCAGAAGAAGCTTGTGCACCTCCCTCCAAAGTGGATAGATGGCATGGATGATGGTGGGAAAGGGTCAAAACACTAGAAAACTAGCGTTTTGGTGGTGGAAATGGTGAAATGGAGTAGAATGGAAGTGCAAATGGGTGAAGGGAAAAATGGGGAGGGGGGGCTAGAGTGGTTGTAGGATAGATAACCCTTGATCTAGAACCACCACCCAAGTATATATAGGTTGTAGAGAATAACTAGGTTAAGTGGGGTAGAATAGGAAGTACAATAGAAAAATGTTGCTAGGGTCGTATGTAGAATGGTCGTTCTGAGCAGCACGACCGTGGTGGGTCGGGGTGAGAATGGTCATGGTGGAGTGGAACAGGAAAGGTGAGAATTGGTGAAAAATCACAGTAAGTTTGGAAAATTGTATAGTTCGTGGCACATACATGGTCATCACCACGGCTGTGGTGGGTCATGGGTAGCATGGTCGTGGCAGTCACCATGGTCTTTTTGGCTCTGGAGTTGGCAGTCTATTATGAGTGGAATGTCCATTCTGCCTTCTCTGCAACATAGTCGTATTGTGTTGCATGGTTGTTTTGGGGCATGTTAGCAAGGTTGTTTTGTGTTGCATGGCCGTGCTACTAATTGTGATCCTTCAATGCTTTCTTTTGTTGATTTGCTTGGGCTAGAACAATCGTTTAGTTGTGCCACGATCATGTTAGCTTCTTCATCAACACTTAGAGCATGTTCTTTGCTCATCCTTGGACATCTTTGATTCAATTGGCCTTTGTCCACTAGGGCTAGGTTGAGGGAGCCTTGTACTTCACTTTGGGTCTCTATAAGGGTAGAGAAACCCTAGGATCATTCCTTCTCTCTCTATTCCATCTAGGCAAGGTCCAAATAACTGAAAAACTTATAAATAACGTTCATAAGTGCATTTTACATGAAATCACATATTTGGGGAAATAACATGTAATCTAATAGGTATAGATGTGATTCAAGTGCAATATGATACAAGTTCAATCCCTAAAATAGAGATGCATCACCACCCCAATGTTAAAACATATGTGTCCTCACGTATGCTTGAACTCAATCTCTCTACAATTTTTCCACCATTAAGAAATGACAAATGCAATGCAATAGATGAATATAGACTAGATGGGCTCAATGGTGACTAAGTATATGCATTCCACCTCTCTCCTCTCCTATTTCACAAACCAATCATGAAAATAGAATTGAGCATACAAACATCAAATATAGGGCATAGAACACATAAGTTGTCCATATAACTTTCATATAGCTCCTGGGTAGACTGTTTCATGATGGCATTAATCAAAGATGACTAGGAGTGATGGTTCACTTTCATGCATTTAATCGCGTGATTCAAACCACACTAAGTGACCCACGTGGCTGTGGAGAAAGTGTGAAGTGAGCTAGGTCTGAAATTTCCTAGCTCAATGGGTATGAAAATAGAAGAAAGGATTGATGTAAGAGTTTGGAGTATTTTTAGACACTCATCTTTTCATTGTTTAGATTCTCTCAAATAAGAGAATCTATTATTTTATTTTTGATTTTTTTTCCCTTGGTGTAGGTAAGGCATATGCGGTGAGAGTGAAGTGGTACAATATAGATATGGCCACCCCAAGCTTTTGGAGGTGGTCAACGCTGAATATTAGGTCTTGGCATCCTTTCATGAGGTGGAGGGGTAAGAAGATGATGAATGAAGACCCGGGTCAAAGAGGGGTCACTAGTGTGGTTCTCAACATAAGATATCCTGCATGAAAATTATTCCAACCCTTAATCAAATAATATCACACTGAATAAATGAACAACATGAAATTCATACTTCTATGATGTGAATCCATAGGCCGTAAGCATTCATAGCTTGCTTAAATCACAGTTCAACCAAACCATTCACAAACATAAGAGAGGTGATGCACATGTAGAAATTCAAGTATTGATACCATTTAGTAATAAACCATGATAATTCACTTTCATTTGTAGAGGGTCATCATTTTCAATCCAACAAGAAGAGATTGGCTCAAAATACACTTTTAGGCAATAAGTTCTAAATTTGGGTAGAATTGGTCAAAATGGTGCCAAATATCCTTCAATCACGTCTAATCCTTCATTATGGAACAAAAAGAAAGAAATGAGCAAATCTTAGCTAAAAACATGCAAAAGTTACAAAAATCTACATGATATGTAACACATGGCAAAATAAGCAATTTTTCTTGAAAAATACACAAAAATTGCAAGAAAGTAAATTACATGGTATGAAAGTATGCAAAGCAGGTAAAATCTAATCTAGATAGTAGGATCAACAAAACAAAAGTAAATGGTAGTTAAATGCAAAATGAGGGCATAACACCCTACCACCCCAAACTTTTGAATCATGTTGTCCTCAACATGACACTAAAGTATAGGAGTGATAGGGTAGATAATCATGGTTTTTGTGGTGGCTCCGGTGGTGCTCCTCCCTATGGTGGAGGATATTGGTAGTAGTTTCCCCAATAGTCCACTTGTGGAGGCGGGTAGGTCTCCTAGTAACCATACAATTCACCCCACCAATCTTCCCCCCACCGGGGTTCCTCTTAACATGGGCATGCTAGAAACAATACATATGTTTGATCTGATGGTGCATCTACTGATGATCCAACCGCAATGCATCATGTGTATGCTAAAAACCCTCTTGTGTACTCAAGATGCTCAATGCCCTCCAGATGTGTATGTATCATCAATTGTGGGTTGTTATAGTTGTGTCGTCTGTTCCTCTCGTCTCCTCACCCTATGTGCCTCTCTCTCATCCATTGTTCTCCTCTACTCAACAACTGCCTATGACTCTCCTACTCCCTCAGGTAATATCTCTAGTTGCTCAAATGTGTCTCAAGGATTCTCCTCTTCTCATCTCCTCACTGTACTCAAGAACTCTAGAATCGGGCCATACTCACCTAGGAGAGGTGCAATATGGTATGGTAGCTCCAGTAAGATACCTACATATGGGGGTTGACTTGATATATGATTTTCTGATCAACAATTGAAATCATGGAAGAGCATACAAGATATTGTAGGTCTACCAACTCCTCCCTCTTCCTTGTTGTATCTAGAAACATCATGACCCAAGGCAATAGCAATGGTTCTCAAAATCCCCCCCCATAATGAACATATTCTTATTCATGGGTGGGATCGTCCTCAAATGATAAATCGTTAGTAACCCAAATTCACATCCTTTCCTTTTGTCATCCATCCCAAGGCACACAAATTCTTCTTTGTACAGCTCTGTTGCTTTTCATACCTGCCAAAAATAGTGTTTGCGAGGACTTTTTGAACATAGTGATGGAATGGATTATGAAGCAAACTTGTCTTCAAACTCCCCACTACAAAACTACAGTGATCGGTGAATGCTTTCCACATGCAATGTAATTGGAATTGGAGTCTTTATCTATTTTCCCTTTATTTAAGATGGCTTCCATTTCTTCATGTTGAGAAAAAATATTGTTCAACATGGTTGAGGTGATGACCCAATGTTTATCTCAAATCATAACTCTAATGGCGTCTTCACGATCACCAGAAACCTTCTCTAATGTGGCAATGAACTGACACGTAAACTCAACATAGCCCACCTAAACTATCATCAAGACCTCAAACAAGCCCATTGCTTCCATCACACCCTGGTAATACTCAAAGAAACCTTGAGCCTCCTATGTCTCCTAGCATGCATATCGAGTGTCTATCACCCTACACATCATGCACTTTGGGCGCTTTGGGTTCTTCACCTTGCTACTCCTCACCTTGAGTGTTTTCTCATGTTGATCATTGGGCACATCCTCATGTTGTACATGTGGCATGTCCTCTTCCTCACCATCTGAAAGTAGTCACGTTCATGCTTGTGGCTGTGGCATACAGGAGGTCGAGGGACGTTCCTAAGTCGATGGTCGGGCTGATGAAGGTGGTGACATACCCTAGAAGAAATTGATTGTTGAGCTACTGAAGGTGGAGGTGGTGGCTCTCTCGATGATGATGGAATAGAACATCCCAACTGAATAATTTTTTTTCTACAATCAGGTTCACCAGCACATCTAGCTTGGTCTCTGACATTTATATTCCACAAGAGGTAGAGGTGGATGGGGGGGATATGCCACTTGGGCTGAAGAAGATTCGTTCTTCAGGTGATGGCCGATGGAGATGACCTCCTTGGTCAAAGAAACCACTTCCTTGTTGATTTTCTTCATCTTAGATGAATTTGAGTGGAGAAAGTTGGGATTTTTAGATTTTTTTGATTTTTACGTATTGGGTGGAATGGATAGAATGGAGAAGGTTTGATGGTGGAACATGGGTGGAAATGGTATGTTAAGGTAGGGAAATGGTATGGAAGTAATTTAGGGTGGATTGGAGGTGATTTGGTGGAGAATCGAAGGTGGAAGAAGGTTGCACGACACTTTACGGCCTCCAGGTCGTGGAAACGGTCATTCTATTTGCAAGGGTGAAATAAAATGAAATGAAGAGAACTGCTGGAATCGGGTGATTCAGTCACTAGATTCGGTCCATAGCACAGCTATGTTGTGCCACACTACGGTGTTGTGTTGCTAGCTCCATGCCCATTTTGGCCACACAACCATCCTGACTTGGTTGTAACACGGCCGTGTTGTGTTGCATGGTCATTTTGGGCCTGACTTTTGCTTCTTGGCTTTCTTTGATTCTCTTGTTGATTTCATAGTACCACCACGGCTAGTCCATGGTACCACAATCATGGTCAGTACTATAGTAGGTCATTTCAGCATGAACTTCATCAAAATACCAAATCTTCGATCAAAAGTGATTTCTCATGACTCCTTGTCTAAATTTCATCTAATTTTCATCATTTCACCATTTTTTTCACCTACACATCTTAAAGCTAAACAAAAAATGTTAACAACAAAAGTGTTTGTGTGTTTCCTTGAAAAAGTGTAAAAATAACTGAAAAGTATAAAAAATGGAAGGTTGGGTGAAAATCTCCCAAACCTAGGTGGGTTGCCTCCCACAAGTGCTAAATTTTGATCCTTCATCCATGCTTTTTAGTTTTTCAATCACTCCTCCATTTGATATCATCATGTGTCCACTCTTGCAATAGTTGTATCTCTATTTTGCCTTCAAAATGTGTGTTGTGCCCCATTTACCACCACAGTTGTCATCAAGTCTTCCATCTGGATCTCATTCTCTAAAACGAGCAGTCAGACTCTTCAAGTGACCATGTCCAATATCCTCATCTCAGGTTCGTTGGTTGGGGACTTGTACATGTTGATCTTTATCTTCATGTCCATGAAACAGACTATCATTGTTACACTACACACATGTATCTCAATATTATCTATTGATAGGAATGGTATTTCTAAGATAATGGGAATCTACCTATCCTCCGGCTCCATGTCAAGAACAATGAAATCTACTGGTAACACTGCTCCTCTTTCCTTATCTATCATCACTAAAATGTCATCCACTCTTCCTCTAGACACTTTGATGGAACGATCCTCCAATTGGAGTGTGCAATGAGTTAATTTCAACTTTCCTAACCTTGGGTCCACATAGACAATATATGCCATCAAATTCACACTAGATCCCAAATCAAGTAGGGATTTTTTTACATGTTGTCCCCCTATGTAGCTAGGTATGAGTGGCGCTCCTGGGCCTTTCCTCCTCATGGGAAGTGAGATATAGCTTACTTGTTTAGTTAACTTGACTCTCTTTATTATTCACCATGTTAACCTCCTCTTCACAGTACATACATTCTTGAGAAATTTGGCATAAGATGGAATCTTCTTGATAGCATCCAACAATGGGATGTGCACCTTCACATGGCAAAACACATCTAGAATGTCAACATTGTGCTTTTGCCTACTTTTCACTTATGGTGGCTCATCCAATACCTCACGGAATTGGGTCTCACTTGACTTACTTTACTCAACATGGTTTCCTTTTGGCATACCATGAGATGGAACACCAGGGGTCTTGAATGGAATTGTATAAGGGGTGTGAGGTGGAGCACACAAAATCATAGAATCAACATGAGGTGCCATGGTATCATATTCCATAATCTTAATCACAGTATCACCACTTGGCTGTCTTTTCTTTGATTTATAAACATTTCTTTGACTTGCAGGCTGCTCAAGAGATTTCCCACTCCTTAGAACTATCACAACACTGCCTTTCTCAAGGTGGAGAGGGGGAGCATGTCGTGGCTACGGAGGGGTGGATGTAGCACTTGGTATTGAAATTGAAGTGGAGTGAGAATTGAGGTTGGAAGATGAATTGGTGGTAATGTTTTGGTGATGGAGTGGGAGGAGGTGTATAAAGCTTGGGATTGCCTTAGGAGTGGTATATGGGTAGCATTTGCATGGTAGGTGTACTATAGAGAACTTGAGTGGAATGCATAGGTCCACTTGCTTTGTTGAAACTCATGATGGGCTTTAAAGACAATTTTTCCTCTTGGAGAGCAAGTATGGAAGATAGCTTCTCCATCCTTCCCTCAAGCCTTGTAACATTCTTTTGGACATCATCAAAGCTGCTAAACCTAGATAAAAAAATTTCCTCAAACCTTGAGCTATATCTTGGACTTTGTTGTTTCGGGTAGCCATAAGAGTGAGATGTCTTCATTTCTTTACCAAAGAACTCAATACAATTGACCGAGTGACAAGGAACACTTCTCACTTGGTTCTTCATGAAACTCACCATGTCACCAAGAATCTTCATTACTTATGGGCTTGAATCACTATGGGCTAGAGATGTCACACCAAAGGGGTGGTCACCGTCATTCATCATGCTAGAAGCTCGGATTCTAAAACTTTTTTCCAGCTGCTCAAACAATGGGCATGTTTTCTCATGTGGCCTAGCCATAAAATCTCCTCCACAAGAAGAATCTACTATAGCTTGACCCATTGAAAATAGACTGGAGTGAAAGGACTGAACTAGCTACCACAAAGGGATCTCATGGTGTGGGCACTCTCTCAACAGCTTCTGAAATCTCTCCCAAGTCGCTCATTACCTACTTGATTGAAACTCACTATGGCATGCCACATTTTTGTCAACCTTGCAATGGAGTAGAAATTCTTTAAGAAGGTGTTCTTCATCTCTTCCCAACTCATGATGTCTCTTCTTGAATCATTCCAATCTTTGGTTTTCGCTTTGAGGGAGAAAGAGAACAAGGTCAACTAGATTGAGTCATCACTGGCTATCGACGTCCTGAAGGTAGAGCATACTTCAATAAAGGAGTCCAAGTGCTTATAGGGGTTCTCACTCTCAAGTTATAGAAGGTAGATAGGATCTCAAGAAGACTTGGAGGGATGGACAATTGCTCCCCTAGCATTTGATCAACGCTACTAACAATTGGCTATTTGTAGTTCCTAGGCATGATGTAAACATGAAGTGGATTGTGAGTTGAATTTTGGCCTTCCATATTGTCTTCCCCTAGTGGCTTGTCACATGCACAAGGCACAACCAAACAAAAGAAAGAAATTAGAAAACCAATATGCAAAAAGAATACAAAGAATAAAGAATAAAGAAAAATAATGATGAGGGAACTAGGAAAAGATTAACCAGCTCGATCGAGATTCTTTCTCCCAAGAAATAATGCCAAAAACCATGGAGTGCTTCTCAAGTGTAGACAAGTAAAATGGCAAAATACAGTGCCAAAGGGAGAGATAATACCACGACTACTAGGCAGCTATGGCACTTTCTTTTGCCGGTGATGGAACCAGAAAGCTTGGTGTGTTTCTCAAACGTAGACAAATAAGATGAAAAAATATGGTGTCAAAGGGGAGATTTAACACCACAACTACTAGGTAGATATGTCTCTTTCTTTCCCTGGTAACATCGCCAGAAAGCTTGGTGTGTTTCTCCCAACACTAAGGTTTTGTACACCTAAATCAATTGAGTTTGACTAGATGCTCACGCCTTAAGATCTAGGACACCGTTGTGATATTTTGAATTAATAAAGATCCCTAAGAGGCTCACTGACATACACTAACACACTATACCCACAAGCGCATGGGGTCATGTTATGGTATAGGAGGGCGGCAATTTAAGGGTTGAACCCAAGAGAGAAAGGGGCATTATAGCTAGGTTAGTACGGGATAGGTTCCTACTACAGAGTCTAGGGTTGTAGTGTTTTAAGGTTGAGTTGTTGATTACACTAAGGGTTGAACAAACAAGCAAATAAAGGAGAGAAACAATCAATACCTAAGCTAACCCTACATAGTTAATTCTACTAAGCAATAAATGAAGCTAAGCAAGGAAAGAATAAGTTACACTAGGCAATAAAAGGAAATAGATAACACTAAGACTAGACTAAAAAACTAAGCATAAAATATACTAAAGTCCTAAACTAGAAAGAACAAGGAAAGAAGAAGGAAATAAGTTGATTAAGCAGGTAAAGATATAAACAAGTAAATACAAGCTAGCAAGAAGGCAATTAGGGTTTTAATGCACATATGGGAGGTGTGGGTTGTTTTGGGGGATGCACTTATCAATTAGATTCGGGGTGATAACATGTAAACATTATTCTTTCATTTGTATTACCAAAGCAAATAGCAAGTTAGATGCTAATAAATTTCCCTACTAATTGGCCATGGATAAGATGTGTATAGGTGAACTAGTCCCTAACATCTCCTACCCACCCTTAATAGGCTCACTTGGATTAGGGTTTAGGTGTAATTCAATTAGGACCTAATCAATCCTAGGTTTATATAATAGGAACTTTGAGAGTAATTAGGGGCCTAGGGTAGTAATGGAAGGTGGAAGTGAGGTTTTAGACCCCACATCACCTATATTCCAGCCTTGAGAGGATTAAAGCTAACTACACTAAGTGTTCCTATACTAGCTACTTAAATATCTCACCTAGGTGTAGGAGAATTGATTAATGTGTAGTAAGGTGAATAGCTAACTAGGGATCCATTAATTTGACTTAGCAGGAATTCACAAAAAGAGCCACGTATAAGCAATTTTCCTAGAATCTAGGTGATTTCAAGCACAAGCCTCAAACCAATTATGGGAAATAAGAGAGAAGTATAAAATAATCATTATCAAATGGAATTACAATTTTTACATATCATTTTCCCTCAACATGGTATCAAAGTAACATTTTGATGCCCAAACATCCCACCTAAGGGGGCTAGCTACTCATAGAACAAGAAAATATAAAAAGAAAGGAACAAGAATGAGTAGAGGAGTGGAAATGCATGATGAGCTCGGTGTAGATTCCTCCTACTCCACCTCCTAGCAGCAGTAGCTCATGCACCTCCCTCTAAAATGGATAGATGGCATGGATGATGGTGGGAAAGGGTCAAAATACTAGAAAACTAGGGTTTTAGTGGTGGAAATGGTAAAATGGAGTTGAATGGAGGTGGAAATGGATGGGAGGAAAAATGGGGGGCCTAGAGTGGTTTTAAGATAGCTAACCCTCTAGCTAGAGCCACCATACAAGTATATATATGTGGTGGGGAAGGACTAGGTTAAGTGGGGGTAGAATAGGAAGTGATGCAGAAAAGTGTTGCTAGGGTTGTATGTAGCATGTCTGTGTCGTGCAATACGACCATGGTGGGTAGGGGTGAGAATGGTCATGGTGAAGTGGAACAGGAAGGGTGAGAATTGGTGAAAAATCACAGTAAGTTTGGAAAATGAGATGGTTTGTGGCACAACCGTGGTGGTCACACAGACGTGGTGGGTCATGGGTAGAATGGTCGTGGCAGTCACCTCAGTTGTTTTGGATCTAGAGTTGGTTTTTTGCTCTTAGTGGAATGCATGTTTTGTTTTCTCTACAACACGGCTGTGTTGCACATCCAAGCCATTTTGTGGCATGTTAGCATGATTGTTGTGCTGCATGGCCGTGTTGCTGAATGTGATCCTTTAGTGCTTTCTTCAGTTGAATTTCTTTGGCTAACATGGTCGTTTTGTTGTGCGATGGCTATTTTAGCTTCCTCATCTGTACTTAGAGCATATTCTTTGTTAATCCTAGTATATTTTTTCTTCAATTGTCCTTTGGCCACTGGGGGGATACTGAGGGAGCCTTGGACTTCACTTTGGATCTCCCTAAGGGTAGAGAAATCCTAGGATGATTCTTTCTCCCTCTCTTCCATCCAAGTGTGGTCCAAATACCCAAAAATCATGCAAATAACATCCTTAAGTGAATTTTACATAAAATCACATATTACGTGAAATAACGTGTAATCTAATAGGTATAAAAGTGATTTAAGTGCAATATGACACAAGATGAAGCCCTTAAATAAGATTGCATCAGCTGGAACCCAGATTCTTTAAATGAGTATTTCCACATACTCATTCGTAGCATTATGTTAACCCTTGATGATCATATTTTTTTCACTTAGGTCTCAAGTACACAAATCATCCATCAACTAGTCCATGATATTGTGGAATAGAACCTATGTACCTTAATTCATAACATTAATTCTAGCTCAATGTATTCATCTACATGAAAACATATGTGTATCAATGGTGGGTACTCAATTTCTCACACCTATACTAAGGTGAAATAAATGTTTGGTTGTATTACAATACAAAGTTCACCTCGTTTTAGTGTGTAGAGATGGTGCGTCCACACATTGTCTCATAGTTCTTAAAATAGGGTGAGTTTTCCTAAAAATGAGCTTATGCCTAGACATCTTTTAACTCCAATGAGTTTCTTAAAATATCATTAACCATAGGGGAAAGTGCATTTCTCATAACTCTTGAGTATGTTCACCACCTCCTTTAAGATTTTATTCCAACAATTATTACATAAGTTCTTTTATTCATTATACTTACTTCTCATTTATTCTTGGCCTGAATCATTAACTTAAGATAGATATAGATATAAGTACCTTTGGAGTGATCCACTTTTGACTCCAAGGGCCTCATGCACTCATGGAGTGTGTTTCTCTTGACCCCATGGATCTCATTTACTCATGGAGTGGCCATTCTCTAGACTCCATGGGACTTATGTACTCATGAATGGCTTTCTCCTGACCCCATGGGATTTAGGTTCTTAGGGAACACTCACCTCCTAAAACATTAGGCCTCATGTACCACTAAGCATCCCTACTTGACCCTAGGGTTGACATAGAGCTCTACCTTACATAGGTTTGACATGAGTTGTTATAACCTTGTTTCATCTATTTAACTTCCTTATACATTGTTTCAAGATAAGGGTCGCCAACATCATCATATTTCAATTTCTCTTGATTCACTTGGAACAAGGGGCTCTATGACTTAGATGCAGCTCATAGAATTCCTTTCAATGTACTTTACTTTTTGTTACATATTTATGTAATGAAAGTTGTCACACATATATTATATATATATCTATATATATATATATATATAATATGTACATATACATATATATACATATATATATCTATATATATATGTATATATATATATGGAATTCAACTAAACACAAACCATACTTATACAAACTCAGTGGTAGTAGGGCTTACATGCTTTAGATGCACTATTATTACATTATTTTAATGTACCCGATTTTCCATTACATATTTACACTAGGGTTTTCTTTAACCAAGGGTTTCAAATATAAATATGTTGAATTACTAATACATGTTATTCTAACTAGGTAGCAGTAAGGGATTTCACACCTTGCCATTACCCACCCAATCCTTCAAGTTTTTAGGTCCTTTTAGGACATTCATAATCATCTCAATTTTTAGAAATGTAGATTGACTCATCTCTACAGGGAAGGAGTCAAACCTAAGGTGCACTCTTAGGTTGAATTAGGAGGTTAGGCTCTCTAATAACAACCTGAACCCACATTACCAGGGTTATTCCTCCTTCATAGGTCCTTTTGCTGACTCATAATGACCCATACAAAGTGTACATTTAGTGTATGTATACAATCATTTATGTTTACCTTACGTACATGCATGGCTAAAGGTATCTTACATACGTGCATGTCTGTAAAAACTACACATACCTAGTTTTGATCGTTTAGCGGGGTTACCAAAACTTTTTTACGTTAACTCTTTATTTTATTCATACAAAGGGTTTTCTTAGGTAGGGGTGTTACTTTTTCTCACTCTTCATATATACCCAGTATTAGGATTTTTTTATTAGGGTTGAGGATTGAGCTCCACATTATATGGTCTTATTTTCCTCTAACTTATTTTAGGTTTCAAGTAGATGATTGTTTTATCCTAACCCATCATTAGGACTTTTCAGGGTTTACCCTCATAAGGGAAACATATATATTATATGAATGACCTTCATATCTATACTTTTTTAGTTAACAATATTTTTACTTTAATTCATGAAGGATGACTTAATCCTACTCTTTCCTAAATTTCCAACTTAAAATGATGATAGAAGAAAATTATAGGACTTAGAAAGAAAATTTATGAGAGGTAGATGAAATTTAATATGAGAATATGTAAATGTATTTTATATCAAGCCAAAAATTTAGACTTTGTCCAGGTCAAGCTCACAAGGGTCTAGGAGTCCTCATGACCCAACCATTGGTGAAGTAAAAACAGTGTCAAACCTTGGCTATGATCCTTTCTAGACACCATTGTATTTGGAAAGTTCCATTAATTTCCTTATGAATCTACAAGATATTTGAAATATCTATTATTACAAAATATTTGATAAATTTGGGTTCTGATACCAATTATGATGACACCCTCCCCCTGTCAAATCCACTGAGGGAAGGATGATAGACCAAGGATCATCAAACGAATTTCTAGAATCCTAATTCAAGAAATGACAAAGAATAACCAATAATTTCATTCATAAACTTCTTTTATAAAAAAGGATTCTGGAATTCTCCAAAAGGAATTTACATAATTTTCTAAGCAAGAGAAACTACAAGAAAAGAAATTACTACATGAAAAGGGATTTTGATCATTTAATCATCCTTGTATCTTTAGCTTATTTCTTATTGATGCATTCATATGGATCCTCATATCTTTAAACATTATGTAAGAAATCTACCTAAAATGTATAAAAGCAAATACACAATCAGTATATTGTTATATTGTGTGTGTTGGTGCAGACAAAACTGTGCATATGCGGATATCCACACATGTTACTCAGATGTTCACTCTCTCATTACATCATAATTGGTATGAATTCACATATGTTGCGGCCAATTAAATTCTCCTTTATGAGTGAGGAGTAAAAATGGACATATATTACTCTACGCACATTGTTGCATTACATAGAGATCATTTGTCTATTACTTAGGATAACACTAAATTGAAATTCTCATCAAGATTTTAATATGAAGCACACAATAACCTAGATCTTAATTTTGAAGTTCTCCACATCGAAGATCTAATAAAAATGCAAAATAGTTGTCCAAACATGATTTTCATGAATAAAATTTTTACACCATAACACGTATAGATGAATAATAGTAGTAGAAAAAGAGCAGAATCATGTAGTATACTTGCATTTTTATTTATATTCTAACCCATGCTTCTCATGCCACATTGGTTGTATTCATTTCTATGTCCATCATTGGACTTATATGAATCACCCCTTGATGTAACTAACATTGGATTCATATTATTATAATATTACTTATCTAATATATATATACACATATATATACATATATATATGTAGTTTATTTGAACTGGAATCAAATGAATATCCAAGTAGTTTAATTATAGAATTAGAAATTCTTAAAAACTTTCTAAAATCCTCCAACAGTTGATATGATCGATTATTCATAAGATAACCACGTACATAAAGCATAAAGTACTATTCCAAGAACTTCAATGTGTAAGTAATCAAAACAATCAAGTGTATCCCAAGCAATCAATCAATTTGAAAGTGTACATAATGCTATGGTGTTACCATAGTATTCATATGACTTGAATCAGGGTCTAGTCTAGGTTTGTATTAGGGTTAGATTCTAAATCATAATTCTCATTTTTTGCTTCCCTTTTGTAGAGTGTCAATACTAAATAATTATCTATTAATCTATTGACATATTGTCAATTAATGTTAACATTGATTGTGTTTATATTTGAACATTGTTAGTTTCTATCACACATTCATTTTATGTATTATATCTCTCAAGTCTCTTTGAATTCTTCATCCCTTCTTATACCATATTTTAAATAGGGTCTCCTCCCATGTATAAAGGATCACACTCCTTGTAACACATATACAATGAAATATACTTGTCTTTTAAGTTTCATGATATGAGAGCCTTAAGATTAAAGAGAAACTTTTGTTGTACATATTTTTTTACACACCCAATCATACTTTTTCATTTTTATTCTCCTCGATAAAATCAATCTTATGGAAAATGAGATTGAATGGGAGGGGGATATTATCCCTCCATATGAAATATTAATGATAGATTTTACCAATGGGCTTCATGGTCTTTAGAAATCTAGACCACTCTATTTGGTGTCAACTTAGAGGATCAACTTTTTGGGAAAACAAAACCTCCCAATCCATAATTCTAGAAATAGTACCGGTTGGTCTTGATTTAGTAGGAAAGGAAGTGACACTGACATGTCTAGTGGAGAAAGACAATCTAGTATTTACAAAATGTCAACTTCTCAATCAATGTGTTAGATTTTATATTTTGAACTCCATTCACCACGATATTCAACACAATTACTAAGATAGAGAGGCTTCCACTACTCAAGTATGGAGTAACATTTCTAGCAATGTTTTTGAGAAAAATTTGTTCCCGTGAATTTCAACTCTTCGATGATATTGTGATTGTTTCTCAAGGAGAAAGAACAATACGTCAATTTCACACAATGATGACAAAGATTTAGCAGGTTATGGAGTCAATACATTCTTCCCTTTTCTCCACATGAAAAAGTGGTGTTGTATGCATAGTCAAACAGTGTGATTGGTCTGATCGTAAACATTTACATGAATTTACCATCGGTCTTTGTTTAGAGTCCAAATTTTAGCACAAGAACTTATTGCATGTGATCCATTTTCATGTCTCGACGATGCATTTGTGGTAATCATAGTTGTTGAGACACGTATGAAGACATTATCCTCTTATGTTAGTGGACTCCCTTTAATCTGTGTTGTTACTATCCCTACTACTAAGGAGGCTATCTCAACATTTCTTTTCTAGCTTCTTCTTCAAAATGAACTATTTCAAAGACTTGTGTGTATTGTAAGAAAACATGTCACAATAAAAAATCTTTTTGGAGTCTACATCCTAAAAACACAACAACATAAATAAGCATTCTCATAAAAAGGTTTCTATAACATCTACATCAAACCCATCATCACTTTATATTTCAACAAATATTGCATGTGCTCCAACATATGCAATCTTCTGGTAATACAGATGTAGCATCATACACTCACTACAAAAAATTTGGCCTTTGTTGAAGAACATTTGTGAGGAACCATAGATTGTGAATAATGATGGCTATTTGTGAGGGCTCATCCTTCAAATATGGGACCAAATCCCTCAACCGTTTTTTTAACATCTTTACAAATACTAATCCCTCACAAATACATTAGTCACTAATCATTCCTTGAAAAATACCATGACAAATGATTCCCTCCATCTCATATCCCTTCCCTCCATCTCATTTCCCTTCCCTCCATTCTAAAATACAACATTTGGATATCAAAATTAAAAAGGAAAAGAAAAACCCTCCCCACTCGTCCCTCTACACAATGATGAACTAGGGAAGCACTGATCACCTGCCCTCGTCCTCGACGCCTCCTTGATTCCATCGACCATGCTTTCAATCCATCGACCAGGCCTCGCTCACTCCACGGCCAGGGTTTGCTCCAGCTTAATGCCGCCCAGCCTCAGCAACCCCACGACCCCAGCCGCTTAGCATTTCCCAAATCCCACCGGTCGCACCTAGCTGCAACCGCGCCTACCTCCCGGACGGCACCCCAACTGCTCCTGCCACCCCAACTGCAGCAGGTTGTAACTCCAATCGTTGGCCGGCTTCCAATTCCACGGCCAGGAGTAGCCATATCGTGCCGGATCCCAGCAAAACCAGTGGCACCCGACTCAGGCAGTGCCCAGCAGGAGCTCTGAAGAATACTTCAACCTTGGATCAAGCTACTGGTCTCTTTTCCTTGATCTGACGCCCATAAGCTGCCCAACCGCCTCTGCTCCAGTTCTTCTCTTGCAACGTCCTTTGTTCTTCTTCTTCAGTTTTAATCTCGTTGCTTCTGTCCATTGACCAGAAGCGTGGGAAAAGGTACTGCTACTAAAACTGCATCTTTTTTCTGTGCTACTTATTTTATTATTCTCTTGCAACTGTTGTTCTTGCTTGTTGTTATGTTGTTTGATTCAATCATGTGTCGGTCATTTAGTTTTAGGTAACGATTCCAATGTGCATCCTTCTTCATGTGTATCCCAGATTTGAGTTCATTGTAATGTACTATTCACTGCCAATGCTTGCTTATTTCTTCATATGTGTATCCCAATAGTTTACTGTAATCTGTTAATTACTGCCAGTGTTTGCTTCTTTCTTCATTTGCGTATCCAAATTTTGAGTTTCCTATAACGTATCTCCTCTTTACATAAAATAGCCATATAAATTAAATCTCAAACCTTATAGCCTTCATTCGGAACTCACATTGTGATGTTTGATAAATGGGTAATATTACTATGGACTGAGAATGGGTTGATGTTTAAAAATAGACATGTAGTAAGCTAAGTGTAATGATTTATTAAAATTATATGGGTCAAATGGAATATGTAAGAGTCTAGTCACCACTTAATTTTTTTTTTGGTTGTAAGTATAATATAGCCTGGTGTTTTTGCATTTTGCAGAGGCACACTAAGTCATTATCAACATCTCATATCTGGTTGAGAAGTCTAGGCAGAAGCCTCAAGAACAAATGAGTGTTCTTAGTAATGTGGGTTCCTCCTAAAACAACAATTGGATATATTATATGTCTTTTTTCCTTTACCCCCTCCATCTAAAATAATACCCTTTCTGTAACATGTAGTTGTGATGTATGACCTAAAAGCCAATAATTATGGTAATGATCCTCTGGTAAGTGCAGCTCTGTACTTAGAGATTAATTAAAGGCCGACTGCCCAGGGCTCCCATGGGACACATCCATTCCTAATATAATAGTTGGCACTTTGGAGATCTTTGGCATGGATGGAGGATGCTCAGCTGTGGTGAACTTCTCTGCATCTTCCATCCATGCCAAAGATCTCCTAAGAGCCAACTATTATATTAGGAATGGATGTGTGCCATGGGAGCCCTGGGCAGTCGGCCTTTAATTAATATCCAGGTACAGAGCTGCACTTAGCAGAGGATCATTATCATAGTTATTGGCTTTTAGGGCCTACATCACAACCACATGTTAAAGAAAGGGAATTATTTTAGATGGAGGGGGAAAACGAAAAAAGACAAATATACAAATGTTGTTTTAACAACAAAGGAATCAAGGAGGAACCCACATTACTAAGAACACCCATTCGTTCTTGAGGCTTGTGACTAGACTTCTCAACCAGAGCAGACCTTTTGTTGAATGCATGTCTGAAGCTTTCCATGGTCATGACAGACATTCTATTGATGCTAAGCGTGCACAAAGATGGTATGCTACTAACTTATAATGATACATATCATACAAGTGAACCAGAAGTTACATTCATTTTACGCCCATGCTTTAGTGCTTCTATGCCCATAATTTGATTTTTAAAGATACCAAACTTATTTACATATCATTTCAGTTTCCATTGGATACTAGAACTTTGTAATTCTACTATGTCCGCCAATCAAAAATTCTGGTCCTCTTCCTTTTCACTTCCTACTTCTATCTATGATGAAGTGGAAATAATTATTATAAATTTCTTGTGGGGATAGTGTGAAGGCAAGAATGATATCCATCTTCTTAAGTGGGATGATGTAACCATCTTCTTAAGCTAGTCTATGGATCAAATTGATCCATGACAAATACCTTCTTAAGGATTCTATCTAAAATATTGATATCTATGGTCAACTTTCTTGGTATTTAATTCAGATGATCATACATCTGAATTTAAAATCCTATTACGAAGGATTGCTAGAAACAACATCTCAGTGATGAACAACCTAAAAAAAGAGGGTTTTTCTATACTTCTATATGTTTTCTGTGTAGAAGTTCTAATGAATTTATCATTCATTTATTCTTTAATTGCCATGTAGCTGATTTCATTGGGGTAAGGTTGTTGAGTGTAAACTCATTGATAGGATTCCCCTATATATTTACAAAGTTAATCAAAAGTATATACATTTTTAAATGTGTTTATTGTACTCCCAGGTTGGAGGCTATTACTACTCATCTCTGTATCCAAATTGCCATTTTTCGGAAGTGGGTATTTTCCTCTTTTGATATCTAGCAGCTATCAATGAAAGTAATCTTTTTAGATGGGATAGACACTTCTACAATGTTTCTCTTGGGAGGAAACTTCTTTTCTTCTGTAGTGGTTGGTATATATGAACTGTTTTCTTCTGCTAGTCTATTGTTCTGCTGGTTTACAGTCTCCTACTATCATAATTTGAGTGTTGTGTTATTAACAAGATACCAAACAATGAAATTGTCCCTGTTGTCCTGGTCTGCATGTCATATGTTCTATCTTGGTTGGTGTTAAGTCTTATGCAGCTGACTTATTTTAAGTATTTCAGTTCTTAATTTTATGAGATGTTATACATGATATCATATACTTATATGTTTAAGTATTTCAGCTGACTTATAGGGACAGTTAGGTATTTGTCTCATAATGCTTGTTATAAGTAATAACAATATGTTGATATCAGATCTAAGAAGAAATAGACTGTCAGTGCCTTTATGCATAGAGATCTGCTACAATATTGAGATTCTATGGGATATGTTGGACATAACCCATAGCATCAGGACCACACACAACTTTGAATCTCCTTTGGTAGAGTCTAAATAGCCATGCATCAAAATACTCCTTTGTAGTAGAGAGATCGCCTAGTTTGAGAAGAGAAGCAGTGTAGCTAGTCTGACAGTATAAGTAGCCCCTGTAATCGAGTATATGTTGAGACATGTGAGAAAAATTTAATGGATGGATCTGTGAACTATTATTGATTAGGTGGGTACCTATGCTATTGCAGTTCTTGAAGGATTTTTCTTGAAGGATGTTTCTTCTGCCTCTTTTTTTGCTTCTTGTATATTGATAGACTTCATGTATGTCTTCTCCCTTCCCTCCCCTTTTCTCTTTTTCCTTTTTCATGTTGTATATTCGACCCCCTTTTGCTGCAATTGTTGCAAAAAAATCAGTCCTTTTATACTACTATTTCTTTGATTTTTTTCTATTTCCTCTTGTGTCTCCTATTCTAGCTTCTTTTCTTTTCTTTTTTTGCAATTTCTCCTTCATTTCCTGTTCCTGCTATTGCATCTATATTTTTGTTACTTCTATGTCCCCTCTTATTGCTACTTTTTCTTACTTATTCTTGCTCCTACATGACTACATCTCCTACATGACTACATCTCAAACAGCTGTTCCTCTACTTATTATATATTTTCCTTAATGTAGATGGATTTTCTAATAGATCGGAGTTGGATGTATATTGGGAACAGAGTACGAAGTGATGTATTTAAGGCAGGGTTATGAAAGTTCATTGAGTTTGCTCTTATCCATCAGAGACCAACTAGACATGGGAAATTAATATGTCCTTGCAAGGTATGTTTGAACAGATACCTTAAAACAGAGGAGGAGGTATTCTCACATGTATTACAAAAAGGATTTGTGCATAGCTATGATGTTTGGACATTTCATGGGGAGGTGATTGGTAGGAGCAATCCTGTTGTGGCACCAAACATGCCTAGCACCGACAATATGCATCAGATGTTGGAGGATTTGTTTGGTATGGGTGACACAACAAATGACCACTCTACTGATGCTACAGAGGAACCTGCAAATGTAGATGCACAAAGATTTTACAAGCTACTAAAAGAGGCAGATCAACCACTCTATAGAGGTTGCACAAGTCATTCTAAGCTATCGTATTTGGTTGCCTTGCTATTTCTGAAGGAGGAATCTGGATGGTCCAACGATTCTTTCACAAAGTTGTTACATTTGATTGTTTCAGGATTTCTGGAAGAAAATTGTCTATTCCCGGAGACGTACTATGAAGCAAATGCGATCGTGAAGGATTTACGACTTGATCATTCTACTATAGACGTATGTACAAATAATTGCATGCTTTTTCGCAAAGATGCAGCTTCAAAAGAAAATTGTGATACTTGTGGTGCTTCAAGATGGAATGAAAAGCAATACAAAACAAAGGGAAAGAAGGTAGTTGCTAAGTTCATGTATCACTTCCCTTTGATACCTCGGTTAGAGAGGCTCTATATGTCTTCATCTATTGCTAAAGACATGATTTGGCCATCAGAAGTAAAAGGCAAGGATGGTCGTATTCATCATCCTTCAGACACACCAGAATGGTTGTCTATTGATGCCAGGTATCCAGACTTTGCTGCTGAACCACGCAATGTTAGATTGGCATTAGCAACAGATGGATTTAATGCATTTGGCAATATGAGTGCATCACATAGAATCTGGCATGTATTGGTGACACCTCTCAATCTTCCGCCTTGGCTTCTTATGAAAGAACAATTTATTATGATGTCCCTATTAATCCCAGGTCCACATATGGTTGGCAATGACCTTGATGTATACTTGGAGCCATTAATTGAGGAGTTGCAACTACTTTGGGAGCTTGGAGTCAAAGTTTATGATGCATATAGAAAAAGGAACTTCACTATGCGGGCAATGATTTTATGGACCATTAACGATTTCCCAGCATATGGTGACTTATCTGGTTGGAGCACTAAAGGTAAGAAATATTTGGGATGTCCTTGTTGTAATGTGGAGACTGTATCAAAATGGTTACAGTATGGGAAAAAGCAATGCTATGGTTTCCATCGACGTTTTCTTCCAATGAATCATCCGTATAGACGTGATAGGAAAAATTTTGATGGTGAAAAAGATTTTCGACTTCCACCTAAGCCACTATCTAGAGAAGATATACTGAGGCAATTTTATGGGTATGAAAATATCACATTTGGAAAAATGAATAAGCGCAAGAGGCTTGGAGATCAAATTCAACCATTACCTCCTGATTGGAATAAGATAAGCATCTTTTTTCAGCTACCTTATTGGAAGTATTTATCTGTTAGACACAATCTGTATGTGATGCACATAGAAAAGAATGTGTGCGAGAATATTTTAAACACATTATTGGGTGATTCTAAGAAAAGTAAAGACAACTTACAAGCTCGTCAAGATTTGAAGAAAATGCGCATTCAAAGAGATTTATGGCCAGTAGATGCAGGTGACCGCTATTACTTGCCTCCAGCATCTTACACCATGACTAATGCGCAGAAAGATAAGTTCCTATCTGTGTTAGAAAAGTTGAAAGTTCCTGATGGCTATTCTTCTAACATATCTAGGTGTGTTAGCAAATCTGATAGAAAACTTGTTGGGCTGAAAAGTCATGATTGTCATGTTCTTATGCATCAACTTCTACCTGTTGCCTTGACACATTGCATAAGCTTAGATGTGTACAAGCCTATTGCTAATTTGTGCTCATTTTTCAACAAGCTTTGCTCTAACATTATTGATGTGGAGGAATTCAAAGAATTGGAACAAGAAATTGCTGTCACTCTTTGCCAGTTGGAGAGAATCTTCCCTCCTTCTTTCTTCACCATCATGATGCATTTGCCCATTCATTTAGCTTATGAAGCCAGGCAATCCGGATCTGTCCGAACTAGGTGGATGTACCCAATAGAGAGATACTTGAAGAAATTGAAGAAGTATGTAAGAAACAAAGCTAAACCGGCTGGTTGTATTGCTAGTTGCTATTTAGCTGAAGAAAGTTTGACATTTTGTGGTAGGTACTTGCATAATTTTGAGACAAAACTGATCCGCACTCCTCATAATGTTGATGGATCTCCAATTAGAGTTGGAGTGTCAAGAAATTTCGACATCCACACTTTGGAACAAGCCCATCGTTATGTCCTTTTCAATAAAGAGGAATTGGATGTTTACAGAAGGTAAGATTTAATTACGTCCTAAAATTCTTGCTGATATTTGTATATATGTTGTACATTAATTTAGACACTTCTTATAAAGCAGTGAACACATGTGTATTCTTCAAGATATGGAACCCAACATTGCCCCACGGACCCTAGAAACAAAACATGCAAAGGAGTTCTCTAAGTGGTTGAAAGAGCATGTAAGTCTCAAACATAAATATTGTTGTCACTCTTAATGTTCAAGTTAGTGTAGATTACATTAATGTTTTACTTTTTATGAAGGTAATGCAAATGCGAGAGATTAGGCGAACAGTGTTAGCGATGATTTGAGATGGTTATCCCAAGGCCCTTGTGTTGAGGGAATGTCTTATGAAGGATTTTTGGTCAATGGATATCGTTTCCGTTCAAAGCCCATTGAAAGTACATGTACTACACAAAATAGTGGAGTGTATTTGTGTGCTGACACTTCAAGTTATTCAAGTGGTAGAGATCGAAATCCTATAAATGCTGAAGTCACGTACTATGGCTACTTAGAGGAGGTTATTTAGCTAACTTATGGTCCAGGAATCAAAGTGTCGTTATTCAGATGTTCTTGGTATGATGAAAGCACTTCTAACGGGTTGCGAATTGATGAGTATGGGTTCACACAAATCAACACTTCAAGGATAAAAAAAAAGGAGGAACCGTTTATCCTGGCTTCTCAAGCATTGCAATGCTTTTATGTGAAGGATCCTAATGATGATGATTGGTGCACAGTGCTAAAGCATCCTCCTAAAGATTATTCTGAAGTACCTCTTATTGAGAATTGTTTGACTGGTTTACAATCTGATGGTGGTGTAACTAGTGATGTGTCTTGGACGAGGAGTGACACCGGGGGATCTTTTGTTGATAGAACTAAAAAAAAGAATGATGGGGCTAATGTTTAGTTCATTAATCTGTCTGTTTTGTTTGCAAGTCTAGAATAATTTACTTGGGGAATATGTTGTATTGCATTTTTTTGGCAAACTGTTACTATATGGCATATTCTTTGCAATTTATTTAGTCTTGTTTCATATACCAGCAAGTAGGACATCATTATTCTTTTTTGGGATATGAAACCAAGGTACTCTACAAGTTATATATTTTTCAAATGTTGAATATTCATATGTTGGTGTCTCATATTCTCCGCAATTTATTTGTTTTTCAAATGTAGCTACTACTTTTGTTACTGACATTTCTGCACTAATAATCTAATTTTTTTTCCTTGTCAATTGAAGGATGGCAGGAAGAAGATTCACTAGATCTACTTGTAACAACACACCCAATCAACCTATTGCTGTCCCTCCATCCACAATTGAAGAAAATTGTGAGGATGAACCTACTCTACTGTCCAACAATATTGAAAATGATGTAATAGTTGAAGAAAATGTTGAGGATGAACATGAGAATAGGAAGTATGGACGTGGGCCTGCAAGTGAGCAAAGCCTACTTCCTAAGCAAGGGCAGCCACGTCACAAGGTCCAATGGGATGATGAAGGAAATGCTATTGGGGAGAATGGTGCCAAATTGAATCGTTATTGTCATATGCTAGCAAGGAAACCACACATATGGCATCTAGACTTGAAGTGGAATGAACAACCAGAACAAGCTTTTGCAGATAGAAAATCATTTATTGAGGTAATCTTTTTCATAAAAAGACCAACAAATTGTATGATTGTTATATCTAAAGTAATATTTTCTATGTTTTTGTAGAAATACTTTGATTTAGGCAGTCACCCTAATGCATGGAATCACATTGATGAACACATTAGCAAAGGGATATCAGTGTGGAGGGCACGTGTAAAGAAAGATTACTATGAAAAGTACAAGATTGAACCAGAATTGATGATGAAGAAAGTTGAGAAAAATGCTTCCATAGATATGGACCAGTTTAAAAATCTTGTTAAAGAATGGGGAACTGAGAAGTCTAAGGTACAATGGTTTCATATAACTTTTTTTTATCAATAAGCGCGTTTCTCTTTCATTACTCACAAAATTTACAAAGGGGAGCAAAGCTCAATACATCTATAAAGATAGATATCAAAAGTCAAAAAGAAGGATGCAATTTATCTATGCAAACTTCTATAATCAGTATTTACGCAATGCCACACACTGTTTGGTTTGCTCCTACTGTCTTCAAAAACACATTTGTTTCTATGTATCCATATGTGATAAATGATAAGAGTAGAAAGAAGAGCTTCATTTTTGTTCTTTAGCAAGTGTACTTCATTTCTGTTCCAGCAGCAGGTGTACTTCAACGCTGCTGCAGATTTTTTGATTCTGCTCAATTCCTCTGATCTCAGGGAGCTTCCACACTCCACACTTCACATCAGTCCCCTTTCCAATGTGGAATTGGACATTAGAGAGATATCTATCTCTTATATTGAGGATGTTCTTCCACATCCAGCTATTGGCTTGCTTATATTGAGGATGGTTTCATATAACTTGCATGTATACCTATCTACTTTTTCTAATTATATGTTTCTTATGGTTTAGAAAATTTCCGAGATCAACAAGGCAAACAGAGCAAAAAAAGTGATGGATCATACCACATGATCAAAGCCATGGAGTTGTTATCGGGCAGAAATGGTATTAATAATGGACACTTGTCTTTCTTAGTAGGAGTTGAACATATAACATGGACAATTATTATGTTATCTATCATGTGTAGGTCAGTGAAGATCAACCCGTTGTGCCTCTTAACAAATTTTTGGAAAAAGTTTACGACAAAAGCCCACAAGTGGTTAGAAAATGGATATTTGTTTTCCTATGATGTCTACAAAGCTACATATGCTTAGATATCTCAATTTAAGCTTTCCTTTTATGATGCTTTCTAATTACATCTTGAAATCTCTGATATCGTGGAAAACCAAGTAGCAAACCAAGAAGAAATAGATCCTAGAAGTGTTGATAATATAACACGTGCTGCTTATTTGCAAGTTTTAAATCCTTCCAAAAAGGCTAGGATCTGAGGTGTTGGAATTGGGCACAAAGAGATAGGACATAGGGGAAAAGCTGCCCGTTTAAGATATGAAATGCTTCTTGAGGAAAGCAATGCAAAGGATGTATGTTGGAGAGAATCTAAACTTGAACTATTAGTTACAACTAGTCTATTAGATTGATGTTTGTAATTTGTTTTCTATTTCAGGATAAACTTAAGGAACTTGAAGAAACAGTAAATGGATTGAAGAACTCCGTCTCCCAATTAATGACTTGGTATAATCAATCACAGGTAACTCAGTTTCAGTTGTCTATGTCAATGTAATATATAATTTTTTTTTGACATTGTTGATGTATTTGTTATAGGATGGCGGTATTAATGTTGATTGTGCAGCTGAATACCCCAATCAGAATACTACAGGTGTCTTACACATGCAAAGTGGCACAAATAGGTCGGATGTGGGTTCTTTTCACATACAAGACAACACAAGTAATGGTGCATATGTAGGCATGTTTCCCAGCCAAAATAATTCAAGCGGGGATGGCTTAGGAAGACTTTCTTGACCAAGCAATTCGAGGGAGACTGGAGTAGGCAGACTTTCCATACAAGCCAATTCAAGGGAGAATGGAGTAGGCAGGCTTTCCATACAAGGCAATGGACATCCACGGATCTTTGCGCCACAGGTAACTCATTACAGCTATAGATTATTTTCAATATTCATACACATAAGAATATTAACATGTACACTTTATTAAAGGCTGCAGTTGAAAGTTGGTCCCCTTCTTCTGGTAATAATCGACAAAGTTATCCTCAAATGCAGAACACACCAACCACATCTTCATCAGTGTCTTTCACACCAAGAAATCAGCGTTTAAATCCTGTAAGTAATTCATTTCAGCTTATCTACATGAAGTGGGCGTTTAAGGCATTTTAGGCCCAAATTATGCAATTTAAAGGCTAAACTAGCATGAATCGAGTCTAGATTTGGTCAAATTAGATCACCTTCAGTCATTGCATGGTTGATATAGGTCTGATTTAGAGTAAATCAGGTCAAATTGTGGCAAATTAGGTCTGCTCTGAGGAAAATCAGGTCTGATTTGGGGAAATGAGGATTGATTTGGGCCAAATTGGTATGTCCTCATAGCGCTGTTTGTTAAGTTTTTTCTACTTTTTCATATTTTTATTGTTCTTGCTTCTTTCTCTTTTCTTTTTTTATCCATTCTCCTGCATCTTATTCCTGCGTCCTGCTGCTATGTTTTTTCTGAGTTATTCATCCTATATTCCCTCCTACTACTATGCAAGCATGTGCATATTTTCTTTTTCAAATTTGTCCTATACATCCTGCTACGAAATCTACTACTACTATTTACATATCTAATTTTCTTTTTCTGATTTCTTCCTCCTAAATCTCCTCTCTTAGCCACTGTTGTTTGCATGTTTCCATTTATTTTCACTGACCTATTCCTTCCTCTATATTTTTTAATTCAGCACCTGCTACTGCTATTTTTTATTTTGTTTTGTTGATTCTTCCTCTTTCAATCTCCTTATACTGCCCTTGGTTTGTCTTATTCTGACTTCTTCCTACAGAACTTCTACCATTTGCATGCTCTTTTTATCCCATTTTCTCTCACCAATTCGTACTTGTCTTCCTCTTACTGTTGTTTCATTTTCTTCATGTTAATTTTGTTGTCCCTGATTCTCCTATAGTTATCAATTCAAATTAAAGATGTCAGTTTCTTCATATACTTCATGCTGCTAATATCTCTAATATATGTAAGCACACTGATGATACAAGTTCGTTAGGTCCCAACTCTTCTAGGTATGTTATGTTGTCCTCGTGGTTGTGCAATTCCTACTACATATTATTAATCTTCATATCTTATCCTCATAGCTCGTGGTTGTGAAATTCCTTTAACTTCTCAATTAACATCTCAATTGAGGATAAAGCTGCAGCCTCCCTTTGGTTTCCAAAAACCCTTAGGATTGATGGTGGTGGATGTTGGATGGTGGTGGTGGTGGATGTTGGATGGTGGTGGTGGTGTTGGCTAGTGGGTGGGAGTGCTGATGTGTAGGTGTTGGTGGTGGCTGATGGTGCGGGCTGTTGGTGGTGGCTGATGGTGTGGGCTGGTGGTGGCGTGCAGTAGCATGCTGCTAGGAGATGATGATGTTATGATGGAAGATTGGGTGGTCTGTAGATTTGTAGGTGGTTTCTAGGAGATGGGAGGAAGTAGTAGCATGTTGCTGATGTGGAGGTGGTTTCTTGGGGTGGTTGTTGGCTGATGTGGAAGCATCATCTTGCTGCTATGCTAAAGATGGTTCAAGAGTAGAATGTGTAGGTGATAAGAGGTTGTGGAGGGAGAGAGGGGGTGGTTGCTAGAGTGGAAGCAGCAACTTGCTGCAGTAATTGAGGTTCTAATGTTAAATTGTCTACTGGAGTCTGTTCTAATGTTTAAACTCTACGATCCAACTGCATGGAAGTTGGAATGAGATATAGGCTTGTGTATAGATAGAGTTTTATTCATGCTCATCAATAATGTGAAGTTTTTCTGCAAAATAATGTTCATGTGGTTAATCATGAGAGGATCGTCCTCTTTTTGTATGTGTAGATGCATCTCACTTATGAAAGAAACTAAGTGCAGTCAACAGAGATATAGGCATGTACTATTTAACTAACCCACTGAGTTTTTTTAATTATGTATTAGTTACTGAGCTCAACCATAATTTTAGTTTACGGGTGCATGTTGCTGCTATGTTGGTTCACTTACATTTTTCTCTACTTCGCACTCGCTCTGATTCCTTTTTGTATTTATATTGATAGGGTAGAATTTCTTTTAATGATGCATTTCGACCGACAATGCGCCTTGGAGTAGACCAAAACCGAAATATAAGGGTAAGTTATTTGTTGTACTATGATTTATGTATTAACTTTAAATTCTATGAGTATAATGATTTGTCATTTTTAGGAGAAGAATATTCAAGTACCTAACCGTATGAGGCCTGGCATTGATGAAGAGCACCACACCATTTGAAGGAATATGGAGACATTATTGATCTTAAGAGTTTCTAGCATGATATGTTCATTGTCATCAATCTCAAATTTTAAAACCATATGTACTCTTTATTTATATCAACGTTGAGCACGCAATGTATGGATAATATTTTGCTTCAATATAAAAAATTGGTTTGAGGTGATTTAACATTTTTATGTGTCATTTTGGTGTTGAATATTCTTATGATGTCATGTGAATTAGTATAAAAATATTGCTTGAGGTTATGTATACAAAGTTTTCATTTAAAATTTGATATTCACTATAGTAACAATTAATTAACATTTAATAAATCATTCAATAATTAATAATCAATAACCAAATCATTTACAGTAGTCCCTCATAAATATATTGATGAAGGTCCAGATTGACCATCAAAATGGCATTCATGACTACCACATAACCCCTCAAAAATATATTCTCCAGGACCATCAAGTCCCTCAAAAATGTATTCATGAAGGCTAAATAGTCCCTCAAAAATGTATTCATGAAGGCTAAATAGTCCCTCAAAAATGTATTTATGAAGGCTAAATAGTCCCTCAAAAATGTATTTTTGAAGGCTAAATAGTCCCTCAAAAATGTATTTATGAAGGCTAAATAGTCCCTCACAATTGTATTTGTGAGGGCCACTGGTATTTGTCACGTGAGTTCTCTTCACGGACCATTTGTGAGGGCCAGACCCTCAACCGTCCCTATTTCTGAGGGCCTGTAGAGAGGGGTTTGTGACAGGACTCTCCCGTGAATAATGGCCCAGTTTTTTGTAGTGACTGTTTTTATAAGAAAATGGAAAATATGATGATATTTGGTATATGGACTCTAAGGAGTCTAGAGAAATGACTCATGATGATATATTCATTACGTCATGCTCTCATGCTACTCATATGGACCCTTGTCACAATACTAATGGAGCATCTTTTCCATTAAATAAAATGGGACAATTAACACTAAAGAAAAAAATTCATTGTACCTTTTATTCTAAAAATACTAGATCTCATGTTGAATTTATTTTTTCCATCATTGATAAGTGTTCTGGGTTACAAAGTGGAGTTTATATAAAAAGCAATCACGACTAGTCAATGTTTGTTAGCACATCGATAGAAGGGTATGTCAATCTTCTTCTCTGTGTTGATCACATGATCATCACTGAAGATGACACTATTGGTATCACTAAGATATAGAAGTTCTTAGTGAGCCATTTTTAAAGAAAGATCTAGGAGGTCTTTTTTTTTCTTATGTCTTGAGAATTTCAAGAAAAATAATCTTGTATTTTTTTATCTCAACAAAAGTAGGTGTATGAAATTATTCTAGGGCAACATTTTTAGATTTCAGGGTAGTTGAGACACCACTGGACTTGCATGGAAATCTCACTCCTAATGATGGGAAACCTCAAATGGATGGTACTCCATACAGGCAATCAGCTGGTCAATATATCTACCTGGCAATTACTAGACCTTATATTTCTTATGAAGTGAGCATCGCTACCCTTTCAATATCATTATTCTTCTATTTTGCAAATCTTTGTTATGTCAAAGGAGCAATACAAAGACCACTGAAGATGTGAAAAACTTCTTAAGTCACCCCTACATCATATTTAAATTAAAATTGGGTTTGATGCCCAACCACCAAATACTCTAGGACGTGTTTTTGTTTATTTTTGAAACCATAATTAATTTCTTGGCGCAGTAGGAAACAAGTAGTTACTGCAAGATCTAGTTGTGAGGTAGAATATAGAGCTATTTCAGAAACAACAACTGAGATTATCCACTTAAGATGGCTTCTTTCAAACATGGGTGTTGTTATGAATAACAATATTCCACTATTTTGTGATACAAGTGCCATTTACATTGTGACAAACTAAGTGTTTCATGATAGAAAAAATGACATTGAAGTGGATTGTTACTTCATACAAAAAACATAGCAGGTTGGTGTCATCAATTTTCCTCATATATCTTCAACATATCAAATTGTTGATGTCTTTACAAAGTTAATTTTGTCACTTAGACATAATATTCTATTTTGAAAACCAATGTATCCGATCCATCTTTAGTTTGCGGGGGCATGTTAGTTCCCATTTTTTTTAGAATGTCAATATTTACTAATCATAATTAATCTATTAATTGATTATCAATAGATGTTAACATTGATTATATTTATATTGATAGATTGTTAGCTTCTAACACCGATTTATTGTATTTTTTATTTCTCTCATGTTTCTTTAACTTCTTCATCCCCTTTCATGCCTTATTGTAAAGAGGGTCTAACCCCCTATATAAAGGGGCATGATCCTTGTAATACATATACAATGAAATATAATTTACTTTTAGGTTTCACTCATATTCAAGATCTAATCATTTTTTGAAACCCTAAATAGATATCATTAACATCCTAATCTTACTATCTTGATATTTTATTATCATTCCACATAATCAGATTACACCATAGGAGAAATATGTTCAATATGTATAAGTTTCAACCTATTAATATTTTGGTTTTCTTGTACTATTTCCTCACATGTATGCAGTAATACATACATATTGAAAAATAAGCACATTTCATCCTTAAAACTATTTTACTTGGATGCCTAGTGATGTTTTTATCAACTTGGTATATAGTTTCATTATATTTTGAGCTATCATTAATTTTCTATAATTATGCATGATTAAGATATCTGGAACAATTTGAACACCATGTCCACAACCTAAATATATTTCTAAGAACACCAGTCATGAGTCAATGGACACACGCCACAATAGCAAAAAGCTCTAGCACATGTTGATCTTTTGATGATGACTGAAAGACACTATTTCCCTTATACAGTGAACCCGATGAGTCACACACTTTATGTCGAATAGGTTTATCATGCTTAAGGACTATTCATACCCTTCCCTATCATACTCATGAGGAGAAGCAACCCAATGTCAACAAGGTGGTTGACTCTTGGCTCCTAGAATCCATCCCAATGGGTGATGATCTGGGAAGCTTTGACTAACTTCTAAAAAGTCACCGACGTTCTCATCGTGCTCTGGATGACTGGTGGGGTTATAAATGGATCGATGTTTACATGCATAAAGACAAAGGTGAGATAGAGAAATACATGAATTCCTAGCCATTCGAGGATTTGGCATCATTCTTGAATGCTCGAGAAAGGTTATCTTCTACTTGTGAGGTCGGCGGTGGCTAGAAGCGTAAATTCCAACATGGAGCTCCAAGAAGTAGCTTTTGGCAAGCAGATCCTTGCATGAGGGATTCCATGCTCCCTTTGGAGTGCTAGAATCCCTTGATAACATCCCTACGACCCTCAAAGTAATTTCTTGGAGATGTCTTGAGTCCATGAAACATGTTGGAGCTTTCCAGTGACAATGGTGGAATTCAGTGGAGAGTTCTAGGGTGTCTAGAGAGAAATTTTAAGATGGACTATGTTGTAGGAGTCATGGAGTTTCTCGAGGTGGACTTATATAAGTATGGGAACAATAGGAGAGTTGGGTGTGCCTAGGTTCCTGGGATATCTAAAATTTAGGCATTATCGTGTTTTGTGGTGACAATGTCAATGTTCTGGCTAGTTAGATTCAGTTTTATCTCCCAAAGTTGATGATGTGGTTAGTGAGGCCTACGAGGGTCTATATAGGGATAGGGAGACTAGGTTGGAGAGGATGCTACTATTTGCAAGACTCAGCTTGAGAGCAGGAAAAGGAGATAGCTCTACCCGACTAGAGGAGATTTCAGATCCAACTAGGGACCCTTCTAAAAAACAATAGTTCTTTTAAATAAAAACCTTGTTCCAAATTATACTTCTCTCCATGATATTGGTCTAATTTAACTAAATTTTTTAGATATTTCTTACTTAGTTATTATCCACCACTGAGGACAAGATTAAACCTTAACTCTAGCTGATACTTGGTTTCTAATAAATAACTAGATAATTGTTTAATTAGTTTCCTATGCCACATGACCTATTAGAATATTAAGGATTTTTTTATATAATATCATAATTCAATTATAAAAAATTAAAATTATCCTTTGTATTTAATATGAACCCAAAATATTGAATTATGAATTTTTATACCAAGGACTCATTTCTAAACTAATTAGTTGAATTGGGCTCCGCTTGGAACCTAGGACCCATAGTTGAAACGTAGGCCTATTACTAGATCCACACTATTTATCATATTCTTAATTATGAAATTAAGGTTTAAAAACACCATAGTATTTCAAATGAAGTCTCATACCAATGTATTTTTAAAATACTACTATATTTACTTGGATTGAAGACTCATTCTAAGTCTAAAGTTCAAATTCATCAACCATAGTCATATTGTGTCACTAATTGCTCTACTTTGATCCTGACATCATATTCTTACCTCTTCTAAAGACTCTTCACTTCTATGTACTTATCGAATACTTAACTCCTTTCTTCTATTTTCCCTTTGCTTTGGATTACATAAAAACATTATTCTCGATTATATAATTCATTTCTCATGATTGATTCTTACTATCTTGGCCCTTACATACTTTTCTCATATCTTTTCCATATTTCATATTTCGAGTTTATATAATACTAATGATTAAACTTAATCAGAATCGTATGTCATGTTCCTTTATTCCCAATTAAGGGTTTCTCCTATGAGGCCTCAAAGTTGGATCTTAGGTATCAATTCCAACTGATTCTTAGCTATTCTAATCTTTCCCATATGTTTCAACATCATAGTGTATGTACATTCTCACTATAATGTGGGTCTAATTTATCCAGAGTCTACTCTTACTATATTGTTAATAGGATTCATTAGATCCTAGTAACTCATCCTGCCAGCCGGACCAAGCCAAACTTGCAGTCCTGAAGCCATGAGCTACTCAGGATTAACTAACTCCTATTAATCTCAAACATGTAGAAAGAATATCCACTTAGGGCAAACACATTTAAACATAACTTCTGGTCTACTTGATACAAAGAATGTAATCAATAAATGCTACATCTGCATAGTGTACAACAAATCTTAAAGACCCATATATATATTTTAAAATACTGAATATCTGAGTTCAAACATATAAGAGCATTTCTATTCATCTCCAATAAAACAACAATATGAAATGAAAGTTCTATCTCATTTTATATTTATGCTCTTAGTTCATGTTACTTATCCTGTTTCTAACCGTAATATTTCTAGAGTTCCTCTCTAGCCCATCCTTACACTGTATACCTGGCCAGGGTATACATGAAATAATAGACAGAGTAGCTTGATACTGGTTGATCCAAGTACTCAGATACCAGGACAAGATATCCAAATACTCAAATCCCCAGAGCTAACATCATAACATCTCCTTTCTTCCACACTTATGACTCTAACTTACTAACTTAATGGTCCCTAACAACTCAGCCTAAGCTCTGATACCAAGTTGTTACACCCCAATCTCACAATTACCACTAATCATGAGATTAGGGTATAAATTGAGTATTTAACGTAATACAAAGATCACCCTTAACTTTTTCCTATTTTTTCAAACTCTTTATTTTCTCTCATTGAACCACATAAACTAACTTTACAAGAGAATTAAACTTTTATTTCTCTAATGTAATCTCAGCATTAATGATACACATCCATACATTCATTATGTTTCTCACACTTCCATGTACATACGATATGACAATCATTTGCATTCTCTCTTATTAAGGAAACAAACATACAAAACATCATTTACAACTCTCTCACATCTATACAAGGACCTAGAGTGATAGGGACTGACTGAACTTAACTATACTCACACTTAACTCTTGTGGCAGATCTACTCTGATGCAATGATATCTTCTTCAAGTCCATGTGATTTCCCTAAAAATTTTGAGTAGAGGGGTGAGCCCACTCGCTTAGTGAATGAGTACTTCAAAGAAACAGTCTAAAGCACTGATATAATTATAGATATACTTTTAAGCAATTGATATAATTATAACAATAGAAAGCTTTAGAGAGTCTAATAATTGACAATCATAAATATGGCAGGATACTCTAAATATCCATAAGAGTGAATCAATATATGAAATGCTTGATTGATCATAAAGAGAACTAATAATACAAAAACATATAAAGAATAATTGAATAACTATACAAACTTGTTTGATCTCTCACTCATTTTATTATGCCCTGACCATATGCAGTGTACTCTACATATGAAGACTCGTAGTGCACTACGATCACACCATACAAGACTTAGCTTAAAACTCGGGAAGCTAAGCCTAGAACTAAATCTGGGTCTGCTTGACTCAAACTGTCACGTATGACTAAGGCGGCTAAACAACTGACCTTTAAGTAGACCTCTCCTTCTAGGTTGAGTACACAGGCGGAGGGTCTGAGACGCTCTATGGACCTCATCTTGGTACGCTCTGTGGGTACCTCTGGGTTACCACCGGGATCTCCGGTTCGTGTTGGGTAACCTATCTTCTCTTAGGAGACTTCCACAATGGCTTCGTCTCCCCACACACTCTGTGGGTGCGATCTGATCCCCGTATATTGGTCGCTGCTAGGGTGGATCGCTTCCTCCCTACAGTGCAAACATCTGTAGGGAATCTATGGTGTTCAGGGCACCTATGTCTATTATTTTATTATTCTTGGAAATATCTTTCTACATTGTACCCTTTCCCTTAATTATACTTGATTCTAGTATCTCTATGGTACCATGTATATTTATTTGAAGTTTATAAGACAACATGTATATCATCCTTAACTTGGCAGAGCAGTATATTCAAACATTATAATATACTGAGAAATCAATATACTATACATGCAAGTAGACTGAAATACTTAAATAAACATAATGCATGTCCATTTGGAACTTATACACTAGAATCATGCAATTAAACATCTTAATATACTAATAAGAGCTAATTACTTGACATATGAGTAATCATCATTTGCACCCATAAATTATTTGCACTTTCTTGGAAAATGTGCACATCAACCCAAATCCTAGGTTGCGCATCTCATACTGAGAACATGGTAATCAAAATGCTTAATTCATTGAACACCCTATCCTTAGGGTTTCATTTACCTCATTCACTTGTCACATGGCTCTCATAAGGATTTAATATGTCATAAACATCCACTAAATACAGATTGCTTTAAACAGGTCATATACAATCAACCTACGTATGAAATCCTCGAATTGAACTAAATTAGGGGTTTCCATGACATTCATTGAGATATTATGAATCAAGAATAACATTGCATAAATAGAGTCTATGATGCCAAAAAAACACTTCAAATGGATTTCACCATATTTATTCACAAATTTCCAACTTTCCATTCATATAGGTCTTCACCCTCTTTACAAAGATATCAAGCAAACACTATTCACATCACATGAAATCCAAAATAGTATCTGGCATATATGTATTACACATTCAGATAAACAATCATTCATAACCAAGGGGATCCAGATAAACAAATTTCTCCATTTAATTATACAGCAATTTCAGTAATAGACCAATTCCCTATATTTCAGTTTACTCTTATAACCTTTGTGAATACTTAGGGAATTCTAATTAGGATGTATTGTATACATTTCTAATATGAATTTATCATCTAAAATTCAAACAAACAGAGGAAGAATCCATTTCATATCATTTTGCAACAACTTAGATCAAACAAACAATTCAGGGTTTGCAGTCACATACTAAGCAATTAAAGATTATGGATGATTTAACTAATTTTCATGCAATATACTATTTAAAGGAAGTTCTCACTCATCCTAAGGTGTGAAAAAACCTAAAAAATGCAACTCATCCCTGAAAATCTCGATCTCATATCAAATCCCTAGCAATTCACCCAATTCTTCTTCCTTTCAACTCGGAAACCATGATTTCATCATTCCTCGGACCGCAAAACCCTAGGTCAACATCTCCATCAATTTCGCCTCTCAAACCCTAACTCTCCGTCTCTCTCTAGGATTTCATTTCTCTGGATTGAATCAAAAGTTATGAGAGCTCCTTGTATGTTAGCTTGACCATATAGAGCAATTGAGCTGCTTGGGTCAATTGCACTTTGACCCCTTAATATACTTTTTTCTTATTTCAACAAAAAAATTTCTGTCATAAAAAAGTTTCTATAAATTCGTGTATTTCTGAAATCAAACCTCCTCCAAATATTATGTGAATTAATAATGTGGTTTATAATTGAGTTACAAAGCTTCAGTTAAAATTTTAGATCATTCCCAGCTTCCATTAAATAAATAAAAATCAAATAGTGCACTGCTATCCAGAATTCTATAGAAATGTCAGTTACTGTACTTCGTCTACTGATAAGGTCTAAATGCATCCAAAAATTAAGAAAATTGTATATGTTGTTTATGATTGAGTTTTAGATTTGCAATTAAAATTTCATATCATTTGGAGTGAAAAATAAATAACTAAAAATAAAACATTATGCTACTAAAAAGCACTCTGTCAACATTTTGGTCAAAGTATAGTTCAATCGAGAACCACATTCAAAGAACACTCAAATATTCTGAATTTTTTCTCCAATATGCATGATTGAGTTATCCATATCATATCAAAAATTCAATTAAATAAAAATTTGTAGAAAATATGAAAAATTATTTACCACACTGTTATCCTTATCGAATTCCATATTCATGTACTATCAAAACCCTAATTTCAGCCAACTAGGGTTTATATTTCTCAAACCCTAATTTCTCAAAAAATAGAACACTTAACATTCTTATTAGGTTTAAAACATCATAATTCAATTATCACCATTAATTAGATTTAAGAAATGATCAATCCAATTAAGCATATAATCATCTAGGTAAACCCTAGTTTACCAATTAAGCTGAGATACGGTCATAACATAAATGGTTTTGAGGCCATTGTTACTCTTCAATTGTATGATTTATCTTGTATGTTTTGCATCTTAACACATGTATAATAATATGAAGAAAAATGTTGTGTTCGCCTCCTATATCTCTGTTTCGAATGATATAGTGAAAATGCAATACATGCTTTAGATGATAAAAAGGATGACATCATATTTAATAGGGCCATATCATCAAATCTAAAAAAGTATATGGGTTATTAAACTTTTCAATATATTACATACATTAAATAGTTAATGTGTACAATGCAAAGTGATACATAACGTTCTAATGTTTGTTAATAGAATTCAAACTAACCTTCTTTTTTCTATGATTTTCTCTAATATTTCAACTCTCAATAATGAATATTTAAATAAATCACTATGGAACAAACAACATGCATATACTTTTATTTAATTTTCCATTTATAATCAAGACTTGTTGTATCTAGTGTGGGTAAAAAATTCGTTTATGGAGCAACAAAGTAGAATAAAGGTAGAAAACTATGATTATCAAATCCAATCGAGATATACCAAGAAGATGAGACTATAGATGTGCCCAGAAGGGCCAAAATGTGTGAAAAATGAGCTTTTCTATACAGACGAGCCTTCCACACGAGATTCCATATGCCCATTTTGTCATTTGTTTCATACTACAAAACGGACTGGCAAATCACGCTACCTAAGATAGTTGGTAGGTTCTGCTTTTAATTTTTCAATGTGAGAGAGAGAGAGAAACGTGAGGGGGAGAATGAGAGGGGGGTAGGGGTGGAGAGAGGGGAGTGGGTAGAGAGCTTAGCTGTAGGAGATAGAAAAAATAAATAAATTATTTTTGTTAATAAATTTTGAACCGTAATGTATTTTTTGACGAAATAAACATTGTTACACTCCTTACAAAAAATATGTTACAACAACATCAAGTTTTACATATTTTCAAAAAAATCTTATGCCATCAAAGAAAGGAGATATAAAGTGATTGTAAAAAAGTCAAAAAGCAGGACAAAGCAAGTTATTTCTCTTACAACTTTTAATCTATAATTGATTTTTTAACGAAATAATTTTTTTAAACATGGATAACATGTACAACATGGATAATAAGGATAACAAGGATATCAAAAATAATATTAAATAACATTTGTAACATAAAATTTATTTTTTAATAAGGATAACATGATTAACATAAAACTTGACATGCGATAATATCAAAACTATGTTTTAAAGTATTTTTGTAGCGAACACAGAGTTTTATTTTGTCAAAAAATGATTTTGATATGAAAGATATTAAACAATAATTAGTAGTTCTTTTTTCTCTCTCTTACAACCACTCACTGTAACATTTGTCATGTTTTGAAATGTTTTTTTAAGAAATTTATAGTATTTATTTCGTCAAAAATTTTATTACGGTTTGAATGATATTAGCAAATATAACTTATTTTTTATCTCTCCTAGAATTGGAGACAGGTAGTATGATTTTTTTTCTTCAAAAGTGTGTTAACATTGGTCTTATTTTAGATTATTATTTATAAGGAATGCAACAATTTTTTTAATTTATTTCAGTTTGAATGATATTGGTAAATATACAATAAATAACATGGATAACAAAAATAATATTGAATAATATTTGTAACATAAAAATTATTTTTATAATGTAGATAACATGATTAACACAAATTTTGACTTGGGATAATATTAAAATTATGTTCTAAAGTATGTTATAACATGTATACTATCCATATTTTGTGTTTTTTCCATGTGTTATCTGATATTGCCCCATGTGGTATAACATGTTATCCCTGTGTTATAACATGTACACCGTGTGTTGATCCTTGTTATCCCATGTGCTATCACATGTTAACATATTTTATACCATATGTTATCCAAATTATAATATATTATAACATAGATAACATATACAACGTGAAATAAAATACAATTTGACATGGGTTAATATGGATAAGATGTATAACATGGATAACATGTATATCATGAATAACATAGATAACATGTAAAATATGAAATAAAATATAATTTGACATGGGGTAACATGATAACATGAAATAACATGGATATTTCCATACTATCTCATGTTGTCCTATGTTATCCTATGTTATCCCATGTTATCCTATGTTACAATATGTTAGCCATGTGTTATAAAATGCTATCCCTATGTTACAACATGTACACCATGTTTGGACCAGACATAACGTGTAATTTGACTAAAGACAATATACAATTGAACTGGAGATAATATATAGTTGGCCAGAGATATCGTGCATTTAAATCAGAGATAATATATAGTTTGATTGGAATCAACGTACAATTAGACATGAGATAACATATAATTTTGATCAGAGATATCATACAATTAGACTATAGATAATATATAGTTGGACTAGAGATAACGTATAAATTTGTCTCTCCTCTCTTTTTTAGTAAAAATATGAGGAATAAGACAGAGTAGTATCATTTATTTCTTATCAAAAGTTGTGAACATTGGTTTTTTTTTACGGTATTTTTCATAGCGAATCCAATAGTTTTATTTCATCAAAAAATTCATTATCAATTGAAAGGTATGAGCTAATTAAATTTCTCCCTCCTCTCTTTTTTATTTTTCCAACCATTCATTTCTTTCCTTTTTGTTCTCTCCTCTTTTACATTGTTATACTTATTTTGTTAAAAAATATTTTGTCATGTTATCTCATGTGTTATTCTTATTTCATTAAAAAATATATTATCAAAGTATGTTGACGTTAATCTTATTTTAAATTTTTTTTACTAACCCATCAGTTTTTATTTCATTAAAAAAATTCATTACAATTTGAGAGTTATAAGCAAAGTAAATTTCTCTCTCTTCCTTTTTGACTTTTACAATTACATTCTCTCTCCTCTTTTATATTGTACATTTTAATTTTTTCAAAATATGTTGAACTTGATCTTATTGTAAAGTATTTTTTGCAAGAAGTGCAATGGTATTTATTTCGTCAAAAAATTCATTAAGTTATTAACAAAAATATTTTTTTCTCTCTCCTAAAATCACCTTCTCTCTCCGCTCCTATTTCTCCACTCTCCTTCCATCTCTCTCTCACTCTCTCTCCGCCACATTACAAATATAACAGCTACTAACAAACCTGATACGGATAGCAGATGACGGGACAAGTGGTAACAATCTAATTACCTTAATTTCTGGCAAGTGTTGCGTCAGACGGAGCAACAGAAAACGGTCATCCCATTACTCGTCCAAAAATTCTCATGTGCTTATCCTTGTCCATGTAAAATAGTTGTTGGCTGTTGTGACCACGGATTTTTCACTTTATTATGGGAACGTGGGTGTCAAATCCTAGACGAGGTTTACTTGTAGATACACCACCTGATGTTTCCTGATATGACTAATTGATGGCCGAACAAGTCACTGCGGTTACAAGCAGTACTAATGAGGAGAAGAAAGCTAAAAATGACTCGCAACCTATGCATGTGGTATGTGGCAGTGTCGTGCGTACGCCATCGCCATCACAACCTCTACGATAGTTCTCAAAGTTCAAAGCCACATGTGTTCTTCACGACAAAGAAATCCTATTTAACACATCAATAATGTAGCTAATAATATTCAATTAATGAAATTCTTTCACTGATAAAACATAAAGAAATAACAATATATGTATTCACACACACACACACACACACACACACACACAGATATATATATATATATATATATATATATATATATATATATATATATACATATATATACTCAGGCTAGAAATACACTCGAGTATATTCAGAGTAGAATACACTCAACTCTCAAGTAGTTTTTCATGATACAATATTTTTTTCAAAAATCTAATCTGTTGAACTTCTTAAACATGTTGTGAATAGCTCATATGCAAAATTTGAGCCCATGTGGACATTTATAGGTCATGTTATAAAGACTGCAAAAATTATACATTTCAAATTAGTTTCGCGCGTCGATTTTGTTGCCCTTGGATGAGTGACTTATACTCATCCAAATGAGCTCAAAATTTGTATGTAGCCTAGTTATAGTATGACGGTGAAGATCAATAGTTTACATTTTGCAAAAAATAGTCTTGATATGCAAACACACTTGAGTGTATTCGTGTGATCTGTACACTCGAGTGTATTCTAGCCTATATATATATATATATATATATATATATATATATATATATATATATATATATATATATATATATATATATATATATATGGGTTAGGAAGTGTGTATCGGCCGGTATATATATGTTATGTGTACCACCCATTAAAATGAGATATGTGCAAACCGCTGAATAAATCCAACCACATGGATTGAATGGAAATTATTTAGATTAGATGTATTTATATAATCACAATCATATCTCTCATGTGTCATGAGATATAGCAATATATTATCCAATGGTTTCAGCAGTTTCTACAACTTACCATTGATAAGGAAATATACATCTTCTTTCATTACATGATCTAGGAATGCTCAATTGAGATGATACTTGATACATACGTTATCTAAGAGGTATACATCACATCCATAAGATTAGGTTATTGTGTAGAGTCGTGCAACCATCATAAATGAAGACGGTACATATAAGATATATGTATTAAGGTACACAATATATATACCAACCGGCACATACAACTTATGTGTACCGGCCATGAAATGACATATGTGGAATACAATTACTAAATCAAACCTTTTGGATGGAATCAAAATTTAATAGAATAGATGTATTAAAAAAATCACAACTATACTCCATGTATATCTTGACATATAACAATATATTATTCAGTTTTCATAATTTCTAGAACATACCATTGATTAGAAAATAGTATATTCAATCATTGACAATCTAGGAATGTCAAATTAAAGTAATTTTTTATACGCATGTTATCTAAGAGGTATGAATCACATCTATAATATGGATTTGATTTTTATACTTTTGTAATGATCACAAATGAAGATGGATACATGTAAGCTATATGTACTCAGGTACACAATTCTTTTATATCTCTTCCCTAAGTCCCTTCTTCATACCCAATTTATTGTAGTCTATGTTTCTCGCAATACCCAATTAATTACTCTCCTCTATGTTGGTCCCAGTTTATTGCTTCCTATTTTTGCGTTCTCTCTCCTTGCCTCCTCAATCTTCTCTCAGCGAATCTTAATTTGTTAAGCGGTGTCGATGGTAGACGTGTTCTTTTTCCCGACTAATTATTTTTCTACCATGTCCTCCTGGCTTCCTCCTTTGACTTCCTCTATTACATTCATCTAGTTCATTCCTTTTTTATCTCACGGAGTACATGTTTGTTTTATAATATATTGTTTCTTTTTCTGATTACGGTTATCAAATTAACACAGTATAAGAAATCCAAGAATCAGACATATGTAGTTTTGTTCAGTTCCTGATCATCGGCGTCATATTATCATATATGCCCACTGCATGAGTCAATAACCGCATGTGCCGGTTGTTATAACCTCAAATTTCCTAAGTATGTAATGAAAGGTGTAATTCTCTTTTAAATAATAAATTAAATCTATTTTTGATTTTTGATGGATTTCGTGTGAAATGGCCTTGATTGATTGATAATGGGCTTTGTTGGCCATTGAGCCCAATTGTAAAGAAAGGAGAAATAAAAAGGAAAATGATTTAGTTAATAAAAGGAGAATTTGTGAAATAGACTTTTATAAGAGGATAAAGGCAAATAGATATTTCCCAAGGTGGGAATTCATGCATTTAGGTTTTCTTGAGGTCCAAGGGACCCAAAATAACAAGATAATGGCAAAGGGAAAAAAATTCTAATTAAATTTGGATTAAATGATGGATAACTTGGGAGGGAAGGAAACCTTACCATCCGTTAGACTTTGTTTCCCAAATTTGATAAATAGTTAGATAATGCCAAGACAAAATTTTCCTTAAAATTTGAGACAAAAAGAAGCTATGGTTTAGGAGATATCAATTTCTCAAGTTATCACCAAAATATGAAATTATTTTGATAATAGGAAAATGATTTTCCCTTTTGGATGAACGCGTGTAATGAGAACCGTTGGATCTTGATCCAACGCTAGATGCTCATCGTCTAAGTCCCACATAGACTGGGACTCTGCCGAGTTGTAGAGGAACTTTCCCTCTCAAATTCCTCATAATCCAGAGCGTTTGCAAGCCGGTTATTGTTTCCTTCGAGTCCAGGAGAGCAAACCGAGGAGAACCATCCCTACTTGGTAGGGGTTTGGTCATCATTTTTGGAAATACCCAATCTCATGAACCTACCTTCAACCCTATATATAGGGGAGGGTGAGGGAGGGTACCAGCACACCTACTTGCTACCCTAAATGCTACTACAGGATGCGAGGAGTGTTCCCATGCAATCAATTTGAAGATCGACCCCGACCTTTCCACTCGTCCACCCAGGTTGCCTCACCGGAGTCCAGTGAGTTTGAGGCGGTGCTAGCACTGCCCTGACCACCAATTGAGGGCTCGATCGTGTTCGGTGGAGGAAGACAGAGCTCCCTGATCCTTTGGCATGCTCGTAGGTGGGCATGATCAAGAAGTCAATGACTGAGTTGACCGTCGGAGCAGTAGAGAGGCATCGCGAGGTTGAAGAAAGGACCCCACAGAATTACCAAAGTGTCCCTCACCCCCTTCTGTCGAGTTAAGGTTAGTTTAGTCTTTCGTAACTCCAGATCAAAGAATAGGTGCGTGCACATTCTAGGTCGTTGGATCCTCAGTGGACCCGCAGACCATGGATCGACCGATCCTCGTTTTTCTAAGGATTAACAAATAAATCAGAAAAAAGGGTTTTCTTTGTAAAAATCATATCTTTCACTAGAAAACTCAGATGAGAAAAGTTTATACATGAAAATTGATCAGAAAAATATGAGGGATAATTTAAAAATGGTTTGGAAGCCTAAATCAGTATCTTTTTGCAAAAGCATATAATTTTGATGGAAAAAGTATTAATTTGTATTTAGAAACCCTAATTGATGATAAATGGTAGATTTAATAGTACAAATAAGTTAATTCGAGCATGGTTAGCTTGTTTAATGATAAAGATGAATATTAACCTATTTTGAAGATGAAATTTCAAGATTTAGGGTTTTTAACCTAATATGATGGTTAATATACTTAGAAAACCTAAATAGGAGAAAAAGGAAAGAAAAGTTCTTGTAATTCGAAATTAGGGTTTCATGCTGCTAAAAGATGATCTTAGGATCTTTTGTGAAAGAAAAATGAGATAATTATGATTTGTGATTAATTTTATAAATTAGGGTTTAAAATAATAAAAAAGAGGTGAAACCCTAATTGTAATCAAAACCCTAAAAAGGACTAGTAACCCTAGGAAACAACTAGGATTAATAGATCATGATGGCATGATTAATGATAGAAAAATTGGATACCTATTTAAGGATCAACTTGGGTGTGCTTGCTTGGTTTCTTGATTGGTTGAATTCTTTCTGCATTCAAGTCATCTTGACAGGTATGTGGTTAATTATGATTAATCGAAGTAGTTTCCCAAAGGTTTTCTGAATGATTAATTGCATTGAATGCAACATATCAGTTGGAAGTTCATACTTGCAAATTATAAAGTCACTATGATTATCACACTTGTAATATAAATGTGTATTCTTGCACCTACATGCCACCATGATGGATGATCCAAAAAGGTCAAGCCCAGGAGGGAAGACCAATGGGCACCATGAGAGGTGACCCCAGACACCATGCTTGGGAATGAGAAGGTGGTCTATGAAGCATGACTAATGGGCACCATGAGAGGTGACCCCAGGCACCAAGCTGGATTGAGAAGGTGGCCTTAAGTCAAACCCTAGAGAGGGTATTTCAGGGTTAGGGAAAAAGTGGTGGAGATTGACACATTGAAAAAATAAATTGACTTGTTAATTACCTTGGTTGTGATAATTAGTTTGTTAGCCATATTTGTGAACTTTTGGTTGTCCCCAGATACCAGGATATTTCGATATGCTAACAGACGTTTTGTTTGTCGGCATTTTAGGTGCAACCTTGAAATGAACAAATAGTAAAGTGACACATTGTGAAAATAAGAGATAAAGTGCAAGGAGGATTAGATAGAATAGATCCAAGCTGTGGATAGAAGTAGATTTCCAAAATTTTTGAAAAGGTATGCAAAATTTTATTTTATACCAGATTTCAATTTATATGGTAGAATTTCATAATTATTATTGATTAATTGTCAAACCTTTGATCCAGTTTATTGGGATAACGGATTTGACCTCTTGGTCTCCCTTAATTGGGGGGTTGTCGGGAGGCAGGGTCGTTACATTTGGTATCAGATCATAGGTTCCACAACTAATCTTTAATAATTATTACATTTTACAAATTCCATAGAACCGAGGGAGTTATTAGAGGATTTTCTGAAAGACAGAGGTGTCTAGAAAAGGATCACGTCTGGGGGTTGGCAATATTTTCCTCTGCACCGCTAGTCGGAATATGAGGACTCCCGGATTGTGTGACTGCCTAGCCGATGTCTTAGGATTTGACTCAAAATAAGATACCTTTACGACTCTCTCATCTTGTTCATCTCTTCTCAACTTAAATGCTTTTAAGGATTTTATGTATTAGGATTTTGTCTCTCTTCCTCACCCTCTTGAAGTATGGGTAAAGTTGATAAGGTTTATGGAATCCTCCACCAAATTAATAAAAGATACGTAATTAAGATGTCATCAACATAAGTATAATTAGTTAAGTATAGACTAAAGGTTTGTTTGTGTGCTTATGTAGATGGCTCGTACAAAGATTGCGGCTATCCTGGTTACCACCAACGGTGGTGGACCTCCCCGCAAAGAGAATGGGTCTTTTGAGAAGAGGAAGCAGAACCATGGTGGTGAAACCTCAAAGAAGAGAAAGAGACCTGAAGAAACTCCACATGAGGCCCCCAACCTTGAACCAATACCCTTCAGCAACCTTCAACAAGAGGAGGGATCGGGATATGAGGAAAAACATGTGTATGAGGAGGTAGCCTAGATGGAGGAGGACCAGGCTGGTGGTCCGAAACCGGCTATGGTAGTCCACACTACGGATGCGGTGTGGATGGTGCAACATAAATAGCTGACTGAGGCTATCCATGCCTTAGCCCTCAGGGACATAGCTAGATATGAGAATGGCGAGCCACTACATGTTCGTCCTCGACTGGGAGCCACCATCTTGGACTTCGTCAAGCTAAACATCGAGAAGTTTTGGGGAGAAGATAAGTCTGAAGTGGTCGATAAGGCGGAGGCTTGGCTGCTTGCAGTCAAGAATGGTTTTTGTATGCTCGATGTGCAGCTTAATAAGAAGGTTATCTTTGTTGCTCACCTATTGGAAGGTGCAACCAAGATATGGTGGGAGAACCATATCACGGGAAGAGACTTAAGCAAAGAACATATGGTGTGGACCGATTTCAAGACCATCTTCACTGCCAGATTCATCCCCGTCTCAGCCAAGAAGGAGAAGGAAATAAAGTTCACTAACATGACTCAAGGAAGCTCATCAATTGTGGACTTTGGTCACAAGTTCTGCATCCTGGAATGTTTCAAACACATGATGGATGAAGAAAGGAGGGTGGACCACTTCATATAGTGTTTGCACCCCGCCATCAAGCCCCATGTGATGGCTAGTAAGCCGAATACCTTCTCTGAAGCCTACAACACCGCCTTGGACATGGAAAGGACGGTGATGCTTGCATAGAATCCCTCTAAGGGATACCTGGGTTTCACTGAAGGAGTTTAAGGGCAGAGGAATGAACACAAGAAGGGGTAGGGACGCAACCATAACAAAAGCAAGCATGGGCACAAAGGCAAGCCCCGTGGTCGCCTCCAGCAGTGTCACACCTGCGGACGGACACATCCTAGGAAGTGTTGCTTTGAGAAGAAGGTGTGTTTCAGATGTCAACAAGAGGGACACTTGATCACCAACTGCCCTCAGCCCGACCCAAGAGGACCTTTGGGGTCACAACATGTGGCAGCACAACCGGTGGCTGCATCACCTCCAATAGGAGCACCAACCGAAGCACCCCCAGCTGGAGAGAGGAGGTAAGCTAGAGTGTTCACCATCGATAATGAAGAAGCTCAAGTGAATTCTAATAGGCTGATCAAGGGTAATAACCCCTAGAGTTTTCCTTTTAGTTCAGTAGATCATGTAGTAGTTTTCTTATATGGCATAAACTATGTAGGCCTATTGGAAGTCATGGGACAAAATGTAAAAGCACTCTTTGATTCTAGTTCTACTAATACTTTTATTTCAAGAAATCTAGAAACTATGCTTTGTTTGGATATCAAGGATTTGGGTTATGTTTTGGATGTCACAACCCCGAGTGGTCGTATTTATACATCTCTTTTGAAAACCCCCATCTTGTCAGTAAAGTATCTAAACCATGAGCTTCCCACTAACTTCATCCTTCTTGATATGAATGATTTTGATGTAATCATTGGTATGGATTGGCTTTCCACCTACAGAGCCCAGATTGACTGTAGAGAGAAGAAGATTCTTATTAGGAAAATCGACCATCCACACTTCACCATTCGAGGAAGGAAGGATGTGATAACCAGCCTTTATGTGTGTGCCTTGAAAGATGAATGGATGCCATCCAAAGGTTGTCGAGCCTACCTAACCATAGTTACTGTACCTAAGGTTAAGGGGAGATCCTTAGAGGAAATAGAGGCAGTTTGGGAGTATGTAGATGTGTTTCCAGATGATCTACTAGGGATTCCCCAGGAGAGGGAGGTAGATTTCTCCATCAAGTTAGCTCCTGGGACTAACCCTATATCTAAGGCACCCTATAGAATGGCCCCTGCAGAGTTGCTTGAGTTAAAAATCCAGTTGCAGGAGTTGTTGGATAAAGGATTTATCCGGCCCAATACTTCACCTTGGGGAGCACCAGTCCTCTTTGTAAAGAAGAAGGATGGGTCGCTTTGGATGTGTATTGACTATCAGATGATCAACTAGGTAACCATTAAAAACAAGTATCCTTTGCCTAGAATAGATGACCTATTTGACCAACTCAAATCAGCTTGAGTCTTTTCCAAGATCGATTTGAGGTCAGGATACCACCAAGTGAGAGTAAGGAGTGAGGATATACTTAAAACGAATTTCCGGACCCAATATGGCCATTATGAGTTTGTGGTCATGCCGTTTGGATTATCCAATGCACCTAGTGTCTTTATGAACATCATGAACAGTGTGTTCCAGCCTTTCCTTGACTCTTTTGTGATAGTGTTAATAGATGACATCTTGGTGTACTCAGATGACCTAGCCCAACACCGTGACCACCTGGGTAGAGTCCCTGAAATCCTGAGAAAGCATAAGTTTTTTGGAAAGTTCTCGAAATGTGAGTTTTGGTTTGACCAAGTCATGTTTCTTGGACACATCATCTCAGGAGGAACAATCGTCGTAGATCTAGCCAAAGTATCGATAGTTCGAGACTGGCCGGCACCAAAGAATCCCTCCGAGATTCGTAGCTTCTTGGGGTTGGCTGGATACTACCGTCGCTTCATCAAGGACTTCTCAAAGACTACTTTTCCGCTGACCATGTTAACCCGAAAGGATGTGAAGTTCGTGTTATCTGACTTATATGAAGCTCACTTCCAGGAGTTGAAGGAGAAGCTGACCACCGCCCCTGTGTTGACTCTACCTTCTGGTAATGAGGGTTTCATGATATTCACTAATGCTTCCAAGATGGGACTTGGATGTGTGTTGGAACAAAATTGACATGTGGTTGCATATGCTTTCTGACAGCTCAAGCCCAATGAGGTGAATTATCCAACACATGACCTAGAGCTTGCTGCTATTATCCATGCCTTGAAGATATGGTGGAATTACCTGTACGGTGCTACCTTCGAGATCTTCACCGATCATAAGAGCTTAAAGTACCTGCTATCATAGAGAGACCTAAACCTACAACAGCGACGATGGATGGAGTATATGAAGGATTATGACTTCACCATCGCCTATCATCTTGGTAAGGCAATGTCATAGAGGATGCTTTGAGTCGGAAACAGCTCAGGTGTGGAGCTATTTTGTCCAGTCAATGGAAGACTTTAGAGGAGCTGGTGGAGTGGACTCCACAACCAATATAGGATCGAGTTCATTTGGCTGATATCCGATTTCAATCTAAGTTGGTAAGTGAGATCATAGAAACACAGTTGACCAGTGAGGAGCTGGATAAGATGAAAGGTTAACTGATGAAGCCACAAACTCGTCTATATGTGGGAGTAGACGGAGGAATCATGTTTGAGAATCGCATATGGGTTCCAGTGGTTTCGTTTATAAAAGAACGTATCTTGCAAGAGGCTCATGGATCCAAATACACAGTGCACCTAGGAACTACTAAGATGTTCAAGGACCTGCAGTGGTTTTTCTGGTGGTTGAGAATGAAGAAAGACATTGCGACATGTGTGGCCAGCTGTCTTATGTGCCAGATGGTGAAGGCTGAACACCAACAATCCAGAGGGCTTTTACAGTCAATAGAGATTCCAAAATGGAAATGGGAGCAGATCACCATGGATTTTGTGGTAGGTCTACCCCAGACCAGGAAAGGTCATGATGCGATATGGGTCGTTGTAGATCGTCTTACCAAGCCAGTACACTTCCTTGCCTTAAAGACCACTGCTAAAGTGACAGACCTAGCTAAGCTGTATATCCGAGAGATAGTGTGTTTGCATGGCGTGTCCAGTTCCATCATTTCAGATAGAGACCCAAAGTTTACTTCCAAGTTGTGGAAGCAAGTTCAAGAGGAACTTGGTACCAGGTTGAAGTTTAGTACCTCTTATCACCCCCATAAGGATGGTTAGTCAGAAAGGACGATCCAGACATTAGAAGATCTATTGAGAGCTTGTGTGCTCGATTGGGGTGGCTCATGGGAGCAGTACTTACCTTTAGCTGAGTTTTCCTACAACAATAGATACCAAGCCAGTATCGGGATGCCTCTATATGAAGCTTTGTACGGGAGACCGTGTCGGTCCCCACTTCACTGGGATGATGTGGGTGAGAGGACCCTGTTGAGGTCAGATGAGCTCTAAGTGTATGCTGATAAAGTTGCTTTGATCATTAAAGGCTGAAGAGATCCCATGATCGACAAAAGTCATATGCTGATGCAAAGCGGACTGTTGTGCATTTCACTATTGGAGAGCATGTGTTTTTGAAAATCTGAGTGCTCCGAGCTATAGCTAAGAACAAAGGAAAGATGAGTCCCCGATACGTGGGTCCATTTGAGGTGTTAGAAAGGATTGGTGAAGTTGCATATCATTTGGCATTACCGCCTCAGTATAGTGTGATGCATGATGTGTTTCACGTGTCCAACCTAAAGCGATATGTGCAAGATCCAAGCCATGTGATGAGCATTGAACCTATTGAGCTTCAAGGGAAGTTGACTTATCCTGAGACACCTTTGCAGATTCTAGATACCAAGGTGAAAGAGCTCAGATGCAAGAATATAGAAATGGTAAAGGTTATTTGGAGGCACCATGGAGAGGATGAGGCCACATGGGAGATGAAGCAGGACATGAAGAAAGCATACCCTGATTTGTTTGTTTGATTGTTTGAATTTGGAGGGAAAAATTCCTATAAGGAGGGGAGGATGTTATAACCTAAAATTTCCTAAGTGTGTAATGAAAGGTGTAATTCACTTTTAAAGAATAAATGAAATCGATTTTTGAATTGTGATGAATTTCTTGTGAAATGGCCTTGATTGATTGATAATGGGCTTTGTTGGCCATTGAGCCCAATTGTAAAGAAAGGAGAAATAAAAAGGAAAAGGATTTAGTTAATAAAAGGAGAATATGTGAAATAGACTTTTATAAGAGGATAAAGGCAAATAGATATCTCCCAAGGTGGGAATTCGTGCCTTTAGGTTTTCTTGAGGTCCAAGGGAACCAGAATAACAAGATAATGGCAAACGGAAAAGAAATACTAATTAAATTTGGATTAAATAATGGATAACTTGGGAGGGAAGGAAACCTTCCCATCCGCTGGAATTTATATCCCTAATTTGATAAATAGTTAGATAATGCCAAGATGAAATTTCCCTTAAAATCTGAGACAAAAAGGAGATATGGTTTAGGATATACGAATTTCTCAAGTTATCACCAAAATATGGAATTATTTTGATAATAGGAAAATGATTTTCCCTTTTGGATGAATGCGTGTAATGAGAACCATTGGATCTCAATCCAACGCCAGACGCTCATTGTCTAAGTCCCACACAGAATGGGACTCTGCCGAGTTGTAGAGGGACTTTCCCTCTCAAATTCCTCGTAATCCAGAGTGTTTGCAAGCCGGTTATTGTTTCCTTCGAGTCCAAGAGAGCAAACTGAGGAAAACCATCCCTACTTGGTAGGGGTTTGGTCATCATTTTTGGAAATACCCAATCTCATGAACCTACCTTCAACCCTATATATAGGGGAGGGTGAGGGAGGGTACCAGCCCACCTACTTCCTACCCTAAACACTGCGGCAGGTTGCGAGGAGTGTTCCCGTGCAATCAATTTGAGGATCGACCCTGACCTTTCCACTCGTCCACCCAGGTTGCCTCGCCGGAGTCAGGCGAGTTGGAGGCGGTGCTAGCACGGCCACAGCTAGCAATTGAGGGCTCGATCGTGTTCGGTGGAGGGAGATGGAGCTTTGTGATCCTTTGGCACACTCGCATGTGGGCAGGATCAAGAAGTCAACGATCGAGTTGACTGTCAGAGCAACAGAGAGGCGTCGCGAGGTTGAAGAAAGGACCTCGTAGAATTACCAAAGTGCCCCTCACCCCCTTCTGTCGAGTTAAGGTTAGTTTAGTCTTTCGTAACTCTGGATCAAAGAATAGGCACATGCAAATCCTAGGTCGTTGGATCCTCAGTGGACCCACGGACCATGGATCGATCGATCCTCGTTTTTCTAAGGATTAACAAATAAATAAAAAAGGGTTTTCTTTGTAAAAATCATATATTTTACTAGAAAACTCGGATGAGAAAAGTTTATATATGAAAATTGATCAGAAAAATATGAGGGATAAGTTAAAACTAGTTTGGAAGCCTAAATTGGTATCTTTTTGTAAAAGCATATAATTTTGATGGAAAAAGTATTAATTTGTGTTTAGAAACCCTAATTGATGATAAAGGGTAGATTTAATAGTACAAATAAGTTAATTCGAGCATGGTTAACTTGTTTAATGATAAAGATGAATATTAAACTATTTTCAATATGAAATTTCAATATTTAGGGTTTTTAACCTAATATGATGGTTAATATACTTAGAAACCCTTAATAGGAGAAAAATGAAAGAAAAGTGCTTGTAATTCAAAATTAGGGTTTCATGCTGCTAATAGTTGATCTTAGGATCTTTTTTGAAAGAAAGATGAGATAATTGGGGATTGTGAATAATTTTATAAAATTAGGGTTTAAAATAATAAAAATGTGGTGAAACCCTAATTGTAATCAAAACCCTAAAAAGGACTAATAACCCTAGGAAACAACTAGGATTCATAGATCATGATGGCATGATTAATGATAGAAAAATTGGATGCCTATTTTAGGATCAACTTGGGTGTGCTTGCTTGGTTTCTTGAGTGGTTGAATTATTTATGCATTCAAGTCATCTTGACAAGTATGTGGTTAATTATGATTAATCACAGTAGTTTCCTGAAGGTTTTCTGAATGATTAATCACATTGAATGCAACCTATCAGTTGGATGTTCATACTTGCAAATTATAAAGTCACTATGATTATCACACTTGTAATATAAATGTGTATTATCGCACCTACATGCCACCCTGATGGATGATGCAAAAAGGTCAAGCCCAGGAGGGAAGACCAATGGGCACCATGAGAGGTGACCCTAGACTCCAAGCTTAGGAATGAGAAGGTGGTCTATGTTGCATGACTAATGGGCACCATGAGAGGTGACCCCAGGCACCAAGCTTGGGATTGAGAAGGTGGCCTTAAGTCAAACCCTAGAGAGGGTATTTCAGGGTTAGGGCAAAAGCGGTGGAGATTGACACATTGAAAACATAAATTGACTTGTTAATTACCTTGGTTGTGATAATTAGTTTGTTAGCCATGTTTATGAAGTTTTGGTTGTCCCCACATACTGGCATATTTCAATATGTTGGCCGACATTTTATTTGTCGGCGTTTTAGGTGCAACCTTGAAATGAACAAATAGTAAAGTGACACATTGTGAAAATAAGAGATAAAGTGCAAGGAGGATTAGATAGAATAGATCCAAGCTATGGATATAAGTAGATTTCCAAAATTTTTGAAAAGGTATACAAAATTTTATTTTATACCAGATTTCAGTTTAGATGGTAGAATTTCATAATTATTATTTATTAATTGTCAAACCTTTAATCCGGTTTATTGGGATAATGGCTCTGACCTCTTAGTCTCCCTTAATTGGGGGCTTACCGGGAGGCGGGGTCATTACACTGGAATTCTAAAATGTACGATGATATATCACTACCATACCAGATAAAGATCCAAATATTATTTCATGGATATGATGTACTGGTCATGTGGCCTGTCAATACCAAACATTGATGATAATGACACATGATCAAATAAAAAGCTATTGCTACTAACGATGATGACAAGAAATGTTAGTGGAACAAGATAGTATTATGAAGAACCACTTAATTGACTTTTATAGTCAAAACTTGTTAGTTGAGAGTGAGTGAGTAAGTGCCTAACTAGAAGCTTCATTTTTTGCCTTTTCAAACACACAACATAATAGAAACAAGCAATAGTATTTGATTTGATGATAAGATACTACAAGCATGACATCAAGATGGTTGCTCGTAGATTATTTGATATGAGTAACGAAGAAGAATAACTTTTTGTTCATGGAAATTCATATTGTATCAAAGCAAAATAAATAACATTTCAAGTAATTCAAGTTGTGGTCAGCATGTCTCCCAAAACATATCAAGCTTAACTTTCTTTACTTGACAATACAATGCTTGAATCTTGTGTGTCAATTCCATCATCACCGAAGTTGTTAAAAGACCTGCAAAGCAAGGATAGAATGATTATTAGGAAGATGTTTCAATTAGATGAAAATTTAATATACAAAGTATATCTGATTCTTACCTCTTTTTGGAATTCACCATGCAATTTCTTACATCATGGTTAGCTAGTATATTGCATCCTTTGCACAACCGCTTTGGACTTTGTGCCTTCTCTATTATTGTTTCTTTTCAACCTTTAAACCTTTTGCCACTACCTTTTGTATTGCAATGAGCTAGTGGGTGAACCTCTATTATACTTGGATTGATTTCATTCCGCAAGTAATCAACTTTGTCTGGTTTCGAAGAATCTAGACCCTCAATAAGTGATCTTATAGATGCCTTCTCCATTTCATATGCCTCTTCATTTTGAAAAGATTTTTGCAATGCTTTAGAGAATAATGTTGCCAACACACTTCATTTTAGATCCTTTCCAACTATTTCTATTCTCTCTAGAGCAATACCTTCATTACTAAAAATAGTCTCCTTCATTACATTTGATGTCCACCTTTCCAAGATGTAGCTAGATGGTAGCTCCATCACATATTCATTTCATAGAACAACATGAATATGTCGGCATAGGGTACCTTATGATTCAAATAGCATACATGTACAATGTGCAAATTTCTCAGCTATATTGTATTTAATATTATAAGATACTATGGGATTTCATCAGTTCTTCACAATCATATATTTTTCATTGCCTTCTTGTTCAACTAGTTCACTAATATAATACAAGCTCTCCACCTACTCATCCTGAAATTTATGGAATATAACCCTTATATAAATCAGTGTCATTTGTTGCTCCACTTTTTGTTTTGTTCTCAACTTAGGTTTGGTATGTTCATTGTCATGATCATCTTTTCTCTCATTATGTCTTTGACACCTAATTGCTCTTTCTAAGCGACCATAAAACTTTTCTAGAGATATTTTGTTTTCCATAAAACCACTATAAAATGAATTCATGTTTTCACTTCTCTGGCTACTTTTTGTTCCTACAAAATAAGGCTATTAATGAAATAGATGATAGCACCAAAAAAATCTAATGATAGAAATAGTTAAATATAAAATGTACCTATTGTGAATATTTGTCTAGAATATATCGATACCCACTTATGTCTGAGGTTATATATTGAATGAAGCCGTGCATTTTCTTCTAATCCATTTGCAAGAAAAATTGTCTTCCGTCCATTTTCAAATTTCTCAAGACTTTGAATTTCTGATGCAAGAATTAAAGCTCTCCATAAATGTAGATCTTTTTGATCTAATTTTTCCAAGGATATGCCAAAGGCAACATTTATGATGTGTAGTATGAAAACTTGTTTAAATAGCTATTCTCATTGCAAGATCATGATCTATGAAAACCAAATTTGGTGGCTTTTTAGACACCACCTCCAAGAATTTTTCAAACAACCAAGTGAATGAGGAACTCTTATCATCCTTGATCAAACCACAACCAAAATTAGTTGACTCCCGATGGTGGTTAATTTTTGTAAATGGTGCAAACACAAGAGAATATTAGTTTGTTTCATATGTTATATCAAATATCATTATATCTAAAAATTCGGCATAAGCTTTTCTTGAAAGACCCTCAGCCCAAAATATATGAGTCAACTTATTCTCATCATCAACATTATATGCATAAAAGAAAGATGGATTAATCTCCTTTTCTTCTTGAAATTGATTCAACAATATTTGTGCATCTTGATCCTTGATTCCTTGTATTTTGACCCTATCATAATTTTGAAGGTCACAGTCTATGCATCCAATATTGTGGTATCCTCCACCCTCAATGTCAAGAACAATAAAAACTTTATATGTTCCAATATTTTCTTCTTGGAAATTTTCATGATGCGATTTCATTGTACTACTTACTTTTCTATGTTATCTTATAAATGAAGTCTTTCTAGGAGTAGACAATATATGGTTGTGGTTTTCATGAAAAACAGTTACAACTCACCTTGTAGTATCTTCTTTAGGAAAGATGATTCTAGCATGACAACCTTCTCTTACAAATCCTCTATTTCTTTTAGCTTTCGCTGATGCATTCTCAGTATTAAGTTGATCTTCAACTTGAACACTAGAATTTCTACTATCTTGATATCCTTTCTTGAAACATACATACACCTTCCAGTAAAGTTCATCTTTTTTATCTCCACAGTATTTTGTACTACTTTTCCGAACACCAAAACCACTTAGTTTAGCATAAGCGTAGTAAAATTCTTCACCCTTTTCTAATGAGTTGAAAGTCATCCCAATATGTGGCCACATATTATCTTCAATGACAGAGAGTCCACTATTATTTTCATCCATTACATCAACATTGTTTACATTGTGATGTTCATTGTTTCTACAAATAAGTAGATCCAAGTATAATTAGTAACATTTTACTTTGACATAATACATATCTTTAAATAAATTTCCATAAAGAAAATGCAACTATATGGCATTGTATGTCTACTAAAAATATACAATGTTTGAACTAGAATGAGTGAACAATGAATCTTTAAGAAGTTGTAATTTCATATATAATGTACAACTAAAAGTCTTAGTTACCGAGAAGACAAATATTATCATTTGATACGTACATAAGCGTCAAGCTTTAAAATCCAATCTACTTGTCTGAGTCCTCCGTTGAGTCTTCCATTTTTATGTTTATCGCAATAGTTGTGCTTCACTTATCCCTACATTACAATTGACATGTGAGTGATTGTAACATCCTAAGATTTGAGGCCTTGGATAAAAACACTCTTAAAAGGAATGATTGGACTACCCATATCACCAAGGTGCACCTCCTTTTCCGGGAGCCCATCACTAAAGAACTCCATAGTTAAGCGTGCTCAGCTTGGAGTAGTACTAGGATGGGTGACCAGTCGGGAAGTTGATCCTGGCTTGCACGTCTGATGTGATGATTTTGAGTCGCATTTATAGACCTGTTTTATATGTGGTTTGTGCTCTTATTAGTCATTTTTATGGATAATATTGCATAATTCACTCATTTTGGTCTTTGCCATCATTTTATGTCAAATCCCCTTAGTTTTATCATTTCGAGCATTATTTATCACAATATCATAATTTTTGTGGATTTATTTGATCGGGTCTTTAAATTTTAGGAAAAACAAGTATCTGCTTCCGTCGATACCATCGACGGGAGTCGATACCATCGACTCGACCACAGGTTGCCAGCTGAAAGGAGCAGCAAAGAGTCGATACCATCGACGTTGATGTCGATGGTATCGAGACGTCTTCAGATTGCTGGCGAAGGAGCAGTCGATGGTATCGACATCAAGTCGATACCATCGACACATGGAGGCTACAGCATCGCTTAATGACAGAACCGACGCCAAAAAGGGAGGGTCGATACCATCGACCCGATTCGATGGTATCGACGCCGGCAGATATGCGTTGGATTCATTTTGATCTCAATCGGACGGCTGGAGTTAATTGACGACCTAATTAGGGACTTATACCTAATGACGGCCACCGAGAGGAGATCATCATTGAATTTGTCATTGCACAAGTGCCAAGGAGGGAGAGAAAGGAGAACGGAGGCCAGAAGCTCATCCCTGTCATTCTGGATGCTGTCGAAGATGAATTTCACCACTGAGAGGCGGGAAAGCTTGTGTTCTACGCAAAGGATCCACCGGTTCTCCTCCGTTCAGGGGTTTTCCCATTTGATTCACGTTTTTCATATGATTTCCCCTATTTCTACCATGTATTTGTGCGAGATGACCATGCGGGGCTAATCCCCTCCATCTTTAGGACCGGGAGTAGCCCGTGAATGCATTGTATGACAGTTTTATATTAATAATTCATATTTTCTCTCTTAAATCCGTGGTATAGTTTCGTTTTCTCCATATATTGTTATGCTTGATCACCATAATAATAACTTAATGCCCTTAATCACTTCGACAGAAGGATTAACGGTTGAAAAGAGACGAAACCTACATTAATCGATAAATCCCTTGACAAAGGAGGTGTAAAATTAATGGTGGAAACTGAGAGATCGTTCGTAATGCGCTTAGTTTAGGGGAATGATTACTACGACGGTGGAATCAACCTAAACCTAAGTAGTGAATTACACCACGAAAGTGGGTAATTCTGTTTTCAGGCCACTACCCGGAAAGAGAGAGAAGATTGAGGAGTTATATGAAACCTAATGCAATGTTGACCCGCGGTGAAACCGAAATCCTAAAGATATACTTTTGAATTGATTAAATTAACCTTTAATAGATTGTTTGCTTTGTTTTATTTTTATTTTCTTTTAATTTCGACAACAAACCCTACTTTGTTATCCGGCTTAGCTGATCGCAAATAGTTAGTAGAAGTCTCCAATAATTCAACATATCCCTGTGTTCGACTCGGGCCTCACAAAGGCCTATATTACTCAACGCGTACACTTGCATTTTTAGCGCGTAGTAAAATACACGTCAACTTTTTGGCGCCGTTGCTGGGGATACGACGAATTGTTGGCACTTCGAGTGCTACGAGCGGCCACTCTAGGCCACATTTTTTTTTATAATTTTCATTCAACTTCAAATATTTTTTTTCTATTGTTCATTCATTTTTATACTCGTCGAAACACTGTACTAGACTCGAATTTTCCTATTTCAGGTACTTTGCATGGTGCATACACGTAGTACAGACTACGACAATCGCACACCCGAGGTTCCGTTTCCAGGACCTGGAGACGAGGAGCATTCTGAGCACGAGTACCAAGAAGAGATAGACTCTGAATCTGAAGCAGAAGACATGGCCGAGCCACAGACTATATGGGAGAAGATCAAAGCTTCTTCCTCATCAGCTTCAAAGGGGCCTATAAAAAAGCAGGCGATCAACATACCGACATACAAGATCGATCCAACGTTGATTAACTTGGTAAAATCAAATGCATTTCATGGGTTGAAGAACGAGGATCCTGTTGCACATATCAGCCAGTTCGCCGAAAACTGTGACATGGTGAAGATAGACAGGTTTCCACAAGATGCTTTGTACCTCAAGCTGTTCCCGAGTTCCTTGGCAGGAGCAGCAAGAGAGTGGCTACATAACCTCGATGACGAATTTGTGGAGTCTTGGGATCATATGGTGGAGGTTTTCTTCGAGAGGTTCTTCCCTCCTGAGAAGACTAACGACATGATCTGGAAGATTCACAATTTCACCCAACAGGTGGGTGAAACATATTCTAAGACCTGGGAGTGATTCCAGGTTATGTTGAGGAGGTGCCCACATCATGGGCTGGACAGGGAAACACAAGTGAAAATCTTTTATTTTTCTCTCTCCGAGCACGATAGAAGTAATCTTGATTCAGCTGGATCCAGATTCTTTCTGAATAATACGGATACCAGATGTTGGGAGATATTAAAGAACATGGCTAGGAAACAGTCATGGGGTGACAGAGGTGTCGTGGAACAGGTCAAGGCTGCTGGCAAATCCAGAGTAGTTAAAGAACTGAACGACAAGTTGGATCTTCTAGCCAAGAAGCTGCTAGCTAAGGATGATGCATCTGAGGAAGAGGAAGCCCAAGTGAAATTCATGCAACAACAGGGTTATAGAAACAATGACTATGCATGGAGGAAGGATAAAAAGTTCTCATGGAAGGATCCGAATAATTTTCTGCAGGATCCGGATGCCAAGCCACAACCTAGAGCGGAGGACAAGAACACTGAACTACTGAGTGAAATGGTTCACCAGAATCAAGAAATGATGGCCATGTTTGGTAAGCAATTGCAATCTCAAGGTGACATCCTAACCAAGTTTGGGCAGACGCTGCAAAGCCATGGGGCACAAATGCGGGCATTAGAAACCACCGTGGCACAGATTTCGAGTGAAGTGGCGGCCATCAAGCACGCCAATCAACAGAAACCAGCCGAGAATGCAAATGTGGCCCAAGCACACCATCAAGTCAAGTATATGTCTGTGGTAAATAGTGAGGAGGAATCTCAGGTACAAGAAGCTTTAGAACCAAGAAAAATGACTTTTAATACGAATGCAACACCGGCGATACCGTATCCATGCACTTACTATGGATTGCCGGGCGGAAACCCTTTCTTCAGAAAATCACAGAGAGTTGTGAGTATTGTATCTCCATGTAGGCAAGAAGAACAAGTGCAGGTTGTTTGTGCACATGCAGAGACATCTAAGGCGAGAGAGGAACCACAACAAACTGCTACTATTGAGGATGTCTCGCCAAAGCCCACGTCGGAGGGAGTGATTGAAGCAAGTTTAGGGGAGGTACCCCCGAAAAGCTCATATGTGCCACCTCACAGGCGTGTTGATGCAGCAGATGTTTCAAATTCGGTCAATCCTAAGTCAAAGAAAGAGCATCGTCATTTTAAAAAATTCCTGGAGATATTCCGAAAACTCCACATCAATATTCCATTAGTGGAGATGATCGAGAAAGTACCCGCCTATGGGAGGTTCATCAAGGAAATCATCAATAAGAAGAGGCAGATAAAAGATGATGATATTTGTCGGATGAATGAGACAGTGAGCTCTATGATACACGGGAGTTCGCCAAAGAAGAGAAAAGACCCAGAGGTTTTTACATTCTGTGCTCAATAGGTGGTCGACATTTTCCTAAAGCGCAATGTGATTCCGGCGCTAGCATAAATCTCATGCCTTTGGCGACATTTCAAAAGCTGGGGTTAAAAGAGATAAAGAAGTTGGCCGCAACAATTGAATTGGCGTATGGGTCTACCGTGAGACCCTATGGAGTATGTGAAGATGTTCTCGTCAAAGTGGATAGATTCATATTTCCGGTGGATTTTGTTGTTATTGATATGCCACCGCTCCAAAGATGTGAAATTCTTCTAGGAAGGCCGTTTCAAGCAACGGCGGACGTCGTGACTGCCTTAGGGAGAGGTACTTTGTCCTTAGGAATTGGAGGAGATCGAGTTGAATTCAAATTACCGAATGATCCTCTAAGCACAGTCTCCAATGTGAAAAGATGATGAGATTCATACCGTCTAGCCTAAGACGTTAAATAAGGGCACTTGTTGGGAGGCAACCCAACCATCGGTACATTAGGATAGTTTAATTATAGTCATAGATTGCTTTCATTTCGTTTAAATTTTGATGTAAAGAAGATACATTGATCCGTTTGTTCTTTGTGCAGGCTGAGGCAGGGTCGATACCATCGACACACTGGTCGATGGTATCGACATAGGTTCAGGTTGATAACTGCAAGATTCGTGCTGCGTCGATACTATCGACGGCCTCGTCGATAGTATCGACACACCTACAGGCAGGTCGCGGAACAACTGTCGATAGTATCGACACAGCAGTCGATACCATCGAGATCTCTGGAGAAGTTCAGAGCAATTTGTCTCAGTCAACTCGATACCATCGACGGTCGTGTCGATGGTATCGACATGGTCACAGGTTGAAGTGAAAAAGTGGCGATGTCGCAATGAAGCCAAGTCGATACCATCGACTCCTGTCGATGGTATCGACCAGCCATGTCACTGATCCATGCAACGACATCGACGGCGATCGCGAAGTCCACGTCAGCGATCCGGGTGCTGCGTCGATACTATCGACTCGCGTCGATGGTATCGACAGGTCAGCAATCCGGGTTTCACGATCCAGCAATCGTCAGTCGTCGATACTCGCGAGGGAGGCGGATAGCATCGAGACGTGTCGATACCATCGACCCGCGTCGATGGTATCGACGGGTCTACAGTAGCGCCGACCAAGTCTATATAAGGAGAGTTATTACGTCATTTGACGTCACACCTTAAGAGTGAACTTCCTCCTTCGCGCCGAGCACTTCCCCGAGCCATCCAAGATCGAAGAGCAGCAACATCGAGCAAAGATCTTCACCAAGCGGAGAATCAAGTCTCCATCTTCCCCGAGCTCTTCTTCTTCAACCCCTTTCTCGTCGCCACCATGGTGCATACAGCCGGAGAATCGTCCTCACACGCAACTCCGACAGAATTCATCCCACCACCAACGACATCAGTTTCTCATCCCCGACTCATCCATCCTTCCCCGGAGATTCGAAAGATCTACGAGGAGATAATGAGGAGGAAGATCGAGCCCACCCGTTATGTGGACCGGGAGATGGTGTGCGATCTGGGATTTGAGGCCAACTTGGCCTATGTTCTTAACGGACAGGCCCGTAACACTCGCATAAGGCCTGGCGAACTGGAGCGTCATCAAGATGGCCAGCCGTTCTTTAGTGACTAGCCGACATACAAAGAGCTGGTAGCCGAGTTCATGGCGTCGTTGGACGTCTGCATCTATCCCAATGACATCAATGCTACCGATCGAGAGTGGATCCAGGGCCGAGTATCTTTCCGGCTGTACAACCACGACTATGTCCTCACGCTGCGGCAGTTCAACAAAATTTTCAACTGGAATCATTCCCAGTATGACCACAGGAGGCCGGACCACCGCACCGACTACGACATGATCTTCTTTGAGTTGGTGATGGTGCCATAAGGGAGGTCGGTTAGCTACCACAACGCAGCGGTAGCCGACTTCGAGCACCCCTTCGTCCGGGTTTTGCATCGGATGCTGAGTTCTACTGTTTTTGCGCGGGGTGATCTAGCCCTTAGCAAATTTCAAGGCTCCGATCTCTTCTTTCTATACAAGCTTATGAAGAGACAAGAATGCAATTGGGGTGCGTTCTTTTTGCAGCGTGTGATGGATGTAAAGAGGAGTACGAGGAAAGCGCCGATTCACTTCGGTGGGCTCATCACCAAACTGGCGTTGTACTTGGGACTGAATTTCCAAACCCTCACTCCTCTTTCTACAAGAAGCAAGGTCAACTTGCAACATCTTCACCGGGCCAACTTAATTCTTCTTCGGGATGGCACAGCATTTGCACATTGCCATGTGAATCAAGCGTACCAGGAGTGTGCACTGCCGGATCCCGTCTTCAACATCGAGGGCGCACAACATTTCAGATGGCCGATCATAGCCATCGACTCCGATGAGGAAGAAGGCGGCGATGAAGGCGGCAACGACGGACAAGAAGGCGAGGCTGAGGAGGAAGAGGAGGCATTTACTCCTCTTCGTGCACGGGTAGCACCCCGGAAGCGTCCTCGGATGCATCCGGGTGCGTCTTCATCATCACAACCTCCGCTGCCATCACCACAACCCTCGCAGCCAAGCGAGGATGCCTACCCCATGCAAGGCATGTACACGATGCTACAGGACATCCATCAGACACAACAGCAACATCTAGAGATGTATACCGGTATTCAGGATACTAAGAACCGGTTACTTGACAACCAAAGGGCGATGTTCGAGAATGAACGTCTCCTCCTCGACAACCAACAACAGATCCACAATCGGTTGCAAAGGATGGAGATGCAACAGGAGCCCTTCTACGACCACTACTGGAGTCAAAGCTACTTTGGAGGCTATCCACAGCCTCCGCCGAGGACCCATTACGATCCGAGCTTCTAGGGGGAGTATCCTTCTTGGGATCCTACGGCCCCACAATACCCACCTCCGCCTCCACAAGACTGATCGGGTATCTCTGTTCCACTCTTAAGTTTGTTTTTGACTATGGGGCCATAGTCGAATTCAAGCTTAGGGGGGTAGTTGGAACAGCTCTAGCTATTCTTTTATTGTTTTTAATTTTTAGCAGTGTTATTTGTTTCTTGCATTTTTAGTTTTTGTAGGATCCACGTGCTATCTAGTGTAACTGTGGATGTCGTAAAAGTTTGTCATCTTGCTGTTTGTTCATGGGAAATTTAAGGGATTTTTAAAATTTTTTGTGTCTTTAGATAGCTTGCTTTGGTTGACCTTGGGGAACACATCCTACGAAAATGATTGATTATGTCAACTTTAAAACAACATTTCACACCTGTACTCCTATGAATTCATGCAAAGTGGACAGTAATGGTTGTTTGAGCCTAACCTAACCAAATGGTAATGAGACCTTAATTGGATGTAAGAGAGAGAACCCTCTAAACCACTACACAGGTCAGTAAAGAGGGACACATAATATCTTTCTAAGGTTCAGTCATTTAATCTTGTGATCATTTCACTTCATTTTTCCATAATCCACCTAAGAATTGGAAGTAAAGTGCAGTTTTAAGTCCTTCTTGTGTGCATAGCATTTAGATAGGACTCACATTGATATTTTTCCATACTTGTGCATAAAAAGAAAAAAAAAATATAGGGATTCATGCACATTACCTTTAGGTGCATGCCATGTAGTTGCACTCATGATATTCATGCATAAAATACACCATGTATCTCAATTTTTCCTCAAAGGTGAATTTAACTGTTCCATACCTTCTAAATATTGCAAAGATTTCCAAACATGAAGAAAATAGCCCAATAAACTTGTCCTTAAGAAATTATGGATATGTGGGCTAAAGAAAAAAAAATATTCTGAAAAATCTGAAAAAAAAGAGAGAATTCAGAAGGAAGTGAAATAAGAGGGAGAAAGGAACAGGATATCACTCGCATTACAGGAAATTGAGTACATGATGTAATTTGATTAGACGTCCATCTCATTTTGAGGTGGAAGGTTAGTGCATGCATCATTTCACCCAATTTTAGGCATTAGGGCATTTCTAATGTGCATATGCATCATATAGGACATTTTTGTATTATGCATGTTGAAACTGTACAATACTTCCAAATTCTTCCATGAGCCACCCATTTTCATCCACCCGTTGCTCGGATTGGTAGGCCACCGTGAAATTCTCCTCACTAATGATTATCAGGAGAACTGCTTCCATGTAGATGGTAGTTAGGGCGAGCAACGTAGTATAGGCGATCACAAGATGCACCAATGCTGATACGGCGAATTTTATTATGTTAACTGCCTTATGTGATAGTGTTCATCGGTTTGGAGGTAAATTTCTTTTATTGATGATTATTGTCGCCTTTAGGGTAATTGCTGTTCTGTGGTTAGAGAAGGCCGGTTTGAGAATGTTCAGTGGGAGTCACATAGGATGTTGGGTTGGTGTGTTGTTTTTCAGTTGACATTTGCAATTCTATTCTAAGGATTAGTTGCTCTAGGGCAAGCAACGTTCTTTGATGCGATGATTTTGAGTCACATTTATAGACCTGTTTTATATGTGGTTTGTGCTCTTATTAGTCATTTTTATGGATAATATTGCATAATTCACTCATTTCGGTCTTTGCCATCATTTTATGTCAAATCCCCTTAGTTTTATCATTTCGAGCATTATTTATCACATTATCATAATTTTTGTGGATTTATTTGATCTGGTCTTTAAATTTCAGGAAAAAAAAGTATCTGCTTCCGTCGATACCATCGACGGGAGTCGATACCATCGACTTGACCGCAGGTTGCCACCCGAAAGGAGCAGTAAAGAGTCGATACCATCGACGCTGATGTCGATGGTATCGAGACGTCTTCAGATTTCTGGCGAAGGAGCAGTCGATGGTATCGACACCAAGTCGATACCATCGACACATGGAGGCTACAGCGTCGCTTACTGATAGAACCGATGCCAAAAGGGAGGGTCGATACCATCGACCCGCGTCGATGGTATCGACGCCGACAGATATGCGTTGGATTCATTTCGATCTCAATCGGACGACTGGAGTTAATTGACGACCTAATTAGGGACTTATACCTAATGACGGCCGCCGAGAGGAGATCATCATCGAATTTGTCATTGCACAAGTGCCAAGGAGGGAGAGAGGAGAACGGAGGCCAGAAGCTCATCCCTGTCATTCCGGACGCTGCCGAAGATGAATTTCACCACCGAGAGGCGGGAAAGCTCGTGTTCTACGCAAAGGATCCACCGGTTCTCCTCGTTCAGGGGTTTTCCCATTTGATTCACGTTTTTCATATGATTTCCCCTATTTCTACCATGTATTTGTGTGAGATGACCATGCGGGGCTAATCCCCTCCATCTTTAGGACTGGGAGTAGCCTGGGAATGCATTGTATGACAGTTTTATATTAATAATTCATATTTTCTCTCTTAAATCCGTGGTATAGTTTCGTTTTCTCCATATATTGTTATGCTTGATCACCATAATAATAAATTAATGCCCTTAATCACTTCGACAGAAGAATTAACGGTTGAAAAGAGACGAAACCTACATTAATCGATAAATCCCTTGACAAAGGAGGTGTAAAATTAATGGTGGAAACTGAGAGATCGTTCGTAATGCGCTTAGTTTAGGGGAATGATTACTACGACGGTGGAATCAACGTAAACCTAAGTAGTGAATTACACCACGACAGTGGGTAATTCTGTTTTCAGGCCACTACCCGGAAAGAGAGAGAAGATTGAGGAGTTATATGAAACCTAATGCAATGTTGACCCGCGGTGAAACCGAAATCCTAAAGATATCCTTTTGAATTGATTAAATTAACCTTTAATCGATTTTTTGCTTTGTTTTATTTTTATTTTCTTTTAATTTCGACAACAAACCCTACTTTGTTATCCGGCTTAGCTGATCGCAAATAGTTAGTAGAAGTCTCCAATAATTCAACGTATCCCTGTGTTCGACTCGGGCCTCACAAAGGCCTATATTACTCGACGCGTACACTTGCGTTTTTAGCGCGTAGTAAAATACACGTCAACGTCAGTGTGGACAAAGTGCATAGTTAAGGCTAGTGGTGGTTTGTGGGGACAGTCGTCATTCCTAAAACTCTTCTAGTGCCTTGGGTAATGGGCCCAGGCATTTACAAATGGTATCAGAGCAAATTCCCCTCCAGTAGGTGGGGCCCACATGGGCATGGCATGCCAGTCTTGAGCCGTGCAGTCCAGGCATGTAGGAAAGGGTTGTCCGTGGTTGACGTAGCCACCATTGCACTGGTATTCTATGATCGGGAGCTGGGTGTCCATGGGCCATTGTGGGTCTGCACTGAAATGGGGAAGAGATTATGAGGCCTTATAGTTGAGCCTTAACGAGGACGTCAAGAGTCTAAGTTGGGGAGATTGTAACATCCCAAGATTTGAGGTCTTAGATAAAAACACTCTTAAAAGGAATGATTGAACTACCCATATCACAAAGGTGCACCTCCTTTTCCGGGAGCCCATCACTAAAGAACTCCATAGTTAAGCGTGCTCAACTTGGAGTAGTACTAGGATGGATGACCAGTCGGGAAGTTGATCTTGGCTTGCACGTCAGTGTGAACAAATTGCGCAGTTAAGGCTAGTGGTGGTTTGTGGGGACAGTCGTCATTCCTGAAACTCTACTAGAGCCTTAGGAAGTGGGCCCAGGCATTTACAAGATGTTACAATCCTGATTTTGGGTTCATTTGGTGAGAAATGTAATTTCTCATATTAAAGATATTTGAACAAATAATGATATAATTTGGTTTGAATATATGGATTTCGTTTACAATAGCCTTGATGATTGTATTGTGGGATTTATTGGCTATTGGGCCCAAATAACAAGAAAATTCAATTAGTAAATGAATAATTGAATATTTGAGAAAAGAAAGAGGTAGAAACCTCTAGAAGGCAAAGAGATATAATCCAAGGATGGATTTCATGCCTCTTGGGTTCCAAGGAGTCCAAAGATGCAAAAATAAAGCAATAAGAAAGGAAAATATTAATTAAGTATTTCTTTAGTAAGAAAGAAATTGAAAATAATGTTAAAATGTTGGAAATAAGTGGAAAAAGGTATAATTGGGTTATCCTTGGTAGAATTTCGTATCCCAAGGATTCCTAATGATAAAAGGAATACCAATGAGGAAATTAAAAGAGAAATAAAGAGAAAACCTCAAAAAGAGTTATTTTAATAAGACATAAACAAGATAATGTGAACTAATGAGTATCCTTATGAAGCAATTCCGAATTTTTGAGTTTCTTGGGGTCCAAGGAGCCCCAATGAAGAAAGAGAAAGAGAAAATAACAATAATGACAAATAGGAAGATAATGTGATACATTATTAATGTTTTTGGTGGCGTTGTGAAAAAGGAAGTGGTTTCTATTAAAAGAAAATAGAAATTCGTGCCAAAGAATTAAAAAGCAAGAATAAAGAGAATAAGGGAAAAGGTTTTTGAATTTATAAATATTCAAATAACATAATTATCTAAGGAGATAATGAAAGAGAGAGATGGTTGCTTCACAACCAAGGAAGGTATGTTTCCTTTCAAGAATAGGACTTGAGTCCTCAAGGAGGCACGCCTTAGGGCTTCGTACTCACCCCTATATAAGGGGTAGAGTGTTTGGTCCAAGTTAAAGATAATCCTGAGAAAGCTTTTCTTTCCTTCTTCTTATTCATCCTCGTTTTTGCCCTTAAACCCTAGCAATAAGAAGCAGCACGAGCAAGAGGTTGGAAAGGGCCAATGCATGGTTTCGATGAAACCCAGGAGTGCCCCAGAGCCGAGGTGAAGCACAGCCATCGATGTCGTACCCTAGGGTGCGCTCAAAGGCAGCCGTCAGGCTGTAGTGATAGCCACAGAAACTTGGTCGAGGAGCGGAGGACCAACCGCATTAGCCACGGTTTGGGGGAGTTTCAGGTGTGCCCAAGAGTGGCGGAGTTGGGGCGGCCCTTGGCGGCAACCCCCAGACCCTAAGGAGGAGTGTAGGAGGACCACAAATAAGCTTGTAGGCGGCGTATAGTAGATGCGCAAGGTTGAAGATGAAGTCATGAGTCTTTGGATGCTTTTACCCCTCTGCGGGTTGAAGCGTTGTTCACATGCGCGGGGGCATTATCTACATTCGGTTATATTTCCAAAACCACAACGTTGCATGAGCTTGACGACGTGGCAAAACTTGATTGGCCAAGTAAGTAAAATCTTGCTAAATTCATAACTAAAGATTGATAACTCCGATTAGGACAAGTAATATATGAATTTTTCTTAGGAGAACGAGAGGAATCCAATAAAAATGATATTAATGATTGATCCCGTTAATAATTGCAAAAGTACAATAACTTGATGAAAAGTGCATTAAAGTTAAGTTAAAAACCATGTTTGTGATAAAAGGTTGAATCTAGTATGCTTAATGGGTTAATTGAAGTATTAATAACCTGTTAAATGATAATGTTAGATTCGAGCCTGATCTAGATGAAATTTGCATTATTGAATTGCTTGCTTGGATTGCATTTTGGTTGGATTTTCTTAATGCTTGTGAAATCATCAAATCAGGTATGTGGTTATGCTTATGATTATCCCGACTAGTTTCTCGAGGATTTTATCGAAGTCTCCCTCATGGCTTAAAATAATTGTTGGATGCTTTTATTTCATGCAACTATAGAGTGACTATGACTATCACTATGAATATACATGTATAACTGGCTAGATCCGGGACCACCCATGTGGCTATGCAAAGGATAAAAATGATAACCTAGAGCAAGGTCTAGGCTATCATGAGTTAGAAACTGGGCTACACATGTGTAGTTCCATGAGACTCTTAGAATGCCACGAGTTAAGGAGTGGGCTACCTACGGGTAGTGCCATGTGACTCAGCCCTAGAAACTGATTCACCTTTTAGGTGAGATCATGAGGGGTATAATGGGGATCTACCATAAGGAAGGTAGTATCCAGGTCCACTATAGGGAAAGCGTAGGGGATAGGGTATAAATGTATTGTGTAGTTATATTTAAAATGTAAAATTGTTTGTTAAATGGTAATTGGCTGCAATACATTGTTATAAATAATTGCACGATTATTGTTTCTCACACATACCAGCTTTGGCTGACTGACATTTTTTTTGTCGACGTTTTAGGGACAAGCCAAAAGGACAAACAATAAATCGTCATATTGTGAAATACATGAAGTAAAATATAAGGAGGATTAGTTAGAATAGAATCCATAAGTGGATAGAAGTTTAGAGATCCAAGTTTTCAAAAAGGTATGCAAAAGTTTATTCTCTTACAATTTTCCCGTTTAGTCTGTTAAAATTTGATAATTATTCTTGGTTAATTGTCGAACCTTTGATCCGGAAGTTATGGGTGCGACTTCGACATCTCAGTCTCCCTTAATTGGTGGTTATCGAGAGGTGGGGTCGTAACATTTGGTATCAGAGCGTAGGTTCCTCAGTTAACCATTAATAATTATTAAATTTTTACAAACTCCATAGAACCCAAGGGAGTATTAGAGGATTATCCAAAATATAGAGGTGTCTAGAAAAGGATCACAACCGGGGGCTGGCATTATTTTCCTCTGCACCGCTAGTCAGAATACGAGGACTCCCAGATCCGTGTGACTACCTGGCCAAAGTCTTAAGGTATGAATCGAAATAAGATACCTTTAGGTTTTTCTCATCTTATTCATCCCTTCTCATCACAAATTCTGTTAAGGACCTTACGATTTAGGTTTTTCTCTCTTCTCCTCACCCTCTTGAGGTATGGGTAAGACTAATAAGGTCTAAGGAATCCTCCATCAAATTAATGAAAAGCATGTAAATAAGATGGCATAGACATAAGCTTAATAGAGTAAGCGTAAAAGAATAGATACATGCTTAGGTCGTATGACATAAGTTGTCATGCCCTCAGGAGAGACCTGAGGATATACCTCCTTGTAAGGAGGATGAGTAAAGAGAGTTAGTGTTGGAGATAGAAATCTCCATTACAAGTAGAGACCTGGCATATCCTCTGAAGATGATGTCAACCCTAACCCTAAGTGAAGGTTAGAGAGAGATGGCAAGATGAGTTAGACCAGGTGTTTGAATGGACATGCCTTGGATGATGTATGAGCCATGAGAGGTTGGATGACCTAGTACCTCTGGCAACCCAAAATTGGGACGGGTCATGCATGTTGGAGCAAAGGATAGCTCCTTCATGGATGAGGTGAGAGAAGAACCTATGGAAACCCCATGAGCTTATATGGGCATAATAGGCACCCATAATGTGTCAGTAGTGCGAGTAATAGGTTGAAACCATGGCCGGGAGAGTTTGAGGGATAGCTTATGTGATAAACATAAGGGCTATGGATAACCTTGACCAAACATGAGTTGAACATAGGCTTCATCCGGGTAGGGGCATGCTTTTGAAGTTGACCCTTCATGAAAAGAGGACCTCTAATGGTGAGGTTGGTTGTAGGGTTAGCTCTAGAGAGAGAGAAGGAAACCAAGCAAGAAGGTTGGAATCCTAGACTCCGAGATATGAGGAAAAGTAAGGAGTTGAGGATGATGCGACTTAAGTGGATGATAGTGGTCGCCACATGCTTGATCCTTAGAGGTTGATGATGTCTTGGTTGACATGAGAAGAACCAAACCCTAGAGAGAGGATGAGGCTTTTGGCACCTATGTTCCTATGGTATAAGTGTTTACCTTCTAAGAAAGGAAGAAGAAGTTTTGTATACCCTGGAGAGGTTTAGTAATAGGTTATGAGGCCTTGTACCTTGTTGCTTGTCCTTAAGGAAGACTCAGCGTTAAGGTGTCGATCGAGGAAAAGGATGACCCGATACATGTTTGGTTTATGGTTAAGAGGTTGAACATGCAGTTGGACACCCAAAAAGAGAACCTAAGGTTCCTAGGCCTTAGAGGGGAAGTGGTGTACCAAATGCACATGATGAGATTTGAGTTTCTATAGATGTGAGCACGATACTCCTTATGTTCAGAGGAAAGGAAAACCCCTTAAGTTTAGGGTATGGTTGGTGAACCCCACCCTAGATAAGTTAATGACACAGGAAGGTATGATCTTGATCTAATATTGAGGAATGAGAATAAGTGTGACCTAGCATGGTTTAGAAGGTGGTCCTCTTGTTCCTTAGTAGATGTTGGGTTAAGCAGGCTCATATGGATGTAAACCCTAGACCGTAGGGTGTTTGTGACCTTGTTGTTAAGAGATAGTTTCCTCCCATCCTGGGAGAGGGACCCTTTTGAAGGGGGTACACCAGTTTTTGTGAAAACCTAAAGAGGTCTCATAGGATCCCGATAAGCTAAGTGAAAAGTACATGGTATGAGAATGAGCCTGTAGACCCATCGATAATCATCTCTATGTGCATGTCAATGTGTTACCATGGAGGTAACCGATATGGGGCCTGACCAAGGTAGGCAAGTTGCCATGACCCCTGTGAAAGGATGAATGTCAGCCCATGTATCCAAAGAGAGATGATGAAGGCTTGGGTAAGGTTCTAAGTTGGACATGTACTATAAATGGAATCCTAAGTCTATCCTTGGGTCGGGTGGGGATAAGACCGATGAAAGTGGAAGTTGCCTAATTCCCTAGTTGCACATGACCATAGGGTCGAGAGGTAACATCCATCATTGTCTGAGGGCCATGGGTTAGGAGATTGATCACCTTCATGAACTCATGGGACCCAAAGGACAGATGAGTAGGGCACTCTCTTGATGCATGAGGGAAGAGGGATGACCCAAAAGTGCTGGCACCCTATTGACCTAGAGGAGATGACCAAGGGATGTGTGTAAACCTCAGTAGGTTCAAGACTAGTTTTCCATGGAAGTAACCTTGATATCGAGATGATTGTGATGTAGAGACATAGGTGGCACGTCTTAACTTGGATTTAAAGGTGTACTGGCAAGGTGGGATGTACCATCTCTACTCTTGGAATAGGAAGAACTCTGTATTTGGACTGCAACTAAATTCTTATTTCCTCTTGTTATGGGAGTGAGAGATAGGACAGTACGCATGCCATACACCAAGGATAAAGATGATGTGGGGTGGAACGTTGCCACAAAATATGGGGACAAAGAAGATAACATGTCCTGGTAAAGTGAATAATACATGGATGGTTTGCAAACACTAAATGAAATGAGGTAGTCACCTTATGAGAATATTTTATAATGAGCTATGTGGAACTTACAAGTTATACCAGGTTGAGTTTGATCACCATGATGATGAAATCAGAGAGTGTTCTTAATGAAGATAGACTTAGAGTTCGAGTTTGAGATGATGAGTGAATACATGGAAGTGTATGTCTTCAAGGTTACCTATTACCTAAGGATGTGAAGTGGTAATGGATGCTCTGGTTGAGATATATCAAACTAGTTTGGCTAGAAGCTAGAAGAGGTTGTTAGGCTAACCATAAGTTTGGAAAGAAGATATGTTTGGCTAACACTCAGATGTAACAAGATCTGTTGAATAGGTTAGTGGTTGTTTGGTTAGTCAGCCTTGGTGCAATAAAAGGATGGTTGTAGAACTTCAATTGCACCTCTCTGGAGAGGAAGGTGTTGAAACCCTGATTAGAGTGGTTTAGGGTTTCTGAGGTATCGATCTTGAGAAATCATGACATACATGAGACCATGATTTTAAGATCACCATACACTGTACCACCAAGATAATAAGTGACAATAGGACTTTGGATGCCTAAAATAAAGTTGCATGTGGTATATGGCCATGCAAGCCGAGGGTGAAGGATGAACACCAGTAACCCAGTGCATCGATATAAAGGATAAAGAGTCCTCGAAAGAGAAAGGGAGTTCATCACTATTGATGACGTGGAAAGTCTCCCCTTGACCAAGGAAGGTCATGATGCAATATGGGTTATGGTAGATCGCCTTACCTAGATGACATGAGAAAGAAAGAGTTCTATCAAGGGACAGATCTAGTTGAACTACCCATGAGAAAGATGGTTCAACTACACCATGAAGTGACTTCAAAGGTTCTTGAGTTTGACCTAAAGGTTCCCTTCCAAAAGGTGGAAGTAGATACACGAAGAACTCAATGTTAGTACAGTCTATCATCCTTATCTAATGGTTAGTACAATCCAGACTAAAGGGTCTGATGAGAGCATGTGTGCTCGTTCAGGGTGATATATATAGAGACAGTTCTTGTCCTATGAAAGACGTGATGATAACCACCATAGCCAATGTTGGGATTTAAAGAGGCTCTGTAAGGGAGGCTATGTCGGTCACCACATCAATAAGGTGATGTTAGTGAAAGGACCACGTAATGGTTAGAAAAGGACCACAGTGCGTGTAGATGAAGTCGCTTTGATCGTACAATGGCTGAAAGGAGCCTAGAGACGACGAAAGTCGTGAACAGATGCAAGGTAGACTAACATGCAGTTCGTTGTGGGAGAATATGTGACATGAAAATCTGACCCCTCTGAGCTATAGCTAAGAAGGTTGTCCCTGATACATGAGTCCATTTGAGATAGATTGGTGGAGAAGGTTATGTTTGACCTTACCCCTCAGGATAAAGAAATGTGTGATAAGTTCCCAGTGTCCAATTTAGAGCACTATGTGAGGTACCCAGACCATGTGTTGAACAATGAACCTAGTGAGCCCCAAGGGAGGCTGAAATGGCCTAAGTCGCCTGTTCAGTTTATAGACGCCAGGATGAAAGAACTCAGAGAAAAGAATATGTGATAATAAAGGTTCTTTGGAAACGCCATGAGTATGGTAAAGCCACATAGGGGACAATGATGGACATGGAAAAGTCTTATCCTGAATTGTTTGTTTGCTTGCTAGAATTTTGAGGACAAAATTCCTATAAGAGGGGAAGGATGTTACAACCCTGATTTTGGGTTCATTTGGTGAGAAATTTAATTTCTCATATTAAAGATATTTGAACAAATAATGATATAATTTGGTTTGAATATATGGATTTCGTTTACAATAGCCTTGATGATTGTATTGTGGGCTTTATTGTCTATCCAAATAACAAGAAAATTCAATTAGTAAATGAATAATTGAATATTTGAGAAAAGAAAGAGGTAGAAACCTCTAGAAGGCAAAGAGATATAATCCAAGGATGGATTTCGTGCCTCTTGGGTTCCTTGAGTCCCAAGGAGTCCAAAGATGCAAAAAGAAGGCAATAAGAAAGGAAAAGATTAATTAAGTATTTCTTTAGTAAGAAAGAAATTGAAAATAATGTTAAAATGTTGGAAATAAGTGGAAAAAGGTATAATTGGGTTATCCTTGGTAGAATTTCGTATCCCAAGGATTCCTAATGATAAAAGGAATACCAATGAGGAAAATAAAAGAGAAATAAAGAAAAAACCTCAAAAAGAGTTATTTTAATAAGACAAACAAGATAATGTGAAATAATGAGTATCCTTATGAAGGAATTTTGAATTTTTTAGTTTCTTGGGGTCCAAGGAGCCCCAATGAAGAAAGAGAAAGAGAAAATAACAATAATGAAAAATAGGAATATACTATGATACATTATTAATCTTTTTGGTGGCGTTGTGAAAAAGGAATTGGTTTCTATTAAAAGAAAATAGAAATTCGTGCCAAAGAATTAAAAAGCAAGAATAAAGAGAATAAGGGAAAATGTTTTCGAATTTATAAATATTCAAATAACATAATTATCTAAGGAGATAATGAAAGAGAGAGACAGTTGCTTCACAACCAAGGAAGGTATGTTTCCTTTCAAGAATAGAACTTGAGTCCTCAAGGAGGCATGCCTTAGGGCTTCGTAATCACCACTATATAAGAGGTAGAGTGTTTGGTCTGAGTTAAAGATAATCCCGAGAAAGCTTTTCTTTCCTTCTTCTTCTTCTTCCTCATTTTTGCCCTTAAACCCTAGCTATAAGAAGAAGCACGAGCAAGAGGTTGGAAAGGGCCAATGCATGGTTTCGATGAAACCTAGGAGTGTCCCAGAGCCGAGGTGAAGCACAACTATCGAGGTCGTGCCCTAGGGTGCGTTCAAAGGCAGCCGTCGGGCTGTAGTGACGGCCGCATAAACTTGGCCGAGGAGTGGAGGACCAACCGCATTGGCCACAATTTGGGGGAGCTTCAGGTGTGCCCAGGTGTGGCGGAGTTGGCGCGGCCCTTGGCGGCTACCCCCAGACCCTAGGGAGGAGTGTAGGAGGACCGCAAATAAGCTTGCAGGCGGCGTATAATAGATGCGCGGGGTTGAAGATGAAGTCAGGAGGCTTTGGACGCTTTTACCCATCCGCGGGTTGAAGCGTTGTTTACTTGCGCGGGGGCATTATCTACATTTGGTTATATTTCCAAAACCACAATGTTGCATGAGCTTGACGACGTGGCGCAACCTAATTGGCCAAGTAAGTAAAATCTTGATAAATTCATAACTAAAGATTGGTAACTCCGATTAGGATAAGTAATATATGAATTTTTCTTAGGAGAACGAGAGGAATCCAATAAAAATGATATTCAAGATTGATACCTTTCCTAATTGCAAATGTACAATAAGTTTATGAAAAGTGCATTAAAGTTAAGTTAAAAACCCTGTTTGTGATAAAAGGTTGAATCTAGTATGCTTAATGGGCTAATTGAAGTATTAATAACCTGTTGAATGATAATGTTAGATTCAAACCTGATCTAGATGAAATTTGCATGATTTAGGGTTTTTACCCCATATGAGAATGATAAAGTATTTAGAAACCCTAATTTAGGGTAAAAGAGGATAAGATCATATATAATTTGAAAGATATGAAAATATGTTGTTATATTATGGTTCTAATTTATTTCGAGCATTAAAGTTCCTAATTATGGATTAAAACCCTAAATGTAGTAATCAGGTTTTCTCATGAATTAAAGGTAGAATTAATGGTAAATTGAGTTCATATGTTAATTAGACCATAATGAACTTTGAATTGATGATAAATGTGTATAATGATCTTTTTATGGATTAAAAGGATAAAATAGTAGCTTTAATGAAAAAGAAGCTTAATGAAATTAATTTATGATTAATGTGCCTGTAATATGAAAATAGGGTTATATGTTTTTAAGATAACCTTAATATTGAAGAATTGATGAGATAATTAGGGTTTATGAGTAATGGCATAAAATTAGGGTTTAATATGGTAAAAGATGAAGGAAAACCCTAAATGTGCCGGTGAGCAGTAGCTCAGCTGGTTCGCAGCACATGGCCCCTCATGAAGGGTCCTGGGTTCGAATCACGTTGGCCGTGTTGTTCGGAAAACATTTAATCCCACCACGTCAGCCAACCTCTGATGTGATTTAAAATGGGGCAACTCTGCTGAGTGGGCCGTAGGGTCCCCCCGGGTTTACCAGCTCTTCTATCTAGGCCTCCGCCTGGGGAGTTGGGTTTCCCCCGATCACCAAAAAAAAACCAAAATGCAAAACGAAACCCTAAAATGGATACAGAAACCCTAGAAAGTGAATCCAAGTCAATAACGTAGATTCTTGATAAGGTTTGTAATAAATAGAGTACATATTGTTTTTAGGAATTATGTGATTATTGAATTTCTTGCTTGGATTGCGTTCTTGGTTGGATTTTCTTAATGCTTGTGAAATCATCAAATCAGGTATGTGGTTACGCTTATTATTATCCCGACTAGTTTTGCAGGGATTTTATCGACGTTTCCCTCATGGCTTGAAATAACTGTTGGATGCTTTTATTTCATGCAACTATAGAGTGATTATGACTATCACTATGAATATACATGTATAACTTGCTAGACCCGGGACCACCCCTGTGGCTATGCAAAGGCTGAAAAGGATAACCTAGAGCAAGGTCTAGGCTATCATGAGTTAGAAACTAGGCTACACATGTGTAGTGTCGTGAGACTCTTAGCATGCCACGAGTTAAGGAGTGGGCTACCTACGGGTAGTGCCATGTGACTCAGCCCTAGAAACTGATTCACCTGTTAGGTGAGATCATGAGGGGTATAATGGGGATCTACCATAAGGAATGTAGTATCCAGATCCACTGCAGGGACATCGTAGGGGATAGGGTATACATGGATCGCACAATTATATTTAAAACGTAAAATTGTTTGTTAAATGGTAATTTGATGTAATACATTGTTATAAATAATTGCACGATTATTGTTTCCCCCACATACCAGCTTCGGCTGATCGACGTTTTGTTTGTCGGCGTTTTAGGTACAAGCCAAAAGGACAAACTGTAAATCGTCATATTATGAAATACATGAAGTAAAATACAAGGAGGATTAGTTAGAATAAAATCCATAAGTGGATAGAAGTTTAGAGATCCAAGTTTTCAAAAAGGTATGCAAAAGTTTATTTTCTTACAGTTTTCCCGTTTAGTCTGTTAAAATTTGATAATTATCCTTGGTTAATTGCCGAACTTATGATCCGAAAGTTATGGGTGCGGCTTCGACCTCTTGGTCTCCATTAATTGGAGGTTATCGGGAGGTGGGGTCGTAGTGATGGTAAGACATGGTTGATGTTTTCGACTTAGTGGGTCGTTCCATATAAAGTTGAACCGTGTGTTGAAATAATAAAGATATGTGTCCAACAAGAATTCAAACCTGGCAAAGTTTATGTGAGGTGTGTTCAAAAATCATCACCGTTGGTAAATCTAGGAAAAGGATGACAAGATGAGATTAACTAGAAAAAAAAAGGAAATCACATCACTAAAGACATATTAGCATTGTACATATGGACGGAGAGAAAACAAGTACCAGACTAGAGAGTTTGCCCTCCTCGCCGTTGTCATCTTTTCTAATAAAGCAAATCACTACCTCGTTGTTACCTTTAAGAGAGAAAACTACAGAGGATGATTCCTCAATTTCTAGTACTATTCATTTGATAACCGTAATAATAAAAAAGAAACAATAAACTATGAAACAAACCTGCACTACGTGAGATCAAAAGGGAATGGATTAGATGAAGATAAGAGAGGAACTCAAAGGAGGAAGCTGGGAGGAAACGGTAGATAAATAATAACTAGGAAACCGAGCACGTCTACCACTATAGTGCCGTTAACAAATAAGAATTGATGAGAGAAGATTGAGGAGGCAAGGAGAGAGTGCAAAAATAGGAAGTAGTAAACTAGGATACGGACAAGGGATTTACAGAACTAGGCTACGAGAAACCATATTGTAATAAATTGGGATACGAAGAAGGGACTTACGGAACCAGGATAAAGAGAGGCAAAGAAAACTAACGGAATGCGCGATGAGCAATGGTTCGCACGTCCACAGTCTATAAGTAACTCTCCTAGTTAAAAAAGTAACTCTGCTGTAAAGAAAGTAACTATGGTGTCAAAAAAGTAACTCTGCTGGCTAAAAAAGTAACTCTGTACAAAATATACAACAGATATATATAAGGACGCGTTTTTTGATTTTGGAGGGGCAAATGATATTATTTTTGGCTCAATTTTTTTAGAGAGCTAGACAAAATAGTCCTCTACAATTTCGAATTTTTTTTTTTGAAAAAATATGATCGAAAGGGTGGGCGGGTAGCTACCCGCACGGGCAATAAAGATGGGCCCTATATATATATATATAATATATATATATATATAATATATATATATATAATATATATCTATATATATATATATATATATATATATATATAATATATATATATATATATAATATATATCTATATATAATATATATATATATATATATATATATATATATATATATATATATAGAGAGAGAGAGAGAGAGGGGCTAGAATACACTTGAGTATATTTGGAGCAGAATACACTCAAGTAGTTTTTCATGATGTAATATTTTTTTAAATTTAATCTGTTGATCTTCTTAAACATCTTGTGAATAGCTCATATATAAAATTTAAACACATTTGGACATTTATATGTTATGTTATAAAGACCGCAAAAATTATGCATTTTAAATTAGTTTCGCGCGTCTATTTTGTTTCCCTCGTATGAGTGACTTACACTCATCCAAATGGGCTCAAGATTTGTATGTAGTCTAGCTATAGTATGACATTGAAGATCAATAGTTTCCATTTTGTAAAAAAATAGTGTTGATATACAAATACACTTGAGTATATTCATGCGATCTATAAACTCAAGTGTATTCTAGCCTAACTCTCTCTCTCTCTCTCTCTCTCTCTCTCTCTCTCTCTCTCTCTCTCTCTATATATATATATATATATATATATATATATATATATATATATATATAGGTGTGTGTGTGTGTGTATGCGCGTGTGTGTGTGCACGTACGCATCTCTATTAACACTAGTCGTATGTTGGGTTACTCTGGATTCTAAAGAAAAAATGATTGAGTTTCGCATGATTTATGTAGCACCATGCAGTTAACAGAAGAGACGACAAAATTCATATAAAAGAACAAAAACAAAGGGGAAAAAACCATTGTGTAGAACATAGATAACTAGGTCTATGGCCACTACAATGATCTTCCTCTGATCAATTCAATATTGGTGTCTATGTGAGAACCAAAGACCTCTTATATCCTTCTCCCCTTTCATATGTGTCCATCAAACAATGTGAATTACGAGATCTTCCTCTATGAGGTCATCAAAGGTATTAAGTATGGTCTCTTTCACTTCTAATCACCATCTTTCTACCATAGTATGTGAATTTTGGCCAATGTTTCTACACAAGGTCAATACTATCAAATTGTAGGTCGATGCAATGACCTACTTGTATATATATGTCTGAAAAAAAAAGCATTAGTGTCGATGCTATTGAACATGGGGTTGACACATAAACCATGGGAGATTCTTATATGTTTGGGCTCGACTAAAAAGTTGATGCATTGTCTTTTTATTTGTAAAATCTACAATTCCTACAATAAACATGTGACTAAAAATCTCAAATATATATGATCAAATTAGTGCAAGATTACTTCTAGAAATGATGAGATAGGTAACCTAACATTTCTTAATTATTTAGTAATTATGAATTAAGAAAAAATCGATAATGACCTATTTTGCAAAAAAATTAAAATATTAAAAGAAGATAAAAAAATTATTTGTGAATTAGATCTCTACTATCTTTCTAGTTATGTTGCACACCCTGAAATTATGGTGATCAAGTTTCCCTAATAATTCAAATGAGGTACCACCATGTTGTTCCTCTTCCTCATCTCTCGTTTGTTTAGTATTTTGCTTCATGTAGGCCCATAACCCCTTGTAACCGTCCCTCTCTTTGTGTAGTAATTGGAACCCAGAATGATCATTTTTTTTCTACATGCACCTCCCCGACATTTGTCATATTTTGAAGAATGCAATGAGCATCAACCATTGTATTGTATTGATCTAACAACTGTCAAAAAGCCTCAAATATGAAAAATGTTGCCTTCTACAACCAATTTCTTTTCTTTTCTCATATATTTTGACGAATTAAGCAAAGCCAATTTTCTAGCAGACATCTTCTAATGATTGTGCCTCTCATTCTAGTTTATAGAATTTCTCTAGATGTCTCCTAATCTTCTCCAAATAAAATAAATGAAACATGAACAATAGACCAAAAATATATCATATTATCTAATTGATCATCACAGTAAAATTCCTGAAAAATTAAAGAAAATTCTTCAATCTTCTTTTTGTTATCCAATGCCATCCATTCAAAAGCCATACAAATCCTATGCCTTCAGTTGTGTCCTCCCAACCATCTCAATCAACTAAGACAACAACAATATAGTTCCAGAATAATAGTTCATAATTACATTGAACTTAACATACCAATATCTTGTCATCCTAAACTTCAATCTTTAATGAAATTTAGAAGAAAAATAACTACTATCAAGGACATTCTTATGGTGTTTGTACAAAAACATGATAGATTGAAATTCTTTTTGGAACTTAAATTTGAAAACTCAACATGTGTTATGTATTCCAAAATAACAATCAACAGATGTTTGATAAAAATTATAAGTTTCATTATGGGCATATAGCTCTATATCAAATATCAACTAATTATGGTGCTAAAGACTTATGCAAAGGATTACTATATTTGTTAGGGTTTTGTTGACAACTTGTTTTGATCCCCATGAAATCTAGAAATGCTTGATATTTGGATTTATTACCCGGATAATTTATAGAATTTTAGTCAAATATGATCACAATGAGCGAAATCTCAATCTTTGCAAAATGAGTCAAATGCCCACCAAATGCATTCGGAATATTTTTATGTGCAGATACAGTTTGCACCTAATTAGGACGATATTTATACCCATATTAGGTTAGAAAAAATCTTAAATTAATGGGTCATCAACCGTCATAGGAAAAACATGGACATTTTGTTGACACTATGTGAGATCTGGAACATATTTGATTGGACATACAAAGTTGGGCGGAAATCAATTTTGCGCCTATGGATACAAGTTTAATGTTGGCCCACGGGACATACTCTGGGTAATTGTGGGTGCTGATCCTGTTTGCACCCAACTTAGACAAGATGTGGGCCTACATATGACTTAGAAAAATCCTTAATGTTGTCCCCATTTGGTAGACATCAGATAAAATTAGAACGATACAGAGAAGATTTGCATGGCCCCTGCGCAAGGATGACACGCACAAATCGAGAACTCTTATGTGATAAATTTAGGCATTCTCTAGGCTTAGGTGAGACCTCAAATAGCTCTAGTTTGACCTGAAAGATTAGGGTGCAAATTAAGCTTTTACAGGCTGGGAAAAGATTCGATGTGTGTCCACCAAAAATAGTTCAGACTAACTCTAGGTGCAAATACAATTTGTACCCAATTCAGGGAACTCTTGAACCAACAAGCCTAAAAAAACCAAAACTACATCAAATAGCTAGTCTTCACAGGGGTCCTTCTTACGATTTGGGTGCCAAATAGAGTCTTCCGAGATATGCCTGATTTTGGGCGCCGACCGGATTTTGCCTGAATGTGCCATATGGAAACGAGCTGATGTTGAAATTACATTTTGCAGCGGGATTGCAGTGCATACAACTGACTAGTTAATCCAGACGAAGCTATGTAATACACTCCGTTCTAATGTATGTCTATAGAAAGTTAGAAACCGTGCTACCCTTCTGTTTTCCTGAAATCTTTTCCATTATCTTAACACAACACGCGTGGATGTTAAAACAAATCGGTGTGTGGAAGAGACAACGGTCGGGCATGCACATAGTTTACTCTGATTTTGTGAGGAGCGACTAGTAGTATGTATTGTGAGATAACAAATTTATTTAAATGTTGGAGGCAAGAAAGCAAAAATAAGCTAGAAATATCATATCTAGTGAAGATATATGGCCCAGAAGAGAATGTGCTTGACATTGTATTGCAGGCTGCTGCCACCGCTGACGGCTCACTCTCTCCGGAGACTTAAGTCGTCATCTCGAACATAGAAACCCGTGCTTAGGTCGGCTTGCGGAGAAGCGTCCACGACGTTGCTGGGTATGGATAACGGATGGACGAAGTCATTTCCATGGCCGTTATCAGTGCTGATGAGGAGCGGGAAGTTGAGGATGGTTCGCGACCCACGCATGTGGTACGCGGCCCTGTCGCACGCAGCGCCGCCTCTTCTGCTGTTCCGAACGTTCCCAACCACACCCGTGTGCCTTGGTTCCAGGACTTATCCCTGATCTCCACCGCATATCGTCCCCACGGCCTCCTCCTGACGCCCCTGTACCTCTTCGTCGTGGTCGTCTGGGAGGATGGCGTAGTGGTGCCGCTGCTGGTATGGGGGAAGACGACGGGGTTGGCACCAGCGGAGATGGTGCCACAACAAGAAGGTTCTTCCAACAAGTGCCGGCGCATGGATTCTAGTTGGGGGCCGTGGACGTCGGAGTTGGTGTGCACCGGATCCATTCCAGGACGAGAGGGTAAGTCAGATGATGGCGTGTACTGGTTCAGCTTGTTCATCTTCCTGCTGTCGTTGTGAAAATGTGTTTAAATGGGTTGCCTATATTTACAAGCAGGTGTATGCTAGCATGGCTTTCCCGCTCAACGTCACCAACAGACGTCATAGGATAACGTGTGCTGCCACGTTTTGACAGAATTAAATGTACACGTATGAATCCTATCTATAACAAACAATCGTACGGACTTTGATGCAAAGTGGTACAGCGGTAAGTATCAACGTGACCCATAGACCAGATGGCCGCGTGTCAGCATTGATATTGATGATTCGTTTGCATGCAGGAATCCAGCATTGACCAGCAGACTAATTCGATGGTGATTACGATCGCCACTTCGAACAATGGCGTCGGTGCGTCGTCTCATGCACAACTCTTGAACTTGCACTCTGATTTTCCATCTCTTCGATCTTGCTTTTCTGCAGCACGGATTTAGGTCAACTTCGGGTCGCTCGTCCCATACGAGAAGACTTGGAACTATTCAGCAACGACCAGAGTCGTGATGCTGGCGTAGAGATGATTACGTCAGAACGCTTACGAAACACTAAATGGGATTTTCTTTTCTGTTTGTGGATATAAAGACATGCATCTCTATCATGAGAAAAAACTTACTTGTACCCCCAATACGTATAGCTGTAAAGAAATAAAATTAAATACCCAGGGTCGATCGTATGGCATACGCCTAAAGATACTCGCCAAATCTCTTCACTATAAAATTATTTCCCAAATGAAAACTTAATATTGTTACATCATGCTGTAGAACCTATCACGAACACAATCCCTAAAATAATCTCATATTTTTCCTCCACGCCAATATATACCAGCAATTTCCTGGACTATAACAACTTTTTCCCATTAATATTCAAATAACTCTTAATGTTCTAAAACATAAATCACACATGTACTTACATGCGCGAGACATTGTGTGTATGTGTGTCTATCTATATGTATAAGATACTAGTTATTTGCTTTAAAAAACAAAAAACACCAAAACATTGGTATAGCTCTAAAAATGTTTGTATGTGGGCGTCCGTGAGAGGGAGAGAAAGAGTTAACAAAGTGTGTACATGTCTATACATGTTAATTACGTGTATCAGCCATCAAAGGGACAAGGCTAGAGAAAAACATTTTTCTAAATGGATATGTTTGAAAGACCACAATTATATCTCGTATATATCATGATATTTGACACAACAAAATATCTAACAACTTCTATGTTTTCTACAACTTAGCATTAATTGAAAAATACAAATCTTCCTTCAACGCTTATTCATAAAGTGAGAGGCTTCTAGAGGAGTGAAAAGATTATACGCTCTACAAAATGAAACACACATTAAATATTGCATGTTTGATAACACAGAATGGAAAAGATAGTAGATAAGCAATAGAGGAAGTAACCAAATTTCACATGGGCATAAGGTAGCACCCTAGCAGCAAGAACTATCTAAATTCTAAAAGATGTTTTAGTTTAACTGTTAAGAATTTTGCAACCTCAAACGGATTGATAGTAAATACACTTGTTTTCATTGGATGGGGGAGAGCATTAACAACATTCTCCTTTGGAAGTCATTGTGTATTCCAAATTTCATGGATGTGGAAAATCATAACAACCTCTCTCCATTTTATTGGCCAAGGGAGACAACACTAAACAATTTAATCCTCAAGATCACTAAAAAATTCCTTCTCCAACAAGAAGTTCTTCTAGTGTCCACAAACAAAACAGAAGGAGTCAAGTAAATAAAACTTAAATTACAACACAATAGTACTCACAATATTGAGCTTCTCTGACAAGTAATTAGAGAGGGTTTTGATAAAGCTGAGAAGATTTATTTGATGCACTACTATGTAATATGAATTGCAAATTAAAACATGATAACAAAGTATAACAGTGGGGCTATCTAATGTGCAAGTGTGTGTTAGTTTATCATACAAGGTCTCAATATATAAAAAATAGTGGGGTAATGAAACTTTTCCCTTGACACTCTGTGAATGAAATCTAATTTTTGGAATGGTTCAATTCATTTTACAATGACTATTTGAGTGCTTAATGAAATCTATAGTCAATGTGTCAATTCGACAAACGTCCACTCAACGAAACAACTCGACCAATGGGTGAATTGTCAAATGGTAACACCCTACAACTCTTTTCCAGTTTGAAACATGTTTGATCAAAGGCGTCATAACCAAACTTTTCTATTTATAGAAAGCTACGTCGACAAACTTAAAATTTTTCAAAAAAGTAACCATGAAGCATTATTGAGGTTGAGCTTGGTCCCACACTATCACTCACTTTCATGATGACTTTCCCTCATGTCCCTTAGAGATGGCATACATGGGTTCAAAGAATCATATTCAAAATATTTGCTTTCATGCTTCATGAACTTAATCTCTCAAGCTTTAAGTGGCATTTGAGGTTACATCAATTATTAAACTGATTTGTGAATTCACCATTCTAGGGGAGATCGTATCCCAAAACATGATAAAACTAGCATTTGTTAGAAACCAACAGTAACAATCTTGTACCAAGATTTATGTTACCGCAAAGAGACATGTCCTTTAGGCATATTTTCTATCATATCAACCATGCATTTTTCTATCTAAGAGTTATATCATAATACGTTGTGATCTGCCACTCAAGAGTTGGATCATTGTTGGTATCTTACTACCATGAATTTAGGTATAGTGGAACTGGCGTATTATGTCTAGTGTTCCCATGATTATATGAACAACCATTTAATTTAGTTTCATATGGCAAGTATGAAGTAGAATCCATACAATATAGTAGGCCAAAATAGGTAAAGCATACGCTTAGGAAGATAATTTATTTACCACATAGCCGTCATGTCAATTGTATCCACATTCAAGGTTTATCATGAGCATTATTCCATTTTTACTTTCTCATATTAGGTTATGTTCTTTATTAAAGGTTAATATTGAGGTTTTCTAACCACTTCACATTTTCCTGTTTCCTACGTGTGGCTAGCCAATAGCAGATAGATAACTTATTAAACCATTTCTAGGTCTTCCATTATGTCATACATATGCATCGCCTATCTAGGTTAGATCAGTTTCATACATATACATGACAGTATGGTGGTGTTAAACCAACTTGTATGAGTGGCTCATCAAACATATATCAAATTCGAACTGGGGTTCCCTTTAACCCAACATCTAAGTGGGTGCCATGCCAAACCTCTGCGATCTCACTCAATTCTTTGAGTATTTTATGCACTAGACATAGTCTCTCCTCTTTGGTGTAGGGTTCCTAGGTTTATCAACTTCATAAGATCTATCTTCTCATAGACCACCCAAGTAGGATATGGCATTCTCTTCATAGGTCCTTACACATGAAATATCCTTATCCAAAAACCACTAGAGTCCTAAACAAGGGACCACCATCCTGAGCATGAGGCTTCACAATGTATTATTATTCCTTACCTCTTCATGATCTTGAAACTCTCTCTCGCTCATTTAGATGATAGGTACTCATATCATATACAAATCTCTACAAGAAGCTTCTTTATCAACCTCTTAGGCTTGGTCTGTCGCATACAACTCTCAAAAACAAGATTAACTAATGTGGAATCGTTCACTAAGAAGCGGATTACCAAAAATCACTAAAAATTAAAACCATTTTGTCAAGAGATCCATCAAATGAAAACTTTCTCACAAAGAACCAAAGTAACACATTTACATTCTTGTTCAAAGGTACATATTATGTATCATCTCCTTTTGAGAATTACAAGCATTGACTATCCTATCAAGCTAAACACAGGCAGTATAAAATCTTGAGGCACTGAGCCAAAATCTCAAAAGCACTAACTAAAACTCCGAGGACCTGAGAGTACAGAGATGACACATAGGACTCTATCTACATCTATATAAGGCATAACAGCCAGTGTCTCCACCTGAGACTTCATTGTTGTCCCTGTTGTTGTTGTTGCTGTCCTTCACCTACTGAAGGATTCTTGCCTCCTCGTCCGAGCCCACCTAAAAATGTAGTTCCCACGGGGGTGAGACAATTGTAAATTGTCCAAGCGAGAGATATAACTCTCCGCCAGAAACATTATTATTGCAGCTTAAGAAGATAAATATACACAAAGGAATCATATTTGTTTGGAAGCGGTTAATTCAATGTCTAATAGATTAGAACATCATTCTTATCAAAAGCATTGCAGCTATAACTTGATAGAACAACATGTCACTTATCCTTTAAGGAATATGAAGAACATGTATAACATTTATTCACTACAAAATTATTATCACAACATTTACACTCTTCAGGCTTAGATTATATATCTAAAGCCTGACATTGTCATTGGGGAGTCATGGCCTGTAGCCATACTCTTTTCACAAAGTGTTGGAATCTTAGTCCCTCAACCCACCAAGCACAATTCCTTTTCTTAACATTTTCATCATCATGATTATAGCATCTGGGTATTTGAACCCATAACTCACCATAGGATACTTATTACCACTTATTAGGTAACTTAATACCTTCAGATCATTTGACCAAGGACATCATGATTCTTGCTACATAATGTATTGCACATAGTACACAAAGTTCAATGATTCTTACTACACAAAGCATATGAAGGCTTATAAAGCCTATAAAACATTCTCAACAACAAAGCATCATAGCCCATACCTGGTTGTGCTCATCTTCTCAACATATTTGCATGATTAGTAATCATGACACAATTACATATCAATATCATGCAGTACAAGGGTTATCTTATTACATTCATAACCCATTAGTCTGTATTTGAGCTTCACATAGGATTACCCTATGTTAAAATTTCACATAGCAGTACCCTGTATTAGGGTTCACATAACATTAACTTGTCATAGGGTTTCACATAGCATTACCTGTATTAGGGTTCACATAGCAAGGAATCAATATGGATAATCATAAGTATTCAATCATACTTATCTATTCTCATCATTCATCATTAAATGAATTATCAACACATAGCATGAGTTCCTCTCTCATCTTTGCCAGAATATGATTACATCATAGTTGATAGGTTTGGATTAACCTTTTTGTAAGGCATGTTAGCCTACATTCAACTGGGTGCATTACATCTCAATGTAACCATTGACATGACACATCTCATGTGTCATCAATCCAATTATATTGGATTTATAACACATCAGGGTATACCAGTGTTGGGGTGTTGGATGTGATATCTATCATATCTTGGATGTATCACTTCCCTCAACACCTTTATCTTACTTGAGTTCATACACTTAGCTTGTATTAGGGTATTCCCCATCCTAATACTTTATGCTCCAGTTCATCACATTTATCATGTAAAATAGTGGTCATTAATCACTCACTTAGAATATACAACCATTGCCAATACTATGGACTCATCCTTGAGTTAGGAACTATTAATATTAGGATATTCATTATCAACCTCTCTAGGTGTCACATTTGTCATAACATTAATCACTATTCCATTATTAGGAATAGTATTCTCCATATTTATAATTCGAGGATTCACATAGAACATTCCATACATTTATGGATTTCACATAGTATTATTCTCCAATAGAGTTTTACATAATCATCCTTCTATATCAAGGATTCACCTAGTATTATGTGAAATTAGGATTTCACAACACATCACCCAGTGATAGAACTTCACATAGAATTAGTAGCACAACCCTATATTAGGGTTTGATATACCTTTATCTAATTTTAGGGATTAGGGTTTACCATTCACATCCAAGTGGGGTTTCTCTTTCCTCATACCCAAATTTGGGTTAGGATATACAATTCTCATTAAATTAGGGTTTCCTTCATTGTTACACTAAGTTAGGGTTACATCATCACCCTAGATTTATAATAACACTCTGCTTTGCCCTAGATTAGGGTTTCCCACAAAGCTTTGCTCTAATTAGGGTTTCACATATAGCATTTCTCTAATTAGGGTTTCACACATAGCTTTGCTCTAATTAGGGTTTCACACATAGCATTGCTCTAATTAGGGTTTCACACATAGCATTGCTCTAATTAGGATTTCACACATAGCTTTGCTCTAATTAGGGTTTCACAAATAGGTTCACCATATTGGACCTTCAATTACATGAGGTATTCAAATGGATTAACCATGTTTATCTTCACAAAGTTAATTACTTAGACCCTCAATGATCTTGGTTCTCATACATCAATTGGTTGAAAACCATTTGAACAAGTTATACTTGAACCCAATTGGATAAAGTAGGTGTTGAAACCGTTTGCACTTTGGGTCTCCAAACGGTTTGAGATCGTTTGGTCCCAAACGGTCTTGAGACCGTTTGGACCCAAACGGTCTTGAGACTGGTACAAACCTTCTCAAAACCGCATGGACCAAAAAGGCACTTCAATACTCAATCGACTCAATGTTTCAATTCATGGACCAATTATAAATTGAACAACTAAAGCATTTATCAATTGGACCACTGAATCACCATTCAATTAGATCTTCAATTTAGGGTTTTGAACCCAATTGAACTAGGTTTGATAAAATAGAAACCATCACTTAGGGTTTGAAGTCGAGGATCCATCAATGGTTGACATTGTGGAACCAAATCAATTGAACTCAATGAACTATCATCATCACATGATATGACCTGACCTCAAACGGTCTTGGATGACCACCAAACGGTCTTGAGACCATTGGTTGATCTCCAAATGGTCTTGAGACCGTTTGCCCATTCCATCATCAAAAACCATGACATCCAATTAGGGTTTTGAACCATTGGATCGATTACCAAATCAACACTTAGTTGCATATCAATTTGGTACATTTGGACCTTCAAACACTTAGCCATACTTAACCCTAAACCTCCAAATGGTCTTAGGTGACCCCCAAACGGTCTTGAGACCATTTGGGTGATACCCAAATGGTTTTGAAACCGTTTGGGTCAATCAACCCAAAACATCATCTCAACCAATTTCAAAATTAGCTATTAGCCGATTAGTGTTTGCAATTAAGGAATCAATCACATTTGAATCCATCAAGGACAACCAATTGGAACCATTGGATTAAGATCCAAGTACCATAGCATATATCTTCAAACAGTCAACCATTTCAAATGGTCAACCATTCCAAACGGTTTGGTGAAACTGTTTGCCCTAGATATTTGGGGAGGTGTGTGCTTATGATGATGTCATCATCATCAAGCTCCAAACTCATGAAATTTACTGTGATTGCCATGGAGATTGCTGTTGGGTTTTAAGGGAGACAGAGAAGCAGCAGAAACAAAAATTTTCTCCCTCAAACCCAGAACAAAAGGAATCGCTTCAACGTCTATACAAACATCAATTGGTTTGTGGATGCATACCTTATTCCGAGGCTTGCTCGGCGACAGTACCTCGCTCCTTCCATGGTATTCACCTCCGGTCTTGGACGGTGTCTGTGCAGCTCCTGGTCACACCGGGACTGAAGACTCCTGGTCTCACTGGGACTGTCGGGATTGACAGTTGTCTTCCGAGCGGCAGAGGTCTCCCGCCTCTGCAGTCATCCACATAGACTGGATGGAACTCAGATCGCCTTGTCCCACAAGGAATCGAAAGGAGTCACACCCTCCTGTCGGCGTACTAGTCGCCAACACACTCTCCTACCACCAGTCGCTTTCTGCAGTTGTCTTTCCCTTATTGTGCCTCCCTTATCGGGTAGCACTTGCTCGGGCTCTCTCGGTTACCAAAACCAAAGAGAATGACAACTTCACAGAGAAATTGGTTGCACTGAGTTGTACTTTGAGAAGCCCCCAATACCCCTATATATAGGAGGGTCATGGGATAGGGTTCTCTATCCCAGGCAATGCGGGACTAAAGCAGGAGTAGAAGGGTTCAAGATTTTCCACAAAAACAACCAACTACGCAACCTGAACCGATCGTTTCACAACTAAAACGGTCAGTTGGGGATCTGAGCCGGTCGGTTGACACCTCAACCGATCGGTTGGGACCCATGAAACGATCGGTTCACTACTGAACCGGTCGGTTCGTGGTCCTGATCAGTTCCCGATTGACTTTTCTTCTTTTTGTTTCTAATTTGGTATCAAATACCAATCCTTGTTCCAATCAAATTGGGCAAGTGAAACGAAAGGAAATTTCTCACCAATCTTACTTTCCCAACTTGCCCGGTTGGACTTGAATCGATCGTTTCAACACTTGAACAAATCGCTTCACCATGTCCATGAGCCGATCGACTCACCAGTTGAGTCGATCGGTTCACCAAGCTCAGCCGATCGGTTCATCACATGAGCCGATCGTTTGGGAGTACAGATTGTGCAGAATCAGTCAATCATAGTTTCAATCAATCTGAAACTCTAATCAATCAGTCCAACACCTTGAACACTATGATACTGAGCTATCAATTTATTGAGTGTTTAATTGAACTACTAAACTCCTTTAGTAATCAATCTAAACATGTTTGTGGACAAACTCCTATTCCAGGTTAAATCCTATGTGTGTGACCCTACAGGTCCATTTCACGTTGGCAGTGAAAGTCCATAACTTTTTTGACTTCACAAGATAAGAGCGGTGCCTAGTCACACATCAGTTTAACCTTGCTTATACTAGATCAAGAACTCCACCCATGTATGCTAAGATATGTGGAAGTCTTATCGTAGTATAGTTAAGGGTCGAATCCACGGGACAACGATCTTGTTGGGAGCAACAAGATGGAAAACGTTAGAATCTCACTTAATCTCTTAGTAGTTGGTATCTAGATCGAAAGGTTTGATTTGGTTGTTTTTAAACTAAGAGCAAATAAAGTAAAACAAATAAGTAAATTTAAGGGTGTCAACAATGATAATAGACCACTAGGATGTGATCGGCTTTCACCGCCACTACACATGGATCAAAACATGCAATATAAAACATAACCTGCAACAAGAGTCTAAACAGTTAGTATCTTTGTAGATTTAGTTTCCTTTCGGAGAACTAACTACGAGAAGTGCGGGAATGCTGCAACGCCAGCCATCCTCGAATGAATGGTCACCTACTTTGCATCATTCCCTTCGCAAAGTCTGTTCCTCGACTTTATCAAGGTTGTACTTTCATATGTCAACTGATTCCATTTCATAGTATGAAAGTACAACGATGGAAGTGAGTTTACTCCACTTCTTGAACAACACTCCTAGATACTGAAACAGATGCATGGTGGATACATGAATCAAGAACCAACATTCAATTGAGATTTGAATCGAATAGTACAAACATAGATAATTCATACTAAAAGATAAAAGATAACACAAGTTGGTGATCAAGAAATAAGCATTCATTAAACGATTGATGTTGAACTGAAAAGAAAGCATCTCTATATTGCAAACTATGGATTACATTACATGAAATGAAAACATGGGTAGCGGGGCTACTCCCCCGCACCCTAGTGAAAGAGACTACTCACTCATAGCTAGGACAAAGAAGGAGGCGAGAAGAAAGAGAGAGCATCATCCCCACAAAGGAGAGAGGAAAGTCAACCCCTTGGAAAGAGATAGAATGACGATCTTCAAACTTCACAGGTTGCTCGAAGATGATGTCTCCTCTTCCCACCTTCTTTGGCGAAGAGAGAGAAAGCAGCTTCAGGATGGAATGCAGATCTCAGACCGACAGCCTTTGGGCGGAGGATGGAAGTTGGAATAGCTCTGGAGTAGTAGAGGCAGCCTCTGTGCGTCTAAAAACTTGATGTCTTTGGGAGGACCCCTTGGGTCTTATTTATAGGCCTTAAGTGAAGTCCAAACAGTTTGGATAGTTTTGGGTCCAAACGGTGTTGAAGACCGTTTGGACTTTGAAACCGTTTGGACCACGAGACCGTTTGGACCACGAGACTGTTTGGGCTTTGAAACCATTTGGACCCCGAGACCGTTTGGACTCCATGCGGTCTTGGGACCGTGTGACTCCATGCGGTCATGGGACCGTGTGGCTTCATGCGGTCTTGGGACTGTGTGACTCCATGCGGTCTTGGGACCGGTTGGTTTCATGCGGTCTTGGGACCGTTTGTCTTCATGCGGTCTTGGGACCGTGTGACTCCATGCGGTCTTGGGACCGTGTGGCTTCATGCGGTCTTGGGACTGTGTGACTCGATGCGGTCTTAGGACCGTTTGGCTTCATGCGGTCTTGGGACCGTGTGAGTCCATGCGGTCTTGAGACCGGTTAAGTCTTTTGTGATTTTTTTGTGTCTTTTTCTGTAGGAAAAAGGAGAAAAGTTAATCTAACAGTATATTTGCAATAAAAGAGGATAACTAGAGATTCTATCTAATATATTTGAGGAAGAGTGTGGAAAACGTAAAGGAACTTACTAAGATAACATCACAAAATTGGAGGTTATCACCCCCCCTAACTTAGAGTCTAGCTTGTCCTCAATTTAGATAGAGATGAGGCATGTAATGTCGAGGTGATTTTATTTAGTTAAGATTTCCATACTCTTGCTTCAATTATAAACCCGAGCTCTCCTAAGGTTGTATCGGGTCTTATTGTTTGCCTTAACTTTTTCAGGTATTTAGAGTTGCTTGGGTCTCAGGTTTCTTCTGTATCTCGTAGCCTGCATTGGGACCACTTTTCATTCTGTGCATGTCGTCGACTCTAATCAGCTTTATACCTCTCTGAAAAACCTACCGGAAGCTAGAGTGGGTATGAAGGTTGGCTAAAGGCTTGATGTGTAACTCCCCCTTCAAGTGAGGGAGGGGTTGTCTATGCTTTTAGGATCTCACTACCGGGCACGATACATCTACCTTCATGAGGGCAGCTGAATGTACCGGCCGGGCAAGTCCTTTATAAGCCTTTCATATATATTTGGATACCTTAGGGTTTCACTACCGGGCACGACACATCTACCTTCGTGAGGGCAACTAAATGTGCCGGCCGTGTGAGACCTTCATTGGTTCCATATATAGGTCCTTATTTATGGCACAACTCTCATAGTTTTATTCGAATCTCTGGCTTTTATTCGTAAACTCTCAAGATTTGGATTTGGGGTTTTAGGGAAAATATTTTTGGGCGGCCAAGCCTCTTTTATTTGAAGAGAGGAAAGTTGTTCTTAGAGTTTCTCGACATGAACTTTTTGGTTTCTTTTCAATGGTCCACTTGCGAGACTTCTTGATTTGGATGTCACCTGATGCCCCTCTTGTCCTTGAGAGTGCTTGGCTTATTTCGGCCTTGATATTGACCTGTGGAGAGTCAGATGTAGAAGTGAAACCAAAACATGAAAATCAAGAGTGAAGAGAAATTATTAAGTCGCCATTATATGTCTAAGTGCTATTCTAGTTATTATTCTTGAAAACTGACTTGATTCTAAAGTTAGCGGGGGATGACTTTATTCCAAAGATTTATTATCGGATGAATTATTTAAAACAAAAACTAAATGTGTAAGGGAAACTAAGAAAATTTTGTATAAAATTAAAAGAGAAGATGGAGAAAGAAGGATATAGAAATGATACCTTGCCCTTGTCTAATGTACTCCCCCCTAACTTAGCACTCACTCTGTCCTCAGAGTGTCAAAGTGATAGGTTGAGAAGTACAAGGACAAGGGCGTCAGGCTTCTGTTAATCCTGAGTTTGCCCCTGGTATTCTGAGTAGAATAGCTGCAAACTTTCCGTGTAAGGCATGGTAATCCACGTCTGTCATATCCTCTATTGGTCTTTGAAGGACCATGATGGTGTACATCCGGTAGAGGATATGGAAGCCACATTCGTTTGATTCCCGAATTTGTTGGGGACATTTGTGGTTGAAGGATGGGCGATGAAAGTGTTCTTTGTCATATGCCCTTGTGTGTTGACTTAGAATATCGATTAGTTTGTCTGCACATTCCTTCGCCACTTCCTCTGTGGGCATCTTTGGTGTCACTACATATCTCTTCTGTCATGGATTGAACTGGCTGTCAGAACTTTTGTAGATGGTAGTTGTTCCTTCAGGTAGGTTTGTTTCCAGAAGCGTCCAGTGCTCATGGTGAAGGAAGGGTAGCATGATAAACATCAGTGTTGTATGTTGTAGGAAGGAAATAAGTGCTTCAGTTGTTCCGAAGTTCTTTAGCTTTAGGAGATCGTCCTTCATATATGCGGATGCCATATAGGTTGTAGGGTGATTTTGTCTGAGAAGAAATTAATAGGCAGCCATCAGGCTCACAGATAGAGACCCTTTGAACTGTATAGTTTCTCGTAACGCGTCTGCCATGACCAAAATGTCACCGGACATGGAAACGAGGTCATCTTTATTGGCGTAAAGCCTTGACATGATGAGACGGAGTTCATTGTCGGAGAGACTTTTGCAAGCATTGAGGTCAAAATCTGGGAAAGTTGGTTCTATGGCAGATAGGGGCACCATTTGTGATGGCGATCTCCTAATGGTTGCCCCTGGAAAAAGATCTATGTCCCCTTTATCCTACGCCAGATCAAAGTGGGAAGGGTCCCATTTTCTTTGCTTGGGAGCTATGGCTGGCTGTTTGTTTTTCTACAATTCTTTTAAAGTTTGTCTAAAAGGTTGCCTTTGCAGACGTTGGATTGCTGAAAAGAGGTAGCGGGGGACGTCATCTAATGCCATTGTTGGGTCCTTGAAGAACCTTCTATCACAAATAAGCTCCATGGCGTAACTCCCTTGTAGGGAGTGAAAATCTTCAGTGACCAGCTCGGTAAAGGGGATTTCTTGGTTTAGCACTTGAATGTGACGGATAGTGCAGAAAGCGCAATCCCCATATCCCTTAGTAGTTTGTACTTGTGGGTTTATTATTTAGAATCAGGGTTGGCTCCAGTCCTAGCGGAGGGATGGGCGTGCAACCCAAATTAGCTTAAGAAGTAGGAAAGGTATACATCTTGCCTCTCCTGCTTCTTCTCCAACAAAATTTATTGTTTCCGCTGGTAGCTCGGTGGTGCAAAAATTGTACACCTTGGCGTCCCGAGCCTCGGTGTCCACAATCATAAACAACCAGTGATCGAAAACTTGAAATGGCACGGTAAGACATCGTGCCCTCCGTGCTAAACCAGCACGCAACTTATCTATTGACTTTGCTCGTAATTCTTTGTATAACAAACATATAGATAGAGCAGGTGAGGCGTTAAATACTGGTTGTTGCCTCTTTGAGCTTCTGTAAACTTTGATGCAGTTGGCAAGTAGGACATGGAAGATTGCTATTGACATCGTTGACCGTGGTCGCAGGATGTTGCAGAAATCTTCGCGTGTCAACTTGTGCGTAGTCTTTGTATTGTGTTAGATGATATCTCCCCCCTCTTTGGCATCGTCGACAATAGTGTTCAGGATAAAGATGTCCTGAGCATCTAGTGTGGAGATGGCCGCCATATCTAAATTGTGCATCTTATGTGGTAGAGGTGGTGGCGGGGGAAGCTCTTGTGGAGGGGGTGAAGAAGTTTGTTCCAAATCTTCTATATAGCTTTGTAAATCTTCATCTGAATCGGAAGCAGAATCAAGTTCTTCATCTGTATCTAAACGTACTCATTCTGATTCTTCCTGTTTTGGGGGAAAGGGCACTGATTGGTCAAGTGCGGAAAAATGTTGAGTGGTTGTTGCTGGTGGGCTTGCGCTGGTTCCTTAAATGCATTGGTGGAACTCAGCAAAAGTCGCATCTTTGCAGACTCCCCTATGGATCCCAAGGCAGAGTAATCGAGGAATTGGTCCCCATATGATATATTTACATTTTCGTTGTGGGTGGGGGACTTGGGATGACGTCCACCTTCTTGGTGGTCTTTGTCATATCCTTTCTGAGAAGGTTCTGCTCCTTGGCTTGGGCCCTCCCCAGTATTGTGTGGGTCATCAGATTTGTCATCTGAGGAGGTGGTATCGTCGTTAGAATCAGCTGAGGAGTCGGAGTCATCTTCGTCTCCATCATCACCTTCTTTGCCAGCTCCTGCTTTATCTGTTAGCTTCTTGTGTGCTGTCTTTTTGCACTGTCGGTGGATGGTTTGTAACTCGTAAAATGCCACTTGCACATGCTTGTGTGTTTCGAGCAGTGCATCGTGTGTTTCCTTGAGATCTTTGTATCGGCCCTTAGTAGAGAGGAGTCACACTGTAAGATCTGTTACTGTAGTTCATAATTGTTGGATTTCATTGTTTGTAGACTCCTCTTGGCGATTGTTGAGTTGTGTGAGAGTGTTGCTGATGTTGTCCAAGCGCATGCTAAGAGTTGTTTGTTGCAGCTTGAGCTCGCGGAGAGTCTCAGGCAGAGGTTGAGTCTGCGTAGAGATCTCATCTACTTGCTTGGCCATCGCTTCTTGCTGGCTTTTTACTCCAAGGACCAGCTCAGACAAGTTGTTGTAGTGGCTGTCGATGTGATCAACTTGCATGGCCACTACATCTTGTCATTGCTGAAAACCTTAGAGGATGCTTGGAAAGGCACGGTTCTGCTCGTCGATCTTGGCAACCTATTTAGATAATCCATGCACACAAGAAAAAATGGAATGCATTATGTTAGAAGGGTCGGTGAGGAGGTTTCAGATGATGTCAAATTGATGTCTGAATTCCTCACCGACATTTGTGAAAGGGACCCCGGTTATGGAAGGGTGGGGTGGTTGGGGTCTGGGTGGGAAGGTTGTAGTGTCTTGCGGAAGAGACACTGTTGATGGTTCTGTGAACTACGTGGTGACTATAGATGGGGTCACCAGTGGTGTCAGGGTGGTGGTGGATGGGAAAGGTGATGGTATATCTGGTGAAAATGGTGGGATTGATAGTGTTAGGGGAAAGACTGTGGGGATGGAGGTGAAGGTGGTGAAGTCGGGCGTAGGGGTGGAGAAGGGGATGCCCGAAGAGAAAAAGGGTGATGAGGAGGATGCGGGTGGTGGTGTAGTTGTGGAAAAAGATGAAAGAAGAGTGGATTGTGGAAAGGTGGAGGGTGGTGAGGTAGTGGTGGTAAGCTCAGCATTTAGACTCATAATGAAGGAGTCTAGAGATGAGGTGGTGATTTGTTCTTCGGGGAGGGGGGTTTCTGTCTCTGGATGCAGTTTTGAAGTTGGTGTCCTCGACAACTATTGTTTCTGTGAAAGTCCTTTGCAGGGACGCTTTACTGAAATTTTTGTTACCCTAGCTGTCAGGGTGGTTATGCTAAGTTCTGTCTGGCCCGCCTTTGCTTTTTGTTCTGGTTCCTAGACCGCAACTATGAGTTTTGTAAGCTCCTCGTGAGTGAAGAGGAGCTTTTCCTTGTCATAATCTGGAAGCTCTGGGAGCGGTAGCAGGGTTCTAGATGATTTGACTGTAGGGCAGAAAATGTAATATAACTTTGCATCCTTATCTTTGATGATGTAGGAGTTTTTCAAAGTTTGTTCGTTGGTTAGGATGTCTCCCTTTATCTGCTTGCATCTTGGTAGAGGTTTGTCCATCTTGAGATATTTGATAATGGATGTGATATGACCCCCCATGCAAATTTCCTTTCCTAGGGCATAAGCGGATAGCTTCTGGATCATATGACGTCCAATGTTGACTGGCATCCCGTGTAGGATTGACCAGAAGACAAAAAGATCTAAAATTATGACATTCCCGCCCTCCGTCCTGGGGAAGAGTGCACCTGTGAGAATTGTATGCAACATGTGCACTAATCCAGATTGTATGTTCGAGGCCTTGCATGTCTTTTCCTCATATGTGGGGATCCCTGTCAGGGATTTCCAGAAGTTATATCTGTTGAAATTAGTATTCTCTGTTCCAACAGCTTTGGCTTTCTTGAGCTGCTCCTGGTTGTCTATAAAGATTTCATTCAGCATGTTTTCTGTGATGACAACCTTGCTGCCAAAAAGCTTGGTGACCAGCCTACGGTCACCTCCGTCCCTTGATCTATCCATAATTTCGACAGCTTCTTTGGTGAGATATGTGAAGAATTCTATAGTGGGTTCGACATATGAAATTTTGTGGACAAAGCATAGTCTGGAGAGATTAGTCTTGTCTAGCATGGTGAGGATTCTGTCGTAGATCCCCATCTTGAGGAGTACGCTTGAGCAAACATACTTTTTTGGTTTTAGTATTTTATCGATGGAGGGGAGGGTATGGATGCAGAGGTTTTCTGGTGGTGGTGCGGTGGTGGTGAGTACTGAGAAGACGGGGGTAGTGGTGGTAGTTGGAGTGGTATTGGGGGTGGTGGTGGTAGTTGATGGGATATAGCCTGTTAGGGTTTGTTCCCTAGCAGTGGCGGGGTGGACCTACTTCCTTGCCCGTTTCTTTGGTTGTTGAGTTGTAGCGGCTTCCTGGGCCTTCCTCTTCCCTTTGCTTTTTGTGGTGGGGGATTCCGCCTCGGGAGTTGGCTCATATTCTGAGCCCTCATCACTGGAAGAGATTTCTTCCACTTCTTCATCGGGCTCCTCGGCTAGGCATTTGTTGATGTGATCAATTTCACACAAGATCGCTATGATGTTGACCTTTGGTGGGGCCTTTCCAGTCTTGTTGTAGTTATCTACGATCTTTTAGAGTTTGGCTCGATCTTCCATCAATTGCTCCTTTGTCCAGAATGGAGCATCGGCAGTTCCTGTGGCTTCCTTAGCTGGTGATGCCATTTCTGATAATGGAAAATCATGTATTAGAATAACAAGTTTTAAAAGAAGAAGAAAATTTTTGTATGTGTTTATGTGTTTTTATGTTGGAACGAAGTGTATGCGGTTTTGAAGGGCCAAACGGTTTCAAGACCGTTTGGAAGCTGAAACGCGGGGGGGGGGGGGGCGCAGCAGATGGAGGAGAGGCGGAACTGGTGACGAAAGCAAAGACGACGGTGATAAGGACGATGGTGGTGATAGAAAAGGGAATCGTGGCGGTGCCATAGACATCGGTGATAGCAAAGACGGCGACGATGCACAGACGGAAGCGCCGCTGAAGCTGCGTGCTGAGGTACCTTGTAGAATCGGTCGGAGATGACGATGGTGGTGCAAGGAGAGGCGGCGATAGAGGTGTGATCACCGTGGAGACACACGGAGCCGAGAAGGAAGACGGTGAAGAGAAACTTGGTCGTGAGTCGCGCGGGAATGAGAGAAGAGATGCGAGGGTTTAAGAAAAGTCTGGAGTCGAAAGAAAGAAGAAGGAGGGGGGTTATATTTATAGGATTCGGGGGGGGGGTTGACGTTTCAAAACCTTTAGATCAAACGGTTTAGTGACCGTTTGGACTCCAAATAATTTCGAGACCATTTGGACTCCAAACAGTTTGAAGACCGTTTGGCTCCAAACGGTTTGAAGACCGTTTGGCTCCAAACGGTTTGAAGACCGTTTGGCTCCAAACGGTTTCAAGACCGTTTGGGAGGTTTAAGGTTATTATGGTTTTTATATTTTTTTTGGTTATATAAACTTTTATATTTTCAGGAGATAATCCTAAGGTTTCTTAAAAGAACAGAAGATAAAAGAAGAAGCTCAGATTTTGGGTTACCTCCCAAGTAGCGCTTGGGTTTTACATCGTTGGCTCGACGGGGTTTGGAAGCTGTTATGATGATGTTTTGGCTTCTCTGATCTCAATAGTCTATCTCGGCATTTTATCTGCTAGAGTGTAGTATTTTTTTAATCGATGGCCATTGACTGTCCTTTCTTCTTCATTGTCGTCAACAATTATGACAGCTCCAGTCGGGTATATATGTTTGATGATGAAGGGCCCGAACCACTTTGTGTGGAGTTTTCCGAGGAACAGTTTGAGCTTGGAGTTGAAAAGGAGTACTTTGTCACAAATGGCGATGTCTTTACTTTTTAGATGACCGTCGTGCCACATTTTGGTTTGTTCTTTATAAATCCTGTGACTTTGATAAGCGGTCATTCTGAGCTCCGCTAGATCTTGTAATTGGAGTTGTATGTTTTCTCCGGCACTTTTGAAATCAAAATTCAATTGTTTAATGGCCCACCAAGCCTTATGTTCTAGTTCCACTGGAAGATGACATGACTTCCCGTATACCAAACGGAACGAGGTTGTACCGATTGGTGTTTTATAAGCAGTTCGGTAAGCCCAAAGGGCATCAGGAAGCTTGGTGGACCAGTCAGTGCGGTGTCTATTGACTATTTTTTCTAAGATTGCCTTTAGTTGTCTATTTGAAACTCAACCTGACCACTAGTCTGTGGATGGTAAGGCATGGCAACTTTATGGTTAATGTCGTATTTCTTTAAGAGGGCTTCAAAGCTTCGTTCCAGAAAATGGGTCCCTCCGTCGGATATGACGGTTCGGGGAACTCCAAATCTGGGGAAAATGATATCTTTAAACATCTTAATGACTGGTTTGGAATTGCTGGACACTGCAGGTATAGCTTCGACCCATTTGGAGACATAGTCTAATGCAACCAGAATGTAGGAGAAACTCTATGAAGAGGGAAAGGGGCCCATATAGTTTATCCCCCATACGTCGAAAAGTTCAATTTCTTGCCACAAGGTGAGGGGCATTTCATTCCTTTTAGATATGCTGCCAGAAGGTTGACATTTGTTGCAGGCTTTTACAAAATCATGAGAATCTTTTGCTATGGTTGGCCAAAAGAAACCTAATTGCAAAACTTTCATAGCGGTTTTCTTTGCACTCATGTGCCCCCCATTGGGGCCAGAACGACAATGCTCTAAGACGGGGGTAATCTCCTCTTCAGGTAAGCAACGACGGAAAAGTCTGTCTGCACATAGGGAAAAAAAAGGTAAGGTTCATCCTAATAGTATTTCTTTACATCGTGGAGGAATTTCCTTTTGTCATGATGGGAGGCGGAAGGGTGAATGATTCCTATAGCCAGATAATTAACAATGTCGGCATACCAGGGGAAACCATTGGTAGCTTTCATTAGTTGGTCATCTAGAAGGGAGTCTCAGATCGGTAATTTATCTTCATCCTTGACTTCAATGTGGCTGAGATGATCGACTACGATGTTTTCCACTCTGCTTTTGTCTTTGATTTCCAAATCGAATTCCTGAAGCATCAACACCTAGTGGATAAGTCTGGGTTTTACATCTTACTTCTGAATTAGATATCGTATGGCAGAGTGGTCAGTGTATACGATGACCTTGGATCCAATCAAGTAAGAGAGGAATTTCTCGAACGCATAGATGACAACTAAGAACTCCTTCTCTGCTGTAGTGTAGTTCTTCTATGCTTCATCAAGCGTTTTAGACGCGTAGTAGATTACATAAGGTTTCTTGTCGATTCTCTGTCCTAATACGGCCCCTATGGCGTAATCGTTGGCGTCACACATGATTTCAAAAGGTTGTGACCAATTTGGGGCTCTTAGTATGGATGCAGAGATTAAAGCATTTTTCAGAGTTGAGAAACTTTGTAAGAATTCTTGATTAAAGTTGAACTCGGTGTCTTTGGTAAGAAGTTGGGTCATGAGTTTTGCTATTTTTGAGAAATCTTTAATAAATCTTCTGTAAAACCCAACATGACCCAAGAATGCTCGTACTCCTTTTATATCTTTTGGTGGTGACAACTTCGAGATAACATCGATTTTTGCCTTGTCGACCTCAATCCCTCTGTCACTCACTCTATGCCCGAGGACGACACCTTCAGTTACCATAAAATGGCATTTTTCCCGATTCAGGATGAGGTTTGTCTCCTTGCATCGTTGTAAGACTTGTCCAAGATTGAGTAGACAATTATCAAAGGAATCTCCATAAACTGAAAAATCATCCATAAATACTTCCATTATAGATTATATTAATCCTGCAAAAATTGCAGACATACACCTTTGGAATGTAGCAGGTGCGTTGCACAGCCCAAATGGCATTCTTCTGAAAGCATAGGTCCCAAAGGGGTAGGTAAAGGTAGTTTTCTCTTGGTCTTTTGGGTGTATAGGGATTTGGTAGAACCCAGAATAACCGTCAAGATAGCAGAAGTATTTTTGGTGTGCTAAGCGTTCTAGGACTTTGTCAAGAAAGGGAAAAGGGTAGTGATCTTTTCACGTTGATTTGTTTAGTTTCCTATAGTCAATACACATCCTCCACCCCGTCACAGTCCTTGTGGGAACTAACTCATTTTTTCGTTTAGCACGACGGTGGTTCCTCCCTTTTTGGGGACGACTTGGACGGGGCTGACCCATTGGGAGTCTGAAATTGGGTAAATTATGTCGGCTTTCAGTAATTTGAGGACTTCAAGGCGAACCACTTCTTTAAGATTGGGGTTCAGCTTCCTTTGGTGTTCTCTTGAAGGCTTGAATTCCTCGACTATGGGTAGTCTGTGCATGCATAAGACAGGGTTTATACCTGTCAAGTCAGTTATTTTGTACCCCATGGCCTTCTTGTGCTTCTTTAATTCATCGAGAAGCCTTTCTTCTTGGTCTCCTGTTAGAGTGGAATTGATGATAACTGGACATAATTTTTCTTTGTCCAAGAAGACGTGTTTATGTCCCGTGGGTAGAGTCTTCATCTTGGGAGCCTTGGGCGCTTCTGTTGTTTCTAAAATAGTGATAGATTTGAGCTCCTCAAAGGTGGTCGTTGGCGCTTCTTCGGCTTTCTCTAAGTGTTGCAAGCATTGTTGAACCAATTCATTGGTAGAGAATTAGACTTGTGGGTTTCTTAGAACATTCTCTAACTCATTAGATGGCTCAGATATTTCCAATTGGGACATTTGGTGAATTGCATCTAGGAGAAAAACCTCCTCTTGAATGCTGGGTCCTTTCATGCTGTTGAGGACTCAGAACTGAATTGCTTCTTTTCCCAGTCTTAGAATGATCGTACCTGCTTCAACGTCAATGAGTGCCCTGGCGGTGGCAAGGAAGGGTCTGCCAAATATTATCGGGTATCTTAAATCTTGCTTGATATCCATGATGACAAAATCACATGGGACATAAGCATCTTTACCTATCCTGACCGGAATGTCTTCAATAATTCCTAGGGGTGCAGTGATAGTAGAATCAGCTAAATGAATCGTCATTGTTGTGGGTAATAAGTCAGTAAAACCCAATCTTTTACACATGGAGTAAGGCATAATTGATATGCTAGCTCCTAAGTCAGCTAATCCCTTCTTGCTTGAAGCATTTCCAATACAGCACAAGATACCGAAAGAACCAGGGTCCTTATTTTTCTTTGGCATCTTGTTAAGAATGATATCAGAGGTAGTCTGAGCTAGTTTAACAGTCTCTTGCTCCTCAGTAATGTACTTTCTTGATAGCAAAGTTTTTAGGTATTTAGCCCAAGCTGGTACTTCAGAGAGGGCATCGAGGAGAGGGATGTCAATATAGAGTTTCTTCATCGCCTCCTTAAAATTTTGGAATCTAGTGTCCATCTTAGTCTCTTTCAATCTACCTGGATATGGTATCCTAGGTTTATATTGCGGGACCTCTGACTCCTTGGGGGCTTGTTCCTTTTCCTTGCATTTTTCAGTCTCTACAGAATTCTCAGTTGCTAGACTTGGTCTTGCATTTGGAACAAAGACAGATGTATCATCATTATCATGCGTGATCCTTGTAGCTTCATGAAAGACACGACCTGATCTGGTAGTGACAACATTCAGTTGCTTCGGTCTATTCTAGTCATGTCTTGGGTTTGACTCTACTTGGCCAGGAAAAGTGCATGCTGGAGGTTTCAACTGGGAAGCAATTTGTGCTAGTTGAGCCTCTACAGCCTTCTGCTGAGCTTGCTGATTAACGAGCATAGTTTGTTGCAATTGTAGCATTTGCCTGATCATAGTTATCTCATCAGTGGGCTGGGAAGGGATATTTTCCTATTGAAATTGTTGTTTTCCTTGATGTGGTTGTTGTGGAGGTGGTGCTAACTGAGGCTACTGCGATTGTTGCAGCTGAGGGGGTAGTTGTGGGTGCAGAGGAGGATGGGTGTATTGGTAGTAAACAGAGGGATTCTGTTGGTAGTTGGATCTTGGTAGGTTATTTCTAAGGTTCCCTTGACTCTGGTTAAAGTTGCTTTGAAATCTTGGTGGCATCCTATTAGAAGATCCTCCTTGCGTTTGGTGATGTGGATTGGCAGTCCCCGCAGGATTTCCATATTGAAAACTTGGGTGGTTTCTTGGTTGATTAGGATTATAGTAAACTTGTCCAGGTATGGAATGAATGGAATTAACTTGTTCAGGCATTTTATCTTCAGGTTGTTCAATGATTGGTTCGTACTACTGTTGTGGTGGGTGCATATCCATCATCACATTGTAAAGCAAACTGCATGACAGAGTTGGGTGATCGGATGCGTGACAGGCTTCACAGGTCCCTGTGGCAGCTTTAGCCTATTGAATTTGAGGGTTTTTGTTCTTATTAAATTCTCCGAGCGAAGTTTCAAGAGCCTACTATTTATGAGCTATGGTCTTTAAGGCTTCAGCAATAGCCTTCATTTCCATTGATTCCTCAGCTTTATAAACTTTGAGAACTCCCTTGCCAGATGATCATCCCCAATTGGATTGATTCTCAGCTCCAAGTGTGACAATTTTCCAAGCATCCTCGTAGTTCTTTCTCATAAAGTTTCCTCCAGATGAGGAATCCAGAAATTGCTTGATGTCATCAATCACTCCCCTATAGAATGTTTCTATTAATTGATTCTGGGAGATACCGTGATGAGGACACTTTCTTAGAAGCTCTTTGAATCTTTCCCAAGCTTCTGTGAGTGATTCTCCAGGAAGTTGGGCAAAGTGGTTAATCTTCCCCCTAATTTCGTAAGTTAATGAAGGGGGGAATAACTTCTCCAGAAACTTTTCTTCCAAGGGGGGCCATGTGGTGATTATTGTCTCCCTATCAAGCGAGTTGTACCAGCTCAAAGCTCTTCCTGATAGAGTGAAGTGAAAAAGATGTAGCATTATTGCGTCGAAAGTAATTCCGGCCTGTGGGACCAGTCGACAAAGTGCCTTGAACCTCTTCAAGTGATCCATACAGTCATCTCCAGAACCTCCAGAGAATGAGATGCCCTGCATGATCTGAATCCATTGTGTCTGGATCTCGAAGTTGGGTATGTTGATGATCGGAGGCCAAAGTGGATGATTGTCTTCGTAGTTCTTAGGGACCGCATAATCCATCAATTGCATGTTTTTGAGCTCTAACTGGGCAGCTTGGTTAGCTACTTCGTTTTCAGCTCGGATGCAGGCCTATTCTTCCACTCGGATCTCGGCTTGAATCTGAGCACGGGTGTCAGCGATGAGTTGTGCTCTTTGAGCGGCTATGGTGGCATTGACCCTTTCCATGACTAGTGCTGCTTGGCGTTGATCTTCAGCCATTTGCCTGGCTCTTTGGCGGTTAACTCTGATGCGGTGGTGGAAGCTTCTCTCTACCTCAGAGTTGTACTCTAGATCAGGGGAGAATCTGAGGTTATGCGATGATTGCATACAAGTCTTCTACCTGAGTAGAGAAAAGAACACACCTTTTAGATGATGCCAAAGATATGATGAACTTAAGAAGATATGTACTAATGATTAAAGGAAAGTGTAAAACCCTAACCAACTAGCAAGATACTAAATGAAATAAAAACGTTCCATTGTCCCCAACAACGACGCCAATTTTTGATGGAGCTACCACTCACGTGGAATTGCGTGCACCACTAAAAATCCTAAAGATGGTAAGTTTTTAAGTTTAGCCTTGCTTATACTAGATCGAGAACTCCACCCACATATGATAAGATATGTGGAAGTTTTATCGTAGTATAGTTAAGGGTCGAATCCACGGGACAACGGTCTTGTTGGGAGCAACAAGATGGAAAACGTTAGAATCTCACTTAATCTCTTAGTAGTTGGTATCTAGATCGAAAGGTTTTATTTGGTTGTTTTTAAACTAAGAGCAAGTAAAGTAAAGAAAATAAGTAAATTTAAGGGTGTCAACAATGATAAGGGACCACTAGGATGTGATCGGCTTTCACCGCCACTACACATGGATCAAAACATGCAATATAAAACATAACCTGCAACAAGAGTCTAAACAGTTAGTATCTTTGTAGATTTAGTTTCCTTTCAGAGAACTAACTACGAGAAGTGTGGGAATGCTGCAACTCCATCCATCCCCGAATGAATGGTCACGTACTTTGCATCATTCCCTTCGCAAAGTGTGTTCCTCGACTTTATCAAGGTTGTACTTTCATACGTCAACTGATTCCATTTCATAGTATGAAAGTACAACGATGGAAGTGAGTTTACTCCACTTCTTGAACAACACTCCTAGATACCGAAACAGATGCATGGTGGATACATGCATCAAGAACCAACATTCAATTGAGATTTGAATCTAATAGTACAAACATAGACAATTCATACTAAAAGATAAAAGATAACACAAGTTGGTGATCAAGCAACAAGCATTCATTAAATGATTGATGTTGAACAGAAAAGAAAGCATCTCTATATTGCAAACTATGTATTACATTACATGAAGTGAAAACATGGGTAGCGGGGCTACTCCCCGCACCCTAGTGAAAGAGACTACTCGCTCATAGCTAGGACAAAGAAGGAGGCGAGAAGAAAGAGAGAGAGAGAGAGCATCATCCTCACAAAGGAGAGAGGAAAGTCAACCCCTTGGAAAGAGAGAGAATGATGATCTTCAAACTTCACAGGTTGCTCGATGATGATGTCTCCTCTTCCCACCTTCTTTGGCGAAGAGAGCAAAAGCAGCTTCAGGATGGAATGCAGATCTCAGACCGGAAGCCTTTGGGCGGAGGATGGAAGCTGGAATAGCTCTGGAGTAGTAGAGGCAACCTCTGGGCGTTTGAAAACTTGATGTCTTTTGGAGGACCCCTTGGGTCTTATTTATAGGCCTTAAGTGAAGTCCAAACGGTTTGGACAATTTTGGGTCCAAACGGTCTTGAAGACTGTTTGGACTTTGAAACCGTTTGGACCACGAGACCGTTTGGACCACGAGACTATTTGGGCTCCAAAATCGTTTGGACCCGAAGAACGTTTGGACTCCATGCGGTCTTGGTACCGTGTAACTCCATGCGGTCTTGGGACCGTGTGGCTTCATGCAGTCTTGGGACCGTGTGACTCCATGCGGTCTTGGGACCGGTTGGTTTCATGCGGTCTTGGGACCGTTTGTCTTCATGCGGTCTTGGGACCGTGTGACTCCATTCGGTCTTGGGACCGTGTGGCTTCATGCGGTCTTGGGACCGTGTGACTACATGCGGTCTTGGGACCATTTGGCTTCATGCGGTCTTGGGACCGTGTGAGTCCATGCGGTCTTGAGACCGGTTAAGTCTTTTGTGATTTTTTTGTGTCTTTTTCTGTAGGTAAAAAGGAGAAAAGTTAATCTAACAATATATTTGCAATAAAAGAGGATAACTAGAGATTCTATCTAATATATCTGAGGAAGAGTGTGGAAAACTTAAAGGAAATTACTAAGATAACATCACAAAATTGGAGGTTATCAGCATGGAACAGTCATCCTGTCAATGTTCATTCATTTCCTTGATCTCAGAGCAGATTGAGTGAGATGTGTGTGACATCAATATCACATATTGATTCACACGTGAATGCACATGCCTTTCTCAATCCTACTCATCAAGTGGCCAAGGATATCAAACTCCCTCAGAAGGGACAAATCCCATATCTATCACTCACCCCTCTAAAGCCCCATGTGTCAAAGCCACCCAATCATCACCTTTATAACAACCCATGTTTCAGGACTGCGTTTGATGATGTCAAAGTGTACCCAACGACATGTGTTGAGTGTAATGATTTCAGGTCTAAGAATCACACTCACCACCATCACTGTGAAAGATGACTGTGACTACCAAGTCATGGTTCCATGTGTCACTCTCACGGTGGTTCTGTCCGGTACCTTGTTCTCTAACAAGTACCTATGTGCTTGGTTTGATATCACTATATCATGACTAATGAGATTCTGTCATCAACCAACACACAATCTAGTCTTTAGTGTTATTGATGTCTGTGGTTATTTCCACAATAACAACCAACTAGGGACTAAACAAGAATGTATACTCTTAGCATCCGTATGATCTCATCATTTAGGTCCTCAACCCAAAAGCATACGTCATTGAGTAAAACAATTCTTTAGACATCTATCATGTTACACCATCATCTCAGAAACAGTTTAAACATATAGATCGGAAATTGCCTTTATTATTATTCAAATCATTTACAAAGTATCCCATTACAATCATTATATGACTTGCTCTATGGGCATACATACCAACAGACTCCCACTTGCACTTAGATCCAGTCACCAAGGAACCTCAGTCTGTGTGACCTAGCATGACCATCATGCTTCTGCTGAGAAAGGGCCTTAGTCAATGGATCAACTATGTTGTCTTCAGTTGGTACTTTGCAAATCTTCACATCTCCTCATTGTACGATCTCTCGTATTAGATGGAAACGCCGCAGTATGTGCTTGGACCGTTGATGTGATCTGGGTTCCTTAGCTTGTGCAATAGCTCCATTGTTGTCACAATAAATCTCAATTGCATCATAGCTATTGCGAACTACACCACGTTCTTCCTGATCCACATAGCCTCCTTTGCTACATGTGAAGTAGCAATATACTTGGCCTCTGTAGTAGAATCGGCAATTGTTTCTTGCTTGGAACTCTTCCAGCTCACAACTCCATTATTAAGGCAAAATACAAATCCTGACTGCGATCTGTAATCATCTTTATTGGTTTGGAAGCTTGCATCGGTGTAACCCTTTACAACTAGCTCTTCCTCACCACTGTAAATAAGAAACTGATCCTTAGTCCTTCACAAGTACTTTAGGATGTTCTTTACGGCTGTCCAGTAAGCATCCCCAAGATCTGACTAGTACCTGCTCGCCATGCTGAGAGCATACGAGACATCTGGGCGTGTGCATAACATAGCGTACATGATGGATTCGATGGTTGATGCATATGGGATCCCATTCATGTGCTCCCTCTCTTCACAAGATTGGGGACATTGAGCTCTAGAGAAGGTGACTCCATGTAGCATGGGGATGTTGCCTCTCTTTGAGTTCTCCATGCTCAACCGCTTCAGCACTTTATCAATGTATGTGCATTGACTTAGTCCGAGAAGCCTTCTAGATCTATCTCTATAGATCTTAATTCCTAGAATGTAGGATGCTTCTCCTAAGTACTTCATTGAGAAAGTATTCCCAAGCCAAGTCTTTACCTTCTCTAAGGCTAAGACATCATTCCCCATCAAAAGTATGTCATCCACATACAATATGAGGAATGTGGTCAAGATCCCACTAACCTTCTTATACACACAAGGTTCATCTTCATTTTGAGTAAAGCCAAACACTTTGACTTCCTCATCAAATCGAAGATTCCAACTCCGAGATGCTTGCTTCAATCCATATATTGACCTTTGTAGCTTACAAACTTTATTGGCATTCTTTGGATCTACAAAACCTTCAGGATGTGTCATGTGCACATCCTCATTTATATTCCCGTTAAGGAATGCGGTTTTAACATCCATCTGCCAAATCTCATAGTCATAATAAGCTGCAATAGCAAGCATGATCCTCATGGACTTAATCATGGCAACTGGAGAAAAGGTTTCGTCATAGTCAACACCTTGAACTTGTCGAAATCCTTTCGTAACCAATCTGCCTTTATAAGTTTTCACATTTCCATCCATGTCGGTCTTCTTCTTGAAGACCCACTTGCACCCTATGGGTTTTACCCCTTCGGGTAGTTCCACCAAAGTCCATACTTTGTTGGAGTACATGGATTCCATCTCGGATCTCATGGCTTCAAGCCATTTCTCAGAATCTGGTCCCTCCATAGCCTCTACGTAGGTAGTTGGATCATCATCTATGATTAACTCTCCACCTTCCTGAGTCACAAGGTATCCAAACCTCTAAGGTTCAAGGTGGGTCCTACTAGATCTACGAAGTCCTTGTGTTACCTGAGGAGAATGAGATTCTTGTGAATCTTCATATTCCTCTCGTACATCCACCGCTTCAATTTTTTCTTGTTGGGCTTGAACATCTTCAAGCTCTATATTCCTCCCACTACTTCCTTCGGAAATAAATTCATTCTCTAGGAATACAACATCCCCAGCAACAAACACTTTGTTGTCAGTAGGGTGGTATAAGTAATATCCCCTCATTTCCTTGGGGTATCCAACAAGATAACATTTATCAAATTTGGGTCCAAACTTATCAGGAAACATTTTCTTGACATAAGCCTCACAACCCCAAATCTTCATAAAAGACAATCTGGGATGCTTCCCATGCCATATCTCATATGGTGTCTTTTGAACCGAATTAGATGGTACTCGGTTAAGTGTAAACGTGGCGGTTTCAAGAGCATAACCCCAAAAAGAAATTGGAAGATCAACAAAACTCATCATTGATCGCACCATATCCAACAATGTGCAATTCCATCTTTTAGACACACCATTATGTTGTGGTGTTCTAGGCGGAGTCCATTGTGATATAATACCACGGGTTTGCAGAAGGTCCTCAAACTCCTGGCTTAAGTATTCTCCACCTCGATCGGATCGAAGTGCCTTAATACTTTTACCAAGTTGGTTCTGTAATTCATTCATGAAATCCTTGAACCTTTCAAGGGTTTCTGACTTATGTTTCATCAGGTACACATAGCCATACCTACTGAATTCATCAGTAAAGGTAATCAAGTATTGATACCCACCTCTGAAATTAGTTCTAAAAGGCCCACATACATCAATATGTATGAGTCCTAATAGATCACTAGCTTTCTCACCTTTACCTGAAAAGGGAGTCTTGGTCATCTAACCCATCAAACAAGATTCACATGTCTCTATTGATTCATAATCAAAAGAGTCTAGATAACCATCTTTATGGAGTCTAGAAATGCGCTTGTCATTTATGTGCCCTAGACGACAATGCCAAAGATATGTTTTGTTTGAGTCATTGAGTTTTTGCCTTTTGGTGTTTATGTTGTATACACTTGTCTCCAAATCTATCAAGTATAGACCATAAGACATTGGGGCACTGCCATAAAAGATCCCATCTTTAGAAATGGAACATTTTCCATTCTTAATAAGAAATTCAAATCCATCTTTGTCCAAACAAGAGACGGAAATGATATTCCTATTTATGGCAGGTACATAATAGCAGTTCTTCAACTCTATTATTAGCCCACTTGGTAGAGTTAACTCATAGGTTCCTACGGCACTGGCGGAAACTCTTGCCCCATTGGCAACACGTAGTTCAACCTAACCTTTCCCCAAAGGCCTACTTCTCTTAAGATCCTTCGCATTTGAACAAATGTGAGATCCGCATCCGGTATCAAGTACCCATGACGAAGAAGTAGTAAAGTTAATCTCTATCACGTATACACCAGAAGTAGAGATCTCTATCTCTGACTTCTTCTTCCATCGTTCCTTCCATCCTCTCCATGTAGAAGAAATTGGTTTGGCGAGAGAACCCTTCCCTCCCTTACCTATCATTCCATTGATCTCTATTAATGAACTTTCTTTCTTCTTCACCAATGCTTTAAGCGTACATAGAGTGTATTCAAAGGCTTCTGGTATATTTGGATTGTGTAGAACACTTCTGACAGTCCTCAACCAGTTATGGAATTAATTCTCAATTAATTTTCCCATTTTAAAAGATGATTCCTTTGCCATTCTACAAGAGAAAATTGCATTTTGTCAAAACTCCTTTTGATTTGATTTGAATAAAATTTGACGATAGTTAATTAGGCCTTTAATTAATTACCGCTCCCACTATTTTGACTCAAACTAACAACCCTCACCATCAATTTGGAAGACTGCAACGTACAATCTTCTAGTGGGTCAAGATCCTGAAATCCTCTGAGCCATGTACCAGCCAGGGCTGTCACCCATAACTCAGATCTTCCAGGTAGGAAACTCTTGCCAATTGCATCATATGCAACTCTTTTCCATGAACATCTCCATGCCTCAAGGTACTAGATCCCATCTAGATCACCTTGTTAAGTCTGACCCAAAGCCAACACGATGAATATGCACCCTGTTAGGGTAGACCCACACATTCATCCTTCACGCTTCGATGAGATAAACGGTGTACCACACTAGGGCGTGCCCACACTTGGTCGATTAATATTTTCATGTGTGTCACATTTGGAAGGCATCTAAAACTTAATATTTAATGAGAGATTTGGTTTTTATATACATATACATATCCAATCACCACAATATATAGTACGTATCATATACATGCTATATCCCACAGAAAACATGCAAAATGATAAAAGCAATGATTATGGCCATCCTATTGTGATTCCTCGAGCCAAGAGGAATCACGGTCATCTAGGTCTACATCACATGCAACATGTACAAGATGAAATCTGTGCCTGCCTTTCTAGGTTTGATCAGCTCATCTCCATGACTGATCAGCTCACCATCAAGTTGGTTGTTCGGGTGCCACCTGCCGATCGATTGGCGCCTCTAGCCGATCAGTTCACTGGTCATCGTACATCTCCTCAAGTCGCCACGCGCTTGTCTCGCTCCTCGAACCGGTCGTCTGGAACACCAACCGATCAGTTCAAACCTTGAACTGATCGTCTCAGGTCGTCCGCAGTTCTTTGACATAACAGGAAATAAAATCTATCCTATTTACAATTGAATTGTGAAACCCCAAGTTACATTCGGGGGGAGCAAAGGTATGAAAAGAAATCTTGAATTATTTCGAGTTACATCAGGAATAGAAGGAAGGGAATCGGTGTGCAGATCGAGATACAAGCAACCATATACAGCCACACACAGATATAGGGTTTATAGGCCATAACCATGCTACACATCCACCACAAAACTCATTTAAGGGCGACGTGTATCGAGTGCATTAATATTACATATCATATATGTATATTTGGGATTTGTGGATTGGACATGCATAAAGCCAATTTTATTCGCATCATATGAAATAAATAAAGGCAAAAAACCAAAATCGATCATATCGATAATCTTAAAATATAGAGCAGTTGACGTGGCTTTGTTACCACTGTTGGGTTTTAAGGGAGACAGAGAAGCAGCGGAAACAAAAATTTTCTCCCTCAAACCCAGAACAAAAGGAATTGTGTCAACGTCTATACAATAGGAAAGATGGTTTGTGGATGCATACCTTGTCCCGAGGCTTGCTCGGCGACAGTACCTCGTGCCTTGCGCGGTCTTTACCTCCGGTCTTGGACGGTTTCTGTGCAGCTCCTGGTCACACCGGGACTGAAGACTCCTGGTCTCACTGGGACTGTCGGGATTAACAGTTGTCCTCCGAGCAGCAGAAGTCTCCTGCCTCTACAATCATCCACACAGACTGCCTGGAACTCCGATCTCCTTGTCCCACAAGGAATCGAAAGGAGTCACACCCTCCTGTCGGTGTACTAGTCGCCAACACACTCTCCTACCACCAGTCGCTTTCTGTAGTTGTCTTTCCCTTGTTGTGCCTGCCTTATCGGGTAGCACTTGCTCGGGCTCTCTCGGTTACCAAAACCAGAGAAAATGACAACTTCACAGAGCAACTGGTTACACTGAGTTGTACTTTGAGAAGCCCCCAATACCCCTATATATATAGGAGGGTCATGGGATAGGGTTCTCTATCCCGGGCAATGCGGGACTAAAGCAGGAGTAGATGGGTTCGAGATTTTCCACAAAAACAACCAACTACGAAACCTGAACCGATCGTTTCAAAACTGAAATGGTCGGTTGGGGATCTGAGCCGTTCGGTTGACACCTCAACCGATCGGTTGGGACCCATGAAACGATCGGTTCACTACTGAACCGGTCGGTTCGTGGTCCTGATCAGTTCCTGATTGACTTTTCTTCTTTTTTTTTCTAATTGGTATCAAAGATCAATCCTTGTTCCAATCAAATTGGGCAAGTGAAACGAAAGGAAATTTCTCACAAATCTTACTTTCCCAACTTGCCCGGTTGGACTTGAATTGATCGTTTCAACACTTAAACGAATAACTTCACCCTTTCCATGAGCCGATCGACTCACCAGTTGAGTCGATCGGTTCACCAAGCTCAGCCGATCAGTTCATCACATGAGCCAATCGGTTGGGAGTACAGATTGTGCAGAATCGGTCAATCGCAGTTTCAATCAATCCAATACTCTAATCAACCAGTCCAACACCTTGAACACTATGATACTGAGCTATCAATTGATTGAGTATTTAATTGAACTACTAAACTCCTTTAGTAATCAATCTAAACATGTTTTTGGACAAACTCCTATTCCAGGTTAAATCCTATGTGTGTGACCCTGCAGGTCCATTTCACGTTGGCAGTGAAAGTCCATAACTTTTATGACTTCACAAGAAAAGAGCGGTGCCTAGTCACACATCAGTGCTACCCAAGTGAAATAGAAAGTTGGAGAACAACTTTCAATCCTACAATCCATGAATGGTGTTATAGTGAATGTATAATTCCTTTTTCACTGATATTCTGAATGAACTCGAGGCATGGAACAGTCATCCTGTCAACGTTCATTCATTTCCTTGATCTCAGAGCAGATTGAGTGAGATGTGTGTGACATCAATATCACATATTGATTCACACGTGCATGCACATGCCTTTCTCAATCCTACTCATCAAGTGGCCAAGGACATCAAACTCCCTCAGGAGGGACAAATCCCATATATATCACTCACCCCTCAAAAGCCCCATGTGTCAAAGCCACCCAATCATCACCTTTATAACAACCCATGTTTCAGGACTGCGTTTGATGATGTCAAAGTGTACCCAACGACATGTGTTGAGTGTAGCGATTTCAGGTCTAAGAATCACACTCACCACCATCACTGTAAAAGCTGACTGTGACTACCAAGTCATGGTTCCATGTGTCACTCTCACGGTGGGTCTGTCTGATACCTTGTTCTCTAACAAGTACCTATGTGCTTGGTTTGATATCACTATATCATGACTAATGAGATTTTGTCATCAACCAACACACAATCTAGTCTTTAGTGTTATTGATGTATATGGTTATTTCCACAATAACAACCGACTAGGGACTAAACAAGAATGTATACTCTTAACATTTGTATGATCTTATCGTTTAGGTCCTCAACCCAAAAGCATACGTCATTGAGTAAAACAATTATTTAGACATCTATCATGTTACACCATAATCTCAGAAATAGTTTAAACATATAGATCAGAAATTGCCTTTATTATTATTCAAATCATTTACAAAGTATCCCATTACAATCATCATATGACTTTCTCTATGGGCATGCATACCAACAATTGCATCAATCAACCAAACTTAATTTCAGAAATGTAGAAATGATCACAAAGTGATAAGGAATTGATTGCAATAATAAAATTAAGGGTTCAAGTTATAAAACCCGCCTCCAATTGAGCTCGAAAGCTCCAAGCTCATGGAAACAATGGTGGATGAAGCTCTTGCAACTCCCCGTAGGCTCGTCCTCAAGCTTTTGGTTGAAAAGTTTGGCTAGGGTTGAAGAGGAGATCGAAATAAGAAGAAATCAATGATTTATTTTCTATTTCCACCATGGAATCAAGAAGAACGAGGTCAAGGGATTACCAACAGGTTGGGGATCATCCTCCTGATCCTCCACAGCTCCTTGGTCATTTTCCAAGCAAGGGGAAAGAAAGCAATATGAAAAAGTCTTTGTTTTGGCTTGGAAAAGGTACTTTTATAAGAAAATTTATGACAGAGAAAATATCTTATAAAAGTATTTTAATTCCAAAATTGTTGCCACCACTTCCCCCTTGGTTTCTGGCATGCAAGGGCATCTCTATCCCCCCTGAGCTCCCTTCCATTATCCATGAATTAAGGGAAAAGAAATTAAGCACCTTAACCCTTATAATAAGAATATCCATATTTGAGTGGAAATTCTTTTTCTTATAATAATGGTGAGTGGAATTTCACCTCCTTAGGATATTCTTGTGCCTTTGAAAGGCTTTAAGCTCATCCACACACATCTGAATCCAACCATTTTTATTTTTTTTGAAGGCCCTTTAATTAATACATTCATTTTTGCCCTAAATTGAATTAGGGTTTCACTTAGGATTAAATCTTGATTATTTTAATATCAAGATTCTCTCTCCTCCAACTTAATTCAAATGAGGCTCCCCTCTCATTTTATTTGCTCTACATGATGACAAGAAACATTAGGGACCTTATTAAAGTGGTATATTGGATATTGAACCCTAGGTTTTGGGTAAATTGCACTCTATACCAAATCTAGGTTTTAATGCACAAGGATTGCTTTACAAGCTTAATCTTGGTGCCCAAGCTTGTGAAAACCATACCACTACATCATATTCATTCTTATGATGTCTCAACATCATTGGAACATCTTATCATGCAAGATTTGCAATTTAACCCCTCAACTTGGATAATGTGCACATTAGTCCAAAATAGGCAAACATTGCTTCAACATTGTTCAAACAGGACCAAAATTGAAACATAAGTTTCTCATGAGCCCTAATTACTTTTCCCAAGATAAAATTAAGCATATACTCAACCTTATTAGGCAAAAAATCTAGGGTTAACACATAACCCAGGTTAGGGGTGTTACAAATTATAAACCCCTAACAAGGATTTCGTCCCCGAAATCCCAGGAAAAGGAGAGATAGATTATTCAGTTGTCATACCCTCAAGTCTCCAAATAATATCTTAATATCATGGATATATCATGGATTATGTAATCCACACAAAGTTCCTTTCATTGATTCAACCTTATCAATGTTTATGTTTATGCAGAGCATAAACCCCTAACGTATGATGTCCATATTATTGAAAGGAAAAAGCATAAAAGAGCATACTTCTATCATCACCCAAGAATATTTATCAAAAGGAAAAACATATATATCTAACAGAGATAATTCACTCAGCAATCCTTTATTCATTTAGGAAAGTTCACTTAGCAAACTCTATGTAATTGGGAATGTTCACTTAGCTTTTCCTTTTAGTTGGGAATGTTCACATAGCTTTTCCTATTAGTTGGGAATGTTCACATAGCTTTTCCTTTTAGTTGGGAATGTTCACATAGCTCTTCCTATTAGTTGGGAATGTTCGCATAGCTCTTCCTATTAGTTGGGAATGTTCACATAGCTCTTCCTATTAGTTGGGAATGTTCACATAGCTCTTCCTATTAGTTGGGAATGTTCACATAGCTCTTCCTATTAGTTGGGAATGTTCACATAGCTCTTCTTATTAGTTGGTAATGTTCACATAGCTCTTCCTATTAGTTGGGAATGTTCACATAGCTCTTCCTATTAGTTGGGAATGTTCACATAGTTTTCCTTTTAGTTGGGAATGTTCACATAGCTCTTCCTATTAGTTGGGAATGTTCACATAGCTCTTCCTATTAGTTGGATTATACTCTCTAGATTGTTTCAGAATGACTACTTGATCAGAGTAATAAAAAAGATAACAATCTAAGAGTTTCATACTTGCCTTATCTTCAATAATCATATACCTATCCAGGGTATATAAGTATGGATATTAAGTAGTATGCGCTTTATTTTCTATCATATTCCTCACTTTTCATATTATTATACACACAGGGTTTTCCATTCCTAGATTTTCTCCAGGCATCACTTCTATATCTCATCTTTCAACACACAGATAAGGGAGATTATAGATTTTTTAAGGAACACTGAGTAGGATATAATTTCTCATCTCCCTTGTGTCCTTATAGGACTAGTCAAAGGAATTCAAAAACAACTACTTTCATATCTTTAACACATAGAATCATAATATTAAGTATCGGATTGAATATATTTTATTTAAGTATCGCCCCTCAAGGTCACCTACCACATTAGGTTGATTTCAACACATAGTGTCCAGTTACCTCATGTTGCTACTTTTGCCTTCTCTTAATGGCTACTGCCCTGGTGTACTAGGCATTTATTGCTCTGGTGACACCAAAAACTTGGCTTTTCAGAATATTTAGGCAAATGTCTCTAAAATTATAGAGATCTTACCTTAATTCTCATCTTATTGCCCCTCCTTGGGCACTACCATCACAGATGTACTGTTTCTCTAAACTTATGGCAGAGTCTACATTCTTTCCATATGATAATCTTTCCCACATTTCCACTATTTTAACATGACCATGTCACTCAGGAATCCTTCCAAAGCCCAAAGTTTATGCATTAAAGACTGGTAACTTAGGTTGTAATACTAGTATCCAGTCTTCTATATGCATTACTGTTGTCCTATCCTGCCCTTCAAGAGCATAACATAGGATTCTGTATCCTAATTAGGTCAAGGTGGGAATTCTCAGGCACTTGTTCTCCTCTTGCCTGGTCCCATACACCCTCTCCTGGTGCAACAAAATTGCCCTTAGCAATGTGTTCCTCATGTTCTCCAGTCATTTTCAAGTTCTTCTTATCCTATGTGAGCAGAAGATACTATCACATAAACTGGAAGACACTTAGAACAGACTCTACAACCTTAGTCCTATGTCTCTGTAGACTCAGAGAACCTAGAGCTCGGATACCACTTAATTGTCACATACAACTCTCAAAAACAAGATTAACTAATGCGGAAGCGTTCACTAAGCAGCGGATTACCAAAAATCACTAAAAATTAAAACCTTTTTTTCAAGAGATCCATCAAAGGAAAACTTTCTCACAAAGAACCAAAGTAACACATTTACATTCTTGTTCAAAGGTACATATTCTGTATCATCTCCTTTTGAGAATTACAAGCATTGACTGTTGTGTCAAGCTAAACACAGACAGTATAAAATCTTGAGGCACTGAGCCAAAATCTCAAAAGCACTAACTAAAACTCCGAGGACCTGAGAGTACAGAGACGACACATAGGACTCTAACTACATCTATACAAGGCATAACAGCCAGTGTCTCCACCTGAGACTTCACTGCTGTCCCTGCTGCTGTTGTTGCTGTCCTTCACCTACTGAAGGATTCTTGCCTCCTCGTCTGCATCCACCTAAAAATGTAGTTCCCACGGGGGTGAGACAATTGTAAATTGTCCCAGTGAGAGATATAACTCTCTGCCAAAAACATTATTATTGCAGCTTAAGAAGATAAATATACACAAAGGAATCATATTTGTTTGGCAGCGGTTAATTCAATGTCTAATAGATTAGAACATCATTCTTATCAAAAGCATTGCAGCTATAACTTGATAGCACAACATGTCACTTATCATTTAAGGAATATGAAGAACATGTATAACATTTATTCACTATAGAATTATTATCACAACATTTACTCTCTTCAGGCTTAGATTATATATCTAAAGCTTGACATTGTCATTGGGGAGTCATGTCCTGTAGCCATACTCTTTTCACAAAGTGTTCGGATCATAGTCCCTCAACCCACCAAGCACAATTCCTTTTCTTAACAGGTTCATCATCATGATTATAGCATCTGGGTATTTGAACCCATAACTCACCATAGGATACTTATTACCACTTATTAGGTAACTTAATACCTTTAGATCATCTGATCAAGGACATCATGATTCTTGCTACATAATGTATTGCACATAGTACACAAAGTTCAATGATTCTTACTACACAAAGCATATGAAGGCTTATAAAGCCTATAAAACATTCTCAACAACAAAGCATCATAGCCCATACATGGCTATGCTCATCTTCTCAACATATCTGCATGATTAGTAATCATGACACAATTACATATCAATATCATGCAGTACAAGGGTTATCTTATTACATTCATAACCCATTAGTCTGTATTTGAGCTTCACATTGGATTACCTTGTGTTAAAATTTCACATAGAAGTACCCTGTATTAGGGTTCACATAGCATTAACTTGTCATAGGGTTTCACATAGCATTACCTGTATTAGGGTTCACATAGAAAGGAATCAATATGGATAATCATAAGTATTCGATCATACTTATCTATTCTCATCATTCATCATTAAATGAATTATCAAGACATAGCATGAGTTCCTCTCTCATCTTTGCCAGAATATGATTACATCATAGTTTATAGGTTTGGATTAACCTTTTTGTAAGGCATGTTAGCCTACATTCAACAGGGTACATTACATCTCAATGTAACCATTGACATGACACATCTCATGTGTCATTCATCCAATTATATTGGATTTATAACACATCAGGGTATACCAGTGTTAGGGTGTTGGATGTGATATCTATCATATCTTGGATGTATCACTTCCCTCAACACCTTTATCTTACTTGAGTTCATACATTTAGCTTGTATTAGGGTATTCCCCATCCTAATACTTTATGCTCCAGTTCATCACATTTATCATGTAAAGTAGTGGTCATTAATCACTCACTTAGAATATACAACCATTGCCAATAATATGGACTCATCCTTGAGTTAGGAATTATTAATATTAGGATATTCATTATCAACCTCTCTAGGTGTCACATTTGTCATAACATTAATCACTATTCCATTACTAGGAATAGTATTCTCCATATTTATAATTCGAGGATTCACATAGAATATTCCATACATTTATGGATTTCACATAGTATTATTCTCCAATAGAGTTTTACATAATCATCCTTCTATATCAAGGATTCACCTAGTATTATGTGAAATTAGGATTTCATAACACATCACCCAATGATAGAACTTCGCATAGAATTAGTAGCACAACCCAATATTAGGGTTTGATATACCTTTATCCCATTTTAGGGATTAGGGTTTACCATTCACATCCAAGTTGGGTTTCTCTTTCCTCATACCCAAATTAGGGTTAGGATATACAATTCCCATTAAATTAGGGTTTCCTTCATTGTTACACTAAGTTAGGGTTACATCATCACCCTTGATTTATAATAACACTCAGTTTTGCCCTAGATTAAGGTTTCCCACATAGCTTTGCTCTAATTAGGGTTTCATACATAGAATTTCTCTAATTAGGGTTTCACATATAGCTTTGCTCTAATTAGGGATTCACACATAGCATTGCTCTAATTAGGGTTTCACACATAGCATTTCTCTAATTAGGATTTCACACATAAATTTTCTCTAATTAGGGTTTCACACATAGCATTGCTCTAATTAGGGTTTCACACATAGCACTGCTCTAATTAGGGTTTCACATATAGCATTGAGTATCTAAATAGGTTCACCATATTGGACCTTCAATTACATGAGGTATTCAAATGGATTAATCATGTTGATCTTCACAAAGTTAATTACTTAAACCCTCAATGATCTTGGTTCTCATACATCAATTGGTTGAAAACCATTTGAACAAGTTATACTTGAACCCAATTGGACAAAGTAGGTATTGAAACCGTTTGCACTTTGAGTCTCCAAACGGTTTGAGATCGTTTGGTCCCAAACGGTCTTGAGACCATTTGGACCCAAACGGTCTTGAGACCGTTTGGTCCAAACCTTCTTAAAACCGCATCGACCAAAAAGGCATTTCAATACTCAATCGACTCAATGTTTCAATTCATGGACCAATTAAAAATTGAACCAATAAAGCATTTATCAATTGGACCACTGAATCACCATTCAATTAGACCTTCAATTCAGGGTTTTGAACCCAATTGGACTAGGTTTTATGATCAAGAAACCATCACTTAGAGTTTGAAATCAAGGATCCATCAATGGTTGACATTGTGGAACCAAATCAATTGAACTCAATGAAATATCATCATCACATGATATGACCTGACCTCAAACAGTCTTGGATGACCACCAAACGGTCTTGAGACCATTTGGTTGATCTCCAAACGGTCTTGAGACCGTTTGCCCATTCCATCATCAAACACCATGACATCCAATTAGGGTTTTGAACCATTGGATCGATTATCAAATCAACACTTAGTTGCAAATCCATTTGGTACCTTTGGACCTTAAAAAACTTATCCATACTTAACCCAAAACCTCCAAATAGTCTTGTGTGACCCCCAAACGGTGTTGAGACCATTTGGGTGATCCCCAAATTGTTTTGAAACCGTTTGGGTCAATCAACCCAAAACATCATCTCAAACAATTTTAAAATGAACACTTAGCCGATTAGGGTTTGCAATTAAGGAATCAATCACATTTGAATCCATCAAGGAAAACCAATTGGAACCATTGGATCAAGATCCAAGTACCACAACATATATCTTTAAACAGTCAACCATTCCAAACGGTTTGGAACTCAAACCACCAAACGGTTTGGTGAAATCGTTTGGACCCAACATTGAAACCGTTTGCCCTAGATATTTGGGGAGATGTGTGATTATTATGATGTCATCATCATCAAGCTCCAAACTCACAAAATCTACTGTGATTTCCATGGAGATTGCATCAATCAGCCAAACTTAATTTCGGAAATGTAGAAATGATCACCAAGTGATAAGGAATTGATTGCAATAATAAAATTGAGGGTTCAAGTTATAAAACCCACCTCCAATTGAGCTCCAAAGCTCCAAGCTCACGGCAACAATGGTGGATGAAGCTCTTGCAACTCCGCCTAGGTTTGTACTCAAGCTTTTGGTTGAAAAGTTTGGGTAGGGTTGAAGAGGAGATCGAAATAAGAAGAAATCAATGATTTATTTTTGATTTCCACCATGGACTCAAGAAGAACGAGTTCAAGGGCTTACCAACAGGTTGGGGATCGTCCTCCTGATCCTCCACAGCTCCTTGGTCGTTTTCCAAGCAAGTGGAAAGAAAGAAATCTGAAAAAGCCTTTGTTTTGGCTTAGAAAAGGTACTTTTATAAGAAAATTGATGAGAGAGAAAATCTCTTATAAAAGTCTTTGAATTCCAAAATTGTTGCCACCACTTCCCCCTTAGTTTCTTGCATGCAAGGGCATCCCCATCCCCACTGAGATCCCTTCCATTATATGTAACATCCCTGACCTGGGTTATAACCTAACCCTAGAAGTTTTGCCTAAATATGTAATTAAACACATGTAATTATCTTTTAGCAGGTAATAAAAGCTCCTAAGGAACATATGTTTCCATTCCTGTCCCCTAGGAACAATGTTGTAGTATTGTTTTGCAATACATGGATCTATGTGCAAATTACCCAGTTAAGGGATTAACTTGCAAATTTCACATGTTGAGATGTTCCTCTGATGTTGAGACATCATGAAGATGTTTATGATGAAGTTTGAGGGATTTCCCAAGCTTGAGCACCAAGGTGCAGCTGTGGAAGCAACCCATGTACTTGAAAACCCTAAATTGGTATAAAGTGCAATTTACCCAATTTGAGGGGTGCAACTTGTAAAATACATCATCTAAAATATCTTTTATGACTCTTGGCATCATTTAGAAGAGAAATGATGAAAAGGTCACTTCATTTGAATAATCATATAATAAAGAACACCTTGTGATTGAAAAATCAAGGTGTATGTATAATAGCCCTTTTATGTGTATCCTTTAGTGATGGGTTGATCCTTTTGCCCTCAATTCTTGACCTTAGACGGATTTTGTCCTTAGAAACAAGATGTGGGGACGTGCAAAGAAGAAAGGAAGGACTTAGATGAGAAATGAGGAAAGCATATGTTCTTATGTTGAAATTTCACCTAAGTATATGTACTACTTCTCTCACTTAGCAAGGGAACTATCCTCTCCTTTTCATTTCTTTTCCCCTTGCTCAAAACCGACCAAGGCTAAGCTCTGGAGCAGAGAAGGACGACCAAGGGTCCTAGGTAAGTTTGGATCATCCCTTTTGCTTGAATTCATGGAGGAAACTCGTTTTCAAGGTTGAATTCATGGCTAGCTCACCTAACTCTATCTTTCTAGCCATTCCTTTTCAACTTTTCCTTAGAGAATTCACCTTGGCCGACCTGTGGAGCTCAAAGACGCCATTAAAGCTTGGAGCTCAAGGAACAACCTTTAGGCGGGTTTTATAACTCTAAACCTTATGCTTTGATTATACACCTTTTTCTATGCATATAGTTGCTAGTTCTTCTTCTTCCCTATCTTCCCTTGCATCCTTGCAAGCAAATTCGTGAATAACTTCTACTGTTCTTAAGGTAGAAGATAAGGGCGTTAATTCCTATGCTTATCCACAGTTTTCCACTTTACTAAACGGTCCCAACCAATTGCCCATACGGTTTACACAACAGTTTGGTGGGCAAACGGTTTCAAGGTCGTATGAAGGCAAACGGTCTTCAAGACCGTTTGGTCGCATTGACCAAGCAAAGACCGTATGAGAATCTTGTTTATAATTATGTAGATTAATCACCCACAAAAGTTGAGGGATTAACTCCAAAGGAATCGTGAGATATAAGCAAATCAATTAGCAAAACCAATTGAATTAAGTTATGATTTTCAATCTGTTTAATTGTCCCTTATTTGGGAAAACGGTCTCAAGACCGTTTAAGATGGTTGACCAAATGTTGACCGTTTGGTATTACTGTTCATAATGATGTTAATTAACGACTCACCAAATTTGATGGATTAATTCCAAACGAGTCATGAGTTGAAGGATGATTAATAGGGCAAACCCTAATTGAAATCAGTGCTGAAATTCCAATGAGTTAATTAGTGATTTTGGGTTGATTAGCCCAAACGGTCTCAAGACCATTTGGGGAATCATCCAAACGGTCTCAAGACCGTTTGGGGATCACCCAAGACCATTTAGAGGTCTGGGGTCAAGTATAGTTGACCAATTGAAGGTCCAAATGTACCAAATCATATTGCAATTAAGTATTGATGTGATGATTAACTCAATAGATCAAACCTTGATGAATTTTCACTAGAGTCCAAGGGATGGATGGGAAAACGGTCTCAAGACCGTTTGGAACTCATCCAAACGGTCTCAAGACCGTTTGGTGTCAACCCAAGACCGTTTGGAGGTCTAGGGTTAAGGTAATTTGATCAATTAAGGGCCCAATTGCAGTGGGTTATTGAAATAATCAAATTGCTGATTTGTGACTTAATTAAGGTTCAACCCCTATCAAATCAACTTATATTTTGATGATTTCTTGGGAAAACGGTCTCAAGACCGTTTGGAGGACATACAAACGATCTCAAGACCGTTTGGGCCAAGTTTGGGCCCAATTGGAGGTCAATTGATAGGTTCAACTTTGAATTGATTCACATTGTTGAATATTGATGACCATTCATTTTGAAACCCTAATTGAGATGGACTTAACCCTAATTGGCTTTCAATTGAGGGTTAGTTTTGGTGCCCAATTGATTGAGGCTCATCCTAATTGACTCAATTTATAAGTGGTTAACATGGATTTGGCCAATTGAGGGCTTCAACATACTTAATCATAAACATTTGTAACTTTTGAACCATGTTGGAGGTCCAAACGGTTTGAGCCCTTTTGGACCAAACGGTCTCAAGACCGTTTGAGGCCAAAAATCTCAAGACCGTTTGGGTCCAAACGGTCTCAAGACCGTTTGGGCTCAAACGATCTCAAGGTCGTTTGGACCAGTCGATCTCAAGGCAAGTTGATCAAACGGTTTCAAACCGTATAAGCTCAAACGGTTTGGAAAGTCAAACCTAGCATACGGTCAACGCACCCAAACAGTTTGGGCAATCGACCTTGAGGTCATACGGTCTTGGAGTCAAACCTAGCAAACGGTCAACGCACCCAAACGGTTTCAAATCGTTTGGTGGTTGAAGGTTGAAACCGTTTGGAGGTTTTCAAGGTTATTTATACATAATCACTTGAAGTTGTAATTGGTTCAATGGTGATCTAAACTAAACCCTAATGGTAACTTAGAACATTAAGGGACTAAGTGATTAATGAATTGACCAATGATGGTGATCATGAGGTAAATTACCAAAATACCCTTGAGGGGTTTAATTGAGTAATACCTTTTTCTAATGAAACCCTAATCACATGTTAATGATGTTTTGGCTTATGCTAATCAATGAAGACTCAACCCAACCTGATCTAGAGTGGTGTTATCACCATTTACTAGTAAGAGGAGAGAGAAAGTATCATTAGAGAGAGAAAGTACCCTTTTATAGTGGAAACTTAAGTAAAGTACCTTCAATACACATGAATGTGCATGATTAGGGTATGATCCACCAATGTGAGATCATGGAAACCCTAATTATGATGTTTAGTGAATCTTAATCCTATCTAGGAGCTTTAATGATGATGTATCTCATACATGATGATGTTATGAGATCAATTCACCAATAGGTGAATAGTAAACCCTAATTGATGAGATTCAGGGAAACCTAGCTCTTGTAAGAGTAGGGAGATACAACTTCTTTAAATGAGTTATTTACTGTTATCAGTTGAATTGACCATGCAGGTTCCTATGTGAGGATGATCATATCCAGGTATGGATGATGATGCCATATTCATTGAAAGCATGTTGTCTGCTTTATGAATAGTGATATATCCTGGTACCTTGATAGTGGCATCTTATGAGATTGATGGGCTGTGAGAGCCATGAGTATCATCAAGGTCATGCTTAACAGATGACTTGTGATGAGAGGATTGAGAAAATGGTAATTGATGTAAGTTAGACTTGTTACATTTAGTATCCTTCCTTCTTAACTGCCATGCTAATGTTTAAATATTCAAGAACATGTATGTTATCTGATAAGTGATAACTTATGAGTTTGGTAGGTTGAATGAGTCATGAGTAATATGTGCTGATGATTATCAAAGGTCATATTATTTAGATGACCAAATAAAATAAGATGTTCTTGGTAATAAATGTTATAATTAGTCCAGGGGTTTGGACTCTCACTTTCCGGATTCTTAGTGATAAGATGTTTAGGGATTGATATCCCTATGTTAAATTATGGAATGTGATCCCAATATAGAGTGTCACTATAAGAAATTCTATTACAAGACAATCCTATGAAAGGCTTAACTGCAGACTTATGGGTGATGAATGTAAATAACCCTTGTGTCACTTGAGTATGGTTAAGTATGATTTCATGTGTACTAATCATACAGTTATGTTGCGGTTTTGGAATCCTAACACCTTGTAGAAAAGGGTATGGCTACAGGCCATGATATCCCTTATTATAATTCCAGGTGATGGATATATGATCTAAGCCTGAAGAGAGTCAGTGTGGTGATGATGGATTTATAATAAATAAATGTTATACATGTCTTTTGTTTTTCTAAAAGAAAAGAGATATGTGGGTTGATTTAGAGATGCTTTGCTTCTAGTAGGAGGTATAGATTACAATTTGTGAAACATTGTTCTAACTACTCTTAAAATATATATATGACCTCTTTGTGTACTGTCTTTTCTCTTCTTCTGTAATAATCATGTTTCTGGCGAAGAGTTATAACTCCCGCTGGGACAATTTTTAAAATTGTCTCACCCCGTAGATTTCAATTGTTTTTAGGTGGTCATCAAGGACGAAGGGACCAATCTCTAGGTGACCAGTATCAGTAGCAGTAGTACCCGAAGCAACAGTAAATCCCAGGTGGAGATTCAGATTGCTGAGTTATATAGATAGATAGTCAGTCCTATGCGTCCTGTGTACTCTCAGGTCTTGGAGTCTTTTGGTCTGAGATTTTGGTTATGAGTCCTTGAGATTTTGTATCATGTTGTATATAATTACTCAAGAAGTAATTATCTGAGATGTAAACAGTTTATCTCCTTTTATGAAGGAAGTTTTATGGTTTCAATGTTTTATCTCAAAAAGTTTTAATTTCCGCTAATTTTTGGTATTCCGCTGCTAATCGAATCGCTTCCGCTAAAGTTTAAATCGTGTTTATATCGTGGTTTGGAGATCAGAGCCCACAATTAAGTGGTATCAGAGCTCTAGGTTCGCTGAGTCTACAGAGACATAGGACTTAGGATGTCGAGTCTATCCTTAGTGTTCCTTCCTTATCTAATAGAACCTTCTGCTCCTCAGTAGGAGAAGATATATAAGGATGTCTGACCCACATGAAGAGTACATGGCGGAAAGTAGTGTTGCTGCACCACAGGGAGGTGCAAGGCACCCAGAAATGGAGCAACCCTTACCTGAGCAACCTAGGGAGCCACCCCAGTTTGACCCAACTGAGATAGAAAACCCAGTTGTCCATGCCTTATTTGATAAGTTTCTGACAGCCATAACACACTTAGCAGATAGGGTGCCACCATCTGCACCTAGAGTACCAGCCCATCAGGGAGGTTATGGAGCTGGCAAGACTTTCGAGAGACTTCGCCGGGTGGGAGCCATAGACTATGCTGGTACATCTGACCCAGCAGATGCTGATCTATGGTTGACAAAGCTGGAAAAGGCTTTCAGGATCCTTGATATCCCTGAAGCTGAAAAGGTAAAACATGCGGTATACCTCCTAAAAGGGAGTGCTGGTAATTGGTGGATGATAGAGGAAGATAAGAGACCAGGCGAAGAAATAGGATGGGAGGTTTTCTGACGAGAATTCATCAATAGATACTTCCCTAAGATGTATCTAGATGAGAAGATCTTTCAATTTGAGAAAATCACACAAGGACACATGAACGTTAGCGAGTATGAAGCTAAGTTCATGGAGTTACTACGGTTTTGTCCACAAATGGCAGTTACCAATGAAGAAAGAATTTGACGTTTTGAAAAGGGCTTGAACTCTGAACTAGCCACTCCTGTGTCTGCTCTAGAGAATAGAGAAAGGTTTGCCACCTTCGTGGAGTCAGTAAGAAGGATAGAGAGGTCAGAAACCATGAAACAACAGACAAGTAGTAAGAAGATGTACACCCAGCCTCAAGAGCAAGGGCCTGAAAGTTTTAAGAAACCAAGATTTTCTACACCATCAGCTTTGTCAGGATTTCCTACCCAGACACAATGGATGTCAAGTGGAAGTAGGGATCATAGTAGTATTCCAAGAGGACCCTCCGACATAACATCAGCGTCGGTAACTGGATCGTATAGACACTTTGCACCCAGGATCTGTTACCTATGTAGACAGCCGGGACACCTGGCAAGGAATTGTCCAGACAGGAATACAATAATGACTCAGCCCAAAGGACAGAGTCTGCAAGGCTCACAAGGGAGGCTCTATAATATTAGAGGACGTGGACAAACGTCCCATACAGGTCAGATGACATAAGTTTTGTTTTAATATTACATATCGGGATTCTATGTGTTGAAGATATGTAAACCTTGCTACTTTTGAATTCCTTGTCTAAGTCCCTGGAGAACACAAGGGAGATAAGAACTTGTATCTTACTCAGTATTCTTTAAAACAATTTATAATCTCCCTTAATTGTGTATGAAAAGGATGAAATATAAGATGTGTTACCTGAAGAATAATCTTGTATGGTAAATTCTATGTGTATAATGATATGAAGAATGAGAAATATGATGATAAAAAAAATACATACTACCTAATCTCAATGCTCATATACCCTGGCCAGGTATATGGTTATTGTAGATGAGGCAAGTATGAAACTCCTAGATTGTTATCTTTTGATTACTCTGATCAGGTAATTATTATAAAACAATCTAGGGAGTATAAGGAAAAATTAAAGGAGAAAAGCTAAGTGAATACTTAGTGAATATACTCAGTGAATACTTAGTGAATATGCTCAGTGAATATACTCAGTGAATACTTAGTGAATATACTTAGTGAATATGCTCAGTGAATATACTCAGTGAATACTTAGTGAATATGCTCAGTGAATATACTCAGTGAATACTTAGTGAATATACTCAGTGAATACTTAGTGAATATACTCGGTGAATACTTAGTGAATATGCTTAGTGAATATACTCAGTGAATACTTAGTGAATATGCTCAGTGAATATACTCAGTGAATACTTAGTGAATATGCTCAGTGAATATACTCAGTGAATACTTAGTGAATATACTTAGTGAATATGCTCAGTGAATATACTCAGTGAATACTTAGTGAATATGCTTAGTGAATATACTCAATTAATACTTAGTGAATATGCTTAGTGAATATACTCAGTGAATACTTAGTGAATATGCTTAGTGAATATACTCAATGAATACTTAGTGAATATGCTCAGTGAATATACTCAGTGAATACTTAGTGAATATGCTCAGTGAATATACTCAGTGAATACTTAGTGAATATGCTCAGTGAATATACTCAGTGAATACTTAGTGAATATGCTCAGTGAATATACTCAGTGAATACTTAGTGAATATGCTCAGTGAATATACTCACTGAATATGCTCAGTGAATATACTCAGTGAATACTTAGTGAATATGCTCAATGAATATACTCAGTGAATACTTAGTGAATATGCTCAGTGAATATACTCAGTGAATACTTAGTGAATATGCTCAGTGAATATACTCAGTGAATACTTAGTGAATATGCTCAGTGAATATACTCAGTGAATATGCTCAGTGAATATACTCAGTGAATACTTAGTGAATATGCTCAGTGAATAGACTCAGTGAATGCTTAGTGAAAATACTCAGTGAACATACTCAGTGAATACTTAGTGAACAAACTTAGTGAATATACTTGGTAAATTTCCTCAGTAACTACTTAGTAAGCCTTTCTCAATGAACTCCTTCAGTGAAGCCCTTGAGACAATATACAGAGTAAATTATCAGTGTTAAGGTATGTATATTCCTCTATTGGTAAGAATTCTTGAGTGATACGAGAAGAATGTTCTTTTATGCTTTCTCCTTTCAAAAGTATGGACACTTTATGTTAGGGGTTTATGCTTTACACAAGCATAAACAGTGATAAGGGATAATTAAAGAAAGGGACTTTGTGTGAATTACAGACCCATAATATCATCATAATGACTAATCTGTTCTTCCTTTCCCTGGGATTTCGAGGACGAAATCCTTGTTAGGGGTTTATAATTTGTAACATCCCTGACCTGGGTTATAACCTAACCCTAGAAGTTTTGCCTAAATATGTAATTAAACACATGTAATTATCTTTTAGCAAGTAATAAAAGCTCCTAAGGAACATATGTTTCCATTCCTGTCCCCTAGGAACAATGTTGTAGTATTGTTTTGCAATACAGGGATCTATGTGCAAATTACCCAGTTAAGGGATTAACTTGCAAATTTCACATGTTGAGATGTTCCTCTGATGTTTACACATCATGAAGATGTTTATGATGAAGTTTGAGGGATTTCCCAAGCTTGAGCACCAAGGTGCAGTTGTGGAAGCAACCCTTGTACTTGAAAACCCTAAATTGGTGTAAAGTGCAATTTACCCAATTTGAGGGGTGCAACTTGTAAAATACATCATCTAAAATATCTTTTATGACTCTTGGCATCATTTAGAAGAGAAATGATGAAAAGGTCACTTCATTTGAATAATCATATAATAAAGAACACCTTGTGATTGAATAATCAAGGTGTATGTATAATAGCCCTTTTATGTGTATGCTTTAGTGATGGGTTGATCCTCTTTGCCCTCCATTCTTGACCTTAGAAGGAGTTTGTCCTTAGAAACAAGATGTGGGGACGTGCAAAGAAGAAAGGAAGGACTTCGATGAGAAATGAGGAAAGCATATGTTCTTATGTTGAAATTTCACCTAAGTATATATACTACTTCTCTCACTTAGCAAGGGAACGATCCTCTTCTTTTCATTTCTTTTAGCCTTGCTCAAAACCGACCAAGGCTAAGCTCTGGAGCAGATAAGGACGACCAAGGGTCCTAGGTAAGTTTGGATCATCCCTTTTGCTTGAATTCATGGAGGAAACTCGTTTTCAAGGTTGAATTCATGGCTAGCTCACCTAGCTCTATCTTTCTAGCCATTCCTTTTCAACTTTTCCTTGGAGAATTCACCTTGGCCGACCTGTGGAGCTCAAAGACACCATTAAAGCTTGTAGCTCAAGGAACAACCTTTAGGCGGGTTTTATAACTCTAAACCTTATGCTTTGATTATACACCTTTTTCTATGCATATAGTTGCTAGTTCTTCTTCTTCCCTATCTTCCCTTGCATCCTTGCAAGAAAAATCGTGAAGAAATGCTACTGTTCTTAAGGTAGAAGATAAGGGCGTTAATTCCTATGCTTATCCACGGTTTTCCACTTTACTAAATGGTCCCAACCAATTGCCCATACGGTTTACACAACCGTTTGGTGGGCAAACGGTTTCAAGTTCGTATGAAGGAAAACGGTCTTTATGACCATTTGGTCGCGTTGACCAAGCAAAGACCGTATGGGAATCTTGTTTATAATTATGTAGGTTAATCACCCACAAAATTTGAGGGATTACCTCCAAAGGAAGCGTGAGATATAAGCAAATCAATTAGCAAAACCAATTGAATTAAGTTATGATTTTCAATCTGTTTAATTTGCCCTTTTTGGGCAAACGGTCTCAAGACCGTTTAAGATGGTTGACCAAACGTTGAACGTTTGGTATTACTGTTCATAATGATGTTAATTAACGACTCACCAAATTTGATGGATTAATTCCAAACGAGTCATGAGTTGAAGGATGATTAATAGGGCAAACCCTAATTGAAATCAGTGCTGAAATTCCAATGAGTTAATTAGTGATTTTGGGTTGATTAGCCCAAACGGTCTCAAGACCGTTTGGGGAATCATCCAAACGGTCTCAATACCGTTTGGGGATCACCCAAGACCATTTAGAGGTCTGGGGTCAAGTATAGTTGACCAATTGAAGGTCCAAAGGTACCAACTCATATTGCAATTAAGTATTGATGTGATGATTAACTCAATAGATCAAACCTTGATGAATTTTCACTAGAGTCCAAGGGATGGATGGGCAAACGGTCTCAAGACCATTTGGAACTCATCCAAACGGTCTCAAGACCGTTTGATGTCAACCCAAGACCGTTTGGAGGTCTAGGGTTAAGGTAATTTGATCAATTGAGGGCCCAATTGCAGTGGGTTATTGAAATAATCAAATTGCTGATTTGTGACTTAATTAAGGTTCAACCCCTATCAAATCAACTTAGATTTTGATGATTTCTTGGGAAAACGGTCTCAAGACCGTTTGGAGGACATACAAACTATCTCAAGACCGTTTGGCCAATTGAGGGCTTCAACATACTTAATCATAAACATTTGTAACTTTTGAACCATGTTGGAGGTCCAAACGGTTTGAGCCCTTTTGGACCAAACGGTCTCAAGACCATTTGGATCCAAACGGTCTCAAGACCGTTTGAGGCCAAACGGTCTCAAGACCGTTTGGGTCCAAACGGTCTCAAGACCGTTTGGGCTCAAATGATCTCAAGGTCGTTTGGACCAGTCGATCTCAAGGCAAGTTGATCAAACGGTTTCAAACCGTATAAGCTCAAACGGTTTGGAAAGTCAAACCTAGCATACGGTCAACGCACCCAAACGGTTTGGGAAATCGACCTTGAGGTCATACGGTCTTGGAGTCAAACCTAGCAAATGGTCAACGCACTCAAACGGTTTCAAACCGTTTGGTGGTTGAAGGTTGAAACTGTTTGGAGGTTTTCAAGGTTATTTATACATAATCACTTGAAGTTGTAATTGGTTCAATGGTGATCTAAACTAAACCCTAATGGTAACTTAGAACATTAAGGGACTAAGTGATTAATGAATTGACCAATGATGGTGATCATGAGGTAAATTACCAAAATACCCTTGAGGGGTTTAATTGAGTAATACCTTTTTCTAATGAATCCTAATCACATGTTAATGATGTTTTGGCTTATGCTAATCAATGAAGACTCAACCCAACCTGATCTAGAGTGGTGTTATCACCATTTACTAGTAAGAGGAGAGAGAAAGTATCATAAGAGAGAGAAAGTACCCTTTTATAGTGGAAACTTAAGTAAAGTACCTTCAATACACATGAATGTGCATGATTAGGGTATGATCCACCTATGTGAGATCATGGAAACCCTAATTATGATGTTTCGTGAATCTTAATCCTATCTAGGAGCTTTAATGATGATGTATCTCATACATGATGATGTTATGAGATCAATTCATCAATAGGTGAATAGTAAACCCTAATTGATGAGATTCAGGGAAACCTAGCTCTTGTAAGAGTAGGGAGATACAACTTCTTTAAATGAGTTATTTACTGTTATCAGTTGAATTGACCATGCAGGTTCCTATGTGAGGATGATCATATCCAGGTATGGATGATGATGCTATATTCATTGAAAGCATGTTGTCCGCTTTATGAATAGTGATATATCCTGGTACCTTGATAGTGGCATCTTATGAGATTGATGGGCTGTGAGAGCCATGAGTATCATCAAGGTCATGCTTAACAGATGACTTGTGATGAGAGGATTGAGAAAATGGTAATTGATGTAAGTTAGACTTGTTACATTTAGTATCCTTCCTTCTTAACTACTATGCTAATGTTTAAATATTCAAGAACATGTATGTTATCTGATAAGTGATAACTTATGAGTTTGATAGGTTGAATGAGTCATGAGTAATATGTGCTGATGATTATCAAAGGTCATATTATTTAGATGACCAGATAAAATAAGATGTTCTTGGTAATAAATGTTATAATTAGTCCAGGGGTTTGGACTCTCACTTTCTGGATTCTTAGTGATAAGATGTTTAGGTATTGATATCCCTATGTTAAATTATGGAATGTGATCCTAATATAGAGTGTCACTATAAGAAATTCTATTACAAGACAATCCTATGAAAGGCTTAACTGCAGACTAAGGGGTGATGAATGTAAATAACCCTTGTGTCACTTGAGTATGGTTAAGTATGATTTCATGTGTACTAATCATACAGTTATGTTGTGGTTTTAGAATCCTAACACCTTGTAGAAAAGGGTATGGGTACAGGCCATGATATCCCTTATTATAATGCTAGGTGATGGATATATGATCTAAGCCTGAAGAGAGCCAGTGTGGTGATGATGGATTTATAATAAATAAATGTTATACATGTCTTTTGTTTTTCTAAAAGAAAAGAGATATGTGGGTTGATTTAGAGATGCTTTGCTTCTAGTAGGAGGTATAGATTACAATCTGTGAAACATTGTTCTAACTACTCTTAAAATATATATGACCTCTTTGTGTACTGTCTTTTCTCTTCTTCTGTAATAATCATGTTTCTGGCGAAGAGTTATAACTCCCGCTGGGACAATTTTTAAAATTGTCTCACCCCGTAGATTTCAATTGTTTTTAGGTGGTCATCAAGGACGAAGGGACCAATCTCTAGGTGACCAGTATCAGCAGCAGTAGTACCCAAAGCAGCAGTAAATCCCAGGTGGAGATTCAGACTGCTGAGTTATATAGATAGATAATCAGTCCTATGCGTCCTCTGTACTCTCAGGTCTTGGAGTCTTTTGGTCTGAGATTTTGGTTATGAGTCCTTGAGATTTTGTATCATGTTGTATATAATTACTCAAGAAGTAATTATATGAGATGTAAACAGTTTATCTCCTTTTATGAAGGAAGTTTTATGGTTTCAATGTTTTATCTCAAAAAGTTTTAATTTCCGCTGATTTTTGGTATTCCGCTGCTAATCGAATCACTTCTGCTAAAGTTTAAATCGTGTTTATATCGTGGTTTGGAGATCAGAGCCCACATTATCCATGAATTAAGGGAAAATAAATTAAGCACCTTAACCCTTATAATAAGAATATCCATATTTGAGTGGAAATTCTTTTTCTTATAATAATGGTGAGTGGAATTTCACCTCCTTAGGATATGCTCGTGCCTTTGCAAGGCTTTAAGATCATCCAAACACATCTTAATCCAACCATTTTAATTTTGGTTGAAGGCCCTTTAATTAATACATTCATTTTTGCCCTAAATTGAATTAGGGTTTCACTTAGGATTAAATCTTGATTATTTTAATATCAAGATTCTCTCTCCTCCAACTTAATTCAAATGAGGCTCCTCTGTCATTTTATATGCTCTACATGATGCCAAGAAACATTAGGGACCTTATTGAAGTGGTATTTTGCATATTGATCCCTAGGTTTTGGGTAAATTGCACTCTATACCAAAACTAGGTTTTAATGTACAAGGATTGCTTTACAAGCTTAATCTTGGTGCCCAAGCTTGTGAAAACCATACCACTACATCATATTCATTTTTATGATGTCTAAACATCAGAGGAATATCTTATCATGCAACATTTGCAATTTAACCCCTCAACTTGGGTAATTTGCATATTAGTCCAAAATAGGCAAACATTGCTTCAACATTGTTCAAACAAGACCAAAATTGAAACATTAGTTTCTCATGAGCCCTAATTACTTTTCCCAAGATAAAATTAAGCATCTACTCAACCTTATTAGGCAAAACATCTAGGGTTAACACATAACCCAGGTCAGGGGTGTTACATGGTCCTTCTAAGAATATCTAAGGTATGACAAGCCCCTAAAAATTTCACATAAAGAAAACTCAACTCATCCACTTGGGGGTAGTCTAGTGTAGGATATATTATACAAATATTTCTCATAAATCCTCATATCTTAGAGTGTAGGCTCCTGGCCTCCTCCCTGTGGTCCCACTCTCTCAGGAGTTAACCCTAAACTAGTCCTAGCACTAGGGGTCCCCTTTTGTGGAAGATTTGTGTAACATACTAAAATCTAGAACCTAATCCTATTCCAAGGTTAAGAAGTTAGAAGCCTTGCTCTTTGGGCTTAGACAAGCAAGGATAAAGATACACATAATAGTAGCTAAGTGAAACCCAAACATGTAAATACATAAATAAATCACCTTAACATGTAGACATATAAACAAATAGGACCTACTACTCTCATGTTAATAATAAGTTCAATAAAGAATACATAGAATATGTCACATGACATAATGTTGATGATAAGAGAGATAATATAAAGCAAACTCAACTCATCCACTCGGGGGTAGTCTAGTGTAGGATATATTATACATATATTTCTCATAAATCATCGTATCTTACAGTCTACGCTCCTGGCCTCCACCCTGTGGTCCCACTCTCTCCGGAGTTAACACTATAACTAGTCCTAGCACTAGGGGTCCCCTTTTGTGGAAGATTTGTGTAACATACTAAAATCTAGAACCTAATCCTATTCCAAGGTTAAGAAGTTAGAAGCCTTGTTCTTTGGGCTTAGCCAAGCAAGGATAAAGATACACATAATAGTAGCTAAGTGAAACCCTAACATGTAAATACATAAATAAATCACCTTAACATGTAGACATATAAACAAATAGGACCTAATGCTCTCATGTTAATAATAAATTCAATAAAGAATACATAGAATATGTCACATGACATAATGTTGATGATAAGAGAGATAATATGCATAGGAGAACTATGTGTTCATAATTGGGAGAAAATATTACTAAATGAGATATAAGGTAAATATATAAGATTTCATACATAAAAATAATATAAAACCTTTTGATTGTAATATGGTGGTATTGGAACAATGATAATAATAATAATAATAATAATAATGAAATGATAATTAACTAAAATAATATAGGGCCACAAATGTTAATTATGTTAAACTCATCAAAAGAAGACTTATTAGATAAGAATTACTTCAGATTCATTTTCTTTGGGTTCAAGTTCACTTGAATGATAAGTTTCACAAATTTAGGATAATAATAATGACATATATTTTATTTAGAAAAGAAATGGTGAGTTTTCCTCAAAATTATAAAATAAAATCACTAAAGACTCAAAAAATAAAAACTAATGCCAAATTCATGATCTACACATGAAAATATGCTTTTGGGTGAATTTCACTCAATTTGGTGAATCTTTGATGAAAATTTGAAGTTAGGAGAGAGAAAGTGTGTAGAACCTTCAAAATATTAAATAAATGCACAAACAACTTCAACATGTAAAATTGATGGCAAATTCATATCCAACACACTTAATTTGACTTGTGGGTGAAGTTTCATCAAATTTGGAGAGTTTTAGAGTCATTAATGCACGAGGAAAGAAAAAATAATATTTGCTAATTTTAATGAATGAAAAGTCGTCAAAAGGGAAATCTAATTTCAATTTCAAATTCTACATATTTGATTAGCTTAGGAGTCAAAATTTAAATAATTTGGAGTTTATTTGCATCCTCAAAAGAAGAAAGAGAAAAAGAGAAATTAATGCACCCACACTTTATTCCAATCACTTTAGGAATTCAATTTATGTGCCACATGGTCGATTTCATTTTGATGGGGGTACGCGTGGATCTGGGCCATTAATTTCTCAATCAGACGACTACCAACTCATCCTCTTCCTCTTGCCAAAATAGAAATAGGCGCCCATTAGATTGATTTTTATTTTTGTAATTTCTCTCTTTGTGGATGATCTTTTCTCTAGATTTTTGTTCTAGTGTGTTCCTCTCTCAATTCCACACCAATGTATCTCAAATTCCTGACCTATCGGAAAAGATTTGAGAAACACCCAAAAGCTTGGGTCCCAAGTTCTCACGGTCGATGTGAAGTTGCCCTTGTACTCAACCATATAAATAGGGGACTATACCCCCAGTTATGACGCACCTTATTCAGTCTTTCTCCTCTCCCAATTTTGTTGCTCATCCTCATTTTGACCATCGGCAATCAAATTTCAAGCCTGAGGTGCGGCGCTGTTTGTGGGCTCTCAGTGGAACCAACATATCAATTGACTGCCGAGGTGAGTTCGTCGGGTCTTCCTATTGCTTCTTGTGTCTTTGATTCGATGATTTAGCATGAACCATGGATTTTCCCAAATCAAGCCAGGCTACAACTGCTACTGCTCACGCAATGGCATGTCGTGAGAAAGGAGAAGGATCTTGTTACAACCCCAAATTTTGGGTTCATTTGACGAGAAATGTAATATCTCATATTAAAGATATTTGAAAAAATAAAGATATGATTTGGTTCAAATAAATGGATTTTTGTTTACAATATCCTTGATGTTTGTATTGTGGGATTTATTGGCTATTGGGCCCGAATAACAAGAAAATTCAATGAATAAATGGATAATTGAAGTTTTAAGAAAAGAAATATGTAGAAACCTCTAGAAGGAAAATCCAAAGAGGATTTCGTGCCTCTTGGGTTCCTTGGGTACCAAGGAGTCCAAGGTTGCAAAAGAAGGCAATTAGAAAAGAAAAGGTTAATTAAGTATTTCTTTATTAAGAAATAAATTGAAAATAGTAATAAAATGTGGAAAATGAGTGGAAAGAGGCATAAATGAGATTTCATGGGGAAATTTCGTACCCATGAGGTTGCTAATATTAAAAGGAATGCCAATAAGGAAAATAAAAGAGAAATAAAAAGAAATACTCAAAAAGAGATGTTTAAATGAGAAATAAACAAGATAATGTGAAATAATGCATAATGATGCATCTAGAAGGATAATAAGTATCCAATAAAGAGAATTTCGAAATAATAGAGTTCCTTGGGATCCAAGGAGTCCCAATAAAAAGGAAAGAAAGAGAAAATACTAAAAAGGTAAAATAAGAGGATAATGTGTTGCATTATTAATATATTATGTGGTATTGTTTAAAAGGATGATATTTTCTATAAAGGAAAATAGGATTTCATGATCAATGGATTAAAAAGCAAGAATAAAGAGAGTAAGTAAGAGGAATTTCGAATTCCTAATATCTAAAGAATAAAGTATATATTAAAGAGGTAAGTAGGAGAGAGAATCTTGCTTCTCCATGAAGGAATTTGTTTCCTATTAGAAAAGAACTTCGTTTCTTGCGAGAAAGCCATCTTAGGGTGTCAAACTCTCCCTTATATAAAGGATAAAGCTCTAGTTCGAGTTCCAAAAGGGATCCCACGCAAATCTCTCTTCTCCTACCTTGCTTTCGTTCATAAACCATAGTATCAGGGAGTAGCATGACCATGGAACCACGAGGAGTTATTAATGATATGGATGAAGGCAGGAGGCACCCACGTCGACCTAGGAAGAGATCGACCATCCTCCCCTGCCCCAGATCTTGCACGATCTCCCGCAACTACAGTTGCACGGCTGCAACTCAGCCGTGGGTTGCAGCACTCCCCAGTCCAGGCTTGCCGTGCTGGTCGTGGTCCTTTTGGTGCCCCAAGGGTGGCGGAGGGTGACACAGCCAATGAAGGAGTCGACGGCGGCCGACAGGCTCCGGGAAGATGAGAAAAAGCTACGCCCCGCGCGGCAAGGGCGAAGCTCATCACCTGCACGAGGTAGAAGAAGGCAGAGGTCCCTTTGGACCATTCTGCCCCTCCGTGATATAAAGAGAGTCGTTTAAGTGGAGGGGTACAACCATCATTTGGTTATAATTCTCAATCGAGCGCGTTGCATGGATATAGATGACGTAGCAACCTCAGATTGGCCGGAAAGGTATTTTCTTTATAAAATCGTAACTAATTCTAGGAAACTCGGATTGGGACAAATCTTATATGAAAATTGATCCTCAGAACGAGAGGAACACGAATAAATTATGTTTGCAGTCTCATTCTAATTGCAATCCGAAAATTAATGGAAGTAATCATATTTAATACTTTAAAGATTAAGAAACCCTATTTTGAAATAAATAAAGTGTTTAATAGGGTATAATGGATCATTAGAGTTGGTGTTAATCTGTTAAATGTAAAAAGGTACATTATGTTCAAAAAGGAAGAACTTTACATGTGATCAATCTAATTGGAGTTTATGTACATAAATATGCTTGAATGTTGAAAAGGACATAAAGTTATAATCTTTAAAGATTTAATTAAGGAAAGACCCTTAGATTTGATGATAAATGGATTTAATGTTGTTCATTGAATAATGGAGACCAATATTAACATGTGGTTAATAAAAATGAAAATAGGATCTAAAAAGATGATCTTTTTATATAATTGGCTTAATTTAGGGTTTTCATGCACGATTATGCATTAATGAGCTTAAAAACCCTAATTTAAGAGAATATGTCTTTTAATTGATTTAATTATTCAAATCCATGAATAAATAGGGATATGATGATCCTAAGTCAATTTGAGACTATTAAAAATGGATAGCTGAGCAATTAAGGTTCATATAAATGGAAAAGAGTATTTTAGGGTTTGTTAACCTAAAAGAGATAAAATTTGAGAAATTGATATAAGAAACCCTAATGAGTATTAATGAAACCTTAATGTAGATTAGAAACCCTAGAAAGAGAATCCAAGTCAATAAAGTAGATTCTTGATAAAGTGTGTAATAAATAGAGTATATATTCTTTTCAGGAATTATGTGATGATTGAATTACTTGCTTGGATCTGTTGATTGGCTTGATTGTATATGCATGAAGTATATGTTCAATATCTGCATGACTCATCCAATCAGGTATGTGGTTACGCTTATGACTATACTGATTACTTTTCCTAAGGGTTTTATCGACGTTTCCCTCAATGATTGAAATAACTGTTGGATGTTTCAATTCATGCAACTATAAAGTAACTATGACTATCACTATGGGTATACATGTATAACTAGCTAGATCCGAGTCCACCCATGTGGCTATGCAAAGGCTAAGGATAACCTAGAGCAAGGTCTAGGGTATCATGAGTTAGAAACCGGGCTACCCATGTGTAGTGCCATGAGACTCTTAGCATACCATGAGTTAAGGAGTGGGCTACCTACGGGTAGTGCCATGTGACTCCACCCTAGAAATTGATTCACTTGATAGGTGAAGTCATGAGGGGTATAAGGGGAATATGGGATACATGGATCATGTTGTTATACTTAAAGCGTAAACTTGTTTGTTAAATGATAATTGAATGCAATACATTGTTATAGATAATTGCATGAGTATTGTTTCCCCCACATACCAGCTTCGGCTGACCGATGTTTTGTTTGTCGGCGTTTTAGGAACAAGCCAAAAGGACACACAGTAAATCATCACATTGTGAAATACATGAAGAAAAATACAAGGATGATTAGTTAGCGTAGAATCCTTAAGTGGATAGAAGTTAGAAATCTAAAATTTCAAAAGGTAAGAAAATTTTATTTTTCTTACAGCTTTTCAGTGAAGTATGCTAAAATTTGATAATTATTCTTGGTTAATTGCTGAACCTTTGATCCGGAAGTCATGGGTGCGGCTTCGACCTCTCGGTCTCCCTTAATTGGGGGTTATCAGGAGGTGGGGTCATAACAGATCTCCTCGATGATTTCTCATCTTTACCCTTCGATTTTCCTTCTTCTTTGCTTATTCTTGCAAGGGGAATAATAGTCATTTGTCCCATGTTTTCTTTATTTTGGGTGTCATAAAAAAAGTGGAACCTTGACCTGGTGACTTGGTCGCAAACTATTGGGCCAAGTCATCCGGGTCGGCCCTATCTCTCTCCCTCTCTCATAGTTTCTCTGGTGATTATTTGGCATTTCTTAATTTTTGATTGGTCAAAATTGCAAAAATCTTATCTTTTGATTTGGTTGTCCCAATATTTAGTAAAAATATGTTTTGAAATAAAAAAATATGATATTTCTTATAAAAATAGTTTCAAAGCCTGATTTCCATGTTTCAATGATAGATTTTTGAGGATCTAATTAATTAATATAAAAAGCCCTAAAATGGTAACTTATTCATCTTAACTCTGAAGATAACAAATAAATATGTTTTATTGATCAGAATAACATAAGGAATCATTTGGTCTAGGTTTCAAGTACAAAATCTAATGTTTTTTAGACAGGTAGAAAGGTATAGAAAGGTTTCACTGTGAATAATATCAAATGGAGAATTTGTAACCATGTAAGAAATATAAAAAGGAAGTCAAATATGTTTTTCAACTTGACATGAATGACATAAATGAGATTGACGCTCCTAAAATATATGGTGGTTAGATCAAAGGTGATCTATGACATGTCCACTAGGATGACTGAGATAACCATGGTAAATGGAGGATGGAGCAACGACAACACTGGTGGTGGCCGGTGCGGAGGTAGTGGACCCCAAAAAGGTCATTGGATAAAGATTTCTAAAACTGTTGCATCTCATAATAGGTGTCCCCATACCAATATCCTTCACAGAGAAAATAACTGGGTGAAAATCCATAATAAACATTCTTATCAATTGTAAATTTTTGCATAGAAATGAGATTTTTAAATATTTGAGGGACAAGAAGGATGTTTTGAAGGTGAAGATGGTTGGTAGGTAAAACTGGAATAGGGCTATTTGATGGTGGCCAAATTCTAAAACTAGAATAGGGCTATCATTTCTGACTAAAATATAACAATGAGTGCGAGGATTAACAAATTTATTAATGGTACCTTAGTTTGATGTCAAGTGAAAAGTGGCTCCACTGTACATATACCAATTTTTATCTGGTTCTTGAAGAGTCAAATTATTAAAAGTGCTTACAATATTATTCAGTTGTAACGACTATAAGGTTGTAGAAAGGAACGCTTGTCCTACTGCTGGATGTGGAGAGGGACCTAATATGCCCGATGCAGGAGGAGTGTGCACTAGTGTTGCAGTCCACAAAGTTGTCAGGTAGGGGCAAGGAGGGACTTGCCAAGGTGTGTGAAACCGTTGTTGTTGTTTTTTTTGTAAATACCATGTTCAGAAATGGGGTCGATCTCCCCCACGGTGGGTACGACCGCTAACAGAGTTATTGTGACGTTGGTGTCCTCAAGACGCACCGCTTTAGGATGATTGCCAAGAGCTTGTTGTTTCTGATTGGGATGGTTGTGGAGACAAAGAAGGTTCCCCTGGTTGGGGTGCAAGCAAAATCGTCGAGCAAGATGCGGAGACGGTGTTGGCACTACGTTTTTCGTCAAGGTGCAACATAGAGCCTGCAGTGGAAAATGTCTGGGTGTACTTTGTTGAATGATTGACACTACGGGTGTCAAATTTAACAGAAAGACCATTAATAAGTTGCAAGACAAGTCGTTACTCGCTAACGATACTATCAACATCACGAAGCTGGTCAGTAATAATCTTCAATTTTTTACAAAGTCATCGAGTGAGGGACACTTAGCAAGCTTGAGGTTGGTAAATTCATTTTTAAGTTGAATAGTTTGGGCGCCTTTGTTGTCAATGAATTTATTTGAAAGACGGGTCCATGCAGCATGGGCTGTGGAATCTAGTTCAAAGGTTTCAAGCACAATATCATCCGAGATGGTTGAATAAATCTATTGTAGAATGAGGGCATCAAGCTGCTCCCTTTGATCCTCATCGATCCCTCTAGGAGGAGACGAACTATCGAGATGTTCTTGCACTTTGTATCTGACAGGATGAAATTTGACGAGGGAGCACTATGAAGAATAGAGAATTTTGTTGAACTCGAGGATGATCCGAACATAAGTGCGGATGTTAGAAACAGTGAAAGCATGGTGCAATGATTTAGGTGGAGGTGGAGAGGTGGCGTCGGCTGCCATTGATAGGATTTAGGAGATGATTGGGGGAGGAGGTGTTTGCGGCGCATGAAGTGTTGCTTGGAGGAGGGGTTGGCGGAGCATATTAGACTATAGAGTGACAACTAATACCATTTCATTCGTCATCCCTTGGGACAACAGCCATATCATCATTATGTAGGAGTTTCACTGGAACATATTTACAAAGTATTCTTTCCTATATAGGATATCTTAGAATATTCTTTTCTACAGAGGAGGTACACCTCGAGAATATTATTTTCTACAAGGCACGTCTACATTTATTACAAGGATTAGACATTTCTACATTCTTATAAATATAATTAAGTAGACTAGTTCATCAAATCTGAATCTGTAACACACGATGTGTTTTAATGTATGCTAGCAAAAGCCGTGCTACCCTTCTCTTTCTTTGAGATCTTCTGCAATATCTCCGAGGAAGTTGAGCTTGAAACGAGTCGGTACAGGGAACAGACGATGGTCAGGCATGCACATAACTTTCTTTGGTTTTGTGTTTATGTGGAGCAACCGGTAGTAGGATGTAGTATGGCGGCGAGAAAGCAGAAAAGGGCTAGAAAACCGTAGTTATCAAACCAAGTCGTGCGAGATATGCCAAATGGTGGCTGCTGCAACCACGGACTGCACTGTCTCCGGGGACGTACGTCTTAAACATCAAAATCTATCCTGAGGTCGGCTTGAGGAGAAGCCTCCACGACGGTGCCTGGATCTGTTGACCGATGGCCGAACAAGTTATCACCATCATCACTATCCGTATTGATCAGTAGCGGGAAGTTGAGGATGGCTCGCGACCCACGCATGTGGTACGCGGCTCTGTCGTACGCCAGCGCCGCCTCTTCCGCTGTTCCAAACGTCCCCAGCCAAACCCGTGTCCCCTGATTCCAGGACTTGTCTCGAATCTCCGCCGCATATCTTCCCCACGGCCTCTTGCGGACGCCCCTGTACCTCTTCGTCGTGGCCGAATGTAGAGACGAAGTCTGTGGCGATGCTGCGGTAGTGACGCCTCTGCCGCAATCGGCGGTGGAGACGACCGGGTTGGCAGGGGAGGAGGGGGTGCCAACTCGATGAGGGGAACAAGAAGGTTCCTCCAGCAAATACTGGCGTACGGACTCTAGTAGAGTGCAATGAGCGTCGGAGTTGGTGTGAGCCGGCGACATGTCACTAGAGGCTAACTGAGACGAAGTTGTGTAATGATTCAGCAGGTTCATCTCCCTGGTGTCGTTCTGACAGTGTTTAACTGTGTTTATATATATATATATATATATATATATATATATATATATATATATATATATATATATATATATATATATATATATATATATATATATATATATATATATATATATATATATATATATATATATATATATATATATATATATATATATAGACTTTCTTTAGCAGTAGCATCCTAGCATGCCTTCCCCGATTAACGTCATCAACCCACGTCAGCGGGTGCCATGTGGTGTACGTTTGGTCACATCCGAGACCTATCTATAACTAAACTTAGTCTTTTGTACTTTGATCCAAGTAGTGCCTTGGCTCATTTACCAGCTGATCGACTGCGGGTCAGCATTTCCAATGATGATTCAGCAAGCCACGCACATATGAATTCACAAAATATCACATATTCTACCCACGGAAGTCTTGATTCTAATGGGAAATTATATGATCGCCTCATCGGATACGGACGCCTCACACTCTAGTTTTCCTTCTCTGCGCTCTTGCTTTTCCGTGGCAGGGCATTAGGTCAACTTTGGGTCGCTCGTCTCATACGGGAAGACTTGGAACTATTCCGCTACGACCCGAGTGATGATGTTCACGTGGCCAAGATGACCTCAGATCGCATACGCAATGCTCGTGGGATTTGCTTTGTTTTGTCTGGATACAAAGATACAACATCTCTATCATGAGAGAAATGAAATTAGACAACTACTACACAAATGGCTTATAAAGTCACTTTTCAAGGTGTCGGTTGTATACATAAACCGACTCCTAAACTCTACAGTGTCGGTTGATAACATAAACGGACATCCAATCTATGAAGAGCGACAAGACACGGGTACCGCTTTAATTAAGTGTCAGTTACTTATTAAAAAACCGACACCTAAAAGTAACCGCCAAAAATAAAATTTCCAGCGAAAAAATTGCCTACAAAAATTGACATACAGCGTCGGTTTTTAATGGAGAAACCGACAACTAAAGCTTTTCTGTGAGACAGAAATTTGTACAATTTTAGTCGTCGGTTTTGTGACAATAACCGACGCCGTTGTGTTTTCGCGCAATTAACCGCGAAAATTTTCACCTCCCTTTAGTGTCAGTGGTTTGTTGTAAACCGACAATAAAAACATTCAGTGTCGGTTTGTAAAAAACCGACACCTAATGTTAACTTAAATCGCGCGATAGAGCCCGACTCTTCCCCTTTCTCTGTTTCATTCATTCTCGTGCTCAGGGTTTGGTCCTCCGACGATTTCTCTTCCGCCGGTGCCGTTCCTCGCCTGCTGCTCTCCCTTCCGCCGACGCTCCTCGCCGGCGCCGCTCGCCGCCTGCTGCTGCAGTTTCTCGCCACCGCATGCTGCTGCAGTTCGTCGCCGGTGCCGCTCGCCGCCTGCTGCTGTAGTTTCTCGCCGCCGCTCCTCACCGCCGCCCTCTCCTTCTCTGCTATGTCGGCGCCCTCTCCTTCTCTGCTATGTCGGCGCCCTCTCCTTCTCTGCTCGACGCCGGTGCCTCTCCTTCTCCACGCTGCTACCAACAGTAGGCCTCCTTTCTTCTTCTTCTTCTTCTTCCTTCTCCCTCTCCTTACCAACAGCAACCACGGCCGTGTGGGCTGGCACGGCCGTGGCTGTGTTGGCCGACCACACGACCGTGCTACCCAACACGGCCGTGTGGTTGGCCAACACAGCCACGGCTGTGCCAGCCCACACGACCTTAGTTAATTTAATATGCATACTTTGTATGTAAGACATAGTAATCGGGTACTGCTGTATATCCAAGTAAATTACATGTAACTAATCATGACATAGCTAGATTTTAGAATGCATACTTTGGTTAAATGTACTGCTGTAATTTTTGATCAAGTGATGATATGTAAATGTAGCAATAAGTTAGTAAGGTATCAATGATAAGTCTGCTGTAATGTGATGCAAAATAGTTATTGTATCATGCATATCTTAATAATCACCCTAACTTGAAGAACTAGGATTTTAGGTATAAGAATGACGACATATTATTTGTTGGCCTAGAAACCCGTCCAAGATTTACTCATTAGGAGTAAATCTTGGATAGTCCCCGGTTTGGGACTGTTCTTGAACACCTAATCTCGCTTAGGATGTAAGTGTATAATGTGTATTGGGTTTTCAAGAAAATTTCAACAGCATTTCCCCGTTTGGTCTCTAAGTACATATGTACTTGGAGAACAACGGGGAAATGCTGCCGAAATTTTCTTGAAAACCCAATACACATTATACACTTACTAGTGAGATTAGGTGTTCAAGGATGGGATAGGTGGTACATGTACATTTATTATATATAAGAATGACATCACATGTATTTGTTAACCCTAGACTGTAATCTTGTTGTAATATATACTTGTTTTCTCTTTGATCATAGAGCTTTACAATTTTGTTGTGATATATACTTTGTTGTAATAATGTGAACTTTACAATGTGAGGTTTACACTTTGAATTACTACTTTACAATGTAAACTTTACAATTTGAATGTGAATTTGCAGATGGCTGACCATTCTCCTGATGACCGTGCTGATGACTACCGTGAGGGTGAGGACATCAATGCGCCGCCTCACAATGTAAGTTTTAAAAATATATCATATATTTATATCTATATGTCCATTTATAGTTATATCTTGTAAATGTGAATTATTTTGTCAAATTTTAGGTTGATGATGCACAGGTACCATCTGAAGCACTTGAGGCACTTGATCAACAACACCAAAAAGTTGACAACAGAAGGGGCATCACTATGATGAGGAAGTTAATTGCGCAAAAGGGCAATGGACCCAAACTTGTTGTGGATTTTGACAATGCAGGAAATGCATGTGGTGTGAATCGCAATTCATTTATTTCATATCTTGGGTTTGTTACTCGTAGCCATTGCGGTTGTCGCTTAGATTCTTGGCATAAAGTTTCTAAGGAGAAGAAAGATTTAATATGGAGGGATTTATGCGTGAGTTATTATTAATTTGCAATTCTATTTTGTAGATTACTAAATTTTTTGATACTACCAATTCTATTTTGCAGAGTATATTTGAATTGGATGAAAAGCTGCATCGTAAATGCGTGATGTAACGTTGTGGGAGAGTCCTAAGGAACTATAGGACAAATCTCACCAGAGAATACATAAAAGAAGCCGAAAAGAGGAAGAAGACAACCACTGAACAGTGGAACTTCCTGGACAAAGAAGAATGGGACGCGTTTGTCGCTTCAAGACAAACTGATGAATTCAAAGTATTAGGCGTCAGTCTCAATCTCATTAATTAATATATGTTGTATTCACTTATTCAAGATTAACATTTAGTGTTACTAACCAAATCATTAATTTGCATACTAACTAGGCCCTCAGTGAGGCACAAAGATCAAGGCGTGCACTGAATGTGCATGACCACAGAATGGGTCCAAAGGGGTATGCAGGCATTCGCCAAAGACTACAGGCTGAGGCTACTGCTGCTCAGTCTGCTGCTACTCAGGAGTCCTCTACCATAGGTAGCACACCTCTGCCTCGCCATGATGTCTGGATAGCTGGGAGGCAAAATAAGAAGGGAGAAATAACTAAGGCCGCAACTGCTGAGGCGGTTGCAAAAATGGTAAAATACAACTCTTACAACAATCATTCGAATATTGATTATTTGTGTTGTTTACGTAAGTACAAATTTTTGTTTTGGCGATTAGCGGGAGCTGCACGAGCTGAGGAAACAAGGAAAGTTCATCCCTGAGGGAACAAAGGATGAATTGACAGTTGCTCTGGGTAACCCAGAGCATCCTGGACGTGTTAGGGCTACTGGCACTGGTGTGGGCATTAAATCTTTTTTTGGGTCATCCCAGCGCAAACATGTCCCAAAAGCAGGACTTTCACAAGAAGAGGTAACATATTCTTTCTTTATAATGTTACTGTAAAAGAGAATTCAAAAATTAGAATTTGACGTTTCTTTTATCCATGTATAGGTGGATAAGCTATTTGACAGGAAACTCGAAGAAGCAATGAAAAAGTGGCAGGCATCTCAGACTGCCACTTACCAGACAATACCTACTGCAGACTCTACTCCTACTCCTACTGCAGAGGTTGGGAGTAATCATGTAGAACCACCACCTAGCACATCCACTGTAAGTATTTTTATGACATAGTAACTAGTTTTTTAATTCAAGATGATACATATATATGAAATTGTAGTCGTTTCAAAAAAAGATGGTATGTATATATGTATATAACATTCTTTACACAAAAATTTGTAGGGGTTGAAGTCATGCCGTCTAAAAAGTAAAGAATATGTCGTGGCAGAGGCGTCGGCTTACCCATCCCTACCAGGGGAAACGTGTCACGGGTCTCTAGTACCAACTAGTTGGATTCGGGTGAGCCCGATACATATATTCCCCAAGTGGATGGATCTTCCACTGCCATATGCCCACCCAGATTGTGAAACGCTTGGTGAGGCAGTATGCGGAGTGATATTGTGGCTAAAAGCGGATGTCTTCTTTACTGATAAGGTATGGTAAATTTACATTACGTTCAATTGTTAGTGTGTGTATATGCTGGCAGTTGATCTGAAATTATATATATATACAGGTTAAAAAGAAGACACCCACATCATCTAGGCCTCCACTTCCACCTCCTGCATTACCTAGTTGGGTTCCACAGGACCTACCTGTCCCGTTAGGTCCTAACTGTAGGGGTATGGCAGTATGGTTAGGGGAACATGATATAAACTCCCCTATAACTGTTTCTTCTGATTCAGATTCTACAGGTCAGTCATACGAAACAAAACTATTTATACAAGATATATTGGAGTTGTTTCGATATGATTGGCTAAATACATCTGTGATAGAGCTATGGATAAGGTGAGATATTCTTTATACATCCATATACCTTGTGTATGATTTGGTGATCTGGTTTCTTATTTATTAATGCATGTGTAATTAATACATATTTTGGCGCTACTTAGACAACATATGTGTAGATTTTGGATTCGAACATGTAGAGTTTTTGATTCCATCCTTGATTAGTCTAGTAGCTAAAGACCCTACATCAGTTCAACAATACTGCTGTGAGTCTTTTTCAAATTTTGCTGTAAAAAAGAAGACGGTGATAATGGCTCCATTCAATGTAGAGTAAGTTTACTTTTCTTTTTATAACTTGGACTTAAGAAAATTATATTTTATTGTGGATTTTGAGTTATTAATTTTTAACTTTTTTTCCTCTAGGGGTAGGCATTGGGAGTTATTGGTTATTGCCCCCGAGATGTTCACTGTGTATTATCTAGATCCTAAGGGGGGGTAAATTGAATACAAGATTTGGACACATAATGAAAATGGCAATATTTCGGTGAGAAATATTTCATTTTTCATATCCGTTAACATATGTTATTACATTACTATTTAATTGCAATGTTCTATGTTACATTAACATGTAGGGGGTTTGAGGAGTACAAAAAGGCTGGAGAAAAGGTCCCCACAAAAAAGAACCAGCCAATAATTTGGAAGAACGTGCAAGTAAGTTCCCGACTGCAATATATGTATATATTATTTATGTGAACAATGCTTAATTAGTTGTATTTTGTAATATTTTGTATGTTTGAATTTATAGTGTGCTACATAAGACAACGGATGGGCATGTGGATACTATGTCATGCGATATATGTACATGATTATCAAACATGCCGTACTGGATATCGAATGTATTGCTCAGGTATTATATAGTCTCATTAGATAATATGATCGAAATATATCAATCTTATTTATAGCTCATTAATTATATATATACATCATTCTCTTTACAGATGTTTAAAGCTGACCCCATTATAGGAATGGACTTACCAAATGTTAATGTTCCCTATACAATGGGAGAATTAAATGAAGTAAGAGAAGAATGGGCAACAACCATACAATTAGTGGGGGATTTAAAATATAATTGGGATCCTGATAGCGAATAATGACTAAACAATGATACTTTGTAAATGAATTTCTGAATTATAATATATGTGTGAATGTTTCTACATGTCTGGATGTTTCTACATGTGTCTGAGTGAAAATGAATGAAAGTATTGGTTGCTATATGAATGTTTCTACATGTGTGAATGTGAATGAATGGAACTATAGATTGCTAGCATGTGTGAATGTTTATAAATGTGTGAAAATAAAATGGAACTGCAGGTTGCATTGCTAAATGCATGTGCTACTTTTTTATTGTTAATTTTGCAAGTTTGCGGCCTGTTGTCGGCTGATATCAATGGATGTCGTAAAACCTACAGTTCATAACTGAAATGAACAGGTTTCTCATCCTGCGACCAGCCACAGCAGGTCTGCAGACTGACAGGAAAAAAAAAACCAATAGGCGTCGGTTATTTGTAAATAACCGACACAATATGATATAGTGTCGGTGTTCCTACAATAAACCGACGTCTATGTCCTTAACACCACGGCCGTGCTGGACAGCATGACCGTGGGGCGAAGATATATGGTGTCGATTTTTTACTTATAACCGACACTGATAGTGCCCAAGATGGCGCCCTTTCTGTGGCGCGAAGGGTTTGGGCGTCGGTTTTTAACCAATAACCGACGCTTATAGCCCCATGATGGCGCGTTTTCGGTGGCGCGCGAAGAGTTTGGGTATCGGTTTTGGAACCGACGCCTGATGGGTGGACGTTTAGTGTCATCCACATAGGTGTCGCTTAGAAACCGACACTAAAGGCTTTAAATAACCGACACTAAAGGTAGGTTCTGTAGTAGTGGACCCAATGATTGATCGTATAGAATACGTCTAAAGATACTCACCAGAATAATTCCATACTTAATTACCACTGCCATACCTACAACTATCTAGATAATAACAAAAGTTATCCCAATGTAATCGTATTGTTTCATCTAGGTGTACAACATATTACGAACACAACACTTAGAATTATTTCACATCATCCCTACCAATGCCAACAAGGTCCTATACTATAAAAATAATTACTCATCAATGTTGAAATCAACTGTATCTTTAACGTTAATCGCACATATACATCAATGCATGAGGGTATGCACGTGTAGTTATCTCTCTCTCTCTATTTATCTACGTTTATAAAATACTAGTTGTAAATTTTTTATACTAATACACCAATACATTTATGCATCCTTAAATATGAAAGAGAGAGAGAGAGAACGTACGGCTGAATTGATCCACAAGCAGCCAAGTTCATACACCCCCACCACATGAGTTGATGATTAGTTGGTAAAAGAGATGTGAGAGAAAATTTAAGAGGTCAAAATTGAGTTGATTGAGGTGAACTCAAGTCGAATTAAGGGAATTCAGTTGAATAAGGATTAGCCTACCAGGGTTGATGAGCGAGAAGAATATAGATCCAAGTGTGGATCTTCATCTAGCCATGTAAATGATGGCCAACCTGGAAGAGTTAAGTTGAATTGGATGATCAAGCCCTGGCTCAGTTGGTTTCAGTGGCGACATAGTTCCATTTTTTGTAGGAGGTGAATGGTGGACAAATTCCATGAATTTGGTTGAATTATCTTATGACCATGCTATTTAGCAAAGGTGGTGGATGTTACATAAGATGTGATACAAATAGTTGGGGACCTACTCCTGTCTCGCCACTTTGTTCATCTTTGTAGTGTTGAAGATTGGAGGAGCATCAGGAGAGGCTTTACATCATCCCTTTCTAACCAACCTAAATCACATGTAAAAGGGAGCAGATCTAGAGTAATCAAATTTTTAAATTTATAATCCAACATTCATGCCCCCACAATGATAATAATGAGGTCTGATGTAGTAGATCAGGGTTGATCCATAGAGACAAAGGTGGTATGTCTTAAGAATTTGAGAGTCTTATCTTTCTTACACCAAACAAGGGGTGAGAAAAAGTTTTTTGTTCCTTATGGAACAATGGTACTTCAACAAACAAGCAATAAGAAAGAAAACAAATCAAGAAGTAAAATGAAAAAATAAGAAAATCAAAGGATGAGATAAAAAGTATGGATAGAGAACTTGGATTGGGTTTCACAATCTAAGTTCTCTCACAAACATGCAATACTCACACCCATTGTATACCCCTAGTAAGTTTACAAACAATCATCATAAGTGTCTATTCCCTCCTCTCTCAAGCTTAGGATAGATCATATGTTATGAGGTTGTCTCTCTCTCTCAATATGAAAATAAACAATCACAAGCAAACCATATGATCATTAGCTTAAATATTCCCGCATTCTCATGCATTCATACAACTCCATAACTCTTAGATATAGGTTAATACTACTCTCTTGAAGTATTAACAATCAAACAACACAATATGGTAGCTAACCATACAACTGAAGCATTAAGAATAAGAGTATAGAGATAGACACTGGTAAGGGCATATATTCAATGGATATTAAGTATTTATATTTTGGGAGAGCCTTAGTGGCTACTCCCATCCCAAGTTATATGACTAGCCACTCATGGTGATGAATAGTATTGCAAAATTACAAGCATGGTGAGACATGGAGAGGAAAAACAACATGGAATGAAGGAAATGAAAGGAGGCAGATAGATTAAGTAAATAAGGAGGTAGACATACCAACAACAACTCCAAACAAGTCGAGATCGATGGAAGTCTTCTTCTCATAGAATTTGGCATCGAAGGTGAAGGTGGTTTCTCTATCTCCCTCATTTTACTAAAGAAGGAACTTAGAACTGCTCATTGGAGGTGGAGGCGTGTTGCTATTTGGACTCTGGCCCTTTAAGATCACAAAACATTGGGTGGAAGGCACAACTCAAGCTCGATGGTGAGGTGGTTGTGGGGCAACACTCTATCATCTCCCTTGCATCACGACCCCCTCGTTGATGCACGATGTTCCCTATTTGTAGTTATTGGTGTGGGACTCGAGGTGCTCAGAGGTATAGTTTTGCTTGCGTCATAAGTTTGAGAATGTACCTCGATGTGCATGCTTAACAGTCTTAAATGATTGGTTTCCAATACTGCCATGGGTAGATAGGTTACACATAGGAGACAACATCTTCTAGGATATCAATTGGTAGACTCTGGTGTGCCATCTATAGTTTAACGACCCCGCCTCCCGGTAACTCCCAATTAAGGGAGACCCGAAGGTCAGAGCCGTTATTCAATTAACAGGATCAAAGGTTCGACAAATAATCATACTAATTATGAAATTCTACTAACTAACTGGAATTTGGTATAAAATTAAAACTTTACTTACCTTTGAAAACTTTGGAAATCTATCTATCCAGAGCTTGAATTATTCTATCTAATCCTCCTTGCACTTTATTTCTTATTTCCACAATGTGTCACTTCATTGTTTGTTCTTTCAATTGTTGTTCCTAAAATACCAACAAAAAAATGTTGGGCAGTATATCGAAAGATACTGGTATGTGGGAACAACAAAAATCTTGCAAATATGGCTAGCAATTTAATAATCACAATCAAATTATTTAACAAGCCACTTTACATTTTCAATATGTCATTCTCCACCGCTTTTGCCCTAACCCTGGCATACCCCTCTAGGGTTTCTCTTTTGCCATTGACTTAAGGCCACCTTCTCAATCCGGAGCTTGGTGCCTGGGAGTCACCTCTCACAGTGCTCCATAGTTATGCATCATAGACCACCTTCTCATTCCCGATCTTGGTGTCTGGGGTAACCTCTCATGGTGCCCATTGGTCTACCCTCCTGGGCCTGACCTTTATGGCATCTTCCATCAGGGTGGCATGTAGGTGCACGAATTCACATGTATATATAACTGTGATAGCCATAGTGACTTTATAATTGCAGTGTGAACATCCAAACTGTTTAGATTGCATTCAATGCGAGGAAGCATTCGGAAAACCCTCGGGAAACTAATGCGATGAATCATAATTAACCACGTACCTGTCAAGCTGATGTGAGACAGAAATAATCCAATCAACAATAGGCAAGCAAGCATTCAATAAGATCCTGAAACAATTATACAATTCCCTTTTATTACTCATGTTAGCAAGACCTATTAAATCTAGCTCGCTTCCTAGGGTTTCTAGTCCACTTTTAGGGTTTCCATTGCAATTAGGGTTTCCCTTCATCTTTTATTATTTTAAACCCTAAATTAACGCAATTGATCACAAACCCTAATTATTTCCACATCTAGTCCTTAATTTCGTATTAAAGGCATAATTAAGCATTAATTAAGTTCATTAATCCGCTTTTACATTAAAGCTACTATTTTTATCCCTTTAATCCATGAAAAGATCGTTATACGCATTTATCATCAATTCATAGTTCATTATGGTCCAATTCACATATGAACTCGATTTGCCATTAATTCCACCTTTTATTCATGAGAAAACCTTAATTACTACATTTAGGGTATTTATCCACAATTTTGGAACTTTACTGCTCCAAATAGCTTTTAACAATGAAAACTCAGTTCTATACATGAAGTCAAATAATTAAAGCCATTAATAATCCTAATTACCAACATTAGGGTTTCAAGGCCCATTAAAGCCTATTCATGCACATGAACTTTCAATTAAACAAATTACGTGAAAAATTCATCTTTTTCGATCTTAATGTATCTCTTTATGATTAACATATTAATATCAACATTAACCATCAATTAAACCCTACCGATCACATTAATCATATCAAAATAGGGTTTCTTAATCATCATTACATTAAAGTTAACAACTTCCATTACTTTTTCGAATTTCAAGTAGAATCAGGCTCTAATTATATTTTTAATGGATTCCCCTCGTTTTTCTAAGCAAAAATCATGTATAATGCACATCCATCCGAGCTACGGTTAAATAGATATAATTTTAACAAAATCACTTACTTCCGGCCAATCTAGGAGCGCCACATGGCTGTTTCCATGCATTGTTGCTTGGTAGCTTTGCAAACATAACAGAATTCCATTTTTGCCCCCGTGTAAGTCAATAGTTCTTCACCCCGCGGAGGGGTAGATCCGTCCAACCCGACATTGGTCGTCTTCCACCTCTTGACAGCGCGACGCGGCTGCCCTAGGCACGTTTGGGCACAGTTCTTCTCCTCCCCTGGACCCCGACGGTGATTGGAACCTACTCCAACCTCTTAAGCTCCCTCCAACGCACCTACAGGTGCCCTAAGATGTATCCACGATGGATTAACACAGCCTGGGCAGACCTACAACATGGCCGCCCAATGCAGTCGTGCTGCTGCTGCCACGGCCAGCAGGGGTGAAGGGATAACCCTCCCAAGCACTTCAGGCCGTTGTGGAAGCAGCAAGGATCCCTCGTGACTCCCTCATGTAGCCTCATGGATTCGAAAACACCCAACTTTATTTTAGTTAGGGTTTACGGATGAAACCATGGAAGAAGAAGAAGAGATATGTGGGGGATCTTCTGGACTCGGCCCCCAGGTCTTATCTCTTATATAGGGGAGTGTAGTACTGCCCTGGGGTGCTTGCCCATGAAGCAACCAATCCCTCAACCAATAGGAAAGTGATTCCTTCATTAAGAAGTTAGTTTCTCTCTCTCTCATATTTCTAGAATATTCCTTCTTCCTTTGACATTAGGATTTCGAAAATCATCTCTCTTATTTTCTTTGTTCTTGCTTTTTAACCCATTGACACGAAATCCTATTTTCCTTTAATAGAAAATACTTTCTTTTTAGAAATACTACATAATTCATTAATAATGTATTCACATGATATTCTTATTTTCTTTTTATAGTTATTTTATCTTTCCTCTTTCTTCATTGGGACTCCTTAGATCCCAAGAAACTCTATTATTTCGAAATCCTTTTTATTGGATATTCATTATCCTTCTAGATGCATCTAAATGCATTATTTCACATTATCTTATTTATTTCTCATTATAATATCTCTTTTTGAGGTTTTTTACTTTATTTCTCTTTTATTTTCCTCATTCGTATTCCTTTCAACATTAGGAATCCTTGGGATACGAAATTCCACCAAGGATTACTCAATTATACCTCTTTTCACTTATTTTCCACATTTTATCAATATTTTTAATTTCTTTCTTAATAAAGAAATACTTAATTGACCTTTTCTTTTCTTATTGCACTCTTTATGCAACTTTGGACTCCTTGGAACCCAAGGAACACAAGAGGCACGAAATCCAGCCTTGGATTGCATTCTTTTGCCTTCCAGAGGTTTCCACATCTCTCTTTTCTCAAAAACTCAATTATTCATTTATTAATTGAATTTACTTGTTATTGGGCCCAATAGACAATAAAGCCCACACCACAATCATCAACGCTATTGTAAACAAAATCCATTTATTAAAAACAAATTATATCATTATTTGTTCCAATATCTTTAATGTGAGAAATTACATTCCTCACCAAAGGAACCCAAAAATTGGGGTTGTAACATCCTTCCCCTCTTATAAGAATTTTGCCCTAAAAAATCCATCAAGCAAACAAACAGTTTAGGATAAGCCTTTCATACGTCTATCAGGGCTCCCATGTGGCATAACCCTTTCCATGGTGCTTCCCAAGAACCTTCATCATCTCATATTCTTCCATCTGAGTTCTTTCTTACCTTGGTATATCAAACCCTCATAGGTGACTCAGGACATTTCAGCCTCTCAAAAACTGAATAGGTTCAGGGCTCAACATATGGCTTGGGTACCTCACATAGTGCTCTAGATCAGACTCATGGAACACATTACACATCATGTTATCCTGAAGGGCAAGTATAAACACAACCATCTCCACCAATCCATCTCAAATGGACCCATATATCGGGGACTCAGCCTTGTCAGTTGTAGCTTAGAGGGGTCATATTTTCACATCACATATTCTCCCACAGTGAACTGCATGTCAGTCTGCTTTGCATCAGCTCGTGACTCATGTGACCACTGGGCTCTCTCTCATCCATTGCACGATCAAAGCGACTTCATCTGCACAAACTGTGGTTCTTTTCTAACCTTCACGAGGCCTCCTTCACCAACATCATCTTAATGAAGCGATGACCGACTCAACCTCTCTATAAAACTTCTTGCATCCCGATAAGGCTATGGTGGCTAACGTCACATCACAAGAATTGTCTCTATGTATCATCCTGAATGAGCACACATGCTCTTATCAGACCCTCTAGTATGGATCATACTAACCATTAGTTAGTAGTGATAAACTATTATATCGTCGAATTCTTCATGTATCTACTTCCACCTCATGGAAGTGAATCTTTAGGTAATACTCAACAACTTTGAACTCTCATCATGGTGTGGTTGAATCATCTTTCTTTCTTAAGTAGTTCAACCGAATCTATCCAGTGACAATACTCTTTCTTTCTCATGTCATCTAGGTAAGGTGATCTACCATAACCCATATTGCATCCTGACCTTTTTGATCAAGGGGAGACTTACCACCATCCATAGTGGATGAAGTCCCATTCCCTCTCAGGAACTCTTTATACTTTATATCCAGGTACTGGGTTACTGGTGTTCATCCTTCACCTCTTGGCTTGCATGACCACACACTACATGCAACTCACATCAAGCAACCAAAGTGCTACTATCACTTGCTATCTTTGTAGTATCACGGTGTTTAGTGATCTTAAAACCATGATCTCTGGTATGTCATGATTCCTCAAGATCGATACCTCAGAAACCCTAAACCACTCTCATCAGGGTTTCATCACCTTCCTTTCTAAAGAAGTGTATCAGAGGTTCTACAACCATCCTTTCATTGCATCAAAGACTAGGCCGACTAACCATTAACTCGATCAACATATCTCGTTACATCGGAGTGTTAGCCAAACACATTTCGTTTCCAGAATTAGGGTTAGCCTATCAACCTCTTCTAGCCTCTAGTTAAACTAGGAAACTTCATCTCATCCATAGCATCCATTACCACTTCTCATCCTTCAGTGTTAGGTAACGTTGAAGACATACACCTCTGTGTATTCCACTTATTATCTACTCTCGACTCTAGGTCTATCTTCATCAAGAAAACTATGAGCTTAATCTCTTGGTTTTTAACTCATATCTCATGATAAAACATCCTCATAGGGTGACTACCTTGTTTGTAAACCATCCATGTATCATTCAATCCACCAAGGTATGTTACCATCTCTGTCCTCATACCTCATAGCAACGTTCCAACTCACATCGTCTTTTATCCTTGGTGTATGGCATGCATACTGTCCCATCTCTCCCTCCCATAACAAGAAGAAATAAGCATTTGGCGGCTGTCCAAACACAAAATTCTTCTTGTTCCAAGAGTAGAGATGATACATCCCACATCGCCCGTACACCTTTAATTCTTAGTTGAAACGTGAAACTTATGTCTCTCCATCACAAACATCTTGATATCAAAGTTACTTCCATGGAAAACTGGTCTCGAACCTACTCAGGTTTACACACAATCCTTGGTCATCTCCTCTAGATCTATAGGGTGCTGACACTTTTGGGGTCATCCATCTTCCCTCATGCTTCCCGAGAGTGCCCTACTCATCTGTCCTTTGGGTCCCATGAGTTCAAGAAGGTGATTAATCTCCTAACACATGGCCCTCAGACAATGATAGTTGTTACCTCCCGACCCTATGGTCATGTGCAACTAGGGAATTAGGCAATTCCTACTTCCATCGGTCTTATTCCTACCTGACCCTAGGATAGACTTAGGATTATGACATAGTACATGTCCAACTTATAACCTTACCCAAGCATTTCTCATCTCTCTTTCTGCATTCATGGGTTGACTTTCATCCCTTCATAAGGGTCATGGCGACCTGCCTACCTTGGTCAGGCCCCAACCGGTTACCTTCATGGTAACACATTCACATGCACGTACAGATGGTTATCTGTGGATCTACAAGTTCATTCTCTTACCATGTACTCTTCACTTAGCTTCTCAAGATCCTATGAGACCTTTTTAGGTTACCTCCAAACCAACAAAACTGGTATACACGCTTCAAAAGGGTCCCTCTCCCAGGATGGAAGGAAACTACACCTTGATAACAACGATCACAAACGTCCTTATGTTTAGGGTCTACCTCCACATGAGCATGCTTAACCCTAGCAAGCTACTAAGGAACAATTTGACCACCTACTAAACCATCATGGGTTATACTTGTTCTCATCCTCAACACTGGATCATGATCATACCTTCCCATGTCATCCACTTAGCCGTGAGGGGTTCATCAAACATACCTTTAACTTAAGGGGTTTTCCTTTCGTCCAATCATGAAGGGTTCCATGCTCGATTCCCAAATTTCATCATGAGCACTATGTACACTACTTCCCCTCTTAGGTCTAGGAACCCTAGGTTCACCTTTGGGTGTCCAACCACATGCTTAATCTCTTAACCACGAATCAAGCATGTCCAAGGTATGTCATGTACTCCCATGAACCTTTTATATGAGCAACACCTCAGAGTTGAGTCCTTCTCAAGGACAACCAACTAGGTATAAAGCCTCACAACTGGTTACTTAAACCCCCTCAGGGTCTAAGGCACTCTTTATCTCATCCAGCACGTAAACACTTATACCATAGGCACATAGGTACCAAAAGCATCATCCTCTCTCTAGGGTTTAGTTCCTCTAAAGGCAACCAAGATATCATCAGCCTCCAAGGATCGAGTATGAGGAAACCTCTATCATCCACTTAGGTCGCATCATCCTCAACTCCCCATTGTTCCTCATGTCTTGGAATCTAAGCTTCCAACCTTTTTTCTTGGGTCCTGCTTTCTCTCTCCCAAGCTAACTCCACATCCAACCTTCCTAATAGAGGTCCTTTGTCCATGAAGGCTCAATCTCACCAACATACCCCTATGTGGGTGAAGCCTATGCTCGAACTTATGTTTTCTCAAGATTATCTAGTTCCCTTATGCTTATCTCATAAGTCATCCATCATGATCCCTTATCTAGGGTTTCATTCTACTGTCAGCACTACTGACATACTCTAGGTGCAAGCTATACCCTACATGCACAAGCCCATAGGGTTCTATAGGTTCTTCTGTAACTTCATCCATGAGGGAGCTATCCTTCGCTCAAACATGCACGACCCTTCCCAGGGTTGGGTTGCCAAAGGTGTTAGGTCATCCAACCTCTCACAGCTCGTATGGCAATCCAAAGGCATGTCTATCCAAATATCTGGTCAACCATGACATCTAACTCATCATGTCATCTCTCTCTCTAACCTTCACTTAGGGTTAGGGTTAACATCATCCTCAAAGGATTTGCTAGGTCTCTACTTTTAATGGAGGTCTCTACCTCCAATACTAATTCTCTCTACTCATACTCCTGCCAATGAGGTCTATCCTCAGGTCTCTCCTAAGGGCAATGACAACTCGTGTCATACAACCTAAGCATGAATATATTCCTTTACGCTTACTCTATTAAGCTTATGTCCATGACATCTTATTTACATGCTTTTCATTAATTTGGTGGAGGATTCCTTAGACCTTATTAACCTTACCATACCTCAAGAGGATGAGGAGAAGAGAGAAAACCCTAATCCTTAAGGTCCTTAACAGAATTTAAGTTGAGAAGGGATGAACAAGATGAGAGAGTCCTAAAGGTATCTTATTTTGATTCATACCCTAAGACTTTGTCCATGCAGTCACACAGATCCAGGAGTCCTCGTATTCTGACTAGGGGTGCGGAGGAAAATATTGCCAGCCCTCGGTCGTGATCCTTTTCTAGGCACCTTTGTCTTTAGAATAATTCTCTAATAACTCCCTCAGGTTCTATAGAATTTGTAAAATTTAATAATTATTAAAGATTAAGTGAGGAACCTATGCTCTGATACCAATTGTAACGACCCCGCCTTTTGGTAACCCCCAATTAAGGGAGACTCGAAGGTCATAGCCATTATTCAATTAACAATATCAAAGGTTCAACAAATAATAAATAATAATTATAAAATTCTACTAACTAACTGGAATTTGGTATAAAATTAAAACTTTACTTACCTTTGAAAACTTTGGAAATCTATCTATCTAGAGCTTGAATTATTCTATCTAATCCTCCTTGCACTTTATTTCTCATTTCTAAAATGTGTCACTTTATTATTTGTTCTTTCAATTGTTGTTCCTAAAACATCGACAAACAAAACGTCGGTCAGTATATTGAAATATAATGGTATGTGGGAACAACTAAAATCTTGCAAATATGGCTAACGATTTAATAATCACAATCAAATTATTTATCAAGCCACTTTACATTTTCAATGTGTCATTCTCCACCTCTTTTGCCCTAACCCTGGCATACCCCTCTAGGGTTTCTCTTTTGCCATTGACATACAGCCACCTTATCAATCCTGAGCTTGGTGCCTGGGAGTCACCTCTCACAGTGCTCCATAGTCATGCATCATAGACCACCTTCTCATTCCCGAGCTTGGTGTCTGGGGTCACCGCTCATGGTGCCCATTGGTCTACCCTCTTGGGCCTGACCTTTATGGCATCTTCCATAAGGGTGGCATGTAGGTGCGAGAATTCACATGTATATATAATTGTTATAGCCATAGTGACTTTATAATTGCAGTATGAACATCCAAATTGTTTAGATTGCATTCAATGCGAGGAAGCATTCGGAAAACCCTCGGGAAACTAATGTGATTAATCATAATTAACCACATACCTATCAAGCTGATGTGAGATAGAAATAATCCAATCAACAATAGGCAAGCAAGCATTCAATAAGATCCCAAAACAATTATACAATTCACTTTTATTACTCATGTTAGCAAGACCTGTTAAATCTAGCTCGCTTCCTAGGGTTTCTAGTCCACTTTTAGGGTTTCCATTGCAATTAGGGTTTCCCTTCATCTTTTATTATTTTAAACCCTAAATTAATGCAATTGATCACAAACCATAATTATTTCCACATCAAATCCTTAATTTTTGATTAAAGGCATAATTAAGCATTAATTAAGTTCATTAAGCCTCTTTTACGTTAAAGCTACTATTTTTATCCCTTTAATCCATGACAAGATCCTTATACGCATTTATCATCAATTCATAATTCATTATGGTCAATTCACATATGAACTCGATTCACATATGAACTCGATTTGCCATTAATTCCACCTTTTATTCATGAGAAAACCCTAATTACTACATTTAGGGTATTTATCCAAAATTTCAGAACTTTACTGCTCGAAATAGCTTTTAACCATGAAAACTCAGTTCTATAGATGAAATCAAATAATTAAAGCCATTAATAGTCTTAATTACCAACATTAGGGTTTCAAGGCCCATTAAAGCCTATTCATGAACATGAACTTTCAATTAGACTAATTACGTGAAAAATTCATCTTTTTCAATCTTAATGTATCTCTTTATGATTAACATATTAATATCAACTTTAACCATCAATTTTTTTTAAAGGAAGCCAGGGGGTACTCTATTCATCGCACCCCCTCTTGTGGGCAAAATCAACCAGAAATTGATACATCTCCTTGCTCATATGGCAGGCATATCACCTTTGAAAATAAAAACTCAAGAAAGATGGTACTTCCTGTTGGGTTTTAGAGGAGGCAGAGAAGTAGCGGAAACAAAAACTTTCTCCCCAAAACCCAGAACAAAAGGAATCACGTCAATGTCTATACAATAGGAAAGATGGTTTGTGGATGCATACCTTGTCCTGAGGCTTGCTCGACGACTTTACCTCGCGCCTTGCGCGGTCTTCACCTCCAGTCTTGGACGGTGTCTGTGCAGCTCCTGGTCGCACCGGGACTGAAGACTCCTTGTCTCACCGGGACTGTCAAGATTGACAGTTGTCCTCTGAGCGGCAGAGGTCTCCTGCCTCTACAGTCGTCCACACGAACTGCCTGGAACTCCGATCTCCTTGTCCCACAAGGAACCAAAAGGAGTCGCACCCTCCTATTGGCGTACTAGTTGCCAACACACTCTCCTGCTACCAGTTGCAACTGCAGTTGTCTTTCCCTTGTTGTGCCTCCCTTTTCGGGTAGCACTTGCTCGGGCTCTCTCGGTTACCAAAACTAGAGAGAACGACAACTTTGCAGAGCAACCAGATTGCAATGAGTTATACTCTGAGAAGCCCCCATTACCCCTATATATAAGCGGGTCATGGGACAGGGTTCTCTGTCCCCGACAATATGGGACTACAAGCAGGAGTAGAAGGGTTCGAGATTTTCCACAAAAGCAACCAACTCACAACCTGAACCGATCATTTCACAACTGAAACGGTTGGTTGGGGACCTGAACCGATCGGTTGACACCTCAACTGATCGGTTGGGACCCTTGAACCAGTCGGTTCACTTCTAAACCGGTCGGTTGGTGGTCCTGATCAGTTCCCGATTGACTTTCCTTCTTTTGTTTCTAATTGGTATCAAATACCAATCCTTGTTCCAATCAAATTGGGCAAGTGAAATGCAAGGAAAATTCTCACCAATCTTACTTTCCCAACTTGCTCGGTTGCACCAGTTGAATCGATCATTTCAACACTTGAAGCAATCGTTTCACCCTGACCTTGAGCCAATTGACTCAACACTTGAGCTGACTGGTTCATCACATGAGCCGATCGGTTGGGAGTACAGATTGTGCAGAATCAGTCAATTGCGATTTCAATCAATCTGATACTCCAATCAATGTGTCCAACACCTTGAACATTATGATATTGAGCTATCAATTGACTGAGTGTTTAATTGAACTACTAAACTCCTTTAGTAATCAATCTAAACATTGCTTGTGGACAAAACTCCTCTTCGAGGTTAAACCCTATGTGCGTGACCCTGCAGGTCCATTTCACATTGGCAGTGAAAGTCCATAACACTTATGACTTCACACGCAAAGAGCGGTGCCTAGTCACACATCAGTGCTACCCAAGTGAAATAGAAAGTTGGAGAACAACTTTCAATCCTACAATCCATGAATGGTGTTACAACGAATGTATAATTCCCAATGACATGTGTTGAGTGTAGTGATTTCAGGTCTAAGAATCACACTCACCACCGTCACTGTGAGAGATGACTGCAACTACCAAGTCATGGTTCCATGTGTGACTCTCACGGCAGGTATGTCTGGTACCTTGTTCTCTAACAAGTACCTATGTTCTTGGTTTGATATCACTATATCATGACTAATGAGATTCTGTTATCAACCAACACACAATCTAGTCTTCAATGTTATTGATGTCTATGGTTATTTCCACAATAACAACTGACTAGGGACTAAATGAGAATGTATACTCTTAACATCCGTATGATCTCATCATTTAGGTCCTCAACCCAAAAGCATACGTCATTGAGTAAAACAATTCTTTAGACATCTATCATGTTACACCATCATCTCAGAAACAGTTTAAACATATAGATTGGAAATTTCCTTTATTATTATTCAAATCATTTACAAAGTATCCCATTACAATCATCATATGACTTGCTCTATGGGCATACATACCAACAGACTCCCACTTGCACTTAGAGCAAGTCACCAAGGAACCTCAACCCTTGTGACCTAGCATGACCATCATGCTTCTGCTGAGAAAGGGCCTTAGTCAGTGGATCAGCTATGTTGTCTTCAGTTAGTACTTTGCAAATCTTCACATCTCCTCGCTGTACGATCTCTCTTATGAGATGGAAGTGACGAAGTATGTGCTTGGACCGCTGATGTGATCTGGGCTCCTTAGCTTGTGCAATAGCTCCATTATTGTCACAATAAAGCTCAATTGCATCACAGCTACTGGGAACTACACCAAGTTCAGAAATGAACTTCCTGATCCACACAGCCTCCTTTGCTGCATGTGATGCAGCAATATACTCACCCTCTATAGTAGAATCGACAACTGTTTCTTTCTTGGAACTCTTCCAGCTCACAACTCCATTATTAAGGAAAAACACAAATCCTGACTGCGATCTGTAATCATCTTTATCGGTTTGGAAGCTTGCATCGGTGTAACCCTTTACAAACAACTCTTCCTCATCACCGTAGACAAGAAACTGATCCTTAGTCCTTCGCAAGTACTTGAGGATGTTCTTTACGGCTATCCAGTGAGCATCCCCGGGATCTGACTGGTACCTGCTGGTCATGCTGAGAGCATACGAGACATCTGGGCATGTGCACAACATAGCGTACATGATGGACCCGATGGCTGATGTATATGGGATCCCATTCATACGCTCCCTCTCTTCACAAGATTGGGGACACTGAGCTCTAGAGGCAGTGACTCCATGTAGCATGGGGATGTTGTCTCTCTTTGAGTTCTCCATGTTGAACTGCTTCAGCACTTTGTCAATGTACGTGCTCTGAGTTAGTCCGAGAAGCCTTCTAGATCTATCTCTATAGATCTTAATTCCTAGAATGTAGGATGCTTCTCCTAAGTCCTTCATTGAGAAAGTATTCCCAAGCCAAGTCCTTACCTTCTCTAAGGATAAGACATCATTCCCCATCGAAAGTACGTCATCCACATACAATATGAGGAATGTGGTCGAACTCCCACTAACCTTCTTGTACACACAATGTTCATCTTCATTTTGAATAAAGCCAAACACTTTGACTTCCTCATCAAATCGAAGATTCCAACTCCGAGATGCTTACTTCAATCCATAGATTGACCTTTGTAGCTTACAGACTTTATTGGCATTCTTTGGATCTACAAAACCTTCTGGTTGTGTCATGTACACATCCTCATTTATATTCCCGTTAAGGAATGCGGTTTTAACATCCATATGCCAAATCTCATAGTCATAATAAGCTGCAATAGCAAGCATGATCCTGATGGACTTAATCATGGCAACTGGAGAAAAGGTTTCGTCATAGTCAACACCTTGAACTTGTCGAAATCCCTTTGCAACCAATCTGCCTTTATAAGTTTGCACATTGCCATCCATGTCGGTCTTTTTCTTAAAGACCCACTTGCACCCTATGGGTTTTACCTCTTCGGGTGGTTCCACCAAAGTCCATACTTTGTTGGAGTACATGGATTCCATCTCAGATCTCATGTCTTCAATCCATTTCTCAGAATCTGGTCCCTCCATAGCCTCTACATAGGTAGTTGGATCATCATCTATGATCAACTCACCACCTTCCTGAGTCATAAGGTATCCAAACCTCTCAGGTTCAAGGCGGGTCCTACTAGATCTACGAGGTCCTTGTGTTACCTGAGGAGACTGAGATTCCACAACACCTTGTGAATCTAAATTTTCCTCTGGTACATCTACTAGTTCAATGTTTTCTTGTTGGGATTGAACCTCTTCAAGCTCTATATTCCTCCCACTGCTTCCTTTGGAAATAAATTCCCTCTCTAGGAATACAGCTTCCCTGACAACAAACACTTTGTTGTCAGTAGGGTGGTATAAGTAATATCCCCTCATTTCCTTGGGATATCCAACAAAATAACATTTATCAGATTTGGGTCCAAGCTTATCAGGAAAAATTTTCTTGACGTAAGCTTCACAACCCCAAATCTTCATAAAAGACAAAACGGGACGCTTCCCGTACCATATCTCATATGGTGTCTTTTGAACCGATTTAGATGGAACACGGTTAAGTGTAAACACGGCGGTTTCAAGAGCATAACCCCAGAAAGAAATTGGAAGATCAGCAAAACTCATCATTGATCGCACCATATCCAACAATGTGTGATTCCTTCTTTCAGACACACCATTATGCTGTGGTGTTCCAGGCGGAGTCCATTGTAATACAATACCACGGGCTCAAAAGAGGTCCTCAAACACCTGGCTCAAGTTTTCTCCACCTCAATCGGATCGAAGTTCCTTAATACTTTTACCAAGTTGGTTCTGTACTTAATTCATGAAATCCTTGAACCTTTCAAGGGTTTCTGACTTATGTTTCAGCATGTACCCATAGCCATACCACCTGAAGTCATCAGTAAAGGTAATGAAGTACTGATACCCACCTCTGGCATTAGTTCTAAAAGGCCCACATACACCAGTATGTATGAGTCCTAATAGATCACTAGCTCTCTCACCTTTACCAGAAAAGGGAGTCTTGGTCATCTTGCCCAATAAACAAGATTCACATGTCTTTATTGATTCATAATCAAAAGAGTCTAGATAACCATCTTTATGGAGTCTAGAAATGCGCTTCTCATTTATGTGCCCTAGACGACAATGCCAAAGATATGTTTTGTTTGAGTCATTGAGTTTTTGCTTTTTGATGTTTACGTTGTGTAAACTTGTCTCCAAATCTATCAAGTATAGACCATAAGACATTGGGGCACTGCCATAAAAGATCCCATCTTTAGAAATGGAACATTTTCCATTCTTAATAAGAAATTCAAATCCATCTTTGTCCAAACAAGAGACGTAAATGATATTCCTACTTATGGCAGGTACATAATAGCAGTTCTTCAACTCTATTATTAGCCCACTTGGTAGAGTTAACCCATAGGTTCCTACGGAACTAGCGGTAACTCTTGCCCCATTGGCAACATGTAGTTAAACCTCGCCTTTCCCCAAAGGCCTACTACTCTTAAGATCCTTCACATTTGAACAAATGTGAGATCTGCATCCGGTATCAAGTACCCATGACGAAGAAGTAGTAAAGTTAATCTCTATCACGTATACACCAGAAGTAGAGATTTCTATCTCTAACTTCTTCTTCCATCATTCCTTCCATCCTCTCCATGTAGAAGAAATTGGTTTGGCAAGAGAACCCTTCTCTCCCTTACCTTTCATTCCATTGATCTCTATCAATGAACTTTCTTTCTTCTTCACTAACACATTAAGCGTACATAGAGTGGATTCAAAGGCTCCTGGTATATCTGGATTGTGCAGAACACTTCTCACAGTCCTCAACCAGTTATGGAATTTATTCTCAATTAATTTGCCCATTTTAAAATATGATTCTTTTGCCATTCTACAAGAGAAAATTGCATTTTGTCAAAACTCCTTTTGATTTGATTTGAATAAAATATGACAACAGTTAATTAGGACTTTAATTAATTACCGCTCCCACTATTTTGACTCAAATTGATAGCCCTCGCCATCAATTCATAAGATTGCAACGTACAATCTTCTAGTGAGTCAAGATCCTGAAATCCTCTGAGCCATGGACCAACTAGGGCTGTCACCCACAACTCAGATCTCCCAGGTAGGCAACTCTTGCCAATTGCATCATATGCAACTCTTTGAAATAATCATCTCCATGCCTCAAGGTACTAGATCCCATCTAGATCACCTTGTTAAGTCTGACCCAAAGCCAACACGATGAACATGCACCCTGCTAGGGCAGACCCACACATTCATCCTTCACGCTTCCACGAGATAGACGGTGCACCACGCTAGGGCGTGCCCACACTTGGTCGATCAAGCTTTTCATGTGTGTCACATTTGGAACGCATCTAAAACTTAATATTTAATGAGGGATTTGGTTTTATATACATATACATATCCAATCACCACAATATATAGTAAGTATCATATACATGCTATATCCCACAGAACACATGCAAAATGATAAAAAGCAATGATTATGGCCATCCTATTATGATTCCTCGAGCCAAGAGGAATCACGGTCATCTAGGTCTACATCACATGCAACCTGTACAAGATGAAATATGTGCCTGCCTTTTTGGGTTTGATCAACTCATCTTCATGACCGATCAGCTCGTCATCAGGTTGGTTGTTTGGGTGCCACCAGCCGATCGACTAGCGCCTCCAGCCGATCGGTTCACCGGTCGTTGTGCATCTCCTCAGGTCGCCACCCGCTCATCTGGCTCCTCGAACCGGCCATTTGGATCACCAACCAATCGGTTCACGCCTTGAACTGATCGTCTCAGGTCGTCCGCCATTCTTTGACATAACAAGAAATAAAATCTATCCTATTTACAATTTAATTGTGAAACCCCAAGTTACATTCGGGGGGAGGAAAGGTAGGAAAAGAATTCTCGAATTATTTCGAGTTACATCAGGAATAAGAGAAGGGGAATCGGTGCGCAGACCGAGATGCAAGCAACCACATACAACCACACACAGATATAGGGGTTTATAGGCTGTAATCATGCTACACATCCACCACAAAACTCGTTTAAGGGCGACGTGTATCTAGTGCATTAATATTACATATCAATATGTATATTTGGGATTTGTGGATTGGACATGCATAAAGACAATTTTATTCGCATCGCATGCAATAAATAAAGGTGACAAACCAAAAATCAATCATATCGATAATCCTAAAATATAGACCAATTGACGTGGCTCTGATACCACTATTGGGTTTTAGAGGAGGTAGAGAAGCAGCGGAAACAAAAAATTTCTCCCCAAAACCCAGAACAAAAGGAATCGCATCAACGTCTATACAATAGGAAAGATGGTTTGTGGATGAATACCTTGTCCCGAGGCTTGCTTGGTGACTGTACCTCGCGCCTTGCACGGTCTTCACCTCCAGTCTTGGACGGTGTCTTTGCAGCTCCTAGTCGCACCGGGACTGAAGACTCATTGTCTCACCGGGACTATCAAGATTGACAGTTGTCCTCCGAGCGGCAGAGGTCTCCCACCTCTGTAGTCGTCCACACAGACTGCCTGGAACACCGATCTCCTTGTCCTATAAGGAATCAGAAGGAGTTGCACCCTCCTGTTGGCATACTAGTCGCCAACACACTCTCCTGCTACCAATTGCAACTGTAGTTGTCTTTTTCTTGTTGTGCCTCCCTTTTCGGGTAGCACTTGCTCGGGCTCTGTCGGTTACCAAAACCAGAGAGAATGACAACTTTGCAGAGCAATCGGCTTGCACTGAGTTGTACTCTGAGAAGCCCCCAATACCCCTATATATAGGTGGGTCATGGGACAGGGTTCGCTGTCCCCAGTAATATGGGACTAAAAGCAGGAGTTTAAGGGTTCGAGATTTTCCACAAAAGCAACCAACTCGCAACCTGAACCGATCGTTTCACAACTGAAACGGTCAGTTGGGGACCTAAACCGGTCGGTTGACACCTCAACCGATCGGTTGGGACCCTTGAACCGGTCAGTTGGTGGTCCTGATCAGTTCTCAATTGACTTTCCTTCTTTTGTTTCTAATTGGTATCGAATACCATTCCTTGTTCCAATCAAATTGGGCAAGTGAAACGCAAGGAAAATTCTCACCAATCTTACTTTACCAACTTGCTCGGTTGCACCAATTGAATCAATCGTTTCAACACTTGAAGCAATCATTTCACCCTGACCTTGAGCCGATCGACTCAACACTTGAGCCGACCGGTTCACCAAGCTCAGCCGACCGGTTCATCACATGAGCTGATCGGTTGGGAGTACAGATTGTGCAGAATCAGTCAATTGGGATTTCAATCAATCTGATACTCCAATCAATGTGTCCAACACCTTGAACATTATGATATTGAGCTATCAATTGATTGGGTGTTTAATTGAACTACTAAACTCCTTTAGTAATCAATCTAAACATTGCTTGTGGATAAAACTCCTCTTCTAGGTTAAATCCTATGTGCGTGACCCTACAGGTCCATTTCACGTTGGCAGTGAAAGTCCATAACACTTATGACTTCACAAGCAAAGAGTGGTGCCTAGTCACACATCAGTGCTACCCAAGTGAAATAGAAAGTTGGAGAACAACTTTCAATCCTACAATCCGTGAATGGTGTTACAACGAATGTATAATTCCTTTGTCACTGATATCCTGAATGAACTCGAGGCATGGAACAGTCATCCTATCAACATTCATTCATTTCCTTGATCTCAGAGCAGACTGGGTGAGATGTGTGCGACATCAATATCACATATTGATTCACACATGCATGTGCATGCCTTTCTCAATCCTACTCATCAAGTGGCCAAGGATATCAAACTCCCTCAGGAGGGACAAATCCCATATCTATCACTCACCCCTCAAAAGCCCTATGTGTCAAAGCCACCCAATCATCAGCTTTATAACAACCCATGTTTTAGGACTGCATTTGATGATGTCAAAGTGTACCCAACGACATGTGTTGAGTGTAGTGATTTTAGGTCTAAGAATCACACTCACCACCATCACTGTGAGAGCTGACTATGACTACCAAGTCATGGTTCCATGTGTCACTCTCTCGGTGGGTCTGTCCAGTACCTTGTTCTCTAACAAGTACCTATGTGCTTGGTTTGATATCACTATATCATGACTAATGGGATTCTATCATCAACCAACACACAATCTAGTCTTCAGTGTTATTGATGTCTATGGTTATTTCCACAATAACAACCGACTAGGGACTAAACAAGAATGTATACTCTTACCATCCGTATGATCTTATTGTTTAGGTCCTCAACCCAAAAGCATACATCATTGAGTAAAACCGTTCCTTAGACATCTATCATGTTACACCATCATCTCAGAAACAATTTAAACATATATAATGGAAATTGCCTTTATCATTATTCAAATCATTTACAAAGTATCCCATTACAATCATCATATGACTTGCTCTATGGGCATACATACCAACACTTCCCCCACCAATGCCCACAAGGGCAACTAGTGGGCCTCAACCCAGTTGAAAAAGATGTATGGAGTTCCTCTCCTCTCTAGGATGTTCATACCTTTAATCTTCATGGGATGGGTGGCGGTTTCTGTTGTGATGAACTCATCCTCAGAGTTATTGCCCCACTTGTCGAGATCTCTAGGGATAGAGTTAACCACTTTGGGAACCAGATATCCCAAGATGGCTTCGTCACGCAAGACAATCCTGACCTCTCTGCAAATTGAGGTGTCTATCCACAGGCCAGTATGGTTATCCCACAGGATTTGATAGGTATGTTGGTCATCAACTTCAATGGCAGACACGGTAAGATTCTTCTCGTCGACAATCTTCAGCCCGGCGAGGATTCCAGAGATGTAAGTAGATGTGTAGTCCCTCGCATTTAACCAGAATTGAAAGGCTAAACTGATGTAGCTGTGTCTATTGTGGATAAGCCCTGCAATCCATTGTCTACTATTACTATTTGGATCAATCGATCTACCTGACGTGATATTGAGCTTGAGATTGTTGATGTCAAGAGGGATCCATCTCACTGTATTGATCATTCTGATATTCTTTTTAAGTCGCGTGATGCCTCCTCTCTGAAGGTGCTTGTAGAAGCTAGCGTCCTCTGATCTCTTGAAATGTCACTTGTGAATGTTCGAGTTAATGTGAGAAATGATGTCAGTCCATAACCTGCTAAGGCTGGGGAGGTGTTTGTCGAACCTCTGTGCACATCTCGCTCTCCAGGTAGACCAGCATACTAGAGATATCAGCTCTGTGGTGAGCCATCCACAAATGGTTCCTCTCTGTTGTGCGCTACCAGTCTCAAAGATGCCGACGTTGGTGGTCGGTGCGAAGCCAGGTGTATCCATGAGAATCGCAACATATGACCATAAAGCAACCACAATCTCTCTATAAAGGAAGAGATGTTCCAGCGTTTCAGTCGAGTTTTGGCTACAGCATGAGCACCGGGAAATAGTGGGAATCATGCAACTAGCTATGTTGTCATCAGTAGGCAAGGCTTTGTGCCCAAGCTTCCAAGTAACAACACTGGCTCAAGGTGTGGAGGTGTCCCAGATCCACCCCCATCTAGATGAGGCTACTGGCTCACTATCCCGATTGATAGTAGACTTGGTAGATTTGATAGTGAAGAGGCCACGACTATTGGGCGTCCATATCAGCTTGTCAGGGTAGTGAGAGATGGCGGTTCGCGATCTACGAATAAGTTGCATACCACCCTCGTCTACAATCTACTCGATGGATGGTCAGTCCCAACCATCCAGATCTCGCCAGAAATCTCTGATCAAGAAGTCTTTGTTTCTATCGCTGTAGTGAATAATCATCATTACATTAATCATATCAAAATAGGGTTTCTTAATCATCATTACATTAAAGTTACAAACTTCCATTACTTTTTGAATTGCAAGTAGAATCAAGCTCCGATTATATTTTTAATGGATTCCCCTCATTTTTCTGAGCAAAAATCATGTATAATGCGCATCCATCCGAGCTACGGTTAAATAGATATGATTTTAACAAAATCAGTTACTTCAGGCCAATCCAGGAGTGCCACATGGTTGTTTCCATGCATTGTTGCTTGGTGGCTTTGCAAACATAACGGAATTCCATTTTTGCCCCTGTGTAAGTGAGCAATTCTTCACCCCATGGAGGGGTAGATCCGTCCAACCTGACATTGGTCATCTTCCACCTCTTGACAGCGCGACGCGGCTGCCCTAGGCACGTTTGGGTGCGGTTCTTCTCCTCCCCCAAACCCCGACGGCGATCGAAACCTGCTCCAACCTCTTGAGCTCCCTCCGTCGCACCTACAGGTACCCTAAGATGCGTCAACGATGGTTGAACACGACCTGGGCAGACCTACAACACGACCGCCCAATGCCGTCCTCCTGCTGCTGCCACGACCAGCAGGGGTGAAGGGATACCCTCCCAAGCACTTCAGGCCGTTGTGGAAGCAACAAGGCTCCCTCGTGACTCCCTCATGTAGCCTCATGGCTCCGAAAACACCCAGATTTATTTTAGTTAGAGTTTACAGATGAAACCATGGAAGAAGAAGAAGAGATATGTTGGGGATCTTCTGGACTCAGCCCCCAGGTCTTATCCCTTATATAGGGGAGTGTAGTACTGCCCTGAGGTGCTTGCCCACAAAGCAACCAATCCCTCTTTCAATAGGAAAGTGATTCCTTCATTAAAAAGTTAGTTTCTCTCTCTTTCTCATATTTCTATAATATTCCTTCTTCCTTTGACATTAGGATTTTGAAAATCATCTCTCTTATTTTCTTTGTTCTTGCTTTTTAACCCATTGACACGAAATCATATTTTCCTTTAATATAAAATACTTTCTTTATAGGAATACTACATAATCCATTAATAATGTATTCACATGATGTTCTTATTTTCTTTTTAAAGGTATTTTCTCTTTCCTCTTTCTTTATTTAGACTCCTTGGATCCCAAGAAACTCTATTATTTTGAAATCCTTTTTATTAGATATTCATTATCCTTCTAGATGCATCTAAATGCATTATTTCACATTATCTTGTTTATTTCTCATTAAAATATCTCTTTTTGAGGTTTTCTCTTTATTTCTCTTTTATTTTCCTCATTGGTATTCCTTTCAACATTAGGAATCCTTGGGATACGAAATTCCACTAAAGATTACTCAATTATACCTTTTTTCACTTATTTTCCACATTTCATCAATATGTTCAATTTCTTTCTTAATAAAGAAATACTTAATTGATTGTTTCTTTTCTTATTGCACTCTTTATGCAACTTTAGACTCCTTGGAACCCAAGGAACCCAAGAGGCACGAAATCCATCCTTGGATTGCATTATTTTTCCTTCTAGAGGTTTCCACATCTCTCTTTTCTCAAAAACTCAATTATTCATTTATTAATTGAATTTCCTTGTTATTGGACCCAATAGCCAATAAAGCCCACACCAAAATCATCAAGGCTATTGTAAACAAAATCCATTTATTCAAAACAAATTATATCATTATTTGTTCCAATATCTATAATGTGAGAAATTACATTCCTCACCAAAGGAACTCTTCCTTGGGTCTAGGAAGGCCATCGTTTTTTGCCATTGGTTCTATCTGGACATCTATTGGTAGACTCCTAGTCCTTCCATAAATTGAGCTCAGACCGATCTCTATATCTTAGTGGACGGTCAGTTTTGAGAACTGATGGTTGTTCTACCTGACTGCCTAGAGTAACCACCAATTTTAGGAAGTGATGGTCAAACCGGCTGACCTTCCATATGGTAGATTGAAAAACTATCAGAAGCCATCAGTTTAGTAACTAATGGATAGTCAGTGGCAGTGGGTCCTTGGTTCCAATGTTGTAGTTTGTCACCATCAGTTGTGAAAACCTATGGGGGTTCAGACCAATGGTAAAACCATTATTTTTCGAGTTTCCAATAGGAGAAAGAGTGATTACATTCAAATCTAGGTATAAGTCACAAACATGAGAAAAGTAAGAAAAAGTTAGGGCACTTCTTGTAAGGAATAAGGCTTTTTTTAGGAGACTCCCTCTTTTGCATCCATAATAAGGAATAAGGCTTTTTTTAGGATAATCCTTCTTGAATATGAATTTTCAAACCTAATATATATGTTAAGGATTTAATAAGGTGATATGATAGAACTATTACTTTTTCATGTGTTTCTACTACTATGGAATTCTACGACTTAGCATTTTTATTCACATGTCAAAAAGCTATGACAATATGATTTGTAAGGATTCCTACATGTTACCCTAAGTCAATAGTTTATGCATGTTGATATTCATAGTTATTGTTTATATGACATTTTAAGATGATGGTATTTTATTAAGTGCTTGTTTATGATTATCAATGAGTCTTAATTCTAAAGCCCCATAAGCATTATGATATAAACCATAGCTGATGATATATGCTTGTATGGAAATTGACATATGATATCCTAATGTATTATGTACTTGGCTGGATGCCATCATTGTTTATGTTGGATTATTAGTGTGTGGGTTATAGATAATTCTAATGGGACCAGGATTGTGACATCTTCGGATATTCTAAAACATAATCTGATGTGTGACGTCCAAATTGAAACCCTCACCTCAGCGAGAATTCTAATTTGAACACCCCACACTAGGCTAAGAAGAAGAAAATCAAGGGAGTCAGAAGGAAACACAATAGCACATGTACATGAACAATAATAAAACCATACACAGATGTTCACCATTCAACATATAATTAAAACATGAATTGTTACAACATTTGATATTACACATTGAACAACAAACTTATACATATACATATACTACCACTAAACTACATGATCGTAAGACAACAGGTCCACCTGTACATCATCTCGCCACACAACTCTCACTATTCTGGATCTTCAAGAGCATAACCAAAACCGAAATACAAGATTACAAGAGGTACATGTCAGCACAATATTCAAGAATATTATACTGAGTATGCCTACGTGTCTTTTATATACCTCTCATCATATAAGAAAAAACTAATACTTGGTAGTAACAGAAGAATATAAGAAAAGTTTATACTTGCACAAAGATGTTCATTAACAAAATAGAAACATATTTTAAGCACATTTTCCATTATATCATCCATGCATTGACCGCCGAAGGTTGAATGCATTAAGGCCTTTATGATCACTACCAACGAGTTGGATCATATGTACAATGTGACCACTACCAAAGAGTTGGGTCCAAGCATGATACCAAAGAGTTGGTGCTTCCTGTGACAAAGTGGATTTTAGCATTATAGTAAAGTAATTACTCTTTCTCCCTCATTATATCTATTGATAGTTCTAAATCATTTTTCTTGGCTTCATAATCATTGTTGAGACTCAAATCCAAGATATGGTGAACAATGTGGATTTTATACACTTTAAAACCCCACATATTTGATTTATTTAATAATTTATCCAAAGGATCAAATTTATCCATCAAACTTTATCATTTGAGTCTCAAACTTTTTTCTATAGGTTCTACACATTTTTATGAGGCTTTGATCCAAATTTGAGGTTATTTGGACTTTCCTACGATTTTCTATGGATTATTCAAGTTAATGTGTTGAAAACCATTCTTTTACTTTTTATTTTGTCTTTTATTTGACCTTTGCCATGTCAGCGATCTGTTGCAAGGGATCGGGGGCGCCTCTCAGCCCTTGGATGTCCTCCCCATGGATCAGGGCCGGATCCAGTGGCCTAGCAATTGTCTTCAACCTCCCGCTGATTGCGGGGAGGCATGAATGTGGCCATTATGGTGAATCTCCCGCCTACGACCATGAATCAAAATTCTAATCGAGAGGAAATGTTCCCCTTGCGATTTCGCGCTCACCAAACCCTATTTTGGATAGATTTTGTGCTCTGTCCAGCCACCAAACCATTGCTCGCACTCTTCCCTCTCCTTTCGGTGGCCACAACTGGTGCTTCAAGACCGGTAGCCCTAAAATCTAGCCTAGTGTTATAAAAAGGCCTCCCCAAGGTCCGCAATAAGAACTCTTACAACCTTGCCTTGTGATCGCACCCTCCATAAGCTCCAGTACCCCCAATTCTCCCTCCCGTCTCTCTCCTGCCATTACGGTGCCGCCGCTGGCTGGGATTGGGCATTTTGCCCTTGCTTCTTCCTTCCAGTAATTAGGGCCCCCATCACCTTCACGGATGCCCGACTACCCCAACCGGCATCCTCGCTACCACCATAGGAGCCTCCTGCTCCCTTTGGCCCTAGCACCGGCAACCTTGCTCAGCCGCAGATGCACGCTCGTGTACGAGGCCTGGAGCAGAAGAGAAAGGGGTCTTGGACCGACGGTCCAAGGGAGAAAAACCAGCCGACCCAATCGATCTTCTTGAACCGTCTAATTGGAGGAATGAACCGGCCAATCACAGGCATGGACCAGACCCTTGACCAGTGATCTGCATGGCTAGATCTGGACCATTACTTACACATCCAACGGCCCTGGTTGTTCGCAAATAAGGTATTATATCTCCTCTCTGCCTGGAAATTCCATTAAATGCCAGATCTTGCTTAAATCGTAGAAAATGCATCCGAACTCCAAAAATGATGAATAAGTAGTCAATCTTGATGAGAAAAATCCAAAGAATCGATTAAAAATACTTGTGAAACCTGATTCCAAACTATGCTCACTGATATGATTAAATATTGATATCTTTCTTATTTAATGACTCTATTTTAGTGATTAATCCCTTGAAATCTTGATATTTGGCTCTAATGATCGTCTCGAAGACAAAATTGATAAATTATGAGTTTAGATATGATCTTGTAACTTATCTCTCCTAGAATGTGAATCATGCACATTGAACTAAGGATTTACCTTTATATTGTGACAATAAATCTAAATCTTGTGAAAAACCTTGATCAGGTGTATTATTCATGACTCTACTTTAATCAAACTGATCTTGAATTGCAATTATGCTAAGTACCATGATGAATTAGGAACATGATGATTACTTGGATAATGACCATAAATTAGGGTTAACACATATGATCCTAGAAACTTAGGAAAGTCATTCACACTCGAGGATACTTGATATTTGAAATAATGTTGGACAAATTAATATACCGGTTGATCATAAGTGGATGACCTAACCCTAAAGTTGACCTAGGAAAGTGTAACCCTAATCTCGAATATTGCAACATGATATACAAATATCTTGATCTTGACCCTTGATCCAAATATTGTGTTTTAGGATCTAACTCGAAGGGTCGACCTGTTACTCGTCATCTATACTCGAAATCTCAGTGAAAGGTACGCTATTATAGAACTCCTCCTTGATTGTATTGAAGATACTTTTATGTATCTCTTGATCGTATACTTGGCTATTTACTTGGATGAGCTATTGTTCCCTATGATTAGTCTTCTGTTTTTCTATACTATATTTTGAAAAAACAAGAAAATATAAATTGCATGCCCATTATGACTGCCCGTATATTGATAATGATGATGATGATATTGATAATGTTGATAATGTGGATATTGAGTACAACAACCCCCTCATTTGGAAGTGGGACTTGTACATTGGCTTCCTATGTTCCTATGGTGAAAAGGGGCCCAGTGACCTTCCCCATCGCGTTGGGGTAATAGAGTCATACAAAATATATAAACATGCTTCTTGAATTACAGCATAATGGGAATTCGTAATAAAAGTTGATTTGCTTGAAAAACTTGTCGAATAAATGTTGGTTTTGCAAATTGCATATTATTCTTTGAAATATAAGTCCTGCCAAGTATACTTATTTTCTTATAAACTGTTTTGCTTGATTTTGATAGCGTACCGTGCAATTGCATGATTGTGTCTTGATTTTATTGATTTTAGGCAATACAAATGGAATATTGAATAAGAGCGCTTCCACACTCTACATACTCTGATGATGAAGACAAATCAGTTATATCTCCATATTGGGTTAGTTTGTTCTTTAATTATCCAGTTTTTGAGTTATTTATTTCTTATTGTATATGCCAGTGTGATTGATCTTATGGGGCCACTCAGGGATGGGCGCTTCAATCCTTTTTCTACTGTCTAGGCAGTAGGATTGGGATTGGGGTAAGAACAGTTCCGTGACACTTCCATATGTACAACGTGACCACTACCAAAGAGTTCGGTCACTTCCAAGCACACTGTCATAGAGTTGGTGCTTTCATTTAATGGAACAAATATATTATGTTTGATGTGTTCATAGCAATATGTATGGAAATTCAAGCAACATATCATATAAGACAATCATTTCAATCAATACCATATGCCAAGTCTTTACTACCATATAACACAAGCATAATTATAATAAGCCAAGTAAGAGGTAATGACCTACCTTTATCAAGAGATAAACTTAATCATCATATTCCTCATCTCAACTACATCCTAGTCAACCCTGATTAAGACAAAACCACATACTATCATCAGGTTCTCATCATCTTACATCTCATCTTCACCATAATCATGTTCATTAGAGTTTCTCTTAGTTCATTAGGATATGTGTATCATTACTTATATTCTTTTCTTATGATTATCTCACTGATGTCATTTTCTAGATTAGATCTCATTATCAAAGTTCATCATCTGAACATTAGGTTCCATATTCTTTTTGTGCACATATTAACCCTAGGTTACATCATTAACCTAGATTAGGGTTTTATAACATGTATTAAGATTCATCTTCATATAACATGGATTCTATTCATCATTATGATCTCATAATTAAAACTAAGGTTACATATACAGATATGAGCTTACTCTGTGAATTTCATCATTTATTGAGCATGTGTGCATTTATGACATTTTATTTAGGGTTTTCATCCCTAGATAGACATTCTAAGCAAATTACATGATTTCATGCATCAACATCATGATTACTGACCTCATATGCATTCTAAACATTACTATATACTTACTGACATTTTCCCATAATTTTAGGTCTTCGTTTATTATTTATTATACATGAAAACACCATTTTACATCTTACATGATATCACTGAGATTAGTGCATCAAAAGTTTGATACTATAGTTATATTGTTTTCTACTCATTTTTCTGAGAATTTCAGTACCTTATTTGTATTTTTCTGACATTCGAGCTATTTTTTGGAATTATGCAAGATCTGAGAATTACAGTAAATAATTACCTTGAATGGCCAATAGGCGGGCGCCACGTGGCTCCAGGGCTAGAAGCTGCTCATTTTCTGGTGCTGGGCAGGGAGCGTGAGCCGACCAGTTTACATTGAATGAACTTTCTAGTTCAGTTGAGATTTGGGTCAGTTCTCCTCTAACCACCCTTCTCACGATCTCGCACGGACGTAGCTGTCCCTATCTTGTGGGGGCGTCGTCGCACGGTTCTACTCCGGAGAGCAAGAAGCCGCACTAGAGAAGTGCCTCGATGGCTCTGACTGCCCCCATCAGATTCAACACATTCAACTAGACCTTCATGGCTTCTTAGGGTTTTGCCTTCAGCTCTGAGTCTCTGGGACCTAAAGGTCGCCGCCGCCTGGCCTCTAACACGGCAGAGTAAAAGAGGCGATCTGCCTCTTGTCATCCTCGCGCCAAGATAAAGATTCCAAAACTTTTGCACCCTCTCCATGAGTTCTTCCATATCCATCATTCTCAGTGAGAGGCGCTACACACAGATCTCTGAGCTTCATCTTCAAGCTCTAGAAAACTAGGGTTGGGCGGAAAGGAAAGAACCATGTGGCATCCATCTAAGCAATTGCACTGAACTCCTCTCACTGCCATCTTGCTTTTCCCCCATTCATCTTCCTCAAAGCTTGGTTGTACCTCGTCTTGTTCCATCTCACACTGCTCCCGAACACCATTTGAGAAGTACAGAAAGACGGGAGTTCGTTCTTCCTATTGAAGTGGCTGCAGATATCTTTTATGGGGTCTTCTCATTCCTCTATCCAAGCAAAGTGCAATTGTCCACCTCACTTCCCCCTTCGGTCCATGACCATGATGTATGGTAGCTGGGAACGTGCTGCCCCACTACCTTACTCTAACCGCAAGGTAGGGGATGACACATGGACCCTTCATATCAAATCTGATGGTATGAAATGGTCCTCCACATGAACCTATCCGTGGCTCACTCAAAGAAGCTATAACGTCGCTTGATTAGATATCTATGTCTAGGATCTGGACACACCGTTCATTCAAAAACCAAAAGGGAGCGCAACACATTTAGCTTAGGCTAGATGATCCAAACCTTGCTAATCAAATACATCAAAAGTAAATTATTTCCTCATCTTTAAACCTAAATAACTTCTTCTAGGGTCCCCCAATTGCCACCAAAATTTAACCATAGCTTCCCTATCTCTCAAAATACATTCTACGCAAATTTGGTGCCAAAACTCAACTGTTCGACTTGTCAACTAAATTCCTCAAACAATATTAACTTTGGGATATTAATCATAATATAAATATCGATCACCATCCAAACTTTACCAAAGCACATGCAACTCTTAATTTAACTCAAGCATATGCTTTCTCTTAAGTCATTGGACATTTTAGGGTTCTAAAAGTCCACTCCATCACATCCTACACACCTTAAAAGAAATTTTGTCCTCGGAATTAAGACAGAAACCACTTTGTCACATCATATGCATCTTAAAAGAAAATTTCGTCCTCAAAATTATGACCATCCTCTTACTTCGAGGAGAAACCAAAAGGTCTACGTCCATATGTAGGACACCAATCTATGTGCAACATATCCAAAAATAAATCCCCATAGTCATATCTAAACCACTATTAGGAGGTTTGAAAAGCATCTAGGGTGAAACCTCACTTCATAGAAGGTTCAAACAAGGGTTTAGAAGTTTAGTTAATGTCGTTACATATCTCATCTATTAGGGTTGCTTCCTTATTATAACCCATGCATTATTAGGGTTTCGTCATCATATTACCATGTTCTAAAGGAGTTAACTAAAGATTAACTCACACATCAAGATGTCATCAACATTATATTGAGATAATTTTTTTTTGGAACATGTTCAACATTAACATATGCCTTTTAGGAGGAAGTTAACTAAAGTTAACCCACATTATCCATATAGATCATTTCAAGGTATCATAATCATTATGTTGTGCTAATTATCAAACTATATTTTTCATATTTATTAAGCACTAAGATTAACACCTCATATAACATGTTTCATTTATATGATCGTATTTCATTGTTCATAATAAACTGTAACATTTATTAGTGATTTCATCACAACATTAACCAACCATATTACATTATCATCTTTATTCATGTGTATGGTTAACCATTTATGCATTGATATCAATTAAACCGTCTCTAGGTTTTCATCATATCATGTCTATATATCGTGTCTCGAGATTAGTTCACATCCTTACATCTATTAAATCATGGTTGTGCTAAACAAACTTATGTGAGTGGCTTGTCAAACATATATCAAAACTTCATTTTGTCCAACAGAGGTTCCCCCGACCAATATCATGAGGGTAATGCCATGCTCAGTCTCACTGAGCTAACTCAACTCAGTGAGTATCTCATAATCACAAACTTTATCTTCCCTCTTTAGTCTAGGGTTCTTAGGTCTACCTCATTGGCATTAGTGAGAGCCTTACAAGATGTAGCCACATAAGCACAAAACAATCCATGATATGATATTCTCTTTTCATAGCTTTTTACCCATGCATCATCCTTACCCAAAACTCTCTTATATAAACCACTAGATTACTATGTGGGAAACCACCAACCCGAGCATGAGGCTGCATAGAAACTAACATAGCAACCTCCTCCAGGGTCTTGGGCTCTGTCCCTCACCCAGATGGCATGCACTCATTTTCATGTTCACATATGCATATGTAACCATCCTCTCTCTGACTCTAGGGTTTGGTCCTCCCAAGGACATCTAGGGTTCAACAAGACAATAGGAATCATGCATTAAGCAACACAACTCATTCACTTAGGAGTATTCTAGTTTAGGACATATCACATCACATATTTCTCGTATTTCTCATATCATGGAGTCTAGGTTCTCTGACCTTCTCCCTGGGGGTCTTTCTCTCTCATGAGCTAACCCCAAAACTAGTCCTAACACTAGATATCCTTTTTTGTAAAAGAGATTGAGGCTCATGCTGACTCACAACCTTGTCTTAACTTAGCTTATCTTATCTCATAAAAGCCTATTTACTTGCATCATCAAAACTTATCTCAAATCCTCAAAACTGAACTTACGTCCTCAAAGACAAACATAGATCATCATAAACCATCTTATATCATCTATATAAGACTTACAACATAACATCAAAACTTATTTCATCTATTCCAACTATCATACATCCTAACAAGGCTCTAGACATCTAATCTAGAACTACTCTCTCTTCTAGACTGATGTCATCACTTTCACTTAGGTTGCATGACCACCTCCTACTCGTACATGTGTGGGGATACATTTTTGTAATACATATATACAATAAAATATTATATAGTTTTTCTCCGATAAAACAAGCGTCAGAGAAAACTATCGAGGTTCGATCCATTTGGAATCCAAAACCAAATCTAGAAAATGAGTGCCCCACACAAAGTAGAGAGTACAATGTCATGAAAACTAGTGAAAAGGGTGAGAACAAGGGGTAGACTAGTGTAGCTACTCTAGACAATGTGTGTAATATGTCTAGGGTTTCTCTTCCCTTGATGCACGTCATTTCCAAATAGTGCAATGTCCCATACCGCTGCACTACAAGGAAAGAATGACATCTAAGGACTTGCTACTCAACAAGCACCAGTCTAGACCTAGTTCTCAGACATGTAGGTGATAACCTAGAGGGTAGGTCAGATCTAGTCTCTAAAGGACGACTAATATAACCCTAAAGATTATTAAGTTCAAAGTTTTCTGATTTTGAGTTGCATAATGAGCAAATGTCAGGCTTTGCTATTGTTCATGCTCTGATACCACCTGTGACGTCTCCTGATTTTCTAAAACTTAATCTGATGTGTGACGTCTAAATTGAAACCCTCACCTCAACGAGAATTCTAATTTGAACACCCCACACTAGGCTAAGAAGAAAAAAATCAAGGGAGTCAGAAGGAAACACAATAGCACATGTACATGAACAATAATAAAACCATACACACATGTTCACCATTCAACATATAATTACAACATGAATTGTTACAACATTTAATATTACACATTGAACAACAAACTTATACATATACATGTACTACCACTAAACTACAGGATCTTAAGACAACATGTCCACATGTACATTAGCTCACCACACAACTCTCACTATCCTAGATCTTCAAGAGCATAACCAAATCCTAAACAAAAGATTACAAGCGATACACGTCAGCACAATATTCAAGAATATTATACTGAGTATGCCTACGTGTCTTTTATATACCTCTCATCATATCTTGGCAATAAGATAAAACTAATACTTGGCAGTAACAGAAGAATATAAGAAAAGAATATACTTGCACAAAGATGTGCATTAACAAAAGAGAAACATATTTTAAGCACATTTTCCATTATATCATCCATGCATTGACCGCCGAAGGTTGAATGCATTAAGGCCTTTATCATCACTACCAAAGAGTTGGATCATATGTACAATGTGACCACTACCAAAGAGTTGGGTCCAAGCACACTACCAAAGAGTTGATGCTTCCATATGTACAACGTGACCGCTACCAAAGAGTTCGGTCACTTCCAAGCACACTGCCATAGAGTTGGTGCTTTCATATAATGGAACAAATATATTATGTTTGATGTGTTCATAGAAATATGTATGGAAATTCAAGTAACATATCATAAAAGACAATCATTTCAATCAATACCATATGCCAAGTCTTTACTACCATATAACACAAGCATAATGTATAATAAGCCAAGTAAGAGGTAATGGCATACCTTGATTAATAGATAAACTTAATCATCATATTCCTCATCTCAACTACATCCTAGTCAACCCTGATTAAGACAAAACCACATACTATCATCATGTTCTCATCATCTTACATCTCATCTTAACCCTAGTTGTGTTCATTAGAGTTTCTCTTAGTTCGTTAGGATATGTGTATCATTACTTGTATTCTTATCTTATGATTATCTCACTGATGTCAGTTTCCAGATTATATCTCATTATCAAAGTTCATCATCTGAACATTAGGTTCCATATCCTTTTTGTGCACATATTAACCCTAGGTTACATCATTAACCTAGATTAGGGTTTTATAACATGTATTAAGATTCATCTTCATATAACATGGATTTTTTTCATCATTATGATCTCATAATTAAAACTGAGGTTCCATATATTGATATGAGCTTACTCTGTGAATTTCATCCTTTATTGAGCATGTGTGCATTTATGGCATTTTATTTAGGGTTATCAGCCCTAAATAGACATTCTAAGAAAATTACATGATTTCGTGCATCAACATCATGATTAATAACCTCATATGCATTCTAAACATTATTATATACTTACTGACATTTTCCCATAATTTTAGGTCTTCGTTTATTATTTATTATACATGAAAAGACCATTTTACATCTTACATGATATCACTGATATTAGTCCATGAAAAGTCTGATACTATAGTTATATTGTTTTCTACTCATTTTTTTGAGAATTTTGGTACCTTATTTGTATTTTTCTGACATCTGAGCTATTTTCTAGGAATTATGCAAGATTTGAGAATTACTGTAAATAATTACCTTGCATGGCCAATAGGCGGGCGCCACAAGGCTCTAGGGCTAGAAGCTTCTCATTTCTGGTGTTGGGCAGGGAGCATGAGTTGGCCGGTCTACATTGAATGAACTGTCTGGTTCAGTTAAGATTTGGGTCGGTTCTCCTCTAATCCCCCTTCTTGCGATCTCGCACGGACGCCGCTGTCCCTATTTTGCAGGGGCGCCGCCGCACGGTTCTACTCCGGCGAGCAAGCAACCGCACTAGAGAAGTGCCTCGACAGCTTTAAATGCCCCCATAAGATTCGACGCCTTCAACTAGACCTTCATGGATTCTTAGGGTTCCGCCTTCGGCTCCAAGTCTCTGGGACCTGAAGCTCGCCGCCGCCTGGCCTCTAACACGGCAGAGCAAAAGAGACGACCTGCCTCTTGTCATCCTCACACCAAGATAAAGATTCCAAAAGTTTTGCACACTCTCCATGGGTTCTTCTGTATCCATCATTCTCAGTGAGAGGCACTACGCACAGGTCTCCGAGCTTCATCTTCAAGCTCTGGATAACTAGGGTTGGGCAACAAGGAAAGAACCATGTGGCATCCATCTAAGCAATTACACTGAACTCCTCTTGCTGTCATCTTGCTTTTCCCCCATTCGTCTTCCTCAAAGCTTGGTTGTACCTCATCTTGTTCCATCTCACACTACTCACGAACCCCATTGGAGAAGTACAGAAAGACGGGAGTTCGTTCTTCCTATTGGAGTGGCTGCAAATATCATTTATGGGGTCTTATCATTCCTCTATCCAAGAAAAGTGCAACTATCCACCTCACTTCCCCCTTCGGTCCATTACCACGATGTATGGTAGCTGGGAACGTGCTGCCCCACTACCTTGCTCTAACTGCAAGGTAGGGGATGACACATGGACCCTTCATCTCAAACCTGATGGTCTAAAATGGTCCTCCACATGAACCTATCAGTGGCTCACTCAAAGTAGCCATAACGGTCGCTTGATTAGATATCTATGGCTAGGATCTAGCCACACAGTTCATTCAAAAACCAAAAGGGAGAACAACACATTTAGCTTAGGCTAGATGATCCAAACCTTGCTAATCAAATACATCAAAAGTACACTATTTCCTCATCTTTAAACCTAAATAACTTCTTCTAGGGTCCCCCAATTGCCACCAAAATATAGCCATAGCTTCCATATCTCTCAAAATACATTCTACTCAAATTTGGTGCGAAAACTCAACTGTTCGACTTGTCAACTAAATTCCTCAAACAATATTAACTTTGGGATATTAATCATAATATAAATATCGATCACCATTCAAACTTCACCAAAGCACGTGCAACTGTTAATATAACTCAAGCATATGCTTTCTCTTAAGTCATTGGACATTTTAGGGTTCTAAAAGTCCACTCCATCACAAGGATCATGATATTTATTAAGGAACATTTAGGGATAGCCTTGACTGTCTAAGGAAATGGTATTTAATAATGAATATGAAAATATTAGATTTTTGTGTTCACAATTTTTGTACTCCTAATTTATCTCATTTTGATTAACAATTTCTATAGGGATTTCCTTAGTCGAGTCTCTTTTATATGGTTGCTAGAGTCTATGAAAATTCCTATCAATTTATGGTTTTAGATTGTGAAGTCTAATTGGAGTTACCGAACTCCTCACCATGAGCAATTATTATGTACCTAAGAATGTGAAGTTGTCTTTATCAAAATAGAAAATGATTGCATGAATGAAAAAAAGTTAAGAGCATTTTTGAGATATACTAAATACGATTATGGTGATTTTCTTTTACTATGATCACTTGCAATGGTAACAAAAACATAATGTTTGTAAATGGTGTAGTCTTTAGTATTATATTTGACTCCATACAAGCGTCTAGACTCAGAAGTAATGTCATATTTTTAAATTTGTAATTGGGATTAAAAATTGTTTATCAAAATTGTAAGAGTTTTTTTATGGAGACATTATAGTTTTCATGATCTCAAAACTACAACAAATAGTAGGAAGTGTATAATTTGGGAGAATCAAGGTTGTGGTTATGTTATACAAATCGACAAATGAAATGCAAAAAGTAAACTAAGTAAAAGTCAAGGATACTTAGAGAAACTTTTATGTCACGTCCTTTATTACCTCAATCACAATACTCATCCAACTACATCTAATAATTCATAGATATCAACTATGTGAGAAATTTTCAAGGACGTCATACCTAATCTCTCCTTAATTTGGGTAAAGCATGAAAATCTAGTGGATAAGTGTTACAACCTCAATTTTGCATATGTTTTCATAATTGAAATGTAATGTTTTTTATGAATATGGACGTAATTGAAATGGTTGTATGTTTTGCTTCAAGGAAAGGATTTCTTTGCAAATCTCCCTTTTGATAGGAATTTCGTGGTTCCTATTATTAGATTAATCCAATAATGGATATAAAAGAGAAGAAAAGAAGAAAAGTCCAAATATTAGAAAAAGATATAAGATAATGAATATTAAGAAAAGTATTTACGATAATTATATAGAAATCTCTAGAAGGTGGCATTAATTGCCACAATTGAGTAAATTTCATTTATATGTGATTTCTAATGGAAGAAATAGTAAAAGAGGAAAAAGGAAATAAAAGATAAAGAGAAATCCTTGAAAAGAAATCTTTTAATAAAGAAATAAGTAAGATAATGAGAAATAATGGATGTGGATGAATCTAGAAGGATAATAAGCATCCTTAAAAAGGAATTTCGAAATATTAGAATTTCTTGGGGTCTAAGGAGTCCCTATGGAGAAGAAGAAAGTGAAAATACAAATAATACAAAAGTCTTAATATAAGAATAATGTGTTATATAATTAATGACTTTTGGTGTCATAAAAAACAAATACTTTTGTTATAAGGAAGTACAATTTCATGGCCAATGGATTAAAAGCCAAGCACAAAGATGATGAAAGAGATAATTTTCTAATTCCTACTAACTAAAGAACATAGATTATCAAGGAGATAATTAAGAGAGAAATAATACTTCTTAATTAAGTAAAATTGGTTTCCTATTGGGAAAGGGCTTCATTTTCTTCATGGGCAAGCATGTTAGGGTATTTCTATCCTACCTTTCTCTTCTCCTTCTTGTTTTCATGCAAATCCTATTCATCAAAGAGTGGAGCGATCTCTGGAGAAACAAGAGGCCATGATGGGGTGTGATGGGAGCGTGATGCATCACCGACGACCTAGGGGAGATTGGCCATCATCTCTTTGATTTCGCCTTCGCTCCAGCCACCTGCAGTGTGCCATCAAGGTTGACAAACATGGAAGCTACCGTCAGCCCGACCCCAGCCACCGCAGCCTCAGCTTGGGGCTTCCACAGGAGCGGCGGAGGGCAGCGGAGGTGAATGGGGCCCTCGTCGGTGCCCTTGGGGTCTAGGAAAGGGAGGGGGAGCCGCGCCAATCACAGATGTAGCGGTAGCGTTAGGGCTGTGCAAGGTTGAAGACGGGTAGAGGCGCCATTGGATGCTTTTACCCCTCCGGGATGTGAAGAACAAATAACTTAGGCAAGGGAAATATGGTCTTTTGGTTATGTTCGGTTAAGCTACGTATTGCATGGGAACGGCTGTCGTGGCAGCCTGCCATTGGTCTAAGTAAGTGACTTTTGTAAAAATCATATCTAATTAATGGTAGCTCGGATGAATGCATATACTATATGAATTTTGCTCAAAAAAATGCGAGGAATACATTCAAAGTAGTTTTAGAGCTTAATTCCTCTTGCAATTAGAAAAGTAGTTGATGTTATCAAATTTAATGCATTAATTATTAAGAAACCCTAATCTATGATGATTAATGAATTGGGAAGGGTTATATGGATGTTTCAAGTTGATATTAACCTGTTGATTATAAAAAGGATACATTAGATCTAAAAAGATGATCTTTATGAATAGTTTAATTTATTTAGGGTTCCATGTACATGAATATGCTTTAATGGGCCTTGAAACCCTAATCTTGGTAATTATGACTCTTAATGGCTTTAATTGTTCGAATCCATGAATAGAACTGAGATTTGATGATTCTAAGCTATTTTGAGTATAAAAGTTTCTAATTGTGGATAAATACCCTTAATTTGGTAATTAGGGTTTTCTAGTGGATTAATGTGAAATTAGCAATAAATAGAGTTCATATGTGAATTAGAGCATAATGAAATGTGAGTTGATAATTTGAAAGAAACCAAAGATGATAATTGGGCTTAATGATCTTGACATGACTTAAAAAGATAAAGATGGTAGTCTTTGTGTAAAAGAGATGTATTAGACTTAATTGACATTCAAGTATGCCTATGATGATGAAATTAGGGTTTGTGGACTAAAAGAGCATTAAATGTAATAAAAACATTATGGAGGCTAAAACCCTAATAAAACCCTAAAGTTGGCCTAGAAATCCTAAGGTGGAATCCACGTCAATCTTGAGGATGTTTTGAATAAAACAATGACACATGGATGTTATGCATTAATTTCAGGATATTGTTGATTTCTTCATTGAATGTTCTTGATTATTCATGCTTGGACATCAAGTTTCTCTAGATCAAGTATGTGGTTCCGCTTATGGTTAATCACTTTAGTTTCACAGATATTTTTATCAGTTGCCTGAAAATAACTACTTGGTTGACTTTTATTTCATACGACTATAAAGTTAATATGATTATCACCTGAAATATGTATACCTAACCAGCTCAGATCCTAGTCCTCCTCTGTGGCTTTGCTAATGATGAAAAGGATGACCTAGTACATGGTCTACCTGTTAGGTAGGACCATCAGGTTATCATGAGTCAGTGATTGGGCTACCTATGGGTAGTGCCATGCAACTTTTCAACATATCATGAGTTAGGGATTGGGCTACCTATGGGTAGTGCCATGCGACTCTTCAAACCTAGGTATTGATCTATCTGTTTGGTAGGATCATGGGGGTTAGTTGGGATCTACCATATGAGAGTTAGTATCCATGTCCACTGTAGGGACAAGCGCAGAGGTTAGGGTATATATGGATTGAGTAGTTATGTTTAAGATGTAAAGTTTGCTTGCTAAACCATAATTTCTTGCAATATGTTGTTATAGATAATTTCCTGATTATTGTTTCCCCCACATACCGACATATTCATTTATGCTGACCAACATTTTGTTTGTCGACGTTTTAGGTAAAAATTGAAAAGGACAAACAGTAAAGTGGCATATTGTGAAATAAAGAAATAAAGTGCAAGGAGGATTAGTTAGAATAGAGTCTAGAGGTGGATAGAAGTTAGATGTCCAAGTTTTTGAAAAAAAAAGGTATGCAAAGTTTCATTTTTATTCCAGCTTTCAGTATAGTCATGGTAGAATTTAATAATTATTACTGATTATTTGTCAAACCTTTGATCCAGGAAATTGGGATAACGAATCAGACCTGTTGGTCTCCCTTAATTAGGGGTTATCGAGAGGCAAGGTCGTTACATTTGGTATCAGAGCATTGGTTCCTCATTTAATCTTTAGTAACTATTAAATTTTACAAATTCCATAGAACTGAGGGAGTTATTAGAGGATTTTCCGAAAGACAGAGGTGTCTAGAAAATGATCACATCAGGGGGCTGGCAATATTTTCCTCCGCACCGCTAGTCAGAATACAAGGACTCCCAGATCTGTGTGACTGTCTGGCCAATGTCTTAGGATGTGACTCGAAATAAGATACCTTCAGGACGCTCTCATCTATTTTTGTCCTTTCTCAACCCTAATTCTATTAAGATTTTGAGGTTTAGGTTTTTTCTCTCTCTTCCTCACCCTCTTGAGGTCAGGGTATGTATGATAAGGTTAAGTAATCCTCCACCAAATTAATGAAAAAGCATGTAAATAAGATGTCATGGACATAAGCTTAATAGTTTAAGCATAAACTAAAGAATAATTGCATGCTTAGGTCGTATGACATGTGTTGTCATGCCCGTAGGAGAGACCTGAGGTTAGACCTTCTTATCAGGAGGATGGAGTAGAGTTGGTCTTGGAGGAAGAGACCTCCATTAAAGGTAGAGATCTGGCACATCCTCTGAGGATGATGCTAACCCTAACCCTAAGTGGTTGTTAGGAAGAGAGATGGCATGATGAGATGGAAGTCATGGTCGATCTTGTGTGTGTGTTGACATGATGTTGGTTTTGAATCCCTATGATAGTGTGAGTCATGTGAGGTTGGCTGGCCTAGTACCTTCGGTGACCCATCCCTGGGAAGGGTCGTTACATGTTAGGGTGAAGGATAACTCCTTCATTGATGAGGTTAGTGATGACCATATAGAAACCTTATGGGCTTACATGAGCATGGCAGAGTATGCACCTAGAGTACGTGAGTAGTATGGGTAGTAGGTTAAAACCTTGTCTAGAAGGGCATGTTGGATAACTTATGAGATAATCATAAAGAGTTATGGGTAATCTTGAGTGAACATATGTTTGATCATATGTTTCACCCCTGTAGGTGTATGCATGCGAGCTTGATCCACCTTCATGGAGAGACAACCTCTAGTGGCAAGGTTGTTTGTAGGGTTAGCTCTAGAGAGAGAGAGAAAGACCCGAATAAGAAGTTTGGAAGCTTAGACTCTGGGATATGAGGAACCCTGAGAAGTTGTGTATGTTGCGACCTAAGTGGATGGTTGCAGTTGCCTTGTGCATAACCCCTGGAAGCTTTTGCTATCTTGGTTGCCTTTAGAGGAACCAAACCCTATAAAAAAGATGAGGCTACTGGTACCTATGTGCAGATGATATAGGTGCTTACCTTCTGAGGATAGGAAGAAGAGTTCCTTAGACCCTGAGGGATTTTAGTAACAAGTTGTGAGGCCTTATACCTAGTTGGTTGTCCTTGAGGAGGACTCAACTTTGAGGTGTTTCTTGAGTAGAAGGATAATAGGAAGTGCATGCCATACCTTTTACATGCTTAGTTCATGGTTAAAAGGTTGAGCATGCATTTGGACATTAGAAAAGTGAACCTAGGGTTCCTAGACCTAAGAAGGGAAGTAGTAGTACCTGGTATGCCTGATGCTCATGATGAGATTTGAGTTTCTATAGATTTGAGTATGGCACTCCTCATGTTTAGAGGAATGGGAACCCCTGAGATCAAGGAATATTTCGATGAACCCCTCACATATAAGTTGGTGACATGGGAAGGTTTGATCTTGGTCCAATATTAAGGATTGAGAATAAGTATGACCTACCATGGAGACCTAGTATGGTTTAGAAGGTAGTCTATTTGTTAGCTATGAGCCTTAGTAGTTTGCTAGGTTAAGCATGCTCATGTTGATGTAAACCCTAGACATAAAGATGTTTGTTACCTTTGTTGCTATCAAGAGATAGTTTCCTCCCATCATGGGAGAGGATCCTTTTGTAGGGTATGTATCAACTTTTGTTGGGTTTGATGTAACCTTAAGAGGTCTCATAGAATCTTGAGAAGCTAAGTGGAGAGTACATAGTATAAGAATGAACCTATATACCCATAGATAACCATCTCTATGTGCATATGGATGTGTTACCATGGAGGTAACCAGTATGGAGCCTGACTGAGGAAGATAGGTTGCCATGATCCATACGAAAGGATGTAAGTCAGACCACAAATGTCGAGAGAGATGATGGAGTTTTGCGTAAGGTTTCAAGTTGGATATGTACTATGATAGAATCCTAAGTCTATCCTAGGGTCAGGTAGGAATAAAACTGATGGGAGTAGGAGTTGCTTAATTCCCTAGTTGCACATGACCATAGGGTCAGGAGGTAACATGTATCATTGTTTCAGGGTCATGGGTAAGGAGATTGATCACCTTCATGAACTCATGGGACCCAAAGGGCAGATGAGGAAGGTGCTCTCTGGTTGCATAAGGGAAGTGGGATGACCCCAAAAGTGCCATCACTCTATAGACCTAGAGGAGATGACCAAGGATGGTATGATGAACCATGTGGGTTCGAGACCAGTTTTTCATGGAAGTAAACTTGATATTGAGATATTCATGATGTAGAGACATGTGATGCACGTTTCCAGTTAGATTTGAAGGTGTACTGGTGATGTGGGATGTACCATATCAACTCTTAGAATGGGAAGAACTTTGTATTTGGACTGTAACCAAATGCTTATTTATTCTTATTATGGGAGTGAGAGATAGGACATTACGCATGCCATACACTAAGGATAAAGATGATGTGCGTGGAAATGTTGCTATGATGTATGAGGATAGAGATAATAGCGTACCCTTGTAAAGTGTATGATGTGTGGATGGTTTATAAACACCAAGAGAACTAAGGTAGTCGTCTTATAAGGGCGTTCTTATCATGATTTGAATGGAATTTATGAGTTATAAAAGGTGGAGTTTGATAACCAAGAGGATGAGCTCAGAGTTTTCTTGATGAAGATAGACTTAGAGTTTGAGATGAGATAATAAGGATGTGAGGTGGTAATGGATGCTCTAGTTGAGATGTAGCTACCTAGTCTAGCAAGTGCAAAGGCTAGAAGAGGTGGTTAGGTGAACCCTAAGTTGTGAGATATGTTTGGCTAACACTCAAATGTAACAAAATTCGTTGATCGAGTTAGTGGTTGCTTAGTTAGCCAACCTAGGGCTTGTGGTGATAGAAAGATGGTTGTAGATCCTCAGATGCACTTCTCAAGAAAAGAAAGTGATGAAACTCATGACTAGAGTGTTTTAGGGTTTATAAGGAATCAACCATGAGAAATTGTGACATACAAGAGATCATGATTTTAAGTTCACCATACACCTTGATACTATTAAGATAGTAAGTGGTAGTAGTACTTTGGATGCCTACGATGAAGTTGCATGTGGCTTGCCTCCATGCATGCCAGGAGGTTAAGGACGAACACCAGTAACCTAGTGAGTTGATAAAGAGTATAAAGATTCCCTGAGAGGGAATGTGAGTTCATCACTATGGATGTATTGGTAAGTCTCCCATGTACCAAAGAAGGTCAAGGTGCAATATGGGTTATGGTAGATCGCCTTACCTAGATGACATAGTCTAAAGAGAAAGAGAGAGTATTGTCAAGGGACAGATCCGATTGAACTACATGTTAGAGAGATGGTTGAACTACACCATGATGCGAGTTCAAAGGTTCATGAGTATGACCTAAAGATTCACTTCCTTGTGGTGGAAGTAAGTACATGATGAACTCGATGCTAGTACAACTTATCACCCCTAACTGATGATTAGTATGATCCAGACTAAAGGGTCTGAAGGGAGCGTGTGTGCTCGTTCAGGGTGATACATAGAGACAACTCCTATCCTATGTAAGATATGATGATAGCCACCATAGCCAGTATCGCGATGTAAGAAGCTCTATAAGGGAGGTTGTGTCGGTCACTGCTTCATTAAGATGATGTCGGTGAAGGGACATCGTGAAGGTCATAAAAAGACCATAGTGTGTGTAGATGAAGTCACTTTGATCGTGCGATGGCTGAAAGAGAGCCTAGGGGCGACATGAGTCATGAGCTAATGCAAAGAAGACTGACATGCAATTCACTATGGGAGAATATGTGATATGAAAATCTAACCCCTCTGAGCTATAGGTGAGAATGTTGAGTCCCCGATACATGGGTCCATTTGGGATGGATTGGTGGAGATGGTTATGTTTAGCCTTACCCCTTAGGATAACGTGATGTATGATGTGTTCCACAAGTCCGATCTAGAGCACTATGTGAGGTACCCGACTCATGGGCTGCGCAATGAACCTAGTGAGCTCCCAAGGGAGGCTAACTTACTTCGAGTCACCAATAAGGGTACGAGATACCAAGGTGAGAGAGAGCTGAGGAGTAAAGAATATGAGATGATAAAGGTTCTTGAGAAGATGAATCCACGTGTGAGCCAATGACAAATATGGAAAAGTCTTATCATGAATTGTTTATATGTTTGGTGGAATTTTGAGGGCAAAATTCCTATTAGAGGGGAAGGATGTTACAACCTCAATTTTGCATATGTTTTCATAATTTAAATGTAATGTTTTTATGAATATGGACTTAATTGAAAATGTTGTATGCTTTGCTTCAAAGAAGGGATTTCTGTGCAAATCTCCCTTTTGATAGGAATTTCATGGTTCTGATTATTAGATTAATCCAATAATGGATATAAAAGAGAAGAAAAGAAGAAAAGTCCAAATATTAGAAAAAGATATAAGATAATGAATATTAAGCAAAGTATTTATGAGAATTATATAGAAATCTCTAGAAGGTGGCATTAATGGCCACAATTGAGTAAATTTCATTTATATGTGTGGAAGAAATAGGAAAAGAGGAAAAAGGAAATAAAAGATAAAGAGAAATCCTTGAAAAGAAATCTTTTAATAAAGAAATAAGTAAGATAATGAGAAATAATGGATGTGGATGCATCTAGAAGGATAATAAGCATCCTTAAAAAGAAATTTCAAAATATTAGAATTTCTTGGGGTGCAAGGAGTCCCTATGGAGAAGAAGAAAGTGAAAATACAAATAATACAAAAGTCTTAATATGAGGATAATGTGTTATATAATTAATGACTTTTAGTATTATCAAAAATAAATACTGATGTTATGAGGAAGTAAAATTTCGTGGCCAATGGATTAAAAGCCAAGAACAAAGATGATGAAAGAGATAATTTTCAAATTCCTAATAACTAAACAATATAGATTATTCGTTCCGTCTTCTCTCTAGGTCTCCCGCTCCATCTTCTCTCTAGGTCTTCCCTGACGGCTGTTGCTGGGGGGAGGATGTTTCATCGGCGCCGTCCTCCCCTTGGCCCCAACTACCATGGTGCGATCCCCTTGATTGAAGATACGAGCGAGCCTTAGGAGGAGGGTTTCGGGTTGCAGCACTCCATGGTGCTAGCGGTGGGGTGAATCTCGGCGGTTGGGTGGTTCAGGAGACGAGCTTGGTCATGCAACATCCAGATTTTCCATGTGGTTCAGCATATCGACCTCGTCAACTCCATCCTGTTCAAGCATGACGGTTGGAGAGGATCGTTCCAACAAATCTGGCTCTTTGTGCTGCCAAATCGTCGACGCAGGTTAAGGAAGGGTGTTCTCACCATTCTTTCACATGCACCTGATCTGCCTCTTCTCGAGATGGGTCCTGGGTATCCAGGTCTTCAATAGCCCCTCATCATCAACTTGGACATACTGTGGTGGGAAGGCGGGGTTGGGTGCATTGCTTGGCGGTCTGGGCTTCTTCTTCCCTAGGTTCGCCGACTATGCTACGTTCACCACCAATAGTTGTATGCTGGCAGCAAGCTTCTTGCTGGTTCGTGTTTCTCGTCACGGAGTACATCCTCTGCAGGGGAATGTCTGAACGCCCTCTAGGTTTTCTATGGAGAACTTCTGTACAAATAGGAGTCTCAGGTGGGGTGGGGTTCAGGGGTGGGGGTAGTTCACTTCTCCTTCTTCCCCTTGATTCCTTCCTGATGCATGTAGTCGTGTCTCACCGATCCCAGAAATCTGAGGCTCATCAGGCGTGGCTGGCTCCTGATGCTGCGAGGTGTGCACCCTCAAGGTTTTTGACCAACTGCCACTCCAGGTTTGCTTCTGATCAATCATGGCTTGTCCCTACGTCTATGATATGGAGCACCTTCTAGGTGTTCGACATTGTGCCCTTTGCATATAAAGGTTGTTGGGTACTAATGTGCTCATCGAACTTACAAAAGCATGAGCCGCTTATTTCCTATATGGTTGCAGATTGTTATCATATGGCTCCTAAGAAGGATATGTTGACGACTGATGAAGATGGGGGAAAACGCCCTTGAAATCCATTCTTTCAGAGATGAGAAAAATGCATATGAAGGTCAGGGGGGTTTCCCCTCCATGGACATAAGTTGTTTATCATAACCTTTGGATGTGCTATTTTGGTTCTTTCTCTGTTGTTCGGTTGCATGCCTGCAAGTAGTTTGAGTCTGTTGATGGATGCCCTTTGACGTTGCTATCTTCCCATGTAGTTTAAGGCTACCTTGGGTGGATTGATGTCACACTTTGAATGTGGTCATACTGACAGTGATTGTTGAGTCATTTGTAAGAAGCTCTTAAACTATATGTTAGTTGCTAGCATAGGATAGGGGTTTGTTTCCATCTCTTTCTCCTTCTGTTTCTTGGGAGGTCTTGGTGTAGGCCTTTTGTTTTTTTTCTAGATTTATATCCTGGTTGCAAGGGGTGCTCCTTTGTTCCCAAAGTTTTTGGACTTCATTTAATAGTAACATTCTTTTTGGACCGACCAAAAAAAATTGGTTTCCTATTGGGAAAGGGCTTCATTTTCTTTGTGGGCATGCATGTTAGGGCATTTTCATCCTTCCATATATAAGGGTAGACCCCTTGGCCTGAGTTCAAGAGGATCCCATGCATCCCTTTCTCTTCTCCTTCTTGTTTTCATGCAAATCCTATCCATGAATGAGTGGAGCGATCTCTGAAGCCACAAGGGGCCGTGATGGGGTGTGATGGGGGCATGATGCATCGCCGATGACCTAGGGGAGCTTGGCCATCATCTCTTTACTTTCACTTTTTCTCCAACCACCTGCATCATGCTAGCAAGGTCGGCCAATGTGGAATCTACTATCAGCCCGACCTCAGCCACCGAAGCCTCAACTCGGGGCCTCCAAAGGAGCGATAGAGGGCAGTGGAGGTGAAGGGGGCCCTCATCGGTGCCCTTGAGGTCCAGGAATGGGAGGCGGACATTAGACGTTTTTACCCCTCCGGGGGTGTGAAGAACTGATAACATACGCGAGGGCAATATGGTCTTTTGGTTATGTTCGACTGAAGCTACATATTGCATGGGAAAGGATGACGTGGCAACCTGCCCTTGGTCTAAGTAACTGATTTTTGTAAAAATTATATCCAATTAATGGTATCTCGGATGGATGTATATACTATATGAATTTTGCTTAGAAAAATGCGAGGAATCTATTAAAAATAGTTTTAGAGCTTAATTCCTCTTGTAATTCGTAAATTAGTTGAAGTTATCAACTTTAATGCATTAATGATTAAGAAACCCTAATCTATGATGATTACTGAATTGAGAAGGGTTATATGGATGTTTAAAGTTGATATTAACCTATTGATTATAAAAAGGACACATTGGATATAAAAACATGATCTTTATGTGTAGTTTAATTTATTTAGGGTTCCATGTACATGAATATGCTTTAATGGGCCTTGAAACCCTAATCTTGGTAATTATGACTCTTAATGGATTTAATTGTTCGAATCTAAGAATAGAACTGAGATTCGATGATTCTAAGCCATTTTGAGTATAAAAGTTTCTAATTGTGGATAAATACCCTTAATTTGGTAATTAGGGTTTTCTAGTGGATTAGTGTGAAGTTAGCAATAAATAGAGTTCATATGTGAATTAGACCATAATGAAATGTGAGTTGACAATTCGAAAGAAACCAAAGATGATAATTGGGCTTAATGATCTTGACATGACTTAAAAGGATAAATATGGTAGTCTTAGTGTAAAAGAGATATGTTAGACTTAATTGACATTCAAGTATGCCTATGATGATGAAATTAGGGTTTGTGGACTAAAAGGGCATTAAATGTGATAAAAGCATTATGGAGGCTAAAACCCTAATAAAACCCTAAATTTGGCCTAGAAATCCTAAGGTGGAATCCACGTCAATCTTGAGGATGTTTTGAATAAAATAATGACACATGGATGTTATGCATTAATTTCAGGATATTGTTGATTTCTTGATTGAATGTTCTTGATTATTAATGCTTGGACATTAAGTTTCTCTAGATCAGGTATGTGGTTCTGCTTATGGTTAATCACTTTAGTTTCATGGTGATTCTCAAATGTTTTATTGGTTGCCTGAAAATAACTGCTTGGCTGACTTTTATTTCATGCACACTAGTACATAACCCACCTTTAGTGTCGGTTATTTAAGACCTTTAGTGTCGGTTTCAATGCAAAACTTATGTGGGCGCCGCTGAAAGGAAAACTGTTAGGCGTTGGTTTCCAAACCGACGCCAGAAACCTTCGCGCGCCACCGAAAACGCGTCAACAGGGTGATATAGGCATCGGTTATTATTAAAGAAACCGACACCATAAACCTTCACGCTACAGAAAGGGCGCCATTTAGGACACCATCAGTGGCGATTTTTTATTGATAACCGACGCCATATCACTTGCTGCCACGGTCGTGCGGGCCAGAACGTCTGTGGTGTCTGCCCTCAATAGCCGTCGGTTTTAGCTATGATTCGACGCTGTAAGCATCCATCAATGTCAGTTTATTATTGATAATCGACGCCATATCACCTGCTATGACGGCTGTGTTGGCCAGCACAACCATGGTGTCTGGCCTCATTAGGCATCAGTTTTAGCTATTATCTGACGCTGTAAGAATTTTTCGTCAGTTTTTTCAAATAACCGACGCCTATTGTATGTAATTTTTTTATCAGTCTACAGGCCTGCTGTGGCTGGTCGCAGGATGAGAAACATGTAGTTCAGTTATGAACTACATGTTTTACGACATCCATTGATATTAGCCAACAATAGGCCACAAACCTAAAAAATTAACAACATTAGTTTTCACACATTTAGCAACTTGCAGTTCCATTCAATTTTCACACATGTAGAAACATTCATGTTGCAATCTGCAGTTCCATTCATTTTCACATTCACACATGTAGAAACATTCATATAGCAACCAACAATTTCATTCATTTTCACATTCACACATGTAGAAACATTCACACATATTACAATTCAGAAATTCATTTACAAAATATCATTCGTTAGTCATTATTCGCTATCAACATCCCAATTATATTTTCAAAACCGCACTACTTGTATGACTTTTTCGCATTCTTCTCTTTTATCATTTAATTCTTCCATCATATAGGGAGCATGTACATCTAGTAAGGACTTTCCTATAGTGTGATCAGTTTTAAACACCTGCAAAGAGAATGATGTATATATATTTAATAATATATAAATAAGATTGATATATTTCATATTATCTAATGAGACTATATATAATACCTCAGGAATGGTATTAATGTCCACTGCGGCATATTTGATAATTATGTGCATAAATCGCATCACATAGTATGCACATGCCCATCCATTGTCTTATGTAGCACACTATAAATTGAAACATACAAAATATTAAAAAATACAACTAATTAAGCATTGTTCACATAAATAATATATACATTGCAGTCGAGAACTTACTTCCATGTTCTTCCAAATTATTTGCTGGTTCTTTTTCCTGGGGACCTTTCCTCCAGCCGTTTTGAACTCATCTAAACCCCTACATGTTAATGTAACACATTACATTACATAATTAAATAGTAATGTAATAACATATGTTAACGGATATGAAAATGAAATATTTCTCACCGGAATAATGCCATTTTCATTGTGTGTCCATATTTTGAATTCAATTTAGTCCCCTTAGGATCTAGATAATAGACAATGAACATCTCGGGGACAATAACTAGTAACTCCCAATGCATACCCCTAGAGGTAAAAAAGTTAAAAATTTGTAACTCAAAATCCACAATAAATGTAACATCCCTGACCTGGGTTATGAATTAACCCTAGGTGTTTTGCCTAAATATGTAATTAAATTCTTGTGATTATCTTTTGGCATGTAATTAAGTTCCTAAGGAACATACATTTTCAATTCTGACCTTTTTAAAATATTGATTGTAGTATTGTTTGGTAATATAGGGACCTATGTGCAAATTACCCAATTAGAGGGGTTAACTTGCAAATTACATAGGTTAAGATGTTACTCTAAGAAAGAGACATCATATGAATGAATATGATGAGGTATGATGGATTTCCCCAGTTTGGGCACCAAGGTGCAGCTTGTGGAGCAATCCTTGTGCTTAAAACCCTAATTTTGGTGTAAAGTGCAATTTACCCAAAATGAGGGGTGCAACTTGTGATATACACTATCTAGAAAATCTTTTATGACTTTTGACATCATTTAAAGTTATAATAATGAAGGAGGCACTTCAGTTGAATAATCATATTATAAGAAATACCTTTGTAATTAAACCACCAAAGTTGTAAGTAAAGGAGACCCTTATATGTATATGTGCACCATAGTGACAAGTTGACCTTCCTTGCCTTTAGTCCTTGGTCTTAGAAGAATTTTTACCTTAGATATGAAGAGGAGGGACGTGCCTAAAAGAAAGAAAGGACTTAGTTGTGAAAAGGAGGAGTAAGTTGTCCTTATGATGAAAATAACCTCAAAGTATATATGATCCTTTCCTTTGCAACCAAAGGCAACGTTTCCTTTCTTCCCTTCTTATTCCCTTGCTTAGACCGACTTAGGACAGAGCTCAGGAGTAGAGGAAGACGACCAAGTTCATCTAGGTAAGCTTTTATCATCATCTTGCTTGAATTCATGGAGGAAACCAAGTTACAAGGTTGGTTTCATGGTTATCTTACTTAGTTTTCTCTTCCTAGCCGATCCTTCCCAACTTTTCCTTGAAGAAACAACCTTGGATGACCTGTGGAGCTCAAGCCACCATTAAATTTTCGAAGCTTGGAAGTTTGGAGTTCTAGGAACAATGTTTGAGGCGGGTTTTATAACTCTACACCTTGCTTTGTTATGCATACTTTGATTCTTGCAAATAATAGTTAGTTCTTCTTCTTCCCCATCTTTCTTTGCACTCTTGCACGCTTTTTCGTGAAGAACAGACCTTGGTTTCAAGGTTGAAGATGAAGGGCGTTAATACCTATGTTGGTCCTTATCCAACTTTATTAAACGATCTTGGACCAATAGGTCTAAACGGTTTGCAACCGTTTGAACTCAAGTGGGTTCACACTCGTTTGAGCTCAAGTGGGTTCACACTCGTTTGAACTCAAGTGGGTTCACACTCTTTTAAACTCAAGTGGGTTCACACTCGTTTAAGCTCAAGTGGGTTCACACTCGTTTGAACTCAAGTGGGTTCACACTCGTTTAAGCTCAAGTGGGTTCACACTCGTTTGAACTCAAGTCGGTTCACACTCGTTTAAGCTCAAGTGGGTTCACACTCGTTTAAGCTCAAGTGGATTCACACTCGTTTAAGCTCAAGTGGGTTCACACTAGTTTAAGCTCAAGTGGGTTCACACTCATTTAATCTCAAATGGGTTCACACTCGTTTAAGCTCAAATGGGTTCACTCTCGTTTAAAGCTTAAATGGGTTCAATTAAAGGATACCTTGTTTTATTCAAACCCTAATGACATGATAGTGGTGATTTGGTTTATGTTAATCAATAAGGACTTAAACCAACCCTATCTAGAGTGATATAATCAACATCTATTAGTAAGGAGAGAGAGAAAGTACCATTTATGTTTAAAACTCAAATAAAGTACCTTCAATGTATATAAATATGCAGGATTAGGGCATGATCCACTTATGAGAGATCATGAAAACCCTAATTAAGAAAATTGATGAGTCTTAACCTAATTTGAAAGCATCAATGATGATGTTTCTCATTCATGATGATACTATGAGCTCATTTCACTATGATGTGAATAGTAAACCCTAGTTTTAGGGTAATCATGAGTAATGTGAATAGTAAACCCTAGTTTTAGGGTAATCATGAGTAATGTGAATAGTAAACCCTAGTTCATGGTAATATGTTGAAATGAACAATAAACTCTAAACTCATGATTTTCCTTTAAGCATGAATTGTATGATCAAAATATGAGATGAGGAATTATCATTCCTAATCATAATGAAAGGGTTGAATAACCCTAAATGATATAAACAAGGGAATCTTACCCTTTGTAAGGACATAAAAGTATAACCTTGAATTGAAAGGTTAATTCTGTCTTATTGACTACTAATCTGACTATGAATTGTTGATTATTATCAATTGATTTAATGATGCAGATTCTTATAAGATAATAATCATATCTAGGTAAGGATCATGACATCATATCCATTGAAAGAATGTCAATAGCTTATGAACCGAAATAACTATGTTGCCTAGATGCAAGTGGCATCATATGAAACTGATATGCCTTGAGGGCCATGAATGACATCAAGGTCATGCTAATAGATGACTTTATGCTGACATGTCACTTGATAGCAAGTGTTATGATTATATAAGGATGTAAGTAACCATGTTCGTGAATCATAGTGATAAGATGATTAAAAATTGATATCCATCTGATAATTGATATGAGTAATACCTGTTACATTTAGTATTCCTCTGTTATAGACATGTTTAGTACTTGAATGTTTGGAAACATGTATGATGCTAAAAGAATAATGAAATGTACCTAATAACCAAGTATAATCATATCATGTAGAGCCCTGATCATAGATTCATCATTGTCAGGAGTTAAATGATGGTGAAACAGGTTTTCCTAAGGGAACTCCTGGATCACATACTTTAGAGTATGTGGGGGAATATGGATGTGTATATCCTTACATCCTAGTGTAGGAGTTGATGTGGATGTATCTTAATCCATCAACCCTTCACTATATGTTTATACCGATATGATGTAACACTATTCTCCCAAGGGAATCTTTTATACCGCATCGATGAGAGATAAACATGAGATCTTTCGATAGCGAAGAGAGTGAAGAATGCCACTGTGACTCTAATAGCGAAGTACCAGATTACCCTGGTGAGCTATATTAGCAGAGACACTAGATGTCCTGCATGTTTATCCTCATTCTGACTGAGGTAGTTGAAGGTCATGAGAATCCGGCTCTTTCGATGACCTAGTATGATACCGATGCGACTTACTAGTGATCGGTTGGAGCATGAGAGGTATACTCATCTCCGCAGGGCATAATGATGTTTGTAAAACATAATCAACCGTGTAGCATAACTGCTTAGGTTGAACTACGAGGAACATTGATTGATATTACATTGCTTGCATTTAATATCCCGTTTAAGTATTAGCATACATGTTCTTCATATTCCTTAATAAAGATGAGTAATTGTTATCAAGCCTACTGTGAATACTCTAAAGTTACCTGCTCATGATATTCCTTTGATTGCTTTTAACAAAGTTTCTGGCGGAGAGTTATAACTCTCGCTGGGACAATTAATTAAAATTGTCTCACCCGTAGATTTCTACCTTTAGGTGGACGTCGAGGTCGAAGGAACTGATCTGCATGTGGACAGCAGCAGCAGTGGCAAAACCAGGAGCAGCAGTGATTTCAGGTGGAAACACTGTACTGTCTAGTCTTGTAGATATAATAGTCTTATGTCGTCTCTGTACACTCAGGTCCTAGGAGTTTGTTGATCTGAGAATTTTGAAGTCTTGAGACTTTGTATCATGATGTATATACTCACTCGAGAAGTGATTTATCAGAGATGTAAACAGTTCATCTTACTTTTATGAAAGGAGTTTCAAGTTTTTGAGATCTCTTTTTCGAAAGGTTTTAATTTATCGTGATTTTTCGTATTCCGCTGTTAATCGAACCGTTCCCACTACGTTTATCTTGTTTTTAGAGATCAGAGCCCACAATTAGTGGTATCAAAGCTCTAGGTTCACTGAGTCTACAAAGACATAGGACTTACAATGTCGAGTCTATCCTGAGTACTTATTTCTTATCTAATAGAGTCTTCTGCTCCTCAGGAGAAGAAGATAATTATGGATGTCTGGACCACAGGAGGAATACGAGGCAGAAAGTAGTGTTGCTGCACCTCGAGAAGGTGCAAGGAACCTAGAAATAGAGCAACCTGTACCTGAGCTACCTATGGAGCCACCTCAGTTTGATCCAGCTGACATGGGAATCCCAGCTGTTCAAACTATGTTCGGGTAGTTTATAACTGCCATGACACACATCACCGACAGGATGTTCATGCCTACACCTAGGGCACCTGTCCAGTCTGAGGGTCAAGGTATCAGTAAGACGTTCGAGCGACTTTGTCGTGTCGGAGCAACCGAGTACTTTGGAACAGCTGATCCTACATATGCCAATCTGTGGTTAACCGAGTTAGAGAAAGCTTTCAGAATCTTAAACATCCCAGAAGCTGAGAAGGTTAGACATGCTGTCTATCTTCTCAAAGGAAGTGCTGGTCACTGGTGGACCATGGAAGAGCAGAAGAGGCCTGGAGTGGAGATCTCGTGGGAAGATTTTCGTCGGGGATTTGTCAACAGATACTTTCCAAAGACATTCCTGGACGAGAAGATCTCTCAGTTTGAGAGATTAAGACAAGGCATGATGAACATTAGCGAGTACGAAGCTAAGTTCATGGAGTTGCTACGATTCTGTCTGCATATGGCTACCACAGATGAAGAAAGGATTAGGAGGTTTGAGAAGGGTTTGAATGTCGACATGACTACTCCCGTGTCTGCACTAGAAAACTGGGAGAGATTCTCTACCTTTGTTGAGTCAGTCTGAAGGATAGAGAGATCCGTAGTCGAGAAGAGACAAACCCATAAGAGATATCTGCAGTTCCAGGGTTATTCATCTAGAGACTTTAAGAAGCCTAGATTCTCTGTACCTACACCTCCACCATCCAGATATAGTGCTCAGACACAATGGACAGCAAGTAGAGACAGGGGACAAAGCCTACCACTACAAGAGACTCGCAGTTCAGCATCAATGTCAGTCACAGGACCACCAAGACCACAACAACTGGAAAGAAGCTGTTATAACTGTGGGAAGGTGGGACATCTGATGAAGGACTGTAGGTCTAGGCCTGTCAGTGTGACACAGCCTCTGAGATAGAATCAACAGGGATCACAGAGAAGGCAGTCCCAAGGAACAGCTAGAGGATGTGGGCAAGCATCTCAGGCTGGATCGTCAGCACCAACTCAACCTCAGGCGACAACAAGGGTCTATGCTATGAACCCACCTGAAGCAGTGGTCAATCCACAGGTTGTGGCAGGTCAGATGGAACTTTTATATTATGATATGTCTAAATCCTGTGTTGTATCTATTTTGATTGACCCGGTTGCTACGCACTCTTTTATCACTCGAAGAGTGATTCGTAACTGCAATATGACAGTTAGTCATAGGGAAAATAGCTTGTTGCTAGAGACTCCGTTGAGAGGGTCTACTGTGTTGCAAGAGGTATTCTCTCCCTGCATCCTCTTCTTTTCTGATCATCGCATTCAAGTGGATCTTATACCACTTGAGATGCAAGGATTTGATATAATCCTTGGGATGGATACCTTGGAAAGGTATATAGTTGTCTTGGATTGTGAATCCAAGCAGGTTGTGTTTGCTGATGAGAGCAACACATGGATCTTTCAAGGAGAGAGAAAGATTCTACCCACCTGTCTTGTGTCTGCTATGGTTGCTGATAAGCTGATGAGGCAAGGATGTTATGCATTCTTGGCCCATGTGATAGATACCACCATGAAAAGCCCTAACCTTGCTGAAGTTCCTATAGTTAGGGAATTTGAAGATGTATTTCCTGAAGAACTTCCAGGTATGCCACCGCCTCGGGAAATTGATTTTGAGATCAATTTGATCCCAGATACCCAACCTATATCCCAGGCACCGTATAGGATGGCGCCAGCTGAGATGGCAGAACTCAAGAAGCAGCTTCAAGAGTTGCTTGAGAAGGGTTTCATCTGACCAAGCACTTCACCTTGGGGTGCTCCGGTCCTTTTCGTTAAAAAGAAAGATGGATCAATGCGGTTGTGCATTGATTACAGGAAATTAAATAAAGTAACAATAAAGAATAAGTACCCTCTGCCGAGGATTGATGATCTCTTTGACCAGTTGCGTGGTGCAACCGTCTTCTCAAAGATAGATTTGAGGTCTGGATATCATCAACTTCATATTAAGGACAGTGACATACCCAAGTCTGTTTTCAGAACAAGGTATGGTCACTATGAGTTCACAGTTATGTCGTTTGGACTAACTAATGCACCGACTGCATTTATGGAACTCATGAATAGAATCTTCTGACCTTTCCTCGATCAGTGTGTTGTTGTCTTTATAGATGACATTCTGATCTATAGTAGAGATGCTCAGCAACATGAACAACATCTTTGTTAGGCTCTAAATTTGCTAAGACAACATGAGTTATACGCTAAGTTTAGCAAGTGCGAGTTCTGGTTGCCGGAGGTATCTTTTCATGGACATTATCTGCCTCGGGAATTCGTGTTGACCCTAAAAAGGTAGAATATGTTCTACAGTGGGAACAACCGAAGACACCGACGGAGATTCGTAGTTTCTTAGGGTTGGCTGGCTATTATCGAAGGTTCATTAAGAACTTCAGTTCTATAGCCCTACCCTTGACTAAGTTAACCCGGAAAGAAGTTCCTTTTGACTGGAGCGATAAGTGCCAGCAATATTTTCAGCTACTAAAGGAGAGGTTGACAAGTGCACTTGTACTTGTGCTACCTGAGCAAGGCAAAGGATACATAGTTTTTTGTGATGCCTCCAAGAATGGACTCGGATGTGTGCTGATGCAGGATAAGCATGTGATTTCTTTTGCTTCTCGACAACTTAATAAACATGAGGAGAATTATCCGACACATGATTTAGAGTTAGCTGCTGTGGTTCATGCTTTGAAAATCTGGAGACACTATCTATATGAGAAACATTCCAGATTTTCACTGATCAAAAGAGTCTTAAGTATATCATCTCTCAGCATGACCTTAACATGAGGCAACGTCATTGGATGGAGTTAATCAAGGATTATGATTGTATGATAGATTACCATCCAGGGAAGGCCAATGTAGTTGCAGATGCCTTGAGTAGGAAATCAGCAACATCATCCTCTGATAGGGCACAATTAAACTCTTTAGTATGCCCTAGGAGAGATATGCTTATCTCCTTAAGGCAAGACAATGTACAGATGAAGATGTCATGGATTGCCGGGTTCTTGGCTGAGATGCATATCAAACCCACCCTAAGAGAGCAGATTAAGGAGGCACAGCAAGTTGATGATGTAGTTCAGCAGATCAGATCTGAGTATGGTGATAAGAGGCGAGAAGGTTTTCATGAATCAGATGATCAAGTGGCATGCTATCATGGGAGGATGATAGTGCCAGATGTGGATAACCTGAGGAAGTTAGTCCTGGAGGAAGCTCATTCTTCTATGTATGCTATGCATCCAGGGAGCACCAAGATGTATCAAAACTTGAAAGATATGTATTGGTGGCCTGGGATGAAGAAGGATGTAGCTGAGTTTGTTCTGAGGTGTTCGGTATGTCAACAAGTTAAAGCTGAACACCATAAGCCTGCAGGAACAATGCAACCTTTACCCATACCACAGTGGAAGTGGGATCATGTAACCATGGACTTTGTTGTTGGCCTACCTAGAACAAACAAAGGACATGATTCCATTTGGGTAATTGTTGATAGGTTGACTAAGACAGTGCATTTCTTACCTGTCAAAACAACCTATTCTGCTGAAAGGTTATCCCAGTTATACGTTCAAGAGATAGTGCATTTGCATGGAGTTCCTGTCACCATAGTTTCTGACAGAGGTCCTCAGTTCACAAGTCATTTTTGGGAACAGCTACATAGGGAACTAGGCACCCAGTTAAGGTTTAGTACAACCTTTCATCCACAGACTGATGGACAGTCAGAAAGGACTATACAGACCTTGGAAGATCTGTTGAGAGCATGTGTTCTCCAGTTCACAAGAAGTTGGGATTTGCACCTAAGCTTGATAGAGTTTTCCTATAACAATAGCTATCAACATAGTATTGATATGGCACCTTATGAAGCCTTGTATGGCAGACGTTGTAGATCACCCTTATGCTGGTATGAGACTGGTGAACATCAGTTGTTAGGTCTTGATCTTGTGCAGCAGACTACGGAGAAGATTAAAGTAATACAACAACAGATTAAGACTGCACAGGATAGGCAGAAATTTTATGCTGACAAGCGTCGTAGACCGTTGGAGTTCCAGGTTGGAGACAGAGTGTATCTCAAGGTCTCGCCTTGGAAAGGAGTTCTTCGCTTTGGAAGGAAAGGGAAGTTAGCTCCTAGATTTATGGGGCCTTATCCAATCATTGAATGGGTTGGAAAGGTAGCCTATATACTAGAGTTACCACCAGAATTACAAAAACTACACCCTGTGTTTCACATTTCTATGTTAAGGAAATGTCATCTCGATACCGAGTCAGTTCTACAACCTATGCAAGTAGAATTGAATGAAGATATAACTTATGAGGAAGGACCAGTGTCAATCCTTGATAACATAATTAAAAAGCTAAAGAAGAAAGATATAAGTCTTGTGAAAGTCCTCTGGAGTCACCGTGGTGTTGAAGAAGCCACTTGGGAACTAGAGGAAGAGATGAGAAGGAAATACCCTGCTCTTTTCTCTTAATATGTTTTATCGATTTCGGGGACGAACTCCTTGTAAGGGGTGGATAATTTGTAACATTCCAGACCTGGGTTATGAATTAACCCTAGGTGGTTTGCCTAAATATGTAATTAAATTCTTGTGATTATATTTTGGCATGTAATTAAGTTCCTAAGGAACATACATTTTCAATTCTGACCTTTTTAAAACAATGATTGTAGTATTATTTGGTAATACAGGGACCTATGTGCAAATTACCCAATTAGAGGGTTAACTTGCAAATTACACAGGTTAAGATGTTCCTCTAACAAAAAGACATCATATGAATCAATATGATGAGGTATGATGGATTTCCCAAGTTTGGGCACCAAGGTGCAGCTTGTGGAGCAATCCTTGTGCTTAAAACCCTAATTTTGGTGTAAAGTGCAATTTACCCAAAATGAGGGGTGCAACTTGTGATATACACTTTCTAGAAAATCTTTTATGACTTTTGACATCATTTAAAGTTATAATAATGAAGGAGGCACTTCAGTTGAATAATCATATTATAAGAAATACCTTTGTAATTAAACCATCAAAGTTGTAAGTAAAGGAGACCCTTATATGTATATGTGCACCATAGTGACAAGTTGACCTTCCTTGCCTTTAGTCCTGGGTCTTAGAAGAAGTTTTACCTTAGATATGAAGAGGAGGGACGTGCCTAAAAGAAAGGAAGGACTTAGTTGTGAAAAGGAGGAGTAAGTTGTCCTTATGATGAAAATAACCTCAAAGTATATATGATCCTTTCCTTTGCAACCAAAGGCAACGTTTCCTATCTTCCCTTCTTATTCCCTTGCTTAGACCGACTTAGGACAGAGCTCAGGAGTAGAGGAAGACGACCAAGTTCATCTAGGTAAGCTTTTATCATCATCTTTCTCGAATTCATGGAGGAAACCAGGTTACAAGGTTGGTTTCATGGTTATCTTACTTAGTTTTCTCTTCCTAGCCAAACCTTCCCAACTTTTCCTTGAAGAAACAACCTTGGATGACCTGTGGAGCTCAAGCCACCATTAAAGTTTCGAATCTTGGAATCTTGGAGTTCTAGGAACAACGTTTGAGGTGGGTTTTATAACTCTACACCTTGCTTTGTTATGCATACTTTGATTCTTGCAAATAATAGTTAGTTCTTCTTCTTCCCCATCTTTCTTTGCACTCTTGCAAGCTTTTTCGTGAAGAACATACCTTAGTTTCAAGGTTGAAGACGAAGGGTGTTAATACCTATGTTGGTCCTTATCCAAATGTATTAAACGATCTTGGACCAATAGGTCTAAACAGTTTGCAACCGTTTGAACTCAAGTGGGTTCACACTCGTTTGATCTCAAGTGGGTTCACACTCATTTGAACTCAAGTGGGTTCACACTCGTTTGAACTCAAGTGGGTTCACACTCATTTAAGCTCAAGTGGGTTCACACTCGTTTGAACTCAAGTGGGTTCACACTCATTTAAGCTCAAGTGGGTTCACACTCGTTTGAACTCAAGTGGGTTCACACTCGTTTAAGCTCAAGTGGGTTCACACTCGTTTAAGCTCAAGTGGGTTCACACTCGTTTAAGCTCAAGTGGGTTCACATTCGTTTAAGCTCAAGTGGGTTCACACTCATTTAAGCTCAAGTGGGTTCACACTCGTTTAAGCTCAAATGGGTTCACATTCGTTTAAGCTCAAATGGGTTCACTCTCGTTTAAAGCTTAAATGGGTTCAATTGAAGGATACCTTGTTTTATTCAAACCCTAATGACATGACAATGGTGATTTGGTTTATGTTAATCAATGAGGACTTCAACCAACCCTATCTAGAGTGATATAATCACCATCTATTAGTAGGGAGAGAGAGAAAGTACCATTTATGGTTAAAACTCAAATAAAGTACCTTCAATGTATATGAATATGCAGGATTAGGGCATGATCCACTTATGAGAGATCATGAAAACCCTAATTAAGATAATTGATGAGTCTTAACCTAATTTGAAAGCATCAATGATGATGTTTCTCATTCATGATGATACTATGAGCTCATTTCACTATGATGTGAATAGTAAACCCTAGTTTTAGGGTAATCATGAGTAATGTGAATAGTAAACCCTAGTTTTAGGGTAATCATGAGTAATGTGAATAGTAAACCCTAGTTCATGGTAATATGTTGAAATGAACAATAAACTCTAAACTCATGATTTTCCTTTAAGCATGAATTGTATGATCAAAATATGAGATGAGGAATTATCATTCCTAATCATAATGAAAGGGATGAATAACCCTAAATGATATAAACAAGGGAATCTTACCCTTTGTAAGGACATAAAAGTATAACCTTGAATTGAAAGGTTAATTCTGTCTTATTGACTACTAATCTGACTATGAATTGTTGATTATTATCAATTGATTTAATGATGCAGATTCTTATAAGAGAATAATCATATCCAGGTAAGGATCATGACATCATATCCATTGAAAGAATGTCAATAGCTTATGAACCGAAATAACTATGTTGCCTAGATGCAAGTGGCATCATATGAAACTGATATGCCTTGAGGGCCATGAATGACATCAAGGTCATGCTAATAGATGACTTGATGCTGACATGTCACTTGATAGCAAGTGTTATGATGATATAAGGGTGTAAGTAACCATGTTCCTGAATCATAGTGATAAGATGATTAAAAATTGATATCCATCTGATAACTGATATGAGTAATACCTGTTACATTCAGTATTCTTCTGTTATAGCCATGTTTAGTACTTGAATGTTTGGAAACATGTATGATGCTAAAAGAATAATGAAATGTACCTAATAACCAAGTATAATCATATCATGTAGAGCCCTGATCATAGATCCATCATTTTCAGGAGTTAAATGATGGTGAAACAGGTTTTCCTAAGGGAACTCCTGGATCACATACTTTAGAGTATGTGGGGGAATATGGATGTGTATATCCTTACATCCTAGTGTAGGAGTTGATGTGGATGTATCTTAATCCATCAACCCTTCACTATATGTTTATACCGGTATGATGTAACACTATTCTCCCAAGGGAATCTTTTATACCGCATCGATGAGAGATAAACATGAAATCTTTCGATAGCGAAGAGAGTACAGAATGCCACTGTGACTCTAATAGCGAAGTACCAGAATACCCTGGTGAGCTATATTAGCAGAGACACTAGATGTCCTGCATGTTTATCCTCATTCTGACTGAGGTAGTTGAAGGTCATGAGAATCCGGCTCTTTCGATGACCTAGTATGATACCAATGCGACTTACTAGTGATCGGTTGGAGCATGAGCGGTATACTCATCTCCGTAGGGCATAATGATGTTTGTAAAACATAATCAACCGCGTAGCATAACTTCTTAGGTTGACCTACGAGGAACATTGATTGATATTACATTGCTTTCATTTAATATCCTGTTTAAGTATTAGCATACATGTTCTTCATATTCCTTAATAAAGATGAGTAATTGTTATCAAGCCTGCTGTGAATAATCTAAAGTAACCTGATCATGGTATTCCTTTGATTGCTTTTAACAAAGTTTTTGGCGGAGAGTTATAACTCTCGCTGGGACAATTAATTAAAATTGTCTCACCCCGTAGATTTCTACCTTTAGGTGGACGTCGAGGTCGAAGGAACCGATCTGCAGGTGGACAGCAGCAGCATCGGCAAAACCAGGAGCAGCAGTGATTCCAAGTGGAAACACTGTGCTGTCTAGTCTTGTAGATAGAATAGTCTTATGTCGTCTCTGTACACTCAGGTCCTAGGAGTTTTTTGATCTGAGAATTTTGAAGTCTTGAGACTTTGTATCATGATGTATATAATCACTCGAGAAGTGATTTATCAGAGATGTAAACAGTTCATCTTACTTTTATGAAAGGAGTTTCAAGTTTTTGAGATCTCATTTTCGAAAGGTTTTAATTTATCGTGATTTTTCGTATTCCGTTGTTAATCGAATCGTTCCCGCTACGTTTATCTTGTGTTTTAGAGATCAGAGCCCACAATAAAAATGTAATTTTCTTAAGTCTAAATAATAAGCAAAGTAAACTTACTCCACATTGAATGGAGATATTATCACTGTCTTGTTATTTTGAGAAAAATTTGTAAAAGCATCACAACAGTATTGTTGAACTGACGAAGGGTCTTTAGCTACTAGACTAATCAAAGATGGAATCAAAAATCCTACATGTTCGAATGAAAAATCTGCACATATCTTGTCTAAGTAGCTGCAAAACATGTATTACGTATGCATTAATATATAAGAAACCAGATCACCAGATCCTACACAAGGTATATTGATGTATAAAGAAGATCTCACCTTATCCATAGCTCTATCACATATGTATTCAGCCAATCATATCGAAACAACTCCAAAATATCTTGTATAAATAGTTTGTTTTTGTATGATTGACCTACAACATCCGCATCTATAGAAACAGTTATAGGGCAATTTATATCATGTTCACCTAACCATATTGTCATACCCCTACAATTAGGACCTAACAGGACAGGTAGGTCCTATGGAACCCAACTTGGTAATGTAGGAGGTGGAGGTGGAGGCCTAGATTCTCTGGGTGCCTTCTTTTTAACCTGTATATATATAATTTCAGATCAATTGACATCATATACACACACTGACAATTTAACGTAATGTAAATTTACCATACAATTTTTGTATAGAGGACATCCGCTTTTGGCCACAATATCAATCTGCCTTCTGCCTCACCAAGCGTTTCACAATATGGGTGGGCATATGGCAACAGAAGATCCATCCACTTGGGGAATATACGTAGAGGGCGCACACGAACCCAACCAGCTGGTAATGGAGAACCATGTAACATTTTCCCTGGTAGGGATGGGTAAGTCGACACCTCTGCAACGACATATTCTTTACTTTTTAGACGTCATGGCTTCAACCCCTAAAAATTTGTGTAAAGAATGTTATAAACATATATATATCCTCTTGAAAAGACTAATTACTATGTCATAAAAATACTTATAGAGGATGTGCTAGGTGGTGGGTCTATACGATTACTACTCCCAACCTCTTTAGTAGGAGTAGAGCGGGATGCCATGGGTACTGTCTGCTGAGTGGCAGTCAGAGATTCCTGCCACTTGCTCATTGCTTCATGGAGTGTCTTATCAACTGCTTCCTTGATTCTCTTATCAACTACTTCATCGACTCGCCTATCAACTATCTTATCTACCTATACATGGATAAAAGAAATGTTAGCTTTTGATTATTGAATTCTCTTTTACAGTAACATTCTAAAGAAAGAATAGGTTACCTCTTCTTGTGAAAATCCCGCTTTTAGGACATGTTTGCGCTGGGATGGCCCAAAGAATTTTTGATTCCCACACCAGCGCCTGCAACCCTAACATGTCCAGGATTCTCTGGGTTACCCAGAGCAACTGTCAATTAATCCCTTGTGCCCTCTGGGATGAACTTGCCTTGTTTCCTCAGCTCATGTAGCTCCTGCTAATCGCCAAAACAAAAATTTGTAATTAAGTAAACACCACAAATAATCAATATTCGAATGATTTCTCTAAAAGTTGTATTTTACCATTTTTGCAGCCGCCTGAGCAGTTGTGGGCTTCCTTATTTCTCCCTTCGTATTTTGCCTCCCAGTTATCCAAACATCATGGCGAGGTAGAGGTGTGGTACTTATAGTAGAGGACTCCTGAGTGGCAGCAGACTGAGCAGTAGACTCAGCCTGTAGTCTTTGGCGAATGCTTACATACCCCTTTGGACCCATTGTATGGTCATGCACATTCAGTGCACGCCTTGCTCTTTGCGCCTCACTGAGGGCCTAGTTAGTATGCAAATTAATGATTTGGTTAGTAACACTAAATGTTAAACTTTAATAGGTGAATACAACATATATTAATTAAATTGGGAGTGACGCCTAATACCTTGAATTCATCAATTTTTCTTGAAGCAACAAACGCGTCCCATTCTTCTTGGTCCAGAAAGTTCCACTGTTCAGTGGTTGTCTTCTTCCTCTTGTCACCTTCTTTTATGTATTCTAGGGTGAGATTTGTCCTATAGTTCCTTAGGACTCTCCCACAGTGTTGTATCACACATTTACGATGCAACTTTTCATCCAATGCAAATATACTCTATAAAATAGAATTGTTATTAACTAGTATCCAAAAAATTAGTAATCTACAAAATAGAATTGAAAATTAATAATAACTCACGCATAAACCCTTCCATCTTTCTTCCCCTTAGGAACTTTATGCCAAGAATCTATCTTACAACCACAATGGATACAAGTAACATACCCAAGATATGAAACAAACAAATTGTGATTCACTCCAATTGCATTTCCTGCATTATCAAAATCCACAACAAGTTTGGGTCCAATGCCCCTTAGCATTGCTAACTTCTTCATCATAGTGATGCCCCTTCTCTTGTCAACTTTTTAGTGTTGCTCATCAAGTGCCTCAAGTGCTTCATAGGGTACATGTGCATAATCAACCTAAAATTTGACAAAATAAACACACTTACATGATATAACTATAAATGGACTTATAGATATAAATATATGCTATATTTTTAAAACTTACATTGTGAGGCGGCGCATTGATGTCCTCACCCTCATGGTAATCATCAAAACGGTCATCAGGAGAATGCTCAGCCATCTGAAAGTTCACATTCACATTGTAAAGTTCACATTGTAAAGTAATTCACATTGTAAACCTCACATTGTAAAGTTCACATTCACATTGTAAAGTAATTCACATTGTAAAGTAATTCACATTGTAAAGTTCACATTGTAAAGTAATTCACATTGTAAAATTCACAATGTAAAGTTCACATTCACATTGTAAAGTAATTCACATTGTAAAGTTCACATTCAGAAAAATAAAATATATACAAAAATATAAACATTCCTCTAATATTGCAATTTTTTATCAATTAACAATCCTTCATTGTGATCTCCGCGCACATACAAGTCATCATTAACTTCAATATTTGCTGGTGTTGGTAACCCAACTGAGAATGGACTGGAGTCATCATACTTATCATAGTACACTTCTTCATCTATAGGATCTTCAATTAACTGTCTTTTACCATGAAGAACAACTGACCATTTATCATTTGTAGGATCATCGATATAAAATACTTGTTTCGCATGTGATGCCAATATGAATGGTTCACCCTTCTCGCCAATCTTTTCAAAGTTCACTAAAGTGAAACCCAATTCATCCACTATAACTCCTTTGGTGTTATCAATCCAATTACATTTGAAGAGCGGAATTCTAAAATCTATGTAGTCAAACTCCCATATGTCTTCAATGACACCGTAATATGACATTTTAGCTTCACGTGGACTCTTATCCTTTGCACTTGCAAAAAACATAGTCGACAGTTGAAGGGTGACCCCACTTTTTTGGATGACAATCTTATCATCTTGGCGCTTTGTGTAATATGTGAATCCATTAATGTCATACCCTTCATAAGACATAACATTCAATTATGGTTTAAAGGTGAGGCATTTGATAGTTTCAATAATATCATCTGGTGTTTGAGATAGTTGATGTAAGACTTTATCTTCAAACCACTTAATAAATGCCTTGTTATGCTCTCTAGCAAGCCACATTGTATTGGCTTGAGGAATTGTCTCTTGATAAAATTGGTATGTTCCTCGATATAAACACTCACTTCATCCATGTTGTGTAAAATATACAAGTGACTTTGTTCCAACTGCTCACGGCTGATTACTTTCACCCGTGATCCCAAAATTCCTTTGCCAAATTGCTCCTCAATATTCTTGTCATTACCAGGAGTGTCATTACCACTAAGAAAGTCATTGCAAAAATCCATAACCTCTCTCTCCACATAACCCTCAATAATACTCCCTTCAGGCCGATAACGATTTCAAACATCGATTTTAAAAATGCTCATATCGTTCAAAGGGATACACCCAATGCAAGAAAATTGGTCCCAACATTTTTACTTCCCTAGTCAAGTGGACAACAAGATGTACCATGATATCAAAGAACGAAGGAGGGAAATACATCTGAAGCTGACATAGGGTAACAACCACTTCTCTTTTCAAATTATTGAGAGTATCAGGGTCAATAACTTTGCTGCACAGACTGTTGAAAAAGAAACGAAGTCTGGTGATTGCAAACCTTACATGCTTCAGCAATATAGATCAAATTGCCACAGACAATATTTGTTGCATTAGAGTGTGAAAATCATGAGATTTAAGACCTATCAACTTCAGATCTTTCATTGATACCAATGTATGGATGTTGGATGAGTAACCCTGTGGCACCTTAACATTTACCAAACATTCACAAAAATCTTTCTTCTCCTTTATAGACAATGTGTAACAAGCGGGAGGTAAGTATGTTCTTTGATTTCCCGTTTCACGTAATTGTGTTAATTCTGACCTTATTCCCATTTCACGTAGGTCCAGTCTGGATTTTATCCCATCTTTAGTCTTACCTGGTATATTCAACAAAGTACCAATGACACTATCATAGACATTTTTCTCAACATGCATGACATCGATACAATGCCTGACTGTCAAAGAACTCCAATAAGGAAGATCCCAAAATATTGACTTCTTCTTGAATAAAGATTTGTCACTCTGTGTGGCCATAGTACATTGTGATCTCTTACCAAATTCATTGACAAAGTCTTTTACTCTTTCATAAACAACCTCCCATGGTATATGTTTAGGTGCACTCCGTTCCTCATTCAATCCATTGAATGCTTTGTGCTTCCTACGATAAAGATGGAATTTTGTAAGAAACCTTCGATGACCGAGATATACAGTCTTACCGCCATGTTTTAGTCTTGTTGAATCAGTGTTCTCTTCACATATAGGACACGCTTTCGCTCCTTTGACACTATATCCAGACAAATACCCATATGCTGGAAAGTCATTAATAGTGCAAAACAACATAGCATGCAAACAAAATGTCTGTCTTCATGAAGCATCATAGGTCATCACACGTTCACCCCAGAGTTTCTTTAAGTCATCAATCAGAGGTTCAAGATAAACATTGATATCATTTCCAGGTTGTTTAGGGCCCGATATCAACAACAACATCATTATGTACTTATTTTTCATACACAGCCAGGGAGGAAGATTGTATATAACAAGCATGATTGGCCAAGTGTTATGTTGGTTGCTCAATGTTCCGTACAGATTCATCCCATCTGTACAAAGCCCAAGTCTTAGATTCTTGTCTTCTTCACCAAATTTGGGGTATAATAGATCAATCTTCTTCCACTGTGGGGAATCAGACGCATGTCGTAGGATCCCATCATTATTTTTCTTAACATCTGCATGCCACCTCAAATTCTTCACATCTATCAGATTTGCAAACAAGTGTTGAAACCATAATATTATAGGTAGATACCACATCACCTTGGCATGAGAACTAGTTTTGGACTCCCCTAAAGTCATCAATTTATACCGTGACGCACCACATTTAGGATAATATTTCAAATCCACATAGTCCTTTTGAAATAATACACAATCATTCGAGCATGTGTGTATCTTCTTGGCCTCCATTCACCATTGGGCACAACAGTTTCTTTACCTGGTATGTTGAGATTGGCAGCTTGTTTCCTTCAGGAAGCATTTCTTTCATCAAAGACAACAATGACGTGAAGCTTTTGTTGCTCCATATATTGTTAGCTTTCAGCTTATACAATCTCAACACAACGCTAAGCTTCATAAACTTAGTACAACATGTGTATAACGGTATCTCAACATCATGCACAATGTTTCTAAACATGGGAGGTGGATTGGTGTGCTCTACCCCACAACTATCCAGCATCGCATCAACGATGTCTACTGGAACTCGTTCATTCACATCTACTTCATCAGAGGCAATTTCTTCTTCCACACAAGCACTGCTATCGACATCCACTGGTTTTGGGTTTGAAATCTCTCCATGCACTGCCATTCTATATAGCCTTGTACAATCCCATTGCACATGACATGAATTTTGATTTCGTCACCAGTGCTGACTTTCAAGTTGTTACCGCAATGCCTACATGGACACTAGAACCTATCTCCAGGTTGTTTCCTATGTTCCTCGCCAAATCTAATAAACTGGTCAAGACCTGAAATAAACTCTGGGATGCAGCAATTGCGAATGGACATCCATAATCTATCCATTCTATGATCAAAGGGAAAACAAGTATATATTACAACAAGATTAGGGTCTAGGGTTAACAAATAAATGTGATTTCATTCTTATATATAATAAATGTGTACCACCTATCCCATCCTTGAGCACCTAATCTCACTAGTAAGTGTATAATGTGTATTGGGTTTTCTAGAAAATTTCGACAGCATTTCCCCGCTGTTCTCTAAGTACATATGTACTTAGAGAACAAATGGGGAAATGATACCAAAATTTTTTCGAAAACCCAATACACATTATACACTTACATCCTAAGTGAGATTAGGTGTTCAAGAACAGTCCCAAACCGGGGACTATCCAAGATTTACTCCTAATGAGTAAATCTTAGACGTGTTTCTAGGCCAACAAATACATGTGATGTCATTCTTATATATAATAAATGTGTACCACCTATCCCATTCTTGAACACATAATCTCACTAGTAAGTGTATTATGTGTATTAGATTTTCAAGAAAATTTCGGCAGCATTTCCCCGTTGTTCTCTAAGTACATATGTACTTAGAGAAAAAATGGGGAAATGCTACCAAAATTTTCTCGAAAACCCAATACACATTATACACTTACATCCTAAGTGAGATTAGGTGTTCAAGAATAGTCCCCAACCGGGGACTATCCAATATTTACTCCTAATTAGTAAATCTTGGATGGGTTTCTAGGGCAACAAATACAATGATAGATATGTACATGTTAGGGTTTCAACACAATTGATGTTAATGTTTCATCAATGTTAGGGTTTAATTAAATCAAATTAGGATGCTAGAACGGACAAGTTTAAATCTTATTTCAACATGCATCAAAATTTACTAAATTAGGTCAAGCATTTGGATTAGAAGTAAAAATATATGCAAGCAAAAGATTTGTTCATATCCTAGGTTGATTTACAATAGCAACATCTAAATATATAAACTCAAAGCATTACATAAATAAATATAATCAGTAGATAAACAAACAAATACAAAGCAATAGATAAAAAAATAAATGAACAAAATACCCTCTTTTCTTCCTTCTCCCTCCTTACCAACAACAAGCCATGGCCGTGCTTGTTGTTGGTAATGAGGGAGAAGGAAGAAGAAGAGGGGCATGGAAGAAGAAGAAGAAGAGGGCTACCTGTCAAGCAGCTAGCAGCGTGGAGAAGAGCAGCGGCGGAGCAACGAGCTAGGGCAGGAGAGAAGGCCGCCAAAGCAGGAGAGAAGGTGGCGCCAGAGCTGGAGCAGGAGAGTAGGCCGCCAGAAGGCCGTCGGAGTAGCGAGCTGGGGGCAGAGGGAAAGCGGCGGCGGAGGTGGGAAGAGGACCAACAAGCGAGTCGAAGCAACGACCAGAGCAAGCGGTGATGGAGGTGGGGGTAGAGGAGAAATGAGCGGAGGTGAGCAGAAAATAGCCGGACCAAACCCTGAGTTGTGCGAGATTGAATGAAACAAAGAAACGAGAAGAGTCTGGCTCGCGCAGGTGATGTGAAGTTAACAATAGGCGTCAGTTCTTAAATAAAACCGATGCTGAAAACTATAGACATTAGTTACCAACAAAAAGCCAAAACTTTTATTCTCTGGTAGTCGTCAGTTCAAATAAGAAAAGCTGACCTCTATATATATATGCCAACAAAAATAAATGTTCTCGAATTAAGACCATACTCGTCGGTTTCCGTGTAAAACCTGACACTATATGGTGGCAAAAAATTTTGTGGTAAAGTGCGCGGAAACACATCAGCGTCGGTTACTGTAACGGAACCGCCGACAAAAATTGATCAAATTTCTATTTTGCAGAAAACCTTTAGTCGTCTTTTTCTTTGTTAATAACCGACGATGTATGTTAAATTTTGGAGGTAATTTTTTTCGCTCAAAAAATTGGATTTGGCGGTCAATGTTTAGCATCGGTTTCTAATTTAGGAATCGACGCTAAATAAAAAGTGATACCCATGTCTGGTCACCCTTCACAGATATATGTCGATTTAATTATTTAACTGACGCTTTATTGTTTAGTCGTCGGGTTTTGTTTACAACCGACGCCTTTAAAAGTGATGTTATAAGCCATTTCTGTAGTAGTGGCAACTATAAAGTGACTATGATTATCACCTGAAATATGTATACCTAACTAGCTCAGATCATAGTCCTCCTCTGTGGCTTTGCTAATTATGAAAATAATGACATAGTACGTGGTCTACTTATTAGGTAGGACCATCAGGTTATCATGATTCAGTGATTGGGCTACCTATGGGTAGTGCCATGCAACTCTTCAGCATATCATGAGTTAGGGATTGGGCTACCTATGGGTAGTGCCATGCGGATATTCAACCCTAGGTATTGATCTACCTATTAGGTAGGATCATGGGGGTTATTTGGGATCTACCATATGAGAGGTAGTATCCATGTCCACTATAGGGAAAAGCGCAGAGGTTAGGGTATGTATGGATTGAGAAGTTATGTTTAAGATGTAAAGTTTTCTTGCTAAACCATAATTGTTTGCAATATGTTGTTACAGATAATTGCCTAATTATTGTTTCCCCCACATACCAACATATTCATTTATGCTGACCGACATTTTGTTTGTCGGAATTTTAGGAACAAATTGAAAAAGACAAATAGTAAAGTGGCATATTGTGAAATTATGAAATAAAGTGCAAGGAGGATTAGTTAGAATAGAGTCTAGAGGTGGATAGAAGTTAGATGTCCAAGTTTTTGAAAAAAAAAGGTATGCAAAGTTTCATTTTTATTCCAACTTTTAGTATAGTCATGGTAGAATTTAATAATTATTACTGATTATTTTTGAACCTTTGATTTGAGAAATTGGGATAACGACTCTGACCTCTTGGTCTCCCTTAATTGGTTTATACTGGGAGGCAGGGTTGTTAAAATAAGCAACTCTCTTGTGATAACTATCAAATCCTATAAGTTCTTGGATGACAATTAAATGACTCAACAAGGCCATCCTCCTATGAGTTTTGGATAGATCTCCACTATATCAAGGTTCACTAGTAGAACACCGCTCTTGGGATTCAATAAAGAGACATTCAATTTGGAAGACAATCTATACTAGGAAGCGGTTGACATCTGCATAATATTGTAATTGACATGAACAAAGTTGTCTGATTAAGGGAAATGCATGGGTTTATTTCCCTCCTCTTATGGTTATTATGTAAAGGACGTTCAATATGGTTTCATGGCAAGATGTTGAAATATTTGATGTATGCAGAGTGGACAACATGGGTTTATTTCCCTCTTCTTATGATTATTCAACATCTTGGCAGTATTGGACTAGGTCTCCAAGTTGGAGGCAAACCCCATTGTTTCCAGTGACTCTAAGTTGATTATGAAATTGTTCACAAAGATCATCCTTCTTAGGTTTCAGGTGTCGCACACTATCAATTTTAATGGAGATTCACATCTTTTGGAGAAGAAGTTTGAAAAACTACTAAAGAAATATGGGGTTCACCACCAAGTTGCATCCTAATATCATCAGTAGGAAGATGGAATTTTCAAACAGGTAAATAAAGTATATATTAGATAAAGCAGTTGGCTACACAGAAAAATTAGGACATGAAGACGATTGATGCATCATGGGCAAATAAGTTTGTATGCAAGACCCCTTTGGATACTACCTTGTTCCATATAATCTATGGGAAACTATTCCATATACCAGTTTGTATGGAGGGTAAGGTGAGATGGCGCTCAAGGTTCTCAATTATGAAATGTCACTAGATAGAGTGAAGTTGTTCCTTTCTTTTTATGAACTAGAGTAACTCCAACATACCTCCTAAAAATTGACTACATCTAGAAAGAGAGAAGCAAGATATGCCAAGTGGGTGACCAAGTGCTACTTTATAATTTAGACTTCTGTTATTATTGGGAAATATTAGATTATGATGGCATTGCTCTTACATAGAGAAACACATTCAACCCACAAAGCCTTCTTTATGTGGGATAAGATCAAAGGGGAATTACAAGCATACTACCAAAGATCCAAGTGCTTCTACACCACTTGAAATATTGCATCAAGGGAAGTTGCCTCAGTTTCCCTCACAGACCCCAAGTCTACTTGGTGCACAAACACTGAGCCAATGTGTAAAACATGACACTTTTTAAGAGGAAACTTAATGATTATCTTAGTTTAGATTTTGACTTTTAAAGTTTTATTAGTTAAATCTTGCACTTAGTTCAATCACACTTCATCATGTTGGCATCTATGTTTTAGTTACAACTAGTTTTAGTTCAATTTTTCACTTACAATTCTATAGGACCAAGTCTCGTGAGAAAGAGCTTGCAGGTTCCCTAATCAAGTGACCGAGCCACCTTATTTGACCAATTGTGGAGGCCACCACTATTGGAGCATACACTACATGTAGAGTTAACTTATTTGGCTAGCTAATTGAATGACTAACCTATACGATGCCACCCTCTCTAGGTGTTGAGAGCGAGTTAAATGACCTACATAGCAATTCAGGTGACTCATTCACACATACATAATCACATGGAGCTCTGACTATAATCAGTAAAATGACTTGCTTTGTGAGTTAGGTGATTGGTTTTATATGAGGAAAAAATTTGAGGAGGTCAATCATCTGGCCCACACATCTAGTTTGGCAAGAAATATTGCACAAGATCTATAGGGGACTTAGATCATAACTAGTCAACTAACTCATCTCACAAGTCAGGTGATTGTCATAGACAAGGAAACACACAAACAAGTACTCAACTTTGGTTACGTATACACTCTTTGCAAAAAAGGGTACTGAAATCATGCATCCATTCCCCATTTTCCCTAGCATTTGAGCTCACTCCCCTTTTCCTTGCCAAGAAATAAGACTGTCGCAATCTGCACTACTGGCACAAGTCACCTAACTAGGAGAAGCACCCAACTGACACATTTTTGTATTTGATCGGCCGACTCACCTTGGACTCTCCTTCTCCACCAATAGGGTGACATATTCAAGTTTATCGTTATCTTATCATACCTTCACATTATGTTAATTGCTCGACTAACACCAGCCAACCTAGGGACTCACTCTGTAGAGAACACCCCTTCTTCCCCATATAGAAACCTCTTCCTCTACCCCTTCAATGCCTTAGGACAGTCACATGAATAACTTTCTTATATTGGCTGACCCACCACCCTTTGTGTCATTCCTCCTCTCCATTGAATGCTTAACCCACATATTCAATTGCCTAACTAACATTCATGCAAGAGTCTTAGGATTTTCCCAGTTGGATCACCCATTCTGTCATTTTCCCAACTCACCCCAAGTGATGTTTTGTCCTTACAATTGGGTGACCAACTCACCACTCTAGTCAGTTGACCCATCCTCCTAGTTGCATGATCCATTCCTTTAGTTGGTCAACTCAATTCCAACATGTCCAACTCAGTTCCAACATGTGGCCATCATGCCTAGTATGCGAGGAGGATTTCAAACCTCTCATTTGAGGAGCATGATTACATACTCCTAAAGAATCTAAACCCCTTTACCTTGAAGAATAACATGGGGAATGAAGCTAAGTGAAAATATACATCTATCCTCTCTTAGTCACAATCCGTCCACCTAAATATAATGGATGATATCTGAATCCAAGAGTGGTAGACTAGAAGATGATTTGAAAATGATATGAATCCCTTTCATATGATGCCATAGCACCCAAATTCTAGGTATGTGAAAAATGATGGAGTAGATTGATGTGCTAGTGCTCATTCTCATAGTAGAGGTTTATCGTATCAACAAGAACTATCATGAGCTAAATCATATGCTACTCTTGAAGGTAGGCCATGAGCCTACAAACATTTCCAAGTCTTAGGCATCATTCCCTTTCTCGATAATTACATGCCAATGATCTCCCCTGAGTATAAAAAGAGATACAAGATGGGGGAGAGTATCACAATACAATTGTTGATATGTACATGCCCAAATAACCTCTTGATGTTGGGGATCCGAGCATTAGTTGAGTGCTAGATGCACAATGCCTACCTTTCCCTCTTCCCCTCTAAAATACACCCTATCTACTAGGAGCCCACGCTTGAGTTCCTTGCCTCTTTCACCAAGAAATACACCACCAAATACAAGTACAACCTCTATTTTCGGCTATTTGGTGAGGCGAATACACTATAGGACACTGACTTTACTGTGTTATTTCTAGATGTCGAAATAGATTGCTAAAAAAATGTGATAAATAAAATCATTTTAGTGAGGGGTTTAGTGCTGGAAAACTCTAGGCCAAACTCACTAGAATCATTCCATCCTTCCCAAACAAAGTGATGGAGTCCTACATCCACAACCCCATGATGTGTGTCTATGTTGCATTCTCTCCTATACCATTTTCAGATGGGTGACACCTAGGGAGTGGTCACCTACACTGACCTCTTCTATTTGTGGAATATGTTGAATGACAAACCATTAAACTGGTGCAATAAATTGATTGATCATCTTCATCTGGTGGCTACACACAACATCAGTTTGTAGTTTACACATGGCAAGTTTGCTAAAGCCATCGCTACACACTTGAGTTTCACACACATTCCATACTAGGAAGAGACACAGAAGACCAACCATCTAATGTGATGTGAAGTATCTATTGGCTTCAGTACGCATCCCTAGTGCAAGGGATATACTTTCTTCTATTCAAAGATAGGCTCACACATCTTGATCTTCTTACTCATGCCTTTTCTAAGTGTTAAGTCACACCTACAACCTCGCTGAGCGATATGTGCCCATTTAGAGATACCTACATGATCACCCTCCCAAAGAGGGTGAGATATCCAAGATAGCCCAGGCTCATTGCAGTGCTTCAATGGAGGAAATTGAGGAGGTGATTGGTCCTTTCTAACCACCTACTCAGTGTCCCACCAAGCAACACATTACTTATTGTGCAATATCAGATGGTCCCTTTGACTTCACTGAGCTTCAACAATAGTTGGTGCAACTTGAGACTTCATAAACTACCATGGATCATGTACAGAAGTTCCAAGCCCATAAATGTAGCCATATTTATCTGATGAGTAGTGGCAGGTAAAACAGGGTGAATATGGGTACACACATGTATGTTGCAATGACTATGGAGCCCGTTAGACTTACCACCTTCTCACTTGTCCATATAGAGGGTGAATATATGTTGATCTACCTCCCCAACCTCCACTACAATAACTATAGGATCAGGAATGACCTAATCATATGAGGGAGGGTTTGTATCATTCACAAATGTACGTGCATCAATCTCCTTGACAACAACCACATGATCCACCCCATCGAGTTAGCATGGTGTATTTTGGCCTTTCTCCCCCTCCATTATGAATTTAGTATTTTCTTGAGGATGAGAAAATTTCTATTTTTAAGGTGGAAGGTGAGTGGTACGTACCTAATCCACCGATGCAATCTTCCTTTTTGTTGATGTTATTCTTGCATTGCACTATTTGATGCACATTTTTAATAGATCATAATTGCAACCACATGATATCAACTATTGTCTTGTCGCCTTATACTATTTCATGTTTTCATTTCATGTATTAGCATTTCTTTAATCATACACCCCCATTTCATGAAGCAAATCTCTCATGTAATCTCATACAATAGTTTTGGGAGCCACTTGTTTGACTGTAAAGAAGTGAGATCACCTCTCTACTAAATATGGTAAACAAAATCCAAGGAATATAAACAAAACTTAAAAATTTGACTATATTCAATTTAATAAAGAGTACATCACAAATTTCCCAATAAAGATATACATTCTTTATACAAGTAAAGGATCTAAGTAGAGGGAAACTCAACTACATCAATATGTCTCCAATAAAATAACTTAACAAATATCCCATGATGGAAGGATGAACAACTTCTGCTAGTTTTAGGTTTGTCCACCATGCTCCTATTGTGCACTCTGATCCAAAACTAGGGTGGTTGGGATCACCTAGCAAGAGGAGAGAAAAAGTATGTGTCAAATAAAGGAATAAGGACATTTAACAGTTTAAAATATGGCAAAGTAAAGGATCATAAGATATTTCAAAAGTATGAGGCAAGAATAAATAATAATTCTACCAAGTCAAATAATAGTAAAATTTGCATGCATAATTTAATATGACTACATTAAGATAATATAGGGATGAGGCACCTACATAACCTCAACCTCTAGGTGAGGGAGAGTAACACATTCCCAAGTACTCGAATATATATAAAATTGGGAGAGTGGTCACATTCCCCTGGGAAAAGCCCACAATGGGTGGTTTGCACTCATGTACACTACATCAGTTAATTAGTCATTTACATCATCATGCTAGAATAATTTAATGGAAGATTTATGAAATTGAAAACTTTTCAAGTGGGGTCCAAGATCCTAGAATAATTAAAGTAGACGTGCCACAAGAAGGAAATAAAGAGAACAATGGCTTAGACAATGCCTCATTGGAAATGTTAGGGCAGGGTATCAAAATACCCAACTAAAGGACAAGTGTTCAAACTCATATATAAATAAAATTTCACATACCTCTTTTTACACATAAACATTAACTTGAATAACATATTTTGGTCCACAAAGTCAACTTTTCATCCTAGAAACACATTATGTATGTTAGCCAATTCAAAGTGAACATATTCATTCCTATTATATTTTTATATTATTCTTCCCCATTTCCCGATCATCTAATGTCATGTTAGGGTTTATGATTTTAATATTTATTGAGAGAATATGTGATGTTTTATATATCAATATTAGTTCTAATTATCCAACTTGAGTCACATAAGTCTATGGAACTCATATATATGTTGATAATAATATATTTTCTTCCAATAGGCTTAAAGATGTCATTCTCTTCTCTATAATGTGAATCCATATTATTTCTAACACCATGCTTACCATGCATATTGGTGTAAGTATATTCCACATGAATATCTATTAGGTTCACTAATATACACATTCTTTGATCTGACTAACATGTCATCTAGATACATGCTTATAAAAGTATATTCTGTTACACATTATTATCTTTTCACCATTTAATTCATAAGAAGACAATATATTTAGATGCATCCCATAATTATATTTTTATTTATAATTACCATATATTGCACAAATATGTATTTGTGTATCAAGGGTTTTGTTTAAACATGGTTATTATAATTTTGGATAATCTATGTGTGGTACTAAAATGTAAATCGTCTTATATATAATCTTCCATTATTAGTTGAGCCATGACATACTAATTACAATAAGACAACATGCTCATTTTACATTCCTCGTTTGAAATGTAGCACTACCTGGATAGATTTATAAACTAATAGGATATTATATAAGTAGGTCAATATGTTATAATAATGTGAACATATTTTGCAAAACAACTCCTTAGTTATAGATCTACTATACAGATCATGAATTAAGATTTCAATATAATCTTTAACCACACTCTTACATACACAACCTATTATGACTATTTCCTATATATGGTTCAATATATCAGCATTAGGATCATACACATATGTATAATTGTATATATATATATATATATATACCTAGGGTTAACTTGATAACAAGGTGCATGTATTACCATGGTTATCTAAGCTACTATTGCTTGATTATTACAATTGACCTAGTAAACTAAATTCACAACAAACTAAAATAAAAGAAGGATAACAAACCTAATAATATTATCAATTGGTTCTAATCTCTCTCCAATAGATCTAATCTCAGCTCATGAGATCACTAGCTTGGACTGTTGGCAATGTGGAGAGGTTGACACCATGCTGAAGGGGTGTCCAAGCCTTTAGTGGAAGCGTTATAGATTTTGGAGAGAAAACACCTTGCTGCTAGCCGAAACAACATCAGGGGGTGTTGTAGATATTAATAATGGCATCCCAACATCGTGGTGTTTGTTGTAGGAGAAGGAGTCAACACCATTGCAAGAGAGGAGTTGATGACATTTCTATTAGGGTCAGCACCATTGAAAGAGAGGAGTTGACATCTTTTCTACCAGGGTCGACGACGTTGGAGAAGAGAAGTCAACAACATTTATCTTGTTGGCTATGATGTCATGCTGTCAGGGTGATCGTCATAGGAGATGGTTGGTGGACGTTCCCTATGTCTGAACTGATATGTTGTCTTGAGTCCTGGAGACTTGAGAGGAAGTGGTAGCAGGATCGACAACTTGTTGTCTCTTTGAAGTTGTTTGTAGTTCTAAAATACACGAGGAGGGAGAAGAAGGGGCTAGAGATAGATCATATTTTTATGTCATGACCACATACATCATGGTGTTAGTGTGGTGATGTAGGGGCATCGACAAAGACTGAGTGAAGCCCAACAATATTGAAGAGAAGGAAAGGAGGTTGGAGGCGACACTGCCCGATGATCCTCAACTTTGCTTGGCATTGCTCGCCATTGTTGAACGTAGGGTAAGGGTTGGTTGGACGACTAGGGTTTATAGCAGTTAGCACTGCTACGAAAGAAGGGAGGATATATGGGGGATAGAAGTAGGAGAGGTGGACATAGAGGAAAAAGAGGACAAAGAGGGAGAACAACCATCACACAGTTGTTTCAAGAGCCACACCCAACACTAGTAATGAGGGTGAAAGGTCGTGACTAGGGGAAGTTGAGGAAGAGAGGAGTTGCATTTAGGAAAATGAACGGGCAATAGGGTGTCACCCATTTCAAAAGGGAAGAATGCTGACCGGAGTCTCGCGTTAGATAGAGAGGTGGAGGAAGTAACACAACATTGCGTTATGTTGAGGGGAGAGTGCATTTCAGAAAATAATTAAATGCTTAGTCAATGCTATTTTTTAAACCTTACATAATTAGGGTTTTAAATACTAATTCAATTGGGAAAACAACTAATACCCAATTTTTAAGCAGTTTAAAGGGAAGGTTAATTAGGAGTCTAGGAGGTTTCCTTTTTCACATGCATTAGACATTTATATATATTAGAGTTTTCATATTCATTTAATTAATTATGTGGGTAAAGGAATTCCAATTGACTTGAAAATTCAAGGGTTTGCTTATTAAAGTGTGTGGAGTCTAACTTTACATTAATTTTTCCTTTTGAACACAATTTGTATTTGATTGTATGCTAAGTGACTAATTAATATATTTAGTACCTTTCTTACTAAATTTTGATATAAAATTTCTTATCTCTCATTTCTTATCCCAAAAAGCCATAAATCTTTGAATTAATATAATCTAATAATTATATCTCATTAATGGTCATTTTGCATTATTAGACTCTAATTAACAGATTAGTTATGATATTTGTGCAAAAACCCATTCATTGTAATAAATGTGGGTAAGTATAGTTCACACCATTAAGGATTGGTCAATTAAAACATTGAGGACATAGAGGATAAAATTGATAGTAAAATATAGGAAAAGACAAAAAGAATATGAAGGAAATAAATCTTGAAAATGGATTAAATTGCAAATGAACCCAAGATTCAGTATGTTACAACACTCCACCCCTTAAAAAATATTTCGTCCCCAAAATCTCAACAAGATGGAAGGGTGAGTACGTAACATCCCAACATTGAGCAACTAGGTGTTTACTCTAATATGTGGTACATCTCATGCTCTACTCATTAGTTAGGTTTTCATGATCAATAAGGTTTCCTCTATTCATATTACCTTTTATCAATTGTAACACAATTAACATTTTGGCTTATTAGCATTATCTCCATTATTAAATTACATCATCCTTATAATGTTGTTAATTATGTCATGTTGTATCCACATTTTTGTAAAAAGAATTATATCTCAACATTATGTACTAATCATATGTATTTCTAAATACTAATTAAGAATTTTAAGCAAAATTAGGGTTTACTAAATCATCTCAATATTTATTAATACATTAGGTCAAAATCCTTAATAACTTGAATTTATTCTCCATTATCCTCATATTACCATCATAAATAATTGTCACATACTATTTCTTAAGGAATTGATAATATTATCCAACAAGTTATTAGGTTTACAATTATGTCACATTAATTTCTTACAACTATATTACACATTGTCATATCACCTTTTGTACTCGTATTAATGTCAGCACTAACCATTTTATCCTATTTACCTTCATATTATGAATTATACATTTAACATCACATTAGACATTTGGAATTATTGTAGACTTACTAATCATGCTTATGTAAATTTAATTACTCTTTATCATATTTGAGTCGTTACCTGTATTTTAGTGTATAAGATGGAACACATTGATTCATATGCTAAGTTACGATAAGGTGATTAATTGGGTGTGTATTAGGGAACAAAGTGATATGCCTTACATATATTGAAAACTTGATTAAATTATGATTAGGTGATTATATTATATTTATATGTATCATAGTATATTTTCTGACGATGACACCTAAGGTCACTAATTGTACCATGGAGGGATGTAAGGATATATATATATATATATATGTATTATTAGGGTTAGATAATTATATTTTAGGGTTTCGGTCAGCATGAACATTATATGTTATGCATTCTTAGTATGTACTAGTTCCATTTATCATATCATTAGGGGGACATGGTCAACCTTATGTGTATTCACAATTAGTGAGTTACTGATATTATGTGTATTAAGTATTTGTTAGGGTTCAAGCATATGAAATATTCATTAGATTACTTATTATGTAATCATTTATATATAAACAAATATGTTAAATTATAATTATAATTTGTTTGGTCCATACTAATCATATAAGCTCACTAACTAGTCTATGGAATTAGGGTGTCTAAAATTTCATAGTAGCTAGATTTCAATGTATACTACTACTTCTACACTTAAAATGTTGACCTACCAAGTCAATATAAACTATAGGTAAGAGAGTGAGTCTAACCAAACCATGTATAAGATCCAATACTTAATTGTTTTACTATTCACTATTACCAAACTTCAAAGTCTAGTATAGGGTAGACTACCCCTAAACATGGAAATCTTAGACTCATATGAGGAACTTATGGGATATAAGATGGTTTTATTTGGTTACGCAAATCATCATATTAGGTTCCTAAGGATACTCAACATTCAGGTTATTTGCCTAAAGGTATGCTATTTCGAAAAATCAGCTTTAGCTCAGGCCATGACAGTGCCATATGGATCCGAGAGTCCTTGTAAACCAAGCTAGTGGTGTGGAGGAAAATTTGGCTAGCCCCCAGACACTAACCCTTTCTAGGAACCCTTGCTTTCAACATATGTCCTAGTATCTACCTAATAGGCTAATCACCTAAAAGTTGACTAAGATATTTCTAATATGAAATTCTTGTGGTCCTAAATCAACTTTTCATCATAGGTAAATTCTAAGGTGAACTAAATGGGAAATTATATGAGGTAAGGGTTTCAAACTAGGGAGACAAATGGAAATAGTCAAGACTCCAACTACCATTGGATATACACCATGATGTATAAAAGTGAGATCACCTCTCTACTAAATATGGTAAACAAATTCCAATGACTAGCAACAAAAGTTCAAAATTTGACTATATTCAATTTAATAAAGAGTACATCAATTTTTTTCCAAGAAGGGTGTACATGATTTATATAAGTAAAGTATCTAAGTAGAGGGAAACTCAACAACATCAATTTGTCTCTAATAAAATAACTTAACAAATAGCCTATGAGGGAAGGATGAACACCTTCTCCTTGTTTAGGCTGGTTCACCATGCTCCTGCTGCACACTCTGATCCTAAACCTAGGTGGTTGGGATCGCCCAGCAAGAGGAGAGAAAAAGTATGTGTCAAATAAAGGAAAAAGGACATTTAGAAGTTTGAAATATGGCAAAGTAAAGGATCTCTAAACTAAGAGATTTTAAAAGTATGAGTCAAGTATAAATATGAATTCTTCCAAGTCAAATAATAGTAAAATTTGCATGCATGATTTAATCAATCTACATTAAGCTAATATAGGGCTGAGGCACCTACCTTATCTCAACCTCTGGGTGAGGGAGACAAACACATTCCAAATCACATGAATATATATAAAATGGGGGAGAATGGTCACATTCCCCTAGGCAAAATAATACATGCCCACTATGGGTGATTTGTACTCATGTATACCACATTAGTTAATTAGTCATTTACATTATCATGTCATAAAAATTTAATCACAGATTTAAGAAATTGAAAACTTTTCAAGTGGGATCCAAAACCCTATAATAATTAAAGTAGAGGTGCCACAAGAAGGCAATAAAGAGAATAATGGCTAAGACAATGCCTCATTGGAAATATTAGAATTGCATATCAAAATGTCCAACTAAACAACAAGTGTTCAAACTCATATATAAATAGGATTACACATACCTCTTTTCACACATAAAGGTTAACTTGAATAGTATACTTTGGTTCACAAATTCAACTTTTCTTCCTAGAAACACATTATATATGTTAACCAAGTCAAAGTGAACATATTCATTTTTATTATATTTTATATATTTTTCTTACCCAATTCCCGATCATCTAATGTCATGTGAGGGTTTATGATTTTAATATTTGATGAGAGAATATGTGATGATTTATATATCAATATTATCTCTAATTACCCAACCTTAGTCACATATGTCTATGCAACTCATATATATATATGTCGATAATAATACATATTCTTCCAATAGGCTTAAAGATGTCATTCTCTTCTCTATAATGTGAATCAATATTATTCCTAACATCATGCTTACCATGTATATTGGTGTAAGCATATTCCACATGAATATCTATTAGGTTCACTAATATGCACATGCTTTGATCCAACTAACATGTCACCTAGATATCTATTTAGAAATGTATATTCTTTAACACATTATTATCTTTTTCACCATTTAATTCATAAGAAGACAATATAGTTAGATTTATCCCATAATTATATTTGTATTTATAATTGCCATCTATTGCATAAATATGTATTTGTGTATCTAGGTTCTTTTTTGAAACATGGTTAATATAATTCTTGATAATGTATGTGTAGTTCTAAAATGTAACTCATCTTATATATAATCTTCCATCATTAGTTGAGCCATGAACTAAAAAATTACAATAAGATAACATGCTCATTTTTCATCCATCGTTTGATATGTAGCACTACATGGATACTTGCATAAACTAATAAGATTTTATATAAGTAGGTCAATATGTTATAATAATGTGAGCATATTTTGCAAAACAACTTCTTAGTTATAGATCTACTATACAAATCATGAATTAAGATTTATGTAACACTCGGGCCCACTGCCCAAGGCTCTAGTAGAGTTTCAAAATGACGACTGGCCCCACAAACCACCACTATCCTTAACTACGTGCTTTTTCCTCACTCACGTGCAAGCCGGGGTCAACTTCCTGACTGGTCACCCATCCTAGTACTAATCCAAGCTGAGCACGCTTAACTATGGAGTTATTTAGTGATGAGATCCCGGAAAAGGATGTGCACCTTGGTGATATGGGTAGTCCAATCATCCTTTTAAGATCATTATTCGAGGCCTCAAATCCTGGGATGTTATAATCTCCCACACTTAGACTCTTGACATCATCGTCAAGGCTCAACTATATGGCCTCATAATCTGACCCCATTTCAGTGAAGACCCAGAATGACCCATGTGCACCCAGCTCCTGATCATGGCTACCAGTGCAAGGGTGGCTGCATCTCGTCTCAACAGATAGCCCTTTCCAACTTTCCTGGACCGCACGGCTCAAGACCGGCATGCCACATGTTCATGTGGGCCCCACCTACTAGAGGGGTTATGGCTCTGATACCATTTGTAACACTCAGGCCCACTGCCCAAGGCTCTAGTAGAGTTTCAGGAATGATGACTGGCCCCATAGACCACCACTAGCCTTAACTGCGTGCTTTGTCCTCACTCACATGCAAGTCGGGGTCAACTTCCCGACTGGTCACCCATCCTAGTACTACTCCAAGATGAGCACGCTTAACTATGGAGTTATTTAGTGATGGGCTCCCAGAAAAGGAGGTGCACCTTGATGATATGGGTAGTCCAATCAGTCCTTTTAAGATCATTATCCGAGGCCTCAAATCCTGGGATGTTACAATTTATATGTCATATTTAACCACAGTCTTGCATACACGACCTATTATGACTATTTCCTATATATGGTTGATGTGTCTTCATCATAATATTCATTCGCCATCTTGAGCTCAATTCAACTCGATACATCCGATTACATCTCCTAAATCTCACAATATGCAAAATTGCTTAATTGGTTCAATTATCAAGATTATTAACTAGGTTTATATTGATTTTATGCAGGTCATGATGAGGTTGAACCATCAATTGGAACTCACCTTCAGTCAAGATCCTCTCAGCCTTGGTCTTGATCAATCAGTCTTGACCAAACAATTTGATCAATTGGTCTTGACCAAACGGTTTTCCCATTCGATCGACTCAACTGGTCTTGATCAATCGGTCTTGAAACCGTGAGATTATTGCACCTTTATCTTCATCAACCTCACCATCAATACCACCTCCATCTAACCCTAATCCCCCTTTATCAACATCTTAGAGCTCTCATTTTCACCTATGAAACATGCCCTTGTGGTTTGCTCTCCCTGTTTTTGCCCTAACGGTCTTGACCTTACTTGGTCTTGGCTATACAGTTTTACCCTTTCACTTGCCCTAACGATTTCAAGCCTCCCCCCTCTCTACGGTCTTAAGACTGCGTGAGGTCACACAGTCTCAAGACCCTATGAAGCCTCACGGTCTCAAGACCGTATGAGCAGCCGTCTACCCAAGACCACATGGAACCATGACAGCACCGTCCTCTTGCCTGCGCCGCTCCGCTCCACGAGCACCGTTGTCGTTGCCTCGCAAACTTGTCACCAGCGCACCTGCAACAAGCCGCTCCCCAGCACCTGCTTGCTCCGCCTTCTCTTCTTCTTCCACCTACACACCTAAACCCTAAAGCACCACCACCATCTCCAACCGTTGCACCACCACTATCCTCCATGCACGTCGATGCCCCTACAAACCTATAAGGACCAAGACCCAACCTACACCCTCGCGACTAAGACCAGTAGCGGTCTTGTGACCTCATGGGATACGAACGATCTCAAGACCATGCGAGCCCTAACGGTCTTCAAAACAGTGAAGGCTAGGGACCATGAGCAACTGAGATCGTTTGGAGGCCGAAGACTGGTTGGACGATCAAAATTGATTAGAGCAAGACTGTTTGGAAGTAAAGACCACTGGGGTAGCATACTGTGAGACCGTGAAGCAAGCAAAACCATTTGGATGATCAAAACGCCAAGAATGGTTGGAAGCCAAGAGCGTTTGAATGGAACATAAGATCCTGAAGATCCCCGGACCAGTTGGAGTAGAAACCGTGAAGGATGGGTTTGTGAAGACCGATAGAACACACAAGACCATTTGGATGATAGTAGCAGAATGAGAAGACCCTCACAGTCTCAAGATCGTGAGGAAGTCTCACGATCCCAAAACGTTTAACACTCCAAACCGTGAGAAGACTAAACATTTTCCAAAACCATTCAAGCAAAACCTGAAGATGTATAAAGGGTCCAAACTATAAAAAATGCAACGGGGTGCAAATCATGAAGACCCCATGCAAGCCTATAAATAGGACCAGTAGGGTCATCATTTGAGGCATCAGATTCGAGACACCACCAGGCTACCAAAACCCTGGTTCGATCCCGATCATCATGTACATCCACAACCTGCTCTTCCCGCTGCGAGCAAGGAGGCCGAGAAGAGAAGGAAGGAGGAGAGAGAGAAACTACCCGGTCTATCTTAGTGTCCCTTGTTCCTTGTCCAGATCTACTCTGACATGGCATAGAAGACCACATCATCTTCATCGAGCTCCGATCACCTTCTGCATCATTCTCATGGTCAAATATTCCCTCTCTCTTGTTCTTCTGGTTCCTCGCATCATGAGCGAGTAGTTCCTTTTCGCTGGGGTGCGGGGACTAGCCCCACTGCCCATGCTTTCATGTCTTTTCATTTTGACATTCCATGAAAATGTATATAACTTTTCATTTCATTGGTAATCATCGATGTTTTCTTGTACACTGATCACCTGCTTGCTTTTATCTTGTTCTTTCATATGTTGCAAGAACTTCAATATGTAGGATAGAATGTCGATTAACGCGGTTGACTCCCTGACTAGAAATACAAAGGGATTCCTTGAGGTTGTCGGTGTATGATCCATGAGGGGACGAGCCATCTTACCCACGATGACACTTTTGTGTGCCTAAACATCCCTCAGGGAGGGCCACAACTTCAGTTGGATATATGTATCTTCGGAACTATAAGTGCATGATCCATATGGCAACAAGACATCTGAGGCCTAAGGTGATGCTTACACGAACCTAAACATCCCTCCAGGAGGGTTCACCACAGTTCTATTTGGATAGTTAGATCTTGCCTGGATGTTTTGTGATTGGATGTGTTTGCATGTGCTGTGGCGGTGAAACCTGGGACCATCCCAGCGATTCCATATCATTAACCCAAAATCAACTTTAATTATACTCTTTACTTTATTGCAATTAGTTTAATCAACCTCAATCAACCAATCATTCTAAATATTAGTCTTACTTGAGCTAGATTCGACTAACAACGATTCTTAAAATGTTGTCCCTTGGGATTCAATACTTAACTATACTGCGATAAGACCCATCCGCTTGCGGGTGGTATTATTGCACAAGGTTTTGGTAAAACTCTGGGATTTCAACCCTGAGTGAATTTGTTAGTGCAATAATAAACCACGTCAATGGTTCAGTATATCAACATTAGGATCATACTCATGTATAATTGCATTTATATATATACTGAGGGTTAACTTGATTGCAAGGTGCATTTATTACCATGGTTATCTAAGCAACTATTGTATGATTATTATCATTCACCAAGTAAACTGAATTCACAATAAATTGAAATAATAGAAGCATTACAAACTTGATAATATTATCGATTGGTTCTGATCTCTCTCCACTAGATTAGATTTCAGATCATCAGATCACTAGCTTGGACTACTAGCAATGTGGAGAGGTTGACACCATGTTTAAGGGGTGTCCAAGCCTTTAGTGGAGGCATTATAGGTTTTGGAGGGAAAACACCTTACTGCTAGATGACACAACCTTAGGTGGTGTTGCAAGTAATAATGATGGTACCATACCATTGTGGTCTTTGATGCAAGAGAAGGAGTCAACATCGTTGCAAGAAAGGAGTTGACGACTTTGCTGTCAGGGTCAACGATGTTGTAGAAGTGCAGTCAACAACATTGCACTTTGCTGCTAGCATCAGAAGGCTATGATAGCTAACTAGCAAGCCCATCAGAAGGATATTGAATCTCAACTAGATCAACTTGCTGCTAGCATGAAGCCACCTACTGGAGCCTTTGTTGGCCAACCAAAAAACAATCCTAAGCACCCAGAACAACTGAAGCTTGTTACAACCCCAATTTTGGGTTCTTTTGATGAGAAATCCAATTTCTCTTAATAATTATATATGAATAAAAAATGGTGTGATTTGATTTGAAATGAATGAATTTCATTTATGATAGCCTTGTTAGTTTCTTTTTGGGCTTTATTGGCTATTGGGCCCAATAACAAGGCAAAGAAAAAGGAAATTCAATTAGTAAATGAATAATTAAGAAATGGAGAAAAGAAAGATGTAGAAACCTCTATAAGGAAAAGGAACATCCTCCAAGGGTGGATTTCGTGCCTTTTGGGTTCCTTGGGTTCCAAGGAGTCCAAATTGCAAGGATAATGCAACAAGAAAGAGAAAGTATTAATTAAATATTGCTCTATTTAGAAGAAATGTGAGGTAATGATAATATTACAAGAAATATGTGGAAATATGGATAATGAATCCGTCTTGGATGATATTTCATGTCCACATAGTTTCTAATTCAAAAAGGAATCAAATCAAAGAAAATAAAAGATTAAGAGAGAGAAAATATGCATAAAATATGCCTTATTAAGAGATAACTTGCATATAAAGAAAAGTATCTCACAATTTCGATTTTGAGTCCCAAATTTGGTACACACGTGGATTAAGTCATTATAGACTTTCCCCTAAAATTTGAGATTAAAATGGTAAACGGTTTAGGAGATATGAATTTTTTAAATTTCCATATTGTGAGAGGATCAATATTAAATGTCACAATCAATAATTTTTTTTTAATTTGTGTTTTGGCGCACGCGATGACAAACATTAGATCTGGGATTGACGGTGGTTGTGCCATCACCTACCCCGGGTAGGAAAAGGAAATAATTAGCAGAACATGAAACTTTCTCGATCAAATTTCTCTACACCCAATGAATGTGCAAAGATAAAACCTATACCGAGAGATTCAGGAGAAGAAATCACACCTAGTCATCCTATGTTTTTCCTAGTTTGGAGGCATCTAGAAGAAATGCCCAAATCACTTAAAATGGCAGTGATAGCCAAGGGTTGGGAACCCTAGAAGATGACTCCCAATCCTATAAATACTACCCCCTCTCAACTCCTCTCACACTCACGAACCCAAATGACATCTTCCCTTCTTCATTCATGCCCTATCCAGCCGAGATCATCTTGCTCCAGTGAGCTCCTCGTCGCGGTGTCGTCACATGAGCCTTTGCTAGATCAGGGCGAGGACGAAGAACACCTACCCTTCGATCGGAGTCCACCGTGGACCAAAGGCGCGGATCAACGACTGGAGTTCGTTGTGTTCTTAGCAACTGGTGAGAGGGTGCGTGCAAGGAGGATCATTGGATCATGCTCGATCAGTGACAACCCTAGATCTGAAGGCCAATGATTTTCCGAAAAACCCAAGTAAGTCGCCTCTCCAGTCGAAAATCCTAGAAAATGGTGTAATCTTGTTTAATTCCTAGGATATAATTAGTAACTCAGATTAAAAAGTATTATATATCAAAATTGATCAGAGAAATGCAAGGAATGCAATAAAAATGTATTTGAAGCCTAATTCTTCTTGCAATTTAGAAAGTATGTAAAGATGCTATCTTTAATGGCTTATCTAATGAAAAACCCTAATCTTTATTGATTAATGATTTGGGAAGGGTTTTATGTATGTTTAAAGTTGATATTAACCTGTTGATTATCAAAAAGACACATTAGATCCAAAAGGATAATCTTTATGCATAGTTTGATTAATTTAGGGTTCCATGTACATAAATAAACTTTAATGGGCCTTGAAACCCTAATTTTAGTAATTATGATTCTTAATGGCTTTAATTGTTCGAATCCATGAATAGAATTGAGATTTGATGATTCTAAGTTGTATTAAGTATAAAAGTTCCTAATTATGGATAAATACCTTTAATTTGGTAATTAGAGTTGTCTAGTGGATTAATGTGAAATTAGCGATAAATAGGGTTCATATGTGAATTAGACCATAATGAAATGTGAGTTATCAATTCAAATGAAACCAAAGATGATAATTGTGCCTATGATGTTGAAATTAGGGTTTCTGAACTAAAAGGGCATTAAAAGTGATAAAAGCATTATGGAGGCTAAAACCCTAATAAAACCCTAAAGTTGGCCTAGAAATCCTAAGGTGGAATCCAAGTCAATCTTGAGAATGTTTTGAATAAAACAATGACACTTGGATGATATGTATTAATTTTAGGATATTGTTGATTGCTTGATTGATTGTTCTTGATTATTATTGCTTGGACGTCAAGTTACTCTGGATTAGGTATGCAGTTACGCTTATGGTTAATCGCTTTAGTTTCATGGCAATTCCCGAATATTTTATCGGTTGCTTGAAAATAATTGCTTGGATGACTTTTATTTCATGCAACTATAAAGTGACTATGATTATCACCATAAATATGTATACATGACTAGCTCAGATCCTGGTCCTCCTCTGTGGCTTTGCTAATGACGAAAAGGGTAACCTAGAGCATGTTCTAGGCTACCATGAGTTAGGAATTGGGCTACCTATGGGTAGTGCCATTCGACTCTTCAAATGAGTTAGTGATTGGGCTACCTATGGGTAGTGCCATGCGACTCTTCAACCCTAGATATTGATCTACCAGTTAGGTAGGATTATGCAGGGTTAATTGGGATCTACCGTATGAGGAGAAGTATCTAGGTCCACTGCAGGGACAACATAGAGGTTAGGATATGTATGGATTGAGTAGTTATGTTTAAAATGTAATGTTTTCTTGCTAAACCATAAATTGCTTGCAATATGTTGTTACAGTTAATTGCATGATTATTTTTTCCCCCACATACTAACATATTCATTTATTCTGACTGACGTTTTGTTTGTCAGCGTTTTAGGTACAACATTGAAAAGGACAAACAATAAAGTGGCATATTGTGAAAATAAGAAATAAAGTGAAAGGAGGATTAGTTAGAGTAGATTCCATATGTGGATAGAAGTTAGATATCCTAGTTTTAAAAAGGTATCCAAAAATTTATTTTATTACAGCTTTTCAATGTAGTCTTGGTAGAATTTAGTAATTATTATTGATTATTTATCAAACCATTGATACTGTTAATTGGGATAATGGCTTTGACCTTTTTGTCTCCCTTAATTGGGGGTTACCAGGAGATAGGGTCATTACTTTTGGTATTAAAGCATTGGTTCCTCATTTAATCTTTAGTAATGATTAAATTTTACAAATTTCATAGAACCCGAGGCAGTTATTAGAGGATTTTCCAAAAGACAGAGGTGTCTAGAAAAGGATCATGGTCTGGGGGCTGGAAAGACTTTCCTCCGTATCGCTAGTCAAAATATGAGGACTCTTGGATCTATATGACTTCCTGTCCAATGTCTTAGGATCTTACTCGAAATAAGATACCTTTAAGACTCTCTCATCTATTTTTATCCCTTCTCAACCCTAATTCTATTAAGATTATAAGGTTTAGGGTTTTTCTCTCTCTTCCTCACCCTCCTGAGGTCAAGATATGTATGATAAGGTTAAGGAATCCTCCAACAAATTAATAAAAAGCATTTAAATAAGATGTCATGGACATAAGCTTAATAGTTTAAGCGTAAACTAAAAAATAGTTGCATGCTTAGGTCATATGACATGTGTTGTCATGCCCTCAAGAGAGACCTGAGGTTAGTCCCTCTGGTTAGGAGGATGACTAGAGAGTTGGTCTTAGGGGTAGAGATCTCCATTTTAGGTAGATACCTAGTGCATCCTCTGAGGATGATGCTAACCCTAACCCTAACTGGTGGTTAGAGAGAGATGACATTATGAGTTAGATGTCATTGTAGACCATGTGTGTGGGTGGACATGTTTTTGGTTTGGATACCCATGACAATATGAGCCATGTGAGGTTGGCGTAGTACCATTGACGACCCAATTCTGGGAAGGGTTTTGCATGATTAGGGTGAAAGATAACCCCTTCATTGAAGACGTTAGTGAAGAACCTGTAGAAACCCTATGGGCTTATATGAGCATGGAATAATATGCACCCAGAGTACATTAATAGTACTGGCAGTAGGTTAAAAACCCAAGCCTAAAGGGCATAATGGATAGCTTATGAAATAAGCATAAAGAGCTATGGGTAACCATGAGTGAAAATAGGTTGATCATACGTTTCACCCTGTAGGTGTATGCGTGTGAGCTTGATCCACTTTAGAGAGAGATCCTATAGTAGTAAGGTTGTTTGTAGGGTTAGCTCTAGATAGAAAGAGCAAGACCCAAGCAAGAAGGTTGGAAGCTTAGACTTTGAGACACGAGGATCCCTTAGAAGTTGGATATTTTTTGACCTGGATGGTTGTGGTTGCCTTTGTAGGAACCAAACCCTAGAAAGGGGAAGAGACTTCTTGAACCGAGCTATGAATGTTGTATGCTCATACCTTCTAGGGATAGGAAGAAGAGTTCCTTAGACCCTGAGGAGGTTTAGTAACAAGTTGTGAGGCCTTATATCTAGTTGTTTGTTCTTAAGGAGGGATCAACTCTGTGGTTTCATTCAAGTGGAAGGATAATAGGACGTGCATGATGTACCTCGTAGATGCTTGGTTCATGGTTAGAATGTTGAGCATGCAGTTGGACAACTCTTGTAGAAAAGTGAACCTAGGGTTCCTAGACCTAAGAGGGGAAGTAGTAGTACCTGGTGCACCTGATGCTCATGACGAGATTTGAGTTTCTATAGATTTGAGTGTGGCACTCCTCATGTTTAGAGGAAAGGTGTAACGACCGTCTCGCGAAAATAAGATTAACTAATGCGGAAGAGAATTATTTGCAGCGGGTTATTGAAAATCACTGAAAATTAAAACCATTTATCAAGAGATCCATTCATAGGAAAACTCTTTCATTTAGAACCAAAGTAAAACATTACATCCTGGTTCATATATATACATATCATGCCTCTTTGCACAAAATCTCAGATCGGAGAATCAAAACACTAACTCCTAGGACCTGATAGTACAGAGACGACTCAGAGGACTATCTACAAAAAACCAGACTGCCAATGTCTCCACCTGTTGGATCACTGCTGTCCCTATGACTGCTGTTGCTGTTGCTCACCCACTGAAAGGTTTCTTCCTCTTCTTCGGCGATTACCTAAAAATTTAATCCCACGGGGGTGAGACAATTATAAAAATTGTCCCAGCGAGAGATATAACTCTCTGCCAGAAACATTGTTATTGCTGATAATAGAATAACACTGAGCAGTAGAATTATATTTACTCAACAGCAGGTAAATCATTGAATAAGATATGCAGAGCAGTATTCTCTATGCAATCATTTCAATTATAACTTGATTAAGCAGCAATTCATTCATTTAAGAAGGAATATGAAGAACATGTATATCATTTATCCAACTATGATATAATAGACCATGTATCATCAACCATTGATTCTCGCAATTCAACCCTAAGCAAATATGCTACACGGCTGATTACGTTTTACAATCATACTTATGCCCTGAGGAGATGAGGTATACAGCTCATACTCCAACCGACCACGGTTACGTAAAGCATCGGTACCACACATAGGTCAATGGAAGAGCCAGATTCCCCTGACCTCAACTATCTCGGTCAGTACGAGATAACATGCAGGACATCTTGTGTCTCTGCTAGATAGCTTTCCAGGGTATACTGGCAACATCGCTATTAGAGTTATAGCCCATAGAATATACTCTCTTCAGGATATGGCCCGTAGCCAATGCCCGGTATTATTTTGTGGAGTCATGGCCCGTAGCCATGCTCTTATTGGGGTATGGTCTGTAACCAATCCCGTTCATAGGACATAGCCCATAGAAATGCCTATGGGGCATAAGGATATAATTGCCCAATTACCCCCACATATTCACAAATATGCGTTCCGAGTAAACTCGTTTCACCATTCAGCTAATTCTGACGTTGATGGATCTGTGATCAGGGCAACTACATTATATGGTATCACTTGATTAATTAAGTACATTATCATATTCTTTTAGCATCAGCCAAGTTTCAAACATAACTTAATAAGACAAATGCTATAAAGAAAACATGTACTATTTCCATTAATCACTTCTCAGTCTTTATAAGACATGGGGATCTCAGTCCCTCATTTCAATACTGGGAATTTTCATTCCTTTGCAACTCAATGCCATAATCATATGGTTCTGGGTATTCAAACCCTTAGCTCATCATTGAGCATTATTACCACTTTTTCAGGTAATTATCACCTTCAGGTCACCTGAGCAAGGTAAATATGATGCTTATTACATAAACATCTTCTCATGGCACTTAAGGCCCATTACTTCTCTTATTACCTCATACTAGGAAAAAAGGTATAGCATGGCACATAAGGCCCAATAAACAATGTCAATACATAAAATGTCATAGCTCATACCTGGCTATGTTCATCATCAAATCATACCTGCATGGTTAGTACAGACGATAATACATCAATTTCATATCAGCACCATGCAAAACAATATATAACATCATTATTCAAGGGTAACACCACTATTCCCTTACCAGGGTTAGGGTTTCCCATTTCTCATTAATTCAGACCCTCTTGAGTTAACCAACTTTATCTTGTATTAAGGTATTTCCCCTCTTAATACATTCCATCACAGAATACTCACCCTTAGCATATAATGCATAGGCCACACATTAGAATTGTCCAGCTATCTCACATGATATAGACTTATCTTAGTTTAAGGCATAACTTTATTATAAATTTGCCTATAAACAATTGCAACGATACACCCTCAACTAGGGTTTCACAAGGATACACCCTCAACCAGGGTTCACAATGATACACCCTCCACTAGGGTTTCACAAGGTTACACCCTCAACCAGGGTTCACAATGATACACCCTCCACTAGGGTTTCACAAGGTTACACCCTCAACCAGGGTTCACAATGATACACCCTCCACTAGGGTTTCACAAGGATACACCCTCAACTAGGGTTTACTAACATCCTAATTAGTGATTTCACATGTAGACAACCTCTTATTAAGGTTATACATTGAATCAGCCTCAATTAGAGTTTACATCATGTATTGGGTCCATGCATTTGTTATGCATTAATGACTAGTACCATTAAAGGTATCTCCCACCTAATCACATTAGGTTTTCAAAAATTTTGATCAATTAGACCTTCAATAACATGAGGTATCCAATTGAATTAACCAAATTGAACCACACTCAATTCTAATCAATGGAACTTCAACCAATTGGATCATCAACTCAATCATCATTTGAATCATGGCTCACCCCTCAATTGGGACTTCAATTATGGTCTGATCTCAATGGGATTAGGGTTTATAAACAACAATTAGAGCTTTGAAGTTGATCATCAATCATGCTACTAATTGTGTTTCAATTGATTGCATTGGACCTTCAACCATTGAATTCATGGAACCAATCATCAATTGGACCTATTCTCATACTTCAATTGAGTTTAATAGGTCAACCTTCAACTAATTTGACCCTCAATTGACCCTCAATTGGTCATCAATTAGGGCTTGATTCAATTGAATTAGGGTTTGGAATCGAAGATCCAACAACACTCATCAATGCAAGATTGGTTACTTTGAAACTATTGAACCATTATCCAAATTGGGTATGACCTGACCCCAAACGGTCTTGAGGTCGTTTGGATGACCTCCAAACGGTCTTGCGACCTTTTTCCCATCATATCACTCAAATACAAGCCATCCAGTTACGGTTTGGTTCATTGGATTGATCACCAAATCAACATTGCATTGTATAACAACTTGGTACCTTTAGACCTTTAAACACCTAACCATACTCAACCCTAGACCTCCAAACAGTCTTGGGTGACCACCAAACGGTCTTGAGACCGTTTGGATGAGCTCCAAACGGTCTTGAGACCGTTTGCCCATCCAACCTTTGGACTCTAGTGAAAATTCATCATGGATTGGTCTATCGAGTTGATCAACAAATCAGCACTACATTGCAATATGATTAGTACCTTTGGACCTTCAATTGGTCAACTATACTTGACCCCAGACCTCCAAACGGTCTTGAGGTGACCCCAAACGGTCTTGAGACCGTTTTTATGATCCCCCAAACGGTCTTGAGACCGTTTGGGCTAATCAACCCAAAATCTCAACTTAACTCATTGGAATTTCAGCACTGTTTTCAATTAGGGTTTGCCTAATTGAATAGCCTTCAACTCATGATTCCTTGGGAGTTAATCTCTCAAATTCGGTGCGTCATTATATCACATCATTAGGAACAGTAATACCAAACGGTCAACGCTTGGTCAACGCACTCAAAAGGTCTTGAGAACGTTTACCCAAAAAGTTCAATTAAATCAGATTGAACATCATCACTTAATCCAATTAGGTTTCCCTAATTGATTAGGCTTCACCTCACGATTCCTTTGGAGTTAATCCCTCAAATTTGGAGGGTTATTAATAAACATAATTATGAACAGGAATCCCAAACGGTCAACGCTTGGTCAACCATCTCAAACGGTCTTGAAACCGTTTTCTCAACCAGGTCAAGTTAATCAGGTTGAAAATCAGCACATAATTCAATCCAATTGCCTAATTGATTGGCCTTCAACTCTCGATTCCTTTGGAGTTAATCCCTCAAATTTGTAGGGTTATCAGACTACATAATTAGGAACAAAATTCCCAAACGGTCAATGCTTGGTCAACCATCTCAAACGGTCTTGAAACCGTTTGCTCCCAAACGGTTTCAAACCGTTTGCCCTTAAACGGTTTGCTGAAACCGCATAGCCAATCAAATTAAAACGATTTGGAGTAGCTATCAAAACGGTTTTGCTTGGTAATTTTCTTTGGATAAGCATCTAGGATTATGTCATCATCCCCTTCCTTCGAACAACTAAGAACAGCAACCTTTCTTGATGGAAATTGCAGCAAAGAAACAAGAGTGTATCAAATTGAAGAAATCAATCAACAAAGCATAGAGAATTGATGCAATAGCAATGTTTAAGGGTTTGAGTTATAATACCCGCCTCCAATTGAGCTCAAAAGCTCCAAGCTCACGCCATTAATGGTGGATGAAGCTCTTGCAACTCCCCCTAGGCTCGTCCTCAAGCTTTTGATTGTAAAAGTTGGCTAGGGTTGAAGAGGAGATCGAAATAAGAAGGAATCCATAATTTATTTTCGATTTCCACCATGAAATCATGGAGAACGAAGGTCAAGGGCTTACCCACAGGTTGGAGACGTGCTCCCTGCTACTCCCTAGCTCCTTGGTCGGTTTTGCAAGCAAGGGGAAGAAGAAAATCCGAAAAAGGCCTTGGTTTGGGCTTGGAAATGGCACTTTTATAGAGAAATTGATGAGAGAGAATATGCCTTATAAAAATCTAATTAATCCAAAAATTATGGCCGCCTCTTCCCCCTCAACTCCATGGATACGAGGCATATCCCTTTGAATTTAATTATCCTTCATTATCCTCAATTTAAGGAAAAGCAAATTAAGCACCTTAATGCTTATTATATTAATATCCCATATGTGAGTGGAAATTACTTTTCTTTATAATAAGGTGAGTGGAATTTCACCTACTTAAGATATTTTCGTTCCTTATCTTGGAAAAGGAACGTCCATCCTTATTCAAAATCAATCCAAAACATTTTGGTTGAAAGCCCTTCAATTATTTTTATTCATTTTTGCCCTAAATTGAATTAGGGTTACAATTAGGATTAAATCTTGATTATTTTAATATCAAGATTCTCTCTCCTCCATCTTAATTCAAATGAGATGCCCCACTCATTTTATTTTCTCTACATGATGCCAAAAAACATTAAGGACCGTATTGAAGTGGTAATTTGCATATTGAACCCTGGATTTTGGGTAAATTGCACTTTACTCCAAAACTAGGTTTTAATGCACAAGGATTGCTTTACAAGCTTAATCTTGGTGTCCAAGCTTGTGGAAACCATACCACTACATCATATTAATTCTTATGATGTCTCAACATCATAGGAACATCTTATCATGCAACATTTGCAATTTAACCCCTCAACTTGGGTAATTTGCACTTTAGTCCAAAATAAGCAAACATTGCTTCAACATTGTTCAAATAGGACCAAAATTGAAACATAGGTTCCTTTTGAGCCTTAATTACTTTTCACAAGATGAGATTAAGCATATAATCATATTTCTTAATCAAAACACCTAGGGTTAAAGAATAACCCAGGGCAGGGATGTTACAAATTATAAACCCCTAACAAGGATTTCGTCCCCAAAATCCCAGATAAAGGGAACAGATGTTATTCATTCATCATATTATCATGTCTCTTCATAACATCTCATTGTTATGGAGACATCATAAAACTTTTATCAACACAAAGTTTCTTCACACAATATTCTCATAGAGTCAATTGAGAACTTATCTTAAAGACATATTTAGTTGTTATGTTTATGCAAAGCATAAACCCCTAACATATGTTGTTCATATCATTTTATATAATCAGACTGATTTCATAGTTGACCACTCCAGGTAGCCAATCTAAACCATCTGATAATTCTTAGATACTAGAATCCCTTACCCTAGTATCAGTCACGTGTTGAAAACACATCATATTCTCATCTTTCTTTTATCATATTTACAACTTTATAGAACAGGGATCACCACCCTTATTCTCTTTCTCATCATATGAGGGTCATACTTTTACTTCCTCATATACACATACTGATCTGAATTCCTATCAGATCCTTCTTTCTTGTTCTTAAGATATGATACATTTATCCATATCATATTTCCAATTTCATGATACTCCTTAGATTGTATCAGAATGATTGCTTGATCAGGGCAATCAAAAAGATATCAATCTAAGAGTTTCCATACTCACTTTATCATCAATAATTGTACACCTGATCAGGGTTTAGAAGTACTGAGATCAAGTAGTATGCACTTACATGCTATCATATTCCTTTCTTTTCATATTACCATAACATAAGATTTAACATCCTTGGATTTTATCCAGGCATCTCTTCTATACCTCTTCCTCTTTCATGGAGGTAAGATCAATATAGAGCATTTAAAAGAATACTGAACATAATTCAAATTCTAGTTCTCATCATTTCTTCCCTATATAGCAACCAATGGGGAAAACAATATCAACAATCCTCCTTTTTATAACAAAAAGGGTTTAGTGTACTCAACATGTACACATTTATAACATATCTTTTCCTCACATCATGGTCTTATTAGTCTTATTACTGAAGCAAAAACTAAGCCATAGAATCTTACAGGTGAAAGGTTAAGACCTTCGCACTTACTTAGTGGCTACTTCCCTGGTACACTAGGCATTTATTGCACTATTATTACCAAAAACTTGGCTTTTTTTTTAAACCATTAGGCAAATGTCTCTAGAATTATAGAGACCATTCCCTACTTCTCAGCTTATTTCCCCTTCTTGGGCACTACCATCACATATTTATTATCTGTCTGAACTCATGGCAGAGTCCACTTTCTTGCTATAAGTTAATCTTTTCCATATTTTCCCTTGTTCCAACATGACTAAGTCATTTAGGAACTCATTTAAAGCTCAAGATTTTTGTATTAAGGACTGATAACCTAGGTTGTAAGCCTAGCATCCAGTCCACTCATATGCATTACTGTTGCCCTAATCTTCCCAACAAGAGCATGATCATAGGATTCTCTATCCTGATCAGGTCTTAATGGGGATTCTCAGGCACTCATTCTATTCTTGCATGATCCCTTACACCTCTTCTTGGTGCAACAACATTTCCCTAAGCAATGTGTTCCTTGTGCTCTCCAGTCATTTTAAACTTTACCCTTTCTCTGCACAAGTAGAAATCATTATAGGGTATACTGGAGGACACTAACACAGACTCAACAACTTAGTCCTATGTCTCTGTAGACTCAGCGAACCTAGAGCTCTGATACCACAATTTGTAATGACCGTCTCGCGAAAACAGGATTAACTAATGCAGAAGCGAATTATTTGCAGCGGGTTACTAAAAATAACTAAAAATTAAAACCATATATCAAGAGATCCATTCATAGGAAAACTCTTTCATTTAGAGCCAAAATAAAACATTACATCCTGCTTCATATATATACATATCATGCCTCTTTGCACAAAATCTCAGATCGGAGAATCAAAACACTAACTCCTAGGACCCGAGAGTACCGAGACGACTCATAGGACTATCTACACAAAACCAGACAGACAATGTCTCCACCTGTTGGATCACTGCTGTCCCTATGACTGCTGTTACTGTTGCTCACCCACTGAAAGGTTTCTTCCTCTTCTTTGGCGATTACCTAAAAATTTAATCCCACAGGGGTGAGACAATTATAAAAATTGTCCCAGCGAGAGATATAACTCTCCGCCAGAAACATTGTTATTGCTGATAATAGAATAACACTGAGCAGTAGAATTATATTTACTCAACAGTAGGTAAATCATTGAATAAGATATGCAGAGCAGTATTCTCTATGCAATCATTTCAATAATAACTTGATTAAGCAGCAAGTCATTCATTTAAGAAGGAATATGAAGAACATGTATATCATTTATCCAACTATGATATAATAGACCATGTATCATCAACCATCGATTCTCGCAATTCAACCCTAAGCAAATATGCTACAAGGCTGATTACGTTTTACAATCATACTTATACCCTGAGGAGATGAGGTATACCGCTCATACTCCAACCGACCACGGTTACGTAAAGCATCGGTACCACACATAGGTCAATGGAAGAGCCAGATTCCCATGACCTCAACTATTTCGGTCAGTACGAGATAACATGCAGGACATCTTGTGTCTCTGCTAGATAGCTTTCCAGGGTATACTGGCAACATCGCTATTAGAGTTATAGCCCATAGAATATACTCTCTTCAGGATATGGCCCGTAGCCAATGCCCGGTATTATTTTGTGGAGTCATGGCCCGTAGCCATGCTCTTATTGGGGTATGGTCTGTAACCAATCCCGTTCATAGGACATAGCCCATAGAAATGCCTATGGGGCATAAGGATATAATTGCCCAATTACCCCCACATATTCACAAATATGCGTTCCGAGTAAACTCGTTTCACCATTCAGCTAATTCTGACGTTGATGGATCTGTGATCAGGGCAACTACATTATATGGTATCACTTGATTAATTAAGTACATTATCATATTCTTTTAGCATCAGCCAAGTTTCAAACATAACTTAATAAGACAAATGCTATAAAGAAAACATGTACTATTTCCATTAATCACTTCTCAGTCTTTATAAGACATGGGGATCTCAGTCCCTCATTTCAATACTGGGAATTTTCATTCCTTTGCAACTCAATGCCATAATCATATGGTTCTGGGTATTCAAACCCTTAGCTCATCATTGAGCATTATTACCACTTTTTCAGGTAATTATCACGTTCAGGTCACCTGAACAAGGTAAATATGATGCTTATTACATAAACATCTTCTCATGGCACTTAAGGCCCATTACTTCTCTTATTACCTCATACTAGGCAATACGGTATAGCATGACACATAAGGCCCAATAAACAATGTCAATACATAAAATGTCATAGCTCATACCTGGCTATGTTCATCATCACATCATACCTGCATGGTTAGTACAGATGATAATACATCAATTTCATATCAGCACCATGCAAAACAATATATAACATCATTATTCAAGGGTAACACCACTATTCCCTTACCAGGGTTAGGGTTTCCCATTTCTCATTAATTCAGACCCTCTTGAGTTAACCAACTTTATCTTGTATTAAGGTATTTCCCCTCTTAATACATTCCATCACAGAATACTCACCCTTAGCATATAATGCATAGGCCACACATTAGAATTGTCCAGCTATCTCACATGATATGGACTTATCTTAGTTTAAGGCATAACTTTATTATAAAGTTGCCTATAAACAATCGCAATGATACACCCTCAACTAAGGTTTCACAAGGATACACCCTCAACCAGGGTTCACAATGATACACCCTCCACTAGGGTTTCACAAGGTTACACCCTCAACCAGGGTTCAGAATGATACACCCTCCACTAGGGTTTCACAAGGTTACACCCTCAACCAGGGTTCACAATGATACACCCTCCACTAGGGTTTCACAACGTTACACCCTCAACCAGGGTTCACAATGATACACCCTCCACTAGGGTTTCATAAGGATACACCCTCAACTAGGGTTTACTAACATCCTAATTAGTGATTTCACATGTAGACAACCTCTTATTAAGGTTATACATTGAATCAGCCTCAATTAGAGTTTACATCATGTATTGGGTCCATGCATTTGTTATGCATTAATGACTAGTACCATTAAAGGTATCTCCCACCTAATCACATTAGGTTTTCAAAAAGTTTGATCAATTAGACCTTCAATAACATGAGGTATCCAATTGAATTAACCAAATTGAACCACACTCAATTCTAGTCAATGGAACTTCAACCAATTGGATCATCAACTCAATCATCATTTGAATCATGGCTCACCCCTCAATTGGGACTTCAATTATGGTCTGATCTCAATGGGATTAGGGTTTATAAACACCAATTAGAGCTTTGAAGTTGATCATCAATCATGCTACTAATTGTGTTTCAATTGAATGCATTGGACCTTCAACCATTGAATTCATGGAACCAATCATCAATTGGACCTATTTTCATACTTCAATTGAGTTTAATAGGTCAACCTTCAACTAATTTGACCCTCAATTGACCCTCAATTGGTCATCAATTAGGGCTTGATTCAATTGAATTAGGGTTTGGAATCGAAGATCCAACAACACTCATCAATGCAAGATTGGTTACTTTGAAACTATTGAACCATTATCCAAATTGGGTATGACCTGACCCCAAACGGTCTTGAGGTCGTTTGGATGACCTCCAAACGGTCTTGAGACCGTTTGCCCATCATATCACTCAAATCCAAGCCATCTAATTATGGTTTGGATCATTGGATTGATCACCAAATCAGCATTACATTGTATAACAACTTGGTACCTTTAGACCTTCAAACACCTAACCATACTCAACCCTAGACCTCCAAACGGTCTTGGGTGACCACCAAACGGTCTTGAGACCATTTGGATGAGCTCCAAACGGTCTGGAGACCGTTTTCCCATCCAACCTTTGGACTCGAGTGAAAATTCATCATGGATTGGTCTATCGAGTTGATCAACAAATCAGCACTACATTGCAATATGATTAGTACCTTTGGACCTTCAATTGGTCAACTATACTTGACCCCAGACCTCCAAACGGTCTTTAGGTGACCCCAAACGGTCTTGAGACCGTTTGGATGATCCCCCAAACGGTCTTGAGACCGTTTGGGCTAATCAACCCAAAATCTCAACTTAACTCATTGGAATTTCAGCACTGTTTTCAATTAGGGTTTGCCTAATTGAATAGCCTTCAACACATGATTCCTTGGGAGTTAATCTCTCAAATTCGGTGAGTCCTTAGATCACATCATTAGTAACAGTAATCGCAAACGGTCAATGCTTGGTCAACTCACTCAAACGGTCTTGAGACCGTTTGCCCAAAAAGTTCAATTAAATCAGATTGAAAATCAGCACTTAATCCAATTAGGTTTTATTAATTGATTAGGCTTCAAATCACGATTCCTTTGGAGTTAATCCCTCAATTTTGGAGGGTTATTAATAAACATAATTATGAACAGGAATTCCAAACGGTAAAATCTTGGTCAACCATATCAAACGGTCTTGAAACCGTTTTCTCAACCATGTCAAGTTAATCAGGTTGAAAATCAGGACATAATTCAATCCGATTGCCTAATGGATTGGCCTTCAACTCTCGGTTCCTTTGGCGTTAATCCCTCAAATTTGGAGGGTTATCAGCCTACATAATTAGGAACAAAATTCCCAAACGGTCAATGCTTGGTCAATCATCTCAAATGGTCTTGAAACCGTTTTCTCCCAAACGGTTTCAAACCGTTTGCCCTTAAACGGTTTGCTGAAACCGCATAGCCAATCAAATTAAAACGATTTGGAGTAGCTATAAAAACGGTTTTTCTTGGTAATTTTCTTTGGATAAGCATCTAGGATGATGTCATCATCCCCTTCCTTCGAACAAGCAAGACAGGAAACCGTTCTTGATGGAAATTGCAGCAAAGAAACAAGAGTGTATCAAATTGAAGAAATCAATCAACAAAGCATAGAGAATTGATGCAATAGCAATGTTTAAGGGTTTGAGTTATAAAACCCACCTCCAATCGAGCTCCAAAGCTCCAAGCTCACGCAATTAATGGTGGATGAAGCTCTTGCAACTCCCCCTAGGCTCGTCCCCAAGCTTTTGATTGTAAAAGTTGGCTAGGGTTGAAGAGGAGATCGAAATAAGAAGGAATCCATAATTTATTTTCGATTTCCACCATGAAATCATGGAGAACGAAGGTCAAGGGCTTACCCACAGTTTGGGGACGTGCTCCCTGCTCCTCCCTAGCTCCTTGGTCGGTTTTGCAAGCAAGGGGAAGAAGAAAATCCGAAAAAGGCCTTGGTTTGGGCTTGGAAATGACACTTTTATAAAGAAATTGATGAGAGAGAATATGCCTTATAAAAATCCAATTAATCCAAAAATTATGGCCGCCTCTTCCCCCTCAACTCCATGGATACGAGGCATATCCCTTTGAATTTAATTATCCTTCATTATACTCAATTTAAAGAAAAGCAAATTAAGCACCTTAATGCTTATTATATTAATATCCCATATGTGAGTGGAAATTACTTTTCTTTATAATAAGGTGAGTGGAATTTCACCTACTTAAGATATTTTCGTTCCTTATCTTGGAAAAGGAACGTCCATCCTTATTCAAAATCAACCCAAAACATTTTGGTTGAAAGCCCTTCAATTATTTTTATTCATTTTTGCCCTAAATTGAATTAGGGTTTCAATTAGGATTAAATCTTGATTATTTTAATATCAAGATTCTCTCTCCTCCATCTTAATTCAAATGAGATGCCCCACTCATTTTATTTTCTCTACATGATGCCAAAAAACATTAAGGACCTTATTGAAGTGGTAATTTGCATATTGAACCCTGGATTTTGGGTAAATTGCACTTTACTCCAAAACTAGGTTTTAATGCACAAGGATTGCTTTACAAGCTTAATCTTGGTGTCCAAGCTTGTGGAAACCATACCACTACATCATATTAATTCATATGATGTCTCAACATCATAGGAACATCTTATCATGCAACATTTTCAATTTAACCCCTCAACTTGGGTAATTTGCACTTTAGTCCAAAATAAGCAAACATTGCTTCAACATTATTCAAACGGGACCAAAATTGAAACATAGGTTCCTTTTGAGCCTTAATTACTTTTCACAAGATGAGATTAAGCATATAATCATATTTCTTAATCAAAACACCTAGGGTTAAAGAATAACCCAGGTCAGGGATGTTACAAAAGGGAAAACCCTCGGATTACGGTGTATGTTTGATGAACCCCTACATATAGATTGGGACATAGACACATATGTATGATGATGGTCCAATATGAAGGAATGAGAACAAGTATGACCTACCGTGGAGGACTAGTATGGTTTATAAGGTGGTATGTTTGTTATATATGTGGCTTAGTGGCTTGCTAGGGCTAAGCATGCTCATGTGAATGTAAACCTTGTACATAAGGACGTTTGTGACCTTTTCTTCTATTGAGAGATAGTTTCCTCCCATCCTGGGCAGGGACCCTTCTGTAGTATGGATTAACTTTTTTTGGGTTTGAGGTAACCTAAATAGGTCCCATAGGATCTTGAGAAGCTAAGTGGAGAGTACAAAGTATGAGAATTAACCCACAAACCCATTGTTAATCATCTCTGAGTGGATGGGGATGGGGCCTGACTGAGGCAGGTAGGTCCCCATGATCCCTCTGAAAGGATGTAAGTCAAACCACGAATGTTGAGAGAGATGATGGAGACTTGGGTGGGGTTTCAAGTTGGATATGTTCTATGTTTGAATCCTAAGTCTATTCTAAGGTGAGGTAGGGATAAGACCAATGGAAGAGGGAGTTGCCTAATTCCCTAGTTGCACATGACCATAGGGTCAGAAGGTAATAGCTATCATTGCCTGACGGCCATGGGTTAGGAGACTAATCACCTTCATGAAATTATGGTACCCAAAAGGCAGGCGAGGAGGGCACTCTCTAAATGCATAAGGGAAGAGGGATAACCCCAAAAGTGCTGACACCCTACAAACCTAGAGGAGATGACCAAGGATGGTGTGATGACCCAAGTGTATTTGAGACCAGGTTTGCATGGAAGTAACCTTGATATCGAGATGTTCATGATGTAGGAACATGGGATGAACGTTTCAACCTAGATTTGAAGGTACCCTGACAATGTGGGATGCACCATCTCTACTCTTGGAATGGGAAGAACTATGTGTTTGGACGACCGCCAAATGCTTATTTCCTCTCGTTATAGGGGTGAGAGATAGGGGAGTACGCATGCCATACACTAAGGATAAAGATGATGTGAGTTGAAACGTTACTATGATATATGAGGATAGAGATAATAGTGTACCTTTGTGGAGTGTATGATGTGTGGATGGTTTGCAAACATCAAGAGAACTAAGTAGTCATCTTATAAGGACGTTCTCATCATGAGCTGTATGGAATTTATGAGTTATATACGTTTAAGTTTGATAACCAAGAGGATGAGCTATGAGTTTTCTTGATAAAGATAAACCTAAAGTCCAAGATGAGATGATAAGTGGAATACAAGGAGGTGTATACCAAGATGAAAGGTAGTAATGGATGTTGTTGTTGAAACACAACTTCCTAGTTTAGCTAGTGGAAAGGTCAGAAAGAGGTAGCTAGGTGAACCCTATGTCTGTGAGATATGTTTGTCTAACACTAAAATATAAAGAGATTTGTTGATTAAGTTAGTGGTTGCTTGGTTAGCCAGCCTAGGGCTTGTTGTGATAGAAAGATGGTTGTAGAACCTCATATGCACTTCTATGGAAAAGAACGTGATGAAACCCCGACTAGAGTGTTTTACGGTTTCTAAGGAATCAACCTTAAGGAATCATGACATACAAGAGATCATGATTTAAAATTCATCATACACCGTGGTACTACTAAGATAGTAAGTGGTAGTAGTACTTTGGATACCTAAGATGAAGTTGCATGTGGCTTGTCGCCATGCATGCCAGGAGGTGAAGGACGAACACCAGTAACCCAATGAGTTGATATAGAGGATAAAGAGTCCCTGAGAGGGACTGGGAGTGCATCACTATGGATGTTGTGGTAACTCTCTCATGGACCAAGGAAGGTCAAGATGCAACATGGTTTATGGTAGATCACCTTATGTAGATGACATGATCTAAGAGAAAGAGAGAGTACTGTCAAGGTATAGATCTGGTTGAACTACATGTAAGAGAGATGGTTCAACTACCCAATGATGCAAGTTCAAAAGTTGTTGAGTGTGACCTAAAGATTCACTTCCATGAGGATGAAGTAGATACATGAAGAACTCGATGCTAGTACATCTTATCACCCCTAACTGATGATCCAGACTAGAGAGTCTGATGAGGGCTTGTGTGCCCGATCAGGGTGATATGTGGTGACATTTCTTGTCCTATGAGAGTTGTGATGTTAGTCACCATAGCCAATATCGAGATGTAAAGAAGCTTTGTAAGGGAGGTTTTGTCGGTCACCACTTCATTAGGATGATGTTAGTGAAGGGATCTCACAAAGGTCAGAAAAAGACCACACTGTGTGCAGATGAAGTCACTTTGATCGTGCAATGGCTGAAAGAGAGCCAGGGATGACATAAATCGTGAGCTGATGCAAAGCAAACTGACATGCAGTTCATTGTGGGAGAATATGTGATATGAAAATCTCACCCCTCTGAGCTATAGATGAGACAGATGAGTCCCCGATACATGAGTCCATATGGGATGAATTGATGAAGATGGTTATGTGTGGCCTTACCCCTCAGGATAACGTGAGGAATGATGTGTTCTGCGAGTCCAATCTAGAGCACTATGTGAGGTACCCAAGCCATGTGCTGAGCCATGAACCTATTAGGCTTCAAAGGAGGATAAAATGACCTACGCCACATAGAAGGGTATGAGATACCAAGGTGAGAGAGAACTCAGATGTAAGAATAAAAGATGATGAAGGTTCTTGGGAAGCACCATGGAGGGGGGTGAATCCACATGGGAGCCATGATGGACATGAGGAAGTCTTATCCTATTTGCTTGTATTTTAGTGGAATTTTAAGGGCAAAATTCCTATAAGAGGGGAAGGATGTTACAAACCCAATTTTGGGTTCTTTTGATGAGAAATGCAATTTCTCTTAATAATTATATATGAATAAATAATGGTGTGATTTCATTTGAAATGAATGAATTTGGTTTATGATAGCCTTGTTGGTTTCTTTGTGGGCTTTATTGGCTATTGGGTCCAATAATAAGGAAAAGAAAAAGGAAATTCAATTAGTAAATGAATAATTAAGAAATGGAGAAAAGAAAGATATAGAAGCCTCTAGAAGGCAAAAGAATATCCTCCAAGGGTGGATTTCGTGCCTTTTGGGTTCCTTGGGTTCCAAAGAGTCCAAATTGCAAAGATAATCCAAAAAGAAAGAGAAAGGATTAATTAAATATTGCTTTATTTAGAAGAAACGTGAGGTAATGATAATATTATAAGAAATATGTGGAAATATGGATAATGAATCCATCTTGGATGAGATTTCATGTCCACATAGTTTCTAATGGAAAAATGAATCAAATAAAAGAAAATAAAAGATTAAGAGAGAGAAAATATGCCTTATTAAGAGATAACTTGCATATAAAGAAAAGTGTGACATAATTTCGAGTTTGAGTCCCAAATTTGGTACACACGTGAATTATGGCATTATAGACTTTCTCCTAAAATTTTAGATTAAAATGATAAACGGTTTGGGAGATATGAATTTTGTAAATTTCCATATAGTGAGAGGGTCGATATTAAATGTCACGATCAGTAATATTTATTTTCTGATTTGCGTTTTGGCATACGTGACAACAGCCCTTAGATCTGGGATAGAGGGTGGCTATGCCATCACCTACCTCTGGTAGGAAAAGGAAAGAATAAGCAGAACAAGAAACTTTCCCGATCAGATTTCTCTACACCCAATGAATGTGCAAAGATAAAACATGTACCAAGAGATTTAGGAGAAGAAATCACACCTAGCCATCCTAGGTTTTTCTAGGTAGGGAGGCGTCTAGAAGAAATGCCCAAATTGCTTAAAACGACAGCGACTACCAAGGGTTGGGAACCCTAGAAATTGATCCCCAATCCTATAAATACTAATTGTTAGGTTTTACGGGAGGCAGAGAAGCAGCAGAAAAAAAATTTCTCCCTCAAACCCAAAACAAAAGGAATCACGTCAACGTCTATACAATAGGAAAGATGGTTTGTGAATGCATACCTTGTCCCAAAGCTTGCTCGGCGATAGTACGTCACGCCTTGCGTGGTCTTCACCTCTAGTCTTGGACGGTGTCTGTGCAGCTCCTGGTCGAACCGGGACTAAAGACTCCTGGTATCACCGGGTCTGTCGGGATTGACAGTTGTCCTCTGAGAGACAGAGGTCTCCCGCCTCTGCAGTCATCCACACAGACTGCCTGAAACTCCGATCTCATTGTCCCACAAGGAATCAGAAGGAGTCACACCCTCCTGTCAGTGTACTAGTCGCCGACACACTCTCCTACCACCAGTCACTTTCTACAGTTGTCTTTACCTTGTTGTGCCTCCCTTACCGGGTAGCACTTGCTCGGGATTTCTCGGTTACCAAAACCAGAGAGAACGACAACTGTACAGAGCAACTGGTTGCACTGAGTTGCACTTTGAGAAGCCCCCAATACCCCTATATATAAGAGGGTCATGGAACAAGGTTCTCTATCCCGGGCAATGCGGGACTAAAGCAGGAGTAGAAGGGTTTGATATTTTCTACAAAAACAACCAATTGTATAACCTGAACCGATCGTTTCATTTCTGAAACGGTAGGTTGGGGATCTGAGCCGGTCAATTGACATCTCAACTAATCGGTTGGGACCCATGAAACGGTCAGTTCACTTCTGAACCGGTCAGTTCGTGCTCCTGATTAGTTCGCGATTGACTTTTCTTCTTTTGTTTCAAATTGGTATCAAATACCAATCCTTGTTCCAATCAAATTAGGCAAGTGAAACGAAAAGAAATTTCTCACCAATCTTAGTTTCCCAACTTGCTCAGTTGGACTTGAACCAATCGTTTCAACACTTGAACGGATTGTTTCACCCTGTCCATGAGCCGATCAACTCACCAGTTGAGCCGATCAGTTCACCAAGATCATCCGATCGGTTCCTCGCATGAGCCGATCGGTTGGGAGTGCAGATTGTGCAAAATCAATCAATCACAGTTTCAATCAATCTGATACTCTAATCAATCAGTCCAACACCTTGAACACTATGATATTGAGCTATCAATTGATTGAGTGTTTAATTGAACTACTAAACTCCTTTAGTAATCAATCTAAACATGTTTGTGGACAAACTCGTATTCCAGGTTAAATCCTATGTCTGTGACCCTGCAGGTCCATTTCACATTGGCAATGAAAGTCCATAACACTTATGACTTCACAAGCAAAGAGCGGTGCCTAGTTACACATCAGTGCTACCCAAGTGAAATAGAAAGTTGGAGAACAAATTTCAATCCTACAATCCGTGAATGGTGTTATAGTGAATGTATAATTCCTTTGTCACTGATATCCTGAATGAACTCGAGGCATGGAACAATCATCCTATCAATGTTCATTCATTTACTTGATCTCAGATGAGACTGGGTGAGATGTGTGTGACATCAATATCACATATTGATTCACACGTGCATGCACATGCCTTTCTCAATCCTACTCATCAAGTGGCCAAGGACATCAAACTCCCTCAGGAGGGACAAATCCCATATCTATCACTCACCCCTCAAAACCCCATGTGTCAACGCCGCCCAATCATCACCTTTATAACAACCCATGTTTCAGGACTGCATTTGATGATGTCAAAGTGTACCCAACGACATGTGTTGAGTGTAGTGATTTTAGGTCTAAGAATCACACTCACCACCATCACTATGAGAGCTGACTGTGATTACCAAGTCATGGTTCCATGTGTCACTCTCACGGTGGGTCTGTCTGGTACCTTGTTCTCTAACATGTACCTATGTGCTTGGTTTGATATCTCTATATCACGACTAATGAGATTCTGTCATCAACCAACACACAATCTTGTCTTTAGTGTTATTGATGTCTATGGTTATTTCCACAATAACAACCGACTAGGGACCAAACACGAATGTATACTCTTGACATCCGCATGATCTCATCGTTTAGGTCCTTAACCTAAAAGCATATGCCATTGAGTAAAATCATTCTTTAGACATCTATCATGTTACACTATCATCTAAGAAACAGTTTAAACATATAGATCGGAAATTGCCTTTATTATTATTCAAATCATTTACAATGTATCCCATTACAATCATCATATGACTTGCTCTATGGGCATACATACCAACAGACTCACACTTGCACTTAGAGCTAGTCACCAAGGAACCTCAGTCCTTGTGACCTTGCATGACCATCATGCTTCTACTGAGAAAGGGCCTTAGTCAGTGGATCAACTATGTTGTCTTCAGTTGGTACTTTGCAAATATTCACATCTCCTTATTGTACGATCTCTCGTATGAGATGGAAGTGCCACAGTATGTTCTTGGACTGCTGATGTGATCTGGGTTCCTTAGCTTGTGCAATAGCTCCATTATTGTCACAATAAAGCTCAATTGCATCACAGCTACTGGGAACTACACCAAGTTCAGAAATGAACTTCCTGATCCACACAGCCTCCTTTGTTGCATGTGAAGTAGTAATATACTCAACCTCTGTAGTAGAATTGGCAACTGTTTCTTGCTTGGAACTCTTCTAGCTCATAGCTCCATTATTAAGGCAAAATACAAATCCTGACTGCGATCCGTAATCATCTTTATCGGTTTGGAAGCTTGCATTGGTGTAACCCTTTACAACTAGCTCTTCCTCGCCGCCGTAAACAAGAAACTGATCCTTAGTCCTTCGCAAGTACTTGAGGATGTTCTTTACGGCTGTCCAGTGTGCATCCCCGGGATCTGACTGGTACCTGCTCGTCATGCTGAGAGCATAGGAGACATCTGGGCGTGTGCACAACATAGCGTACATGATGGATCTGATGGATGATGCATATGGGATCCCATTCATATGCTCCCTCTCTTCACAATATTGGGGAAATTGACCTCTTGAGACGGTGACTCCATGTAGCATGGGGATATTGCCTCTCTTTGAGTTCTCCATGTTGAACCGCTTCAGCACTTTGCCGATGTACTTGCTCTGACTTAGTCCGAGAAGTCTTCTAGATCTATCTCTATAGATCTTAATTCCTAGAATGTAGGATGCTTCTCCCAAGTCCTTCATTAACAAAGTATTCCCAAGCCAAGTCTTTACCTTTTCTAAGACTAAGACATCATTACCCATCAAAAGTATGTCATCCACATACAATATGAGGAATGTGGTCGAGCTCCCACTAACCTTCTTGTACACACAAGGTTCATCTTCATTTTCAGTAAAGACAAACACTTTGACTTCCTCATCAAATCGAAGATTCCAACTCTGAGATGCTTGCTTCAATCCATAGATTGACCTTTGTAGCTTACAAACTTTACTGGAATTCTTTGGATCTACAAAACCTTCAGGTTTTGTCATGTACACATCCTCATTTATATTCCCATTAAGGAATGCAGTTTTAACATCCACCTGCCAAATCTCATAGTCATAATAAGCTGCAATAGTAAGCATGATCCTGATGGACTTAATCATGGCAACTGGAGAAAAGGTTTCATCATAGTCAACACCTTGAACTTGTCGAAATCCCTTCACAACCAATCTTGCTTTATAAGTTTGCACATTGCCATCCATGTCGGTCTTTTTCTTAAAGACCCACTTGCACCCTATGGGTTTTACCCCTTCAGGTGGTTCCACCAAAGTCCATAATTTGTTGAAGTACATGGATTCCATCTCAGATCTCATGGCTTCAAGCCATTTCTCAGAATCTAGTCCCTCCATAGCCTCTATGTAGGTAGTTGTATCATCATCTATGATCAACTCACCACCTTCCTGAGTCCCAAGGTATCCAAACCACTCAGGTTCAAGGTGGGTCCTACTAGATCTACGAGGTCCTTGTGTTCCCAGAGGAGAATGAGATCCCACAACACCTTGTGAATCTCCATTTTGCTCTTATACATCTACCAGTTCTATGTTTTCTTGTTGGGCTTGAACTTCTTCAAGCTCTATTTTCCTCCCAATGCTTCCTTTAGAAATAAATTCCTTCTCTAGGAACACATCTGTCCTGGCAACAAACACTTTGTTGTCAGTAGGGTGGTATAGATAATATCCCCTCATTTCCTTGTGATATCCAAAAAAATAATATTTATCCGACTTGGGTCCAAGCTTATCATGAAACATTTTCTTAACATAAGCCTCACAACCCCAAATCTTTTGAAAAGAAAAATCGGGACGCTTGCCAGTCCATATCTCATATGGTGTCTTTTGAACCGATTTAGATGGTACTCGGTTAAGTGTAAACGTGGCGGTTTCAAGAGCATGACCCCAAAAAGAAATCGGAAGATTAGCAAAATTCATAATTGATCGCACCATATCTAACAATGTGCGATTCCTTCTTTCAGACACACCGTTATGTTGTGTTGTTCCAGGAGGAGTCCATTGTGATACAATACCACAGGCTCACGGAAGGTCCTCAAACTCTTGGCTTAAGTATTCTCCACCTCGATCAGATCGATGTGCTTTAATACTTTTATCAAGTTGGTTCCGTACTTTATTCATGAAATCCTTGAACCTTTCAAGGGTTTCTGACTTATGCTTCATCAGGTACACATAGCCATACCTACTCAAATCATCAGTGATGGTAATGAAGTACTGATACCCATTTCTGGCATTAGTTCTAAAAGGCCCACATACATCAGTATGTATGAGTCCTAATAGATCACTAGCTCTCTCACCTTTACTTGAAAAGGGAGTCTTGGTCATCTTGCCCAACAAACAAGATTCACATGTCTCTATTGATTCATAATCAAAAGAGTCTAGATAACCATCTTTATGGAGTCTGGAAATGCGCTTCTCATTTATGTGCCCTAGACGACAATGCCAAAGATATGTTTCATTTGAGTTGTTGAGTTTTTTCCTTTTGGTGTTTACGTTGTATACAATTGTCTCTAGATCTATCAAGTATAGACCATAAGACATTAGGGCACTACCATAAAAGATCCCATCTTTAGAAATGAAACAATTTCCATTCTTAATAAGAAATTCAAATCCATCCTTGTCCAAACAAGAGATGGAAATGATATTTCTATTTATGGTAGGTACATAATAGCAGTTCTTCAACTCTATTATTAGCCCACTTGGCAGAGTTAACTCATAGGTTCCTATGGCACTGGTGGCAACTCTTGCCCCATTGGCAACACGTAGTTCAACCTCGCCTTTCCCCAAAGGCCAACTTCTCTTAAGATCCTTCACATTTGAATAAATGTGAGATCCACATCCGGTATCAAGTACCCATGACGAAGAAGTAGTAAAGTTAATATCTATCACGTATACACCAGAAGTAGAGATCTCTATCTCTGACTTCTTCTTCCATCATTCCTTCCATCCTCTCCATGTAGAAGAAATTGGTTTGGCGAGAGAACCCTTCTCTCCCTTACGTATCGTTCCATTGATCTCTATCAATGAACTTTCTTTCTTCTTCACCAACACTTTAAGCGTACATAGAGTGGATTCAAAGGCTCCTGCTATATCTGGATTGTGCAGAACACTTCTCAAAGTCCTCAACCAGTTATGGAATTCATTCTCAATAAATTTACCCATTTTAAAAGATGATTCATTTTCCATTCTATAAGATAAAATTGCATTTTGTCAAAACTTCTTTTGATTTGATTTGAATAAAATTTGATGATAGTTAATGAGGCCTTTAATTAATTACCGCTCCCACTATTTTGACTCAAATTGACAGCCCTCACCATCAATTCAGAAGATTGCAGCACACAATCTTCCAGTGGGTCAAGATCCTGAAATCCTCTGAGCCATGGACCAACTTGGGTTGTTACCCACAACTCAGATCTTCCAGGTAGGCAACTCTTGCCAATTGCATCATATGCAACTCTTGAACGATGTCATATGCAACTCCTTGCCATGATCATCTCCATGCCTCAAGGTGCTAGATCCTATCTAGGCCACCTTGTTAAGTCCGACCCAAAGCCAACACGATGAACATGCACCCTGCTTGGGCAGACCCACACATTCATCCTTCACGCTTCCACGAGATAGACGGTGCACCATGCTTGGGTGTGCCCACACTTGGTTGATCAAGCTTTTCACGTGTGTCTCATTTGGAAGGCATCTAAAACTTTAATATTTAATGAGGGATTTGGTTTTTATATACATATACATATCCAATCACCACAATATATAGTATGTATCATATACATGATATATCCCACAGAAAACATGCAAAACGATAAAATCAATGATTATGGCCATCCTATTGTGATTCCTCGAGCCAAGAGGAATCACGGTCATCTAGGTCTACATCACATGCAACCTGTACAAGATGAAATATGTGCATGCCTTTCTGGGTTTGATCAGCTCATCTTCATGACTGATCGACTAGCCATCACGTTGGTCGTTCAGGTGCCACCAGTCGATCGACTGGAACCTCCAGCCAATCAGTTCACTGGTCGTCGTTCATCTCCTCATATTGCCACCCACTCGTCTCGCTCCTCAAACCGGTCGTCTGGAACATCAACCGATTAGTTCACGCCTTGAACTGATCGTCTCAGTCGTCGTTAGGTCATCCGCCATTCTTTGACATAATAGGAAATAAAATTTATCCTATTTACAATTGAATTGTGACACCCCGAGTTAAATTTGGGGGGAGCAAAGGTAGGAAAAGAAATCTTCAATTAGTTTGAGTTACATCAGGAATAGGAGAAAGGGAATCAGAGTGCAGACCGAGATGCAAGCAACCACATACAACCATACACAGATATAGGGTTTATAGTCCATAACCATGCTATACATCCACCACAAACTCATTTAAGGGCGACACATATCGAGTGCATTAATATTACATATCATATATGTATATTTGGGATTTGTGGATTGGACATGCATAAAGCCAATTTTATTCGCATCGTATGCAATAAATAAAGGCGACAAACCAAAATCGATCATATCGATAATCCTAAAATATAGAGCGGTTGACGTGGCTTTGATACCACTGTTGGGTTTTACGGGAGGCAGAGAAGCAACGGAAACAAAAATTTTCTCCCTCAAATCCAGAAGAAAAGTAATCGCGTCAATGTCTATACAATAGGAAAGATGGTTTGTGAATGCATACCTTGTCCCGAGGCTTCCTCGGCAAAAGTACCTCACGCCTTGTGCGGGCTTTACCTCCGGTCTTGGATGGTGTCTGTGCAGCTCCTGGTCACATCGGGACTGAAGACTCATGGTCTCACCGGGACTGTCGGAATTGACAGTTGTCCTCCGAGCGACAGAGGTCTCCCGCCTCTGCAGTCATCCACACGGACTGCCTAGAACTCCGATCTCCTTGTCCCACAAGGAATCAGAAGGAGTCGCACCCTCCTGTCAGCGTACTAGTCACCGACACACTCTCCTTCCACCAGTCGCTGTCTACAGTTGTCTTTCCCTTGTTGTGCCTCCATTATCGGGTATCACTTGCTCGGGCTCTCTCGGTTACTAGAACTAGAGAGAACGACAACTTTATAGAGAAACTGGTTGTACTGAGTTACACTTTGAGAAGCCCCCAATACCCCTATATATAGGAGGGTCATGGGACAAGGTTCTTTATCCCGCGCAATGCGGGACTAAAGCAGGAGTAGAAGGGTTCGAGATTTTCCACAAAAACAACCAACTGTGTAACCTGAACCGATCGTTTCATTTCTAAAATGGTCGGTTGCGGATCCGAGTCGGTCGGTTGACATCTCAACCGATCGGTTGGGACCCATGAAATGGTCGGTTCACTTCTGAATCGATCGGTTCATGGTCCTGATCAGTTCCCGATTGACTTTTCTTCTTTTGTTTCGAATTGGTATCAAATACCAATCCTTGTTCTAATCAAATTGGGCAAGTGAAACGAAAGGAAATGTCTCACCAATGTTACTTTCCCAACTTGCTCAGTTGGACTTGAACCGATCATTTCAACACTTGAACGGATCGTTTCACCCTATCCATGAGCCGATCGACTCACCAGTTGAGCCGATCGGTTCACCAAGCTCATTCGATCGGTTCATCACATGAGCTCATCGGTTGGGAGTGCAGATTGTGCAAAATCAGTCAATTGCAGTTTCAATCAATCTGATACTCTAATCAATTAGTCCAACACCTTGAACACTATGATACTGAGCTATCAATTGATTAAGTTTTTAGTTGAGCTACTAAACTCCTTTAGTAATCAATCTAAACATGTTTGTGGACAAACTCCTATTCCAGGTTAAATCCTATTTGTGTGACCCTGCAGGTCCATTTCACGTTGGCAGTGAAAGTCCATAACACTTATGAGTTCACAAGCAAAGAGCGGTGCCTAGTTACACATCAGTGCTACCCAAGTGAAAAAGAAAGTTGGAGAACAACTTTCAATCCTACAATCCATGAATGGTGTTACAGTGAATGTATAATTCCTTTGTCACTAATATCCTGAATGAACTTAAGGCATGGAACAATCATCCTGTAAATGTTCATTCATTTCCTTGATCTCAAATTAGACTAGGTGAGATGTGTGTGACATCAATATCACATATTGATTCACACATGCATGTGCATGCCTTTCCCAATCCTACTCATCAAGTGGCCTAGGACATCAAACTCCCTCAGGAGGGACAAATCCCATGTCTATCACTCACTCCTCAAAAGCCCCATGTGTCAAAGCCACCCAATCATCACCTTTATAATAACCCATGTTTCAGGACTGCGTTTGATGATGTCAAAGTGTACCCAATGACATGTGTTGAGTGTAGTGATTTCAGGTCTAAGAATCACACTCACCACCATCACTATGAGAGCTGACTGTGATTACCAAGTCATGGTTCCATGTGTCACTCTCACGGTGGGTATGTCTGGTACCTTGTTCTCTAACAAGTACATATATGCTTGGTTTGATATCACTATATCATGACTAATGAGATTCTGTCATCAAACAACGCACAATCTAGTCTTTAGTGTTATTGATGTCTATGGTTATTTCCACAATAACAACTGACTACGGACCAAACATGAATGTATACTCTTGACATCCGCATGATCTTATCATTTAGGTCCTTAACCTAAAAACATACGTCATTGAGTAAAATCATTCTTTAGACATCTATCATGTTACACTATCATCTCAGAAACAGTTTAAACATATAGATCAGAAATTGCCTTTATTATTATTCAAATCATTTACAAAGTGTCCCATTACAATCATCATATGACTTGCTCTATGGGCATACATACCAACACTAACCCCTCTCAACTCCTCTCACCCTGACAATTAAAATGACATCAACCCTTCTTCTTTCATGCCCTATCCTGCTGGGATCATCTTGCTCCAGTGAGCTTCTTGTCGTGGTGCCATCGTGGGAGCCTTTGCTGGATCAGGGCGAGGACGAAGAGCATTTGCCCTTCGATCAGAGTCCACTGTGGACCAAAGGCGTGGATCAACGAATGGAAATCGTTGTGTTCTTAGCAACTGGTGAGTGGGTGCACATAAGGAGGATCATTGGATCATGCTCGGTTAGTGACAACCCAAGATCTGACGGCCATCGATTTTCTGAAAAACCCAAGTAAGTTGCCTCTCTAGTCGAAAATCAAGAAAATGGTGTAATCTTGTTTAATTCCTAGGAAATAATTGGTAACTCAGATTAAAGAGTGTTATATATAAAATTGATAAGAAAAATGCAAGGAATGCAATAAAAATTTAATTGAAGCCCAATTCTGCTTGAAATTCAAAAAGTATGTAAAGATGCTATCTTTAATGGTTTATCTAATGGAAAACCCCAATATTTATTGATTAATGATTTGGGAAGGGTTATTTAGATGTTTAAAATTGATATTAACATGTTGATTATAAAAAAGACACATTAGATCCAAAAGGATAATCTTTATGCATAGTTTGATTCTTGACATGGGACATTCACTCTTGTAGTGTCCCTTTTGTGCGCACTTGTAGCTTCTAGGAGTGGAGGAGCAATATTACTTTCCCTTCAAGTTCTTACCCTTGGTATACTTGGGTTCATGCTCACTAGGGCCATCATCTTCTCTAGAGGAGGAGGGACATGTCTGGCAAGCAAGTTGTTGTTGAAGAATGACCACCTCCACTTGTGCTTTGAAAGCACTATCATTGATCTTCTTGGCTTCCTTCTCTTCCTGCTTGACTTCTTCTTCTTGCTTATCATGCCTTGGCTCATGATCTTGGAGGTTGCCAATGAGCTCTTCAGTTGGGATGTCACCAAAGCTCCTCACTTCTTCAATAGAGGTCACCTTTGACTCCCATCGCACTGGTAGAGTCCTCAAGATCTTGGAGTTGATTGCAAATCTATCCAAAGTGTTTCCCAAAGAAGCTAGGACATTTATGATGACATTGATTCTAGAGTACGTCTCTGCAATCCCTTCTTTCTTTCCGATCTTGAAGTTCTCTAGAAGGTTGTTCAACATGTAAATCTTAGCCTCCTTGACTTGCTTTGTGCCCTAATAGGTAATGCAGAATTTATCCCAAATCTCATAGGCAGTGTCCCAAGATGAGATGTAGTTGAACTTCATTGGGGTAAGGGATGCATAGAGAATGGATATGGATTTGGCATTGAGTTGAGGTTCTTTAAGTAAAGCTTCACTCCATGTTGCAACACTTCCCCATATCAAAGTTCATCCCTTGAATATAGAACTACATAAACCTCTTCCAATAGAGAATGGTGGTGTTGTCGAAGACTGGAGGATGCATGGTGAAGCCTCCCTCTAGGTTGAGTAAACCAAATAGGTTGTCACCCATCTTCTTGTCTCGTGTGAGATTGTTGGAGAAGATCCTTATCTCTGATACCACTTGTAGGATCTAGGTCTTTTTAGGGGGGGTGAATAGAGATTAAAAATTCTTACAAGATAAATTAGACCTTCAAATTATATCAATCAAAACCAATAACTTAAGTGCAATTTGAAGTCCTGACTAAGAAGCACATCAAGGATAAGAGAAAATGAAACAAGCACTTGGACAAGGTGGTTTAGAGTGGTTCTAATCTCCAAACTAGAAGAGAGTCAATCCACTACCTAGAGAGGTCAACCTCTAGGACTTTGTAATACGTGTATAATTATATTCCATCATAAGACATATAAGGAGACCACCATACATCCAAGGACTTACCTATTCATGACAAGCGTCTTCCACCTACATAAGGACTTACCCACTTGATCAAGATACCTTTGACCTTCAACAAGGACTTACGCACACTTGCATCAAGTCTTTGGACTTAAAGGAATTTTCCCACTCTTCTTGAATCTTGGCCTTACCCTTCTCCTTCACCAGTAGAAGATCTTCACCTCTTCTTCAGCATTGAAGAAGAACAATAACAACTTCACTTTCACTCAGAGTAGCTTGTTTCACCTTTGCTTCTTTGAGATAAGGTGTTACACTCCGATCTCACAATTACCATTAATCATGAGATTAGGGCATAAATTGAGGATTTAACGTAATGCAAAGATCACCCTTAACTTTTTCTTCTTTTTCAAACTCTTTGTTTTCTCGCATTGAACCACATCAACTAACTTTACAAGGGAATCTAAACATTTATTTCTCTAATCTTATTTCAATAGTAAAAATGCATGTATCAACATTCATTATGTCTCTCATACTTGTAAGCACATAAGACTTGTTGATTCACATATATTGCTAAAAGAGGAAATAATTTAATACATCATCATTTACAACTCTCTCTTATTTCTATACAAGGACCTAGAGTAACAAGGACTGACTGAACTTAACTATACTCAGACTTAAGTCTTGTGGAAAATCTACTCTGATGCATTGACCTTCTTCAAGTCCATGTGATATCCCTAAGAAAATTGTGAGCCTACTCGCTCAGTGAATGAGTACTTAAAAGAAACAGTCTAAAGCAGTGATATAATTACAGACATACCTTTGAGCAACTGATATCAATTATAATAGCAATAAGATTTAAATAGATTGATCATTGACAATCATTAATATGGCATGATACTCTAGATATCTACAAGAGTAAATCAATATATGGGCATTCTTGATTAATTTTAAAGAGAACTAATAATTCAGAAACATACAAAGAATAATTACTGGGAAACTTTCCTCGAATCTTTCTTAGCCTTTCTTACTTATAATAAACTCTTTAAAACTTATATTATCATATTTTAGATTATGCCCTGATCATATGCAGTGTACTCTACATATGAAGACTCGTAGAAAACTACGATCTCACCGAACAAGACTTAGTTGACACACTCAGTAATGCTAAGCCTGATTACGTCGCTGGTCTGCAACAGAAAAATGGCTCTCTATCCTCGACACACCTATTATGTCGTAAAAATAGACTCCTCCTCTAATCTGAGCGCACAGGCAGAGAGTCAACCCACCTATTGGCTTTTCTATACTCTAGTGTCACCAGGATCTCTGGTTGATGTTGGACACTAGATATTGTATTTTTAAGGAGACTTCCACTAGGGATTCATCCCCCGTACCACCTGTTAGTATGTTTCGACCCCCGTATACTAGACACTGCCAGGGTTAGGTCATTTCATCCCTATTGCACAAACCTCTCATAGGGAATCTACGGTGTTCAGGGCCCCTAAGTCTATTATTTTATTATTCTTGGAAAGGTCTTACTATATTGTATCTTTTCCTACTTTTCCTTGACTCTGCTATCTCTATGGTACCGTGTCTATTTATTTGAAATTTTATAATACAACATGTATATCATTATAAACTTGGTAGAGAAGTATATTCAAAACACTGTGATATTCTGAGTAATCATCATAATACATACATGCAGACTAAAATTCTTAACTAAAAAGAATACATGTCCATTTGGCAATTGTACACTAGAATCAAGCAATTGAACTTCTTAATACACTTAATGTTTAATTACTTGACATATGAATAATCATCATTAGCACCTATAAACTATTTGTACTTCCTTGGAAAACGCGCGCCTCAACCCAAATCTTGAGTTGTGCATCACATAACATATCTTAGTTGAGCTCTATAAACCATTCATTTCATAGACCATCTGATAACATTTACCACAACTGAACTGTTAAGCATCATCACATCGCATACTAAGAACATAGTAATCACAATGCTTAATTCATTGAACACCCTATCCTTAGGGTTTCATTTACCTCATTCACTTATCACATGGCTCTCATTAGGATTTCATGCGACATAAACATTCATTGAATAAAGACTACTATCAACAAATCATATAATATCAATATATGTATGGAACCTTAGAACTAAGATGAATTTTGGTTTACATGCCATTCACTAAGATAACTTGCATCAATAATAAAATTGAATAAACAAAGTCTATCATGTCAAGAAAATCTGTTCAAATGAATTTCACGATATCTATTCACAAATATCAAACTTTCCCTGCATCTAGGGTTTCACCCTCTTTACTGAGGTATCAAACAAACATTATTCACCTTAAACAAATTTCTCTATTTAATTATACAACAATTTCTGTCATAGACAAATTCCCTATATTTCAGCTTACTCTTATAACCTCTACGAATACTTAGGAAATTCTCATTAGGATGTATTATATACATTTCTAATATGATTTTATCATCTAAAATTCATCCAAACAATGGAAGATTCCATTTCATATCATTTTGCAACAGCTTAGATCAAACATACAATTTAGGGTTTGTAGTCACATACTAAGAAATTAAAGATTATGGATGATTAAACCAATTTTCATGCTATATACTATGTAAAGGAAGTTCCCACTCACCCTAAGGTGTGAAAACACCTTACAAACGCAGCTCATCCCTGAAAATCTCGATCTCATATCAAATCCCTAGCAATTCACCCAATTCTTCTTCCTTTCAACTCGGAAACCCTAAAAATGAGGGATTATGAAGAAAGAGTGAGAAAAGGACTTGATTTGATTTGATATGATTTCAAATCCAATCAGGGGAGGGACCGAATCTTAACATCTTAGAGAATATTCACCATGAAACTATATCCAAAGAAGCTAAACTTAAATGATTTCATCATTCCTCAGACAGCAAAACCCTAGGTCAACATCTCATCACTTTCTCCTCTCAAACCCTAACTCTCCCTATCTCTCTAGGATTTCATTTCTCTAGATTGAATCACTAATTATGAGAGCTCCTTGTGTGTTAGGTTGTCCATATAGAGAAATTGAGTTGCTTGTGTCAATTGCACATTGACCCCTCACTATACTTTATCTTATTTCAGCTGAATTTTCTATCATAAAAATATTACTGTAATTCGTCTACTGATAAGGTCCAAATGCATCCAAAAATTATGAAAATTTTACATATTGTTTATGACTGAGTTTTCGATATGCACTTAAAATTTCAGATCATTTCGAGTTACCAATAAATAAGTAAAAATAAAACACTACACTGCTGAAAAGCACTCTGTCAGCATTTTGGTCGAAGTATAGTTCGACCAAGAACCACATTTACAGAACACTCAAATATTCTGAAATTTTTCTCGAATATGCATATTGAGTTATCCATATCATATCCAGAATGTAATTAAATATAAAATTTGTAGAAAATATGAAAAATCATTTACCACACTGCTATCCTGATCAAATTCCATATTCATGTAATATCAAAACCCTAATTTTTGCCAATTAGGGTTTACATTTCTCAAACCCTAATTCTTCAAACTAAAATTATAGCTAAAGTTTCTTCTTAGTTTTCAAACATCACAATTGATCTACTATCATTAATCAAGTCTAAATGATGTTCAATCTAATCAAGCATGTAATCATTCAGGTAAACCTTAGTTTACCAATTAAGCACAAATGTGGTCATTACAATTCTCACCCCCCTAAAAAGTTTCATCCCCGAAACATAAATATGCAAACAAAGTATATTCAAAGTTTATTTTAAGCTTATGAAATCTCACATGTCATTACATTCTTGTATTTTATACTTAAATGTAGTTTTCAACATTAAGTCCTTTATTTATTTTCTAATCACAACATGTTAAAACAGTTCTCAATGATAACAAACAAATTCTCTATGCCACAATCAATCATAGCAGAGAGAGAGAGAGAAACAACCATTTCAATATTTTTTTTATACTCTTGAGGTGTTACCTCAACATTGATAATTTGATCCAACTATCTCAATTCATACGGCTCAATGTGTACTATTGTTATGTATTACCTCTAAGTCACAAAAGAGAGTTCACCATGTTCTTTTGAATTTTACTATTATGCTACTCGAATAGCAAAATAGTCTTGAGTTGGAAGACTAGATTCAACAGAAATTGTACAATACTACTCATGGCATCCCCATTGCATCATGGATGTATAAGGTGAAGCATTACCATCACATTCTGTATTATTCTCAAGTATGAACCCACACATAATTCAAGGTATAACCATCGAGTTATAGCATACTAGGGTTTCAACAACAGTAACAAAGTACTCCATGATTGTATTAGTCATTCAAGGACTATTCATATCCAAATACCATCACTTAGTTATATTAAAGCTAGGTATAAGAAGCTATACCTCATTAGGGTTACATATCAATACAACATGTTTATTGTCCCTTCTATTCATATGAGTGAATAGGTAAGACTACCTTTTTCAGGGTAACCCTTCATTTGTTCCATCATTATTCAACCCATATCACCATACCACAATTTTACAATACTAAGATGGATTACTGGTATGAATGACTACAACTATCAGACACCTTTAATTAACATATTGCTTGCACATGTATACTAAAATCATACGTAGAACCAATTTACATCGCTTAATATACCTTCAACAAATTATACTTCTAAAAGCAAATTCACATATTACTAAAAGCCATTGTTTTCTCTTATCTCTCTCCTCATTCACTACTACTTACTTTTTGCTACTTATCCTTCTCATTTTAATCATGTATTTGAAACATTCTTAAAATTGAAACATACAAGGTACAAGTAGATTATTCATCATTCTTTCTATCACTGCAAGAATTTATCTCATATCACACTTCACTCCTATTGTATTTCTCCTTTTGTTCAAAAAATACTTGTTACATTTCAAATTTATATCTTACTCTTCACTCTGAATCATATCCATATTGTTTATCTACCTTTCAGATTAGCTATCTTTAAACCATGGATTACTATCATTGCTATTTTACTTCTCATAGTGCAAATCTCATGATCTTGTTTTATAGAGATGCTAGTATTCAATGTCAAATCACTAGTGGCATCCCTTGAACTACTACAACTCTAAACATTCTAGGGTTTGGTCCTTATCAGTAGCATGACGTTATTGTGATGTGACTTTGCTCCCTTAATTGTAAATTCAAACTTTGGATCTCACAAGTTTTACTAAAGTCTTCTTTATGTTATCAATTGAATTTCCTTTCTCTTACTTGGTCATTCATATAGATTACATTCTCAATTTACCATGCAAGGGTTTCATCATCATATTTTGTATCACTATTACATTCACTAGATGTCTCTACCATGGTGGTTATGCATCATATATGATTCATTTTCTTATCATATCATTCCCACATTGCTCTCATTAAGGAAGATATGAAAGAGAAGATGATTTTTGAGACTTAGAATTCTTATCTTCAAACATTCAATAATACATTTCTCATATGTAGGTTTAATTAATTATCGGCAAGTATACTTGACTAATTAGCACTTTCTTGAATCTCACAACCTCTTTCTTTTATAATCTATATTACTCCATTATGTATCAAACCCTTGTTTACTTTCCATGATCCCCTTACCATATACTACTATTCCATGTGTCATCTTTAACTTATAGTTTTCTCTTATGATCATGTTGCTTCTTTTATGTGTATGATCATGTATACCATGTTGCATATATTTCCTTTTATCCTTCTACTAATGTGAGGTCGAAATTCTAAATCAATAATCTCTCTACTAGTATCACCTCATGTTTAATACATTACATATCCTTCATTTTAAATCAAATGACTCATGCATGGGTGAAACATAGTTTCTCTTTCAATCAAGTTTTTCCTTCCTGAATATAGTCTACCTTTGTATGTCTTATTCATTTATTTAGCTACACTTTTGTTCTTCTTTTAGAAACTAGTTTGTTGTTCTAAAGTGACTTGGAATCCAAAGGTAGTAAGGGTGTATGTATTAACTTCTCAATAAATGTATACATTCCATGCTCTCGATTATATCATAACCCTCATTCCTTAATCAAGCTCATCATTTCCAACATTTATCTTTGTTTTAACATAGTTTCTTATTCTAGTGTTAAGATATACATGCTCATCTAGATCTCTTCACTTTAACTCTTCTGAAGACTCTTCACTTCTATGTACTTATTGTATACTTAGCTCTTTCCTTCTATTTTCCCTTTGCTTTGGAGTACATAAAAACATTGTACTCAGTTATATAATTCATTCCTCATGATTGATCCTTACTATCTTGGCCCCTTACATACTTTTTTCATATCTTTTCCATATTTGATATTTAGAGTTCATATAATACTAATAATTAAACTTAATTTGAACCTTATGTCGTGTTCCTTTATTCCGAATTAAGGGTTTCACATATGAGGCCGCAATGTTGGATCTCAGATATTAGTTCCAACTGATTCTTAGTTATCCCAGTCATTCCCTTATACTTCAAAATATTACAGTATACACATTCATACTAGAATTTGGATCTAATCTATCCAGAATTTACTCTTGTTATGTTACTAATAGGAGTCATTAGATCCCAGTAATGCATCCTGCCAGCCGGACCAGGCCGTACCTGCAGTCCTGAAGCCAAGAGCTACTCAGGATTACTCAACTCCTATTCATCTCAAATGTGTGGAAGAAAACTTATCCACTTAGGAAAGCTCATTCAAAGATCATTTCTAGTATACATGATAAAAAGAATGTAATCAATAAATGCTACAACTGCATAGTGTACAACAAATCTTAAAGACCCATATATATTTCAAATTACTGAATATCGGAATTCAAACATATAAGAGCTTTTCTATTCATCTCTAATAAAACAACAATATGAAATGAAAGTTCTATATCATTTTATAGTTATGCTCTTAATTCATGTTACTTATCGTGTTTCTAACCCTAATATTTCTAGGGTTCCTCTCTATACCATCCTTCCACTGTATACTTGGCCAAGGTATACATGAAAGAATAGACAGAGTAGCTTGATACTAGTTGATCCAAGCACTCAGATACTGGGCCAGGATATCCAAATACTCAAATCCCTAGAGCTAACATCATAACATCTCCTATCTGCCACACTTATGACTCTAACTTACTAACTTAATGGTCCCTAACAACTCAACCTAAGCTCTGACACCAAAGTTGTTACACACCAATCTCAAAATTACCATTAATTATGAGATTAGGTCATAAATTGAGGATTTAACGTAATAAAAAGATCACCTTTAACTTTTTCTTCTTTTTCAAACTCTTTTTTTCTCGCATTGAACCACATAAACTAACTTTACAAGGGAATCTAAAAATTTATTTTTCTAATCTGATTTCAATAACAAAAATGCATGTATTAACATTCATTATGTTTCTCATACTTGTAAGCACATAAGACTTACTGATTTGCATATATTGCTAAAAGAGGAAATAATTGTATACATCATCATTTAAAACTCTCTCTTATTTCTATACAAGGACCTAGAGTGACAAGGACCAACTAAACTTAACTATACTCAGACTTAACTCTTGTGGAAGATCTACTCTGATGCAATGACCTTCTTCAAGTCCATGTGATATACCCAAAAAAATTGTGAGTAGAGGGGTGAGCCTACTCGCTCAGTGAATGAGTACTTCAAAGAAATAGTCTAAAGCACTGATATAATTACATATATATGATAACACCAAATTTTATGATATTTTTGACTGTTATTTCGTTGTTAAAACTGCTCTTTTTAACTATTTTCCTCTCTTTTTATATGTACTTTTGCAATAATAGGCCACGCCATGCTCTTAACTCAATATTTCCATCTTTTGCAGAGTTTTCCTCCATTTTTGACTCATTTATCATCGAAAAGGCCCGTCCCGGCCCATAAATGTGTTCTACCGGCATCGACCTTTTTCCCAGGAAGTCGACCAATACACTCATTGCCCGATAGGGTAGCGTGATACACTGACGCGCGACACAAGGGTGCCGCGTAAGAGGAAGCGGACGAGCGATACGCCTTTTACCCGACAGGGAGCCGGACTCGCCACGACTAATGTAGCATGTCGCGCGATACAGGCCACCCACCGACAGGCGCCACTCGTCAAGATGACCAACATCCCAACATCCTTGTATCGAGAGATACGCATATTGGGCATGCCTGAAGCCGCAATAATGGAACTAAAGGACACGTGGCGTCTGGAGCACCATAACTTCCTCCAACCGCCGCCTATAAATAGCAGCTACAAGACTCCGATGGGACGGGTCGAAACCCTGCGAGGGCTACCAGAGAGAGCTTGGAGCTAGCGTATCGTGCCTCCGAGGTTGTTTCGGGCGATTCTAGGTGAGCACTTCCCCTTCCCGAGAGGGAGGGAATGGCTCACTTAGGGTCGTCCCGGGCACCACTATAGGCCGATATCAGTTAACAAGGATACTCGATACAAGTGACTGACACTTAAAGAGACACTCTAAGCCCGACACGATACTGAGCCCAGATACGTACCACCTGTCACGTCGTGTCGCCCGAGAGGGTGCCACCCAACATGATCGTATCAGGCAAGGGCGCCCCGCGCGATACATCTACTCATCATGAGCGTGTCGCCCGAGAGGGTGCGCCGCCCGAAACGGGCGTACCGGGCGAGGCTCCTGCCCGGTATCAGGATGGAGAGTCAGCTGCTGTCTGTCGACCTTCTAAATCAAGAAGGTGACGTTTATCTTTGTTATTTCAGTCATTTACTTCTTTTACTTATGAAAAGTACTCAGACCCTTATATGTTTATGGAAATAGAAGAGATTTAATCATCTGTTGCTTTATGTTTGGTAACTTTGTTTGATGATTGCTATGTTTAACATCTGAACTCTAGCTTGCACACTTGGATCGCGCTTCGAATAGCTACCAAATCGTGTTTTCCCGTTGCAACATCCTCGAGAGAGGTGTTGTGTCTCTAGTGTCTGGTCCGATTCTGGAGTACGAGAGTGCCTGGAATCGGAGTTGCTTTAGTAACCTTTCCACTCTAACTTAAGACCAGCAACCACGAGAGGGGTGTTGATGCTTGGTTAGAGGTACCTGCTTCGAGAGGAGGGGTACATGATGTTTCTGTTGCCGCTTGTTCTACCGAAGTTTTCTCCTTCGTACCTTACTTTAGCACTAATATTATCTCTCTATTTTTGTTGCACGAAAATCCCTAAAAACTGATAAATGCTTAAAACCTTATTTTTCCTCGTGGCTCCATTTGGAGATAGTTTTCTTTTGTTTTATCGATTTTATCCTGTTGTTCCCTTGTGGAATTTTATCATCTCCTTACCCCGAACGGAGTGTAACGTGTCGATTCCGTGTTCTCAACACTACCACCCTTGTCCCTGTGTTCGACCCCGTATATCTACTTCGACCCCGTAAGCAAAGTTGTGGGGGCCTAGAAGGTTTCGAGTTATAAATGTAAAAGTCCGACTACTTCAAATCTGCCTCCAATTTTAGGACACGCGATTTAGGTCGGTCAACTTTTTGGTGTCGTTGCCGGGGACAAGGCAAAACAGTACTGTTGATGAACCTGAATCCACTTACTACACTCAAGTGCCTCAAGCTTAGAAATGAACTTGACATCACTCTCTTTCTTCTTTTAGTTATATTTATTATTCTTTGCCTGAAATGAATAATTCATATTATTGATAACATATTTTCTAACTTAATTGTTACACCATGCTCAGGTACTCTAAAGAAAGGCATTCTGTTCAATTGAAGCACTGACACCATCAAACATGCCGCCGCATGTTGAACAACCCCTTTCAGAAGGTGAACGCCAAGGGAGAGCTAGACCTCACGTGCCCCCACCGGAAGATAACGACCACTACGACGATAATGATCAGCCTAAATATCCAGAAATGGAGTAGTTCGAGAAAGATCATCGCCAGGATAGACAAAGTCATCACCAAAGGCACAGGAGGAACTGCAACCATCAGGAACAACGCCAGGGAAGCAACGACAGTGATGATTCAGATGAAGAAGAAAAGACTCTGAGTGAGTTACCTTCCACAAAGGCTAACAATTCCTGATGCCCTGTCATCATCCCGCGATTCAATGCCACTAATTTCGAGCTCAAGCCATCGGTCATATTAATGATTCAAAACAAAAGCTTTAGGGGGAGCTCTAAGAATGACAACCCCTATCACCACTTGGATGCTTTCAAAAACATTTGTGACACCATCAAGATGCGGGGAGTTCCCCAAGAGGTAATCTATTGCAAGGGCTTCATCTTCTCCTTGGAAGATAAAGCTCTATCATGGTATCTGGGGCTGCCCCACCAAGCCCTGAATGGATGCGGAGCGCTGGCGGATGCCTTGATGAACAAGTTCTATCCAACTGAGAAGACTGTGTGAAATAGACAAAGGATAACTTCCTTCATGCAAAAGCCAAACGAGAACCTCCACGATGCCTGGGAAAGATATCAGGAATATTAGAGGGACTACCCTCATCACAATTACAAGAAAGGTTTCTTAGTCACCACCTTCTATAACGATTTAACCCCCGAGGAAAGAGTTTCACTGAATAGAGAAGCAGTAAGTGACTTTCTGGGAAAGAAGCTGAGCAAGTCCGAGAAGATCATCAAAAATATGGTTGAGCTGCAAGCCGACGCTGACTATGATAGATCTGACAGGGGACATGCTAAGAAAGCTGGTGAAGGGCCTTCTTTGGAATCCAAGGCTCTGGAGACCATCACTTCTCAGATCTAGAGGATTGCAACTAATATGAAGCAGCTGAAAGAGTCCAGTGGGAAGGGAAAGAAGCAATTCGAGAAGGTTATGAAGTGTGTTACCTGTGGAGAGGGAGGACACGGGGTAGATAGCTGCATCTACACCCGACCCGATGCATCGAGCAATACTAAAACTGAGGATGAGAAGACTGAGAATGTCTCTTTTGTTAACTTCAAAAGGCTGGACCATCCCAGTTTCAGTTATAGCAACAAGGATGCAGTTGAAATCTCACATCAGCTGCATGCTTCCTCCAAGCCACCTCAAGCCTTCGAGAAGAGGGGAGGACCAAGTCAATACACCAAAAATACCTCCTTCCAGTCGAACAAATGAAACTTCCAGGGGCAAGTTAAGTATCAAGGATCAGCCAAAGAGCAGGGAAAGGACAAGGTTCCAAACCAATCAGACGTGGTTGGACAATTGTTTGATTTTGTAAAAAGACTGGACACAATTAATAACCAGCTAGCGTAGAGTGCGCTATCAAGTTCGGGTGTTCTGAACTCATTGCAGGTCCATATGGCGGATATGCAGACGCATCAATGCCAGATTGATCAGCAATTAGCTCAGATGGCCGAATTAATAAAGAATCCCTCTGGAAAAATACAGTCTAACACTGAAACCACAAAAAGGGTAGGGTTGTGATCACAAGAAGCAGAGATCGAGATGTGATTATAGAAGTTGTACGATGCTAAAAGGAAAGAACCTGAAGCGGTCGAGCTGGAGACACAAACTCCAATGCTCCTCGGGAGGCAGCCCGAGATTTTTATTTTTTTCCTAGAATAGGATATTATTTACTTTCCTGCAAAACAAACATTATGGACTTTTGGACTGTAATAAGGCCCGAGTCAGCACATGTGCCACGTGCGCTGACTCTTCTGTTTTATGGGCCACCGCTCTGTTTTATAAACCTGGATGGGTAATACTATCTGAGGTCGGGGACTTAACCTTAGGCCAATGATTTTTTACCCATTGACCGCTTCTTCCCCGCCTTATTTTGAGTTTCCACCTCGATTTTGTACTAAAGTTTTCATACTAGGGTGGAAACTCAACTGGCACCCAGAACACGCTCATATCGGGCAAAATGATCTATCAGGCATTGCATAAGTCATGTCAGACGACATGCCCATGGGGGCAAGCTCCCGTTTCAGGCAAGATGAGTAATTACCCTTGATTAGACGGATGGGACTGTTCGTCTCGGGAATAACTTGTCTCAACGACCGACACATGTCCCGGATTTACCCGTTTTACCCTCGGTTGAGATTGCTATATATAGTATGGAGGTTTTTACCGTGTCGGCCTACTACTTTTTCTCTTCGCACTACCTGTATCATGTAGTAGTTTCTCCCTTGCTCGTATGTCATCCTGCTAGCTTTTGCTCTCGTGTCGCTTGAGAGTTTCTGATAGTAAAGGTATAGCCCGACAGCCTGCTTGCAATCACGACCTTCTTATCGAGTGTGGCGTACTGAGTTGACGTATTTAGTCGATTTCCTTTATGTCGCCTGATATGTGGTCGCACGATCCATCTTAAAAGTGCGCTTGCCCGATACACTATGACGGGTGACACATTTTTCCTCAAGGAAGCCCCTATCGGGCTGTTTGTTTCGCGCAACCGTATCGCCCGATACACTCGTGTCGGGCAACATCTTTAACGTGCAAGCTTTTCTTTTCTGTATCGTCTAGTTTTATATCACCCTGTATGTTTACAGACGACACCCGGACTTTGTAACAGGCCGAATCTTGTCGTGCATCAGTTTTCTTGCCTACCTAACTTTCAGATGATCAATGAACTTGTTTAATGATAACAAATATGGCCCGTACAAAGCAAACCTCCCTTCAGATTGACAAACACGGCAGAAGAATTGACACTAAGGCAGCCGCTGAAGCAAAAATGATCGGACAGAAATGCCAGAATCCCGAGGCAGATCCCCAAGCAGTTGAGCCCTCAACCGCTGAAAAGAGAGCAAGGACGGAAGAAGTCACGAGTCCATTTTCTTTCCCAGAGGTTGCAGCCAGAACAAATGCAAAGCTCTCAAGAAGGAAACACAAGGCTCGCATATATCCTGACGATGATAACCGACCTATGGTAGACAGATAGCTCTTCAAAACACTTGTGGATGCTATATCCAAAGAAGGTGCCCCCCATGAAGAAAGTGGCTTCACGGCTGATGAACCCAAAATACCCACATTCAATCTGGAAGCCACTAGAGAAAGACTTCCACTGATTTTCTCTTTTAGAGATGGTCCTAAACCACCGTAGAAGACAGACTATGATAAGGAAATGGATCTCTCTTGGGGGCTACCAAATCAAGAAAAAGTATTGGAAGAGATAAGGGGACTTCTCTAACTAGTTCAGTAGATGATGAAAGTTTAAAGAAACTAAGATTGATTATCAGTCCTTTTGTTCATGTTCACAATGGAAGTATCTGGTTTAAGGGAATGCCTAATAGTCTTGGAACTTTCTCCCTCAGCAAAAGTGCATGACTAATCTCATTGAATCTTGCAATTCCGAACCCACATTTTCCTTCTGGTACAACTGATTGCAGCATCTTCATGTTAGAATGGATATCAAATAAAGAGATGCCTGACCAAATCCACCACATCGACTCTGATAGCAAATAAGGAGAACGTATGGGAGCTTCTATCTGGCTCAGGCACGATCACCAGCTAACCCTCACTGGGTAAACATTACCTTATCCTATCTACTTCACAACTCTGGGAAAGAGTGTGGAGTACGTTTGGGGGGGTACCCATGTACCAGTGAGGGAGGTATAAAATTTTCTTGTTCAACTCCACCCTTTGTGTTCTTTCTTTCTTCTCTTATATCATGTGTATGTATGCATGCTAAAAATTTTGAAAATTTTTGCTTATTTTGTCTCCCTGCATATGTACAAAGTCACTATATAAGTAAAAACTTGATACAACTTCTTGTCAGTTTGTTTTCTATGTGCCCAAGGAGATGCAAATTTTGTTATGACTTTCTGACAATGCAGCCTCAAACAACAAAAGACTATGGCCTTCCACGCCAAAAATTGCAAAATATAATCTTGCAACAGCTAAGAGACGTGTATGAAGAAGGAAAAAGCTGCCCAAACAGCAACAAAATTCCTCTTGTTTTCCCTTAACCAACAAAAATCCCAAAAAGAGAGAATAACCTTATGAGAGTGAATAAAAGCATGAGAGTTTTTCCAAATGAAATATATATATATATATATATATATATACACACTTGCTTTCCAAATGTACCCATCTTTAGGAATGGTAGATCTGGGGCAGTGGTACGTACGATGTGAAATCACTGCTCTAAAGCCAACTGGCTTGGACTGCAGGGACCACTTGCCCGTTAACGGACCCATACCTAGACAGACTGATGGGAAATAAGAAAAACCCAAAAAGCCTTAAGCCTACCCAAACACACAACTTTCTTTCCCCTAAAGCTGTTTGGTGTGAAAGCTAACTTCGAAATCATGCACCTAAGTCTCACCGAAGCTGTGGAGAAAAATTATGCTTAAATAAGGTAGGAGAAAATAAAGTTTGTTGTTCATGACCGGTCCGTATTCTCAAAAAGACACCTCATTACTCGCTCTAACCCATGACTATATCGGTCAAGAAGAAGCATCACAAAATAAAGTTTAAATATTGATTGAGGACAATCAAAATGCAAAGTTTGGGGGATTTGATAACACCAAATTTTGTGATGTTTTTGACTATTATTTCGTTATCAAAACTGCCATTTTTAACTATTTTCCTCTCTTTTTATATGTACTTTTGGAATAACAGGCGACGCCACGCTCTTAACTCAATATTTCCATCTTTTGCAGAGTTTTCCTCCATTTTTGACTCATTTATCATCGAAAAGGCTGGTCCCGACCCATAAATGTGTTCTACTTGCATCGACCTTTTTCCCAGGAAGTCGAACAATACGCTCACTGCCCGATAGGGTAGCACGATACATTAACGCGCGACACGAGGGTGTCGCGTAAGAGGAAGCAGACGAGTGATATGCCTTTTACCTGACAGGGAGCCAGACTCGCCACGACTGCTGTAGCGTGTCGTGCGATACAGGCCACCCACTTGCAGGCGCCACTCGTCACAATGACCGACAACCCAACATCCTTGTGCCATGCGATACGCACATCGGGCATGCCTGAAGATGCAATAATGGAACTAAAGAAGGACACGTGGCGTTCGGAGCACCATAACTTCCTCCAACTGCCGCCTATAAATAGCAGCTATAGGACTCCAATGGGATGGGTCGGAACCCTACGAGGGCTACCAGAGTAAAGAGATTGGAGCTAGCGTATCATGCCTCAGAGGTTGTGCCGGGCGATTCTAGGTGAGCACTTCCCCATCGGGAGAGGGAGGAAATGGCTCACTTAGGGTCATCTCGGGCAGCACTGCAGGCTGATATCGGTCAACAAGGATACCTGATACAAGTGTCCGACACTTAAAGCGACACTCTAAGTCCGACATGATACCAAGCCACGATACGTACCGCCTGTCACGGCGTGTCGCCCGAGAGGGTGCCGCCCGACATGATCGTAACAGGCAAGGGCGCCCCGCGCGATACGTCTACTGGTCATGAGCGTGTCACCCGAGAGGGTGCGCCACCCGACACGAGTGTATCGGGCGAGGTTCCTGTCTGGTATTGGGCTGGAGAGTCGGCTGCTCTTTGTCCCTTTTTTGGATGATTTCTATGTTTAACATCTAAACTCTAGCTTGCACAATTGGATCACGCTTCGACTAGCTACCGAATCGTGTTTTCCCGTTGCAACATCCTCGAGAGAGGTGTTGTGGCTCTAGTGTTTGGTCCGATTTTGGAGTACGAGAGTTCCTAAAATCAGAGTTTCTTTAGTAACCTTTCCACTCTAACTTAAGCCCAGCAACCTCGAGAGGGGTGTTGATGCTTGGTTAGAGGTACCCACTTCGAGAGGAGGGGTACATGATGTTTCTGCTACCGCTTGTTCTACCAAAGTTTTCTCCTTCATACCTTACTTTAGCACTAATATTATCTCTCTATTTCCATTGCATGAAAATCCCTACAAACTGATAAATGCTTAAAACCTTATTTTTCCTCATAGCTCAATTTGGAGATAGTTTTCTTTTGTTTTATCGATCTTATCCTGTTGTTCCCTTGTGGAATTTTATCATCTCCTTTCCCTGACCGGAGTGTAACATGTCGATTCCGTGTTCTTAACACTACCACCCTTGTCCCTGTGTTTGGCCCCGTATATCTACTTTGACTCTGTAAGCAAAGTTGTGGGGGCCTAGAAGGTTTCCGGTTATAAATGTAAAAGTCCGACTACTTCAAATCCGCCTCCAATTTTAGGACGCGCGATTTAGGCCGGTCAATATACTTTTGAGAAACTGATATCAATTATAACAACAATAAGCTTTAAAGAGATCGATCATTGACAATCATAAATATGGCATGATACTCTAGATATCTACCATAGTAAATCAATATATGAGCATGCTTGATTAATTTCAAAGAGAACTAATAATTCAGAAACATACAAAGAATAATTGTTGTAAAACTATACTTGAATATTTCTTAGACTTTCTTACTTATAAGAAACTATTTAAAACTTATATTATCATGTTTTAGCTTATGCCCTGATCATATGCATTGTACTCTACATATGAAGACTCGTAGCGAACTACAATCTCACCATACAAGACTTACACTACTACAGAAAATGCTTTTTACAGCGGGAGATAGACAACAATTCTGATGATTGTGTTGTAGTTAGCATACTTAACACAACAAGTCTATTTTCATGTTGTATATTATATATTTTATACAAGACAAGTCATTTACAACATGCCAAACCTGTTGTAGTATAGGGGGATACTACAACAAGTGCTAAAGTGTTGTAATAGGTTGTAGTATCACAACATAATCAAACCTGTTGTAAAAGATATTAATTACACAACATGTTGTGACCCGTTGTAATAGTCACATGTTGTAATAGACCATCATTACACAACACAAACTGACTCGTTGTAATATGTATTAATTACACAGCATGCCTTCACTTGTTGTATTTGGTGCATGCTGTAATAGACCACGATAATACAACATATTGAAACTCATTGTTATATACCAAGATCACACAACAGACTCCAACCTATTGTTATATATTATATTTACACAATATGTTGTGACCTGTTGTAATATCCACACATAATAAATCGTTGTAAAATACCACCATGACACCACATTAAATAACTCATTGTAATATACCATTATCACACAACATGTGATGACCTGTTGTAATAGCTATATGTTGTAATAGACCATAGTCACACAACACGGTATAACCAGTTGTTACATGCCAAGATTATACAACAGACTCTGACTTGTTGTTATATAGTCAGAACCGAGCTGAACCCAATTTCTTATCAGAGAATTTTATCAGGAACATGAAATCTGATAATAATTTTTTCGTATAATATTATTATCAAATATATGTCTGAGTTCCTTTTGGGATTTATGGGAATGATACTTTTTCACTACGGGTAGATATTTTGACCCGGAATTGACCCAATCCCAATATTATATAACACCAAATATAATCTGAAAATCAGAGAATTATTTTTTATAAATTCATTATCAAATATAGGTCCAGATTTTGTTTTGAATCTAATTTTTTCAATCGGGTTTCTCAATTGAGACACTAGTCAAACAAAATCTAGTTTTAAATTTGGGACCGACTTGGGTCCGGATTTGGTCAAGATATCCGAGTTTTGAAACCCATCCTGAATCGGCCGGTTCAACTAGTTGAACCGTCACTGTAACATACCAGAATCTAGGTTCACAACCTAATTATCTCTTTTGTAGAAAACTTTTTGATTTCGTTAGAATTATATCCTTTTTAGTTGAAATAGATTAATTAAAAATATTTGGAGCTAAGAAAATATCATATTTCAAGACATCACCTTTCATATAAAAAAGTTGATTCATTACGGACGATACTTTACCATTTAACATTAATTTGGAGTAATACACATTAGATATCGAATTTTGATATCCCATTGAACAATAGATGAGTCGTTAAACTCTTTTGTAGTAATAAAATACTTATCAAAGTTTGACACTAAATAATGATGGTCCATTTTAGCAAAAAAACTTAATATTTTAAAAAAAAGTTAATATCACCTTGCTTCATTTGACTGGTCATTTAGTTCCTTAATTTTTCATTATAACTTTGACTTAATTACATTTAACTACAACTGTCATTTCGAATTAATAGGAGTGCCCCTTACACTGTGCGTCTTCCGTGTTCACGGAACGCAGAGCGTGCGGTCGTTCTTCTCCCCCTCTTCTCACAGTAGTTTCTCCCCCGCTCCCCCTTCATCTCCTTCTCCTCCTTTCCTCTTCCTTTTCGCTTCCTTTCCGCCTCCCTCCCAATTTCTATTATCCCTTCCTCCATCATCACCTATGAACCCTAGCCCCCGACCACATAAGCACCTTTCATCGGCTGTGACAAGCATCGTTCAGGAAGAGTCATCATCGCCGGGCAATGCCGCGTCCTCCTTTCCTCCACCGCCTCCTGCCAAAGATGTCCCCACTTGCTCCTCCTACGACACGGCTCTACTGACCTGGTGAGACGTCCGTGTGCGAAGACAACATGGCTGCGTCGATCCTTCGACTTTATCAGGGTGCCAGAACTGCTTCTCTAGGCTTAGCTCGAGCTCCCTTCAATCCAATTTGGTAAGCCTAAATTTCTGTTCGTTGGGGTTCTGATCCCCTTGCTGTGTCGGCAAAGGCCCTACTGAACTTGGGGGCAGTTTCTATAGTACAACCATTACAATATTGGGTATAAGAGGATGTTTTTTTGGTAGCCATAGCTATCACCTTACTTATATGATTCCTGAACACAGCATCCAGCCGCACCCTTTCATTAGCTATAAAGGTTGCATCCACGTTAACTTTTATGTAGCCCAACTGAGGAACACACCACCTGCATTTTTTATGTTCACTCTATTGATTATGTCTGGATCAGCGATATTGCGTAGATATACAAGATAAACATGGAGAGAGCAGGAGGAATGTTGGTCAGTTGAACATGTTTGATCGATAAATCCTTAATTGTAAGTTACAGATTCCATACTTATTAGAGCACCCGACGAAAAGAATTATAGCATAATGACTCTCTTTCGAAGTTGTGATAGAACTAGGTCTCTCCTACAATGATAATAATTTAGTGGGAATACTTGCATAATTGCATTTTTAATAGAAACATTTTTAATCATGTTTCATATGCAATTCTATGAAGTACAATAAACATATACTAAAGAATACAACACTATGTCCATCGCTTAAATTGCTATAACCATTGGTGCATGATAGATCAAAGATGGAACTAGGGATCTAAACTTCACTAAAAATTAGTTCCCACTGGAACTATATTTGTAATTTTCTAGGGTGCTTTGTTCTTTGCTGGCTAGGAGATGGGGGTCATGCAGACCAACGTTCCTGATGTGCAAATAGGACAAATAAGGATTCTTGAAGGATGGGATTTAGCTTTTTAAAAGAGGCCTTGATGCATTGACGATTCTATGAGAATATTGTGGATAATGTTTTATATTAGTTTTTTCCTCTATTTTTCTTTATCAAAAAATATTCTTATCTATACTTGTAGGAAAGAGTCTGGGAGGTGTTTTGATGTAATTCTAGCTTTAACATTGAATTTAATGGCCAACGTGCTGCTATAACTCTAGGGAAGAAGAAATGTCATAGTCAATGGCTTCACCAAACAACATGATGCCACAAGTCGGGGAGTAAAGAGGGATGGCAAGCTAATGACTAGAGGTATAAAGGGATAGGAGAAACTAAGGTTCCATGTGTATATATAGTATGAGTTATGGTGGTGTTTCACTAGTCAAGTAAAAGGTATGTCATCTACATGTATCAACATCATGTGACGGTACTCTTGAGTTAATTTTCAAAGTAGGAAGGAGAATATTTAAGAGTAGGAAAATGGTGTCTTCTCCATTCCATGTCAGAGTATGCAAGGGAGTATGACCATCAAAGTTTCTATTAAAATCTCACCCTTACCCATTGCTAGTTATGTACTCTATCATTTCATCTCCATATTTATCAATTTTCTTTATTTGTATCCCTTCTTTTCCTCCCTATATATATGCCCAAGCCATGTAAGTATAAACATGCATCCATGTTCTCGTTTGTTTCCTAGAATTGCAATATTAGGGCATTCTATCTTGAATATATGTGATAGACTAGATTTTCTTGGCTTTATTTCAAGGATGAAATATCTTTTAAGGTGTGTAGGTTGTGATGGAGTGGACTTTCAGAATCCTTAATTCCCAATGACAAAATGATTAATACCTTTAAGTATGTGCCATTTTTGATTAATTTGTTGGTTGATCAAGTCAGTGAGTTTTTGCACCAAAGTTGGATGGCATGTAAGTGGAGACAGGATAAACATATGATTAAAACTCCCTAAAGTTTAAGGTTCCTACAACGAGTTATTGTGGTTTGAAGTTGGTTATTTAATGCATGTATTGGATACTTTAGATATAAGTCTATTAATCTTTCTAGCCATCCACAATAGAGACATCACGCAGGCAGAACTTCCCTTGAATATGTACAATAGATGTGTAGCCACAGATTGGCTATGGGGCGTCATCATGATCTTTAGATGGTCAAATCTAATAGAGAAGGTCCCTTTTTCCTACCTTCCGTTTGAGTGGAAGACGTGGGGAGCAGTGTGAGGAGACCATCCCACACCAACACGATCACCCTTAGTGGGGCTAGAGTGGAAACCAACTCGCTCTTAACCTCGGCATGATGAGACTATTTTGGAAACCTAGAGTTGACGCATAGAGTAGAGGAAGTTCATGGGGAGGGCGAGGAACAACGGATGAAGATGAGAGGGATCAGAACAGAGCTGGTCTGCAGCTGCAACAACAATGTAAAGCCCACACCGGAGCTTCCATGGCAGATGACGACGGTGGTTCTGGAAGTCGCACCCACAAAGAACAACAAAATTCTCACAGATCTCGCAGATCGTAGTAGTGGCGAAGAGATGGATCGCTGGGGGCCTTCCTTGGCGGCGACAATCGCATAGACCCGTGAGGAAGAGGACCGTGATAGCCATCGTACGTCGGAGCAGTCCCTGGCGGCGAGGTGTCGTGGAAATAGGGGACGACCTCTTGTTGGTGTTTCAACCAAGCGGCGGCAGTCAGCGATGAAGGGAGCCGACAGTCCAGAGCAAGCCCCAAATAGGATGGATATCTTTGAAGGGATTCACTGAAGCTAATGGCGGCGCTATGATCCAAGAAGCATGGCCTTGTCTCTGCTGATCCCATGCTAGAGATCATCCTCACAGCGGCGGCCTTGCAACTGAATCCCTATTGGTCCTAACCTAGAGGATTCCGAGGAGGCATGGAGCTTGTGCGGCAAGGCTCCACGTGGGCGGCTCAAGAAGAAGAGTCTGTTGCACGCCGGAGATCCAATCATGTGAGCAGTGGCGCTCATGGAACGGATGCTGAGCGGAAACAGATTCCCGCTTGGGAAATATCGCGTGAGAAAGGGGGAAGGCCAGACCAGGTCCATCAGCTCAAACAGGCCAAAACCCCAGCAGGCCGAGCAAAGGAGCCACGCCAGCCTCATGGCCACGTGTCGGAAAACTATAGGCCCAAAAAGGTAAATATCTCACAAATTCACCAGACCTTCCAAAATTCATAGTAATTAGTACATTTATCAGAAAAATACAAACAAGATACTGATATTCTCAGAAAAATGAGTAGAACATTGTGGCACCTTTATATCAGGCTTTTGATGAACTAATATCAGTGATATAATGTAAGTTGTGAAATGCTTATTTGATGTATAATAAATAGTAAACGATGGCCTAAAATTATGAGAAAATATCAGTAAACCTATAACCATGTTTATAATACATATAAGGTCTGAGATTGTCATGTTGATGCACGAAAATATGTAATTTACTTAATATGACTAATTAGGGCTAAAAATCCTAATTAATATGCAATAAATACATACACACTCAATAAATGATGAAATTTTCAAAAAAACTTTCATATCAGTAACTGAAAGTTAATATGTAACTTTGATATCATTCTTATGCACGAAATTCATGTTATATGAAGAGCACCCTTAATACGTGTCATGTAACCCTAATATGGTTAATGAAAGTGACATAATATTAAATATGCTCACATAATAGTGTGACACATGAGTATATCCAGTTGATAAACTATAATATAGAATATAACATCAATAAGATAAATATAGGACAAGAATGCAAGTGATATGGAAATATACTAAAGAGATAAGGTAAACCCTAAAATGGATATAACTAGGGCTATGATGATGAGAACCTGATGATGATACATGATCTTGTCTTAATCAAGTTTAGCAAAGATATAGATGGCATGGATATATGTGATTAGGATATCTCTTTGGAAGGTACGCCATTACTTCTTACTTGGCTTATTATACATTATGCTTGTGTTATATGGTAGTAAAGACTTCGCATATGGTATTGATTGAAATGATTGCGGTAATAAAACTTCTTTAAAGATTTCTAAATAATATCATTATAAGTAGTTTGATAAGTTCAATGAAATATTAAAGAAGTTTCTCGTGAGTCCTTACATGTTTATGGATTGTTGAGATGCAATAATATGTTATATTTCTCATAGGACTTTTCATGAGAAGAAGCAAGTGTGCATCAAAATAATCATGCTCTTTGTAGGAGCCATTATTCTTGCTAAAAAAAGCATATCCAAGATATGAAATATAGAAAATAGTTTTCCCTATTGTGTCAATTTGGAGACATTCCATTTGGGAAAGTCATGTTTGATTTAGGGGCCACCAATAGTACCATTCATTTTGTCATTTTCTGTATACACGTATATGAGATAATAATTTCTATAGACACTAAGTTACAATCGATTGATATGTCTATAAAATATCATAAAGGCATACTAGATGATGTCCCAACAAAATATGTAAGCTTGAAATTTTGTTAGATTCTATAGTTTTAGATATAAGGAAATATCCCATCAGTCCTACCATGTTTGGATGATTGTTGTAGTTGCATCAAGATGTCTAAAATGCGTGTAAAGGGGAAATGACGTTGAGAGTGGGAGACGATTCCATGGACTTCTCTATTTATCATGGTCACACAGATTTAAGTATTTAGTGAACCTACATGTCTTATTTAGATCCATTTATTTAGTAATAAATGTGTAGTTAAGAGAAAATTCTAAAAGGTGATACGAAAGATGATGTTGACTATTCTTCCAATTGCTATTGGAAACCTTTAAACCACTACCTTCTTTGTAAATCCAACTAATTTAATAAACAAATAAAGTACAAATGAAGTTAAATAACATAATTTAACAAAGATAGATTCTAAACATATTCCTTTGGAATGAGAATGTTCCTTGTTGGAGCCCAACTCCACTTATTAAGTCATAATGAATGCTTCACTTTGATTGAGCACAAAGCAATTTTGTTGATTACAGTTCATACCTATAGAAGGGTGATAGTGCATGCCATTGACGACCTTAAAGGCATAAACACTTCCACACATAATCACTCTATCCCTTTAGAAAATAATAAAAACCTTCTGTTATGTAATAATGCATAATGAGATCCTATAGAAGGATGTAGTAAGAAAGAAGCATGAAACTTCATTATTTATCTTATTTTAAGTTGGCCCATGGGGTACTATAGTCCATGATAAAAAGGGGAGGGAACCATTGTCATGAAGGGGGTTACATGATCAACCAATCTAATCTAGAACAATTTAGTTACAGGGAGAAGGATTTGCATATGTTATTGGAAATCGGGTAATGTAACCTCAAAGATGGCACTTTGCCTTTACCCCTTATTGGTCAAATGCTGGATAGATTAGCCAATCTACTCCTACTTACGAATATATTGATGGATAGTTAGGATATTTTTGAATTATGATATTTCCCCTGAAAAGGATAATACCAAATTCATTGTCCACATGAGAATAGTAATGAACACTACCCCAACTATAAACACACAAAAATATTTTTAGCCATGAAAACAATATGGAAATTGTTAATGGACAATTTCTTCATGGATAAGTATCCATTGTATGCCTTTTTATCATTTATGAAAAATGATTATGGATATGTTCACAAATCAAGCCAATTTTAAACTATGAGAAGTGCCTTTTATGCAACGACAATGGGTACTATTGAGTCAGATTACATGGAATATGAGCATTAAAGTTGATAAAGCAAAAATAAAAATAGGAAAGAAGATGTCTATTCCTACCAATGAAATTCTGGGTGATGCCCGACGATGGCATAGTACTCATTAAGCAGATACCAATCAGTTGTTGCACGATGCCTCAATGCTCATCTGGTAAAAGGGTGCCTTTGCCTTCGAATTCTGCAGTCGCAACTCGCCATGTAGAGGCAGAAGTCCGGGGCAGGGCCTCGAGGCGTCACCATGCTGCATCTACATTGATCATAAAATTCGCTCTTTCTAACTGAAATAACTACATCTTCCCTTCTCTTCATCTCTGTGCAGGGAAGCTATCATGTCTGCTACTGCTCATTTTTTCCTGTGTTCAATCTGTCGATACTCTTCTTCAGTATCGCCTTGTCGCAGCACTACCGGTTGGGACTCAACTATTTCTCTCCACCTCAAACATTCGGCTCTTTTCTTACTTGAGAACTGCACAACCGCCAGACACTTCAAGCAAATCCTTGGGCAGATGTTCAGACTCCACCTCATCTTTGAAATGTTTCCCATGAGTAGGGTTCTCACGTACTGCGCCATCTCGCACCCAAAGAACTTGGGTACCACAATGCTTCTATTTGAGCAGTTCGGTTCTGAACCCAATCTCTACATCTATAGCACGATGATATCGGCCCTCTTGTCCTGTTTTCCTTCAGAGGCCCTCACACTCTACAAATCCATGTTGTTGTCCCATGTTTACCCAAATGAGCAAACTCTCATCTGGCTTTTCAAGGCATGCAAGTGCGAATTGCAAGGGATGTTGGTCCATGCTCATGCTGTAGTTACCAGGTGCTGGTCTCACCCTTACCTACAGAACTCACTCATCAATATGTATTCGGGTCATGGAAAGATGGGATCTGCTCTCAACGTCCTCCTACACTCTCGTCAGAGAGATACCGTGACATACAACATTTTGATCTCAGGTTATGCCAAGAATGGAAGTAGCATGGATGCTCTGAGGTTGTTCTTTGAAATGAGAGAATCTGGGCTCGAATTAGACCAGTTCACACTCACTACACTTCTCAACTGTGTCGGGAACTTAAAAAGATATCTCCAAGGGGAAGTCCGTCCACGCATGGATTGCAAGGAGAAAGCCCACTTTTGATTGGAGTGTGATATTGAGCAATTCTCTATTGGATATGTATATAAAATGTGAGGAGACGCGGATGGCACTGAACCTGTTCTCTTGTATGATACATAAAGATATGATCTCCTGGAACATAATGATAGCTGGACTGGCTAATGATGGGGACATGGACCATGCTTCTAACGTGTTCTCTCAAATGACTGAGAAGGACCTGGTGTCTTGGAATACTCTTATATCTGGCTATGCCAGTAAAGGGAACTGGATGATGACAGTGGAAGTCTTCAAAGACATGCTCCTCGATGGAATGGGACATGATAAGGTCACTGCTTTAGCTCTGGTTGGTGCTGCTTCCCAGACGGGAGTCCTGAACCAAGGAAGGTGTGTGCATGGGTTGGTTTTTAAGTTTTTGGGCAAACCAGATACTTTCTTTGCTTCAGCACTCATAGACATGTATTCTAAATGTGGTAGCATTAAAAGGTCTCTTGAAGTATTTAATAGTGTTCTTGAAAGAGATGTCACTGTGTGGACTAGCATGATATCAGGGCTTGCATTCCATGGGCAAGGTATTAAGGCTTTGGAAATGTTTGAGGTCATGCAGGATGAAAGTCTTAAACCGAATGGAGTCACATTACTTGTTGTTCTTACTACCTGTAGTCATGCGGGGCTGGTGGATCATGGTTGTATGGTTTTCCAACAAATGAGAGAGCGGTATGGCCTTGAACCTGGCATTGAGCATTATGGTTGTCTAGTTGACCTTGTTGCTCGAGCTGGAAGACTAATCGAGGCTGAAAGTCTCATCAAATCTATGTCTTTCTCTCCAAGCCCCTCTATGTGGGGGCACCCTACTGACCTCTAGCCAGGCACGGGGAAACACAAATCTTGCTATTGCTTGCTCACAGGAGCTCCATAGATTGGAACCAGATGAAGAGAGTGGATATATCTTACTTTCCAATACTTATGCGACCAGTGAGAAATGGAGCTTTTCTGACTCCCTTAGAAAGAAGATGGAATATAGAGGCCTGAAGAAGAAAGTAGGATGTAGCGTTCTTATCATTGATGTAATTTCTCATGAGTTTGTCGCATCAGACAATACCTATCACCAATATGATGAAATACAACAGATACTACGATCCCTTAACAAGTAGATCAACTCTCCTTGTGATAGCTTTGGGAACCCTATGCCATTTGTTATAGTAATCTAAGGAGATAGCTTTGCGAACCCTATCCCATTTTATTATAGTAATCTAATTTCAGACGCCAATAGTCTTAAATAAGTAGTCTCCCAAAAGTTTCTCTCTCTCTCTATGTCTCTATAGTTACTTCTTTCTCTTTTGCAGAGATATATTGGAAAAGACCAGGTTACCGACATTGGATTTTGGTTAAGCGTACTTGCATACATGTAAATTTGTATATTTTCTGGGTCGAAAGTGTATTACCCATCTTTATTAATTATTCAAACAGACAACATGAGGTTTTCTATACATGTGTATCGATCTCTAAGTAGTATCTGACTGGTCATATTAGAAACATGGTTCAGGTGATAGCACATGCATCTCCCTTAAAATCTTCTATAGAACTGGCATACGGATCGACTCTTCCAGGAATGTGTGGTTTTCTTTCCAACAACACAGTAGAATGAGCAATATTGATATGAATCTCTCCCTCGGTCTGTTGAAATCTTACAGTTCAGATGTCTTCTTACCTTGGAGATGGGTAGAATATAGCCTTGATCTCTTGGTTTTTCCCACAGGTCAGCAATTAAGGAGCAAGAGAAGTTGTTGTGGTAATTTGTTTCAGAGTCCTTTTTGCACAGCACACATCTGTCACTGTGAAACTTTGCTTTTTGTTGTAGGCTATCATGCGTGAGCAATCAACACCTACAAGTCTTCCATGCATGGTGGATGCAATTAGGTGCTTGTGTGTGATCTCCATTCCCATCTTGCCCATGAAACATGTTTTCCACAAGCAGGTATATTCTCAGGCAGTGCGTATGCTTACAGTTGGATTCCCTGTGGATTGTACTTTATCCAGCCCTCTGCAACAGATTGTATGCTTGAGGTCATCAATGCAACAAGTTATTAGTTAAAATCCATCCATTTTTCCTTGTCATACAATGGTTGAAAGTCTGCAGACATCGGAAAAACTTATTATAAGACCAGTCATATAATATCATGGTGACAATAGCGGGAGCAGCAAGACACTAAGGTTATATAATGTGCTTGGTTTCTATAATGTCTATGTAGTATTTTTTATTGCTATAAGCTACCATGATACTATCGCCAGTTGTCAAACATGAGTAGTTCCTGAGAGTTGTTTCCAAAATAGCTTTGGGGTTTGATATATATAAAAAATCTTTCGTGTGAGGCTGTAGTTTAACAAAGGTTCCTTTTGGAAGGGTGGCATTCTTCACTCTTACAAAATCCCCCTCTTGCAAGAGCAAGTTTTGCATCATCCAGTATGGCATATAAATCACGCCTTCTACAACAATAAACCATGCCTTTTTCACTCTTATAGCATTTTTTATTCTGTTTACACATACCCTTTATTAAGTTTTCTGGCTATTTATACCTTTCCATCCTCTTATTTTCTAACAAGTTCTCACAATTATTTGGATAACAAATTAATATTTATTTTGTACAGTGTCCAAAGTAGCCGAACAATACAGATTGTGGTTATTATTTGCTGAAGTATATGAAAGACATCTTTGATGTGAGAAATAGAAATATTTCTGAATGTGTAAGCTACTTAACATTATATTCTTTTAGTTTGTTCAAATGTCTAAATAAATTGAAAAAATCACAATATGTTGATATATTTGTCATATGATTGCAGTATTATTCGAAGTATATTGGTCGTTGCTTCAACCAAGAAGAAATCGATGAGGTCTGAAATGAGTGGGCGACATGTGTTCTTGAGCACACATATGATTATGCGACATGTGTGGGAGACATTTGTTCTTTAGCATAGACCAATGTGTGAAACTTTTTAGTTAGCTTTCTGTTCGATTCTAGAGTGGATACTCAGTACTTTATATTATTGAATCGTTGTATGGATGATTTAATATTAATTATATTTAGTACGAGTTTCTTTCAAGGTTTGATGGAAATTTTGTTCAACTATGTGTATGTTTGTGAAATAAAAAAGTATAATTGCATATTTATTACAATTTATTAATAATATGGTTAATTTGATCAATACAATTGGTTCGATATATGACCTATCAAACTCTAATCAAAGACAACAGTTAATGATATGTTTTAAAATGTATGATTCTACAAAAAACAACACATGTTATGTTATCCACACCTATTACAACAGGTTTGTCAGGAAAAAATACACCTATTACAATAGGTGTTTCTAGTGAACTACAACATGCATAACCTTTTTATAAATTGTGTATATTACAACAGACACACACCATGTTGTCTAAACTATCCTATTACAACGGTTAAATGTATGGAAAGACAACATACTCCAACTGTTGCATAAACATGTATATTACAATAGGTGCACTGCATGTTGTAATAGACCTACCTATTACAATGGGTGTGTTTAGTGAAAGACAACATGCTTCGACTGTTGTATAATATATATTACAACGGGTGAACTGCATGTTGTAAAAAATACCCCTATTACAACGGGTGTGTTTAGCGAAAGACAACGTTGTTCAACTGTTGTATAATATATATTACAACAGGTGCACCACATGTTGTGTAAAATACCCATATTACAACATGGCATTCCTTAAAAGACGACATGTTTCAACTGTTGTATAAAATACATCTATTACAACATGCGATCACATGTTGTGTAAAGCACCCCCATAAGACCACGCGATCTAATACAACGGTTAACACATGGTGTAAATTGAGAAAAGGAACTGTTGTAAAAAGCATTTTCTGTAGTAGTGTTAGCTGACACACCCGGGAATGTTAAGCCTGACTATGTCGCTGGTCTGCAATAGGAAAATGGCTCTCTGGCCTCAGCACACCTATTATGATGTAAAAACTAGACTCCTCCTCTAACCTGAGCACACAGGAAAAGAGTCAAGCCACCTATTGGCTTTTTTGTACTCTAGTGCCACCAGGATCTCTGGTTGATGTTGGATACTACATAATGTATTTTTAAGGAGACTTCTACTAGGGCTTCGTCTCCCATACCACTTGTTAGTACATTCCATCCCCCATATACTGGACACTGCCAGGGTTAGGTTGTTTCATCCCTACGACACAGACCTCTCATAGGGAATCTACGGTGTTCAGGGCCCCTAAGTCTATTATTTTATTATTCTTGGAATGCTCTTACTATATTGTATTTTTTCCTACTTTTACTTGACTCTGGTATCTCTGTGGTATCGCGTCTATTTATTTGAAATTTTATAATACAACATGTATATCATTCTAAACTTGGCAAAGATTTATATTCAAAACACTGTGATATTCTGTGTAATCATCATACTATACATACAGGAAGACTAAAATTCTTAACTAAATAGAATACATGTCCATTTGGCACTTATACACTAGAATCAAGAAATTGAACTTCTTAATACACTGATGAGATTTAATTACTTGACATATGAATAATCATCATCTGCACTTGTAAACTATTTGTACTTCCTTGGAAAACGTGCACCTCATCCCAAATCTTGAGTTGTGCATCAAATAACATATCTTAGTTTTGCTTTGTAAACCATTCATTTCATAGACCATCTAATAACATTTACCACAATTGAACTGTTAAGCATCACCACATCTCATACTGAGAACATGGTAATCACAATGCTTAATTCATTGAACACCCTATCCTTAGGGTTTCATTTACCTCATTCACTTATCACATGGCTCTCATAAGGATTTCATGCGACATAAACATTCACTAAGTAAAGACTACGATCAACAAATCATATAAAATCAATATATCTATGAAACCTTGGAATTGAGCTGAATTTGGGTTTACATGCCATTCACTAAGATAACACACATCAATAATAAAATTTAATAAATAAAGTCTATCATGTCAAGAAAATCCGTTCAAATGAATTTCATGATATCTTTTCACCAATATCCAACTTTTCTCGCATCTAGGGTTTAACCCTCTTTACTTAGGTATCAAACAAACATTATTCACCTTAAATGAAATCCAAGATAGTATCTAACATATATGTATTATGAATTCAGATAAACAATCATTCATAACCAAGGGGATCCAGATAAACAACTTTCTCTATTTAATTATATAGTAATTTTAGGCATAGACAAATTTCCTATATTTTAGTTTACTCTTATAACCTCTATGAATACTTAGGTAATTCTCATTAGGATGTATTGTATACATTTCTAATATGATTTTATAATCTAAAATTCATCCAAACAGTGGAAGATTCCATTTCATATCATTTTGCAACAACTTAGATCAAACAGACAATTTAGGGTTTGTAGTCGCATACTAAGAAATTAAAGATCATGGATGATTTAACCAATTTTTGTGCAATATACTATTTAAAGGAAGTTCCCACTCACCCTAAGGTATGAAAACACCTAAAAAATGCAGCTCATCCCTTAAATTCTCGATCTCATATCAAATCCCTAACAATTCACTCAATTCTTCTTCCTTTGAAATCAGAAACCCTAAAAATGAGGGATTATGATGAAAGAGTGAGAAAAGTACTTGATTTGATATGATTTTGAATCCAATCAGGGGAGGGACAAAATCTTAACATCTGAGAGAAGATTCACCATGAAACTATATCCAAATAAGCTAAACTTACACGATTTCATCATTCCTCGAACCGCAAAACCCTAGGTCAGCATCTCATCACTTTTTCCTCTCAAACCCTAACTCTCCCTTTCTCTCTCTAGGATTTTGTTTCTCTTTATTGAATCATGAATTATGAGAGCTCCTTGTGTGTTAGGTTGACCATATAGAGAAATTGAGCTGCTTGGGTCAATTGTACATTGACCCCTCACTATACTTTCTCTTATTTCAGTTGAATTTTCTATCATAAAAATATTACTGTAATTTTTCTACTGATAAGGTCTAATTGCATCCAAAAATTATGAAAATTTTACATGTTATTTATGATTGAGTTTCAGATCTCTAATTGAAATTTTAGATCATTTGGATTTAACAATATATAAATAAAAATAAAATACTACACTACTAAAAAGCACTCTGTCAGCATTTTGGTCGAAGTATAGTTCGACTAAGAACCACATTTAAAGAACACTAAAATATTCTAAATTTTTTCTCCAATATGAATGATTGAGTTGTCCATATTATATCAAAAATTAAATTAAATAAAAAATTTGTAGAAAATATGAAAAATGATTTACCACACTACTATCCTGATCACATTCCATATTCATGTACTATCAAAACCCTAATTTTTTCCGATTAGGGTTTACATTTCTCAAACCCTAATTTTTGCCGATTAGGGTTTACATTTCTCAAACCCTAATTCTTCAAACTAAAATCATAGTTTTAGTTTCTTCTTATGTTTGAAACATCACAATTTATCTACTATCATTAATCAAGTCTAAACGATGTTCAATCTAATCAAGCATGTAATCATTCAGGTAAACCCTAGTTTACCAATTAAGCACAAACGTGGTCATTACAAAAGGGGTGGGGAAGATGAAATGGAATGAGAGATTTGCAAGCACAAGGAAGTATCTCTCTTACAACTGACCAAACTCTCTCATAATCACAAAACGCTTTGTAAATGAGATAGAGAAAGGGGCTCAAGGAATTGGAACACACTCAACTATAGCATGGAATTAGAATAGCATGAATGAGAAAACTTGGAATGAACTCTAAGGGGTCCTATTTATAGATGGGGATGTTCCCTTGAGTGTTGGATCACTTAAGGGAGAAATATAGCCATTTTCCAACTTATAACGGATCCGTTCTCGGTCAAAACAACTCTCCAACGGTTATAATCACTTTGTCTGTATTTTTCACAAAATACATTCGGTCAAGTTTTGATAAAGATAACTCAACCGATCCACTAAGAGGCAAAGCCATTTTCAAACTATCAGTCGAGTTTGTTTTGGGAAACTCAACTAATGAGCTAAAATCAGTTTTTCTCAGTGAATCGGTCGGTCGAGTTCTATGAGTGTGCAACTCGACTGATTGGTCTCTTCTGAAAATCCATCACTGGATCATTCGAGTTTCCAACTCAACCGATAAACACCATATGACCAATTTTTGAAATTGACTTTTGAGTGATCAAACATTGGAATTTAGTGTCCCTAATTTTTTCTCATCTTAATTACAAGTCATATCATCAATACAAGTGATTACAAAAATCATCTATCGTCATTTGGAGTGATTTCCCAAATTGCACACTTACATTGCTTTTGACTTGAACTTGAACAATCTAGGACTTGTGTAATTTGATCCTTTTCATGTACCTAAAGCCTGAAATCAATCTTGAACACACATATTAGGTACATAGGAATGGAATGGTTAAGTCATTAACAAAATTTGGGCAATGTTTAACTCTCAAGTCAATAGATGATGATGCTGAACCTAGAGTTACCCTTTCTTCAAATATTGATACAATTGTTGTCCCCGCATACCTTGCCAATTAACATGAACACCATACATTTTGATGTTAATCCTACTGCAAATGAAGTTATACTCCACTCCTATCTAGATTTACATAAATAACACTATCCTTATAACCTAGACACTACGATTGATATTTTTGTTTGTCAAACCCTCTATTTTCATGAAAACTTGGGCAAGAAACACACATTTATCATGGTAAGATGAAGGTTTCACTTTACAAAACTTGAAGTTAGATGAAAAACTCTGATCATATACTAGTTTTTTTATACAAAGATGGCCCAAATTCTTCTCTTTAATCCTTGAACTGATAATTAATATGCTCTGTTGGTAGATCCATGACATGAACATATTGTTGTTAAAGAATTAAACTTGTCTTTCTATTATGAATGGAGGGTTTAAGAGAATAGGAGGTCTACATATATGGAAGATGCTCTCTGAGACACATATACTCCATATCCTTATAGATTACAATCTATTTGTATTAGTCAAGTTAAATTACATCATGTTCTGTGATGTTTATATATAGGTCTTTTCATAATATTTTGGGGAGTTTCAATCATGTTATTACAAGGATACTCCTATGTAATCCTATGCAATGATGTTATAAGCTTGATGTCTACTCTTTATGGGTAGATTCAATAAAGGTAACAACCTATTCAGAAAAGGAAAAAAAACTAACAAGTGAAATGCATGTCCCCTTTACCCATTGTTTAACATAAAACGGCTGGAGTGTCGTCTAGTTTTGCATGTCGAATATAGACGTCTTTTATATAAGATTCATCCTATGGAAATTTGGTAGGATCCATTAAGATTGTGTTACAGTATACAAGTGGCATTTCTCTCTCTTCATTTTTTTAGGGGGTTGAGTTTTAAAGAGAAGTGAGAAGGATATAATGGATTGTCATAAGTTGTCCTATAAGATTAATATAGGACTCAGTCCTATAATATCGATAGGGGTGAGCATTCGGATGGGTTATTTCAGGATTTGTATGCGCAATCCGAAACTCACATTTTAAAATGGGTTGTGGGCCGGGTTTGGACTTGATAAAAATAAAAAATGTTATAAGAATGTTGGGTTTTGGGCTTAGTTCGGCTTTGCCCATAGAACATAATATGAGCACACTAAATTTTGCTAGGTCTAACTTGCTAACATGAAAACTAAATTAATATGATATATACTTTGTGATCAACCTTAAAAAAATATATATACTTTGTGATCTATGGAATTGAATATGTATACCTTAGTTGTATGATCTCCTATGGAAATGAAATGGATATTGATAGAGAAACAAATCATTTTTTCGTACATGTGCATGTATGAGACTTAAAAAAGCAGTGAAATCTACAATGTTGTGGCTTTTTGCCTCCTCATTCCATTTGAATATATAATGAAATGGGTGTTGGAAGGGCAAGAGATCAGTTGTCTCCTACATGAGGAATATGAGAAAAAAAAGAGCAGAATCTACTATGTAGTGAGGTTGTTGCTTCTTTATTTTCCTTTAATAAGCTGATGACATGACTTTTTAGAGTGTTATATACGTTGTAAATCTAAATATGGATATCATTTTTTATTCAATTGTTAATATATACATAACCATAAATTGTTCAATTTAAATGACTCAGTTGGATCAAAACAATAAAGTACGTCTATCGTTGTCAATAATATATGTTATTAGTATCAGTTCACTAATCATGTTGATTGATTACGGATTATCCATGTCACTATTAGTTGGATACATACTACATATTGCAACAAGAAATCTGTGTACTTTTCTTTTAGAACAAATACAGTTGTATACTTACACAATGTAGATAAAATTTAATCAGGACATTCGGGTTTTTGGACCTAGGTTTACCTCAACTCGGACTTAGTCCTAATAAAATATCAGTTTAAATTTTAGATCCAGCTCAGCCATATTATAAATCAGATTCAAATCTGGATCGGGTTAAGTGGACTGAGTCACGGGTCGGTTTGGCTGGGCCAACCCGATGCTCATACCTAACTACCGGCTACCTTCGAATATAGCTTGAGTTTGTTGGTCATCATGGAGCTCATCCCATATGCCTTTGGTACAGACCCAAGACAAAAGCTCCTGCTGTTGCAACAGCCAGTCCATACTGTCCACTGATGGCGAGGGCACATCTTCGCCGTCCATCAACTTCCTTTCCATGTTGTCCGGCAGTGCGTTATCCTTCTTCAACGCTTTGGTTAGTTGTAAATCGAAAACATCATCATCGACATCGCTTTCCTCTTCGTTCTCCCTTTTCCGGGAGACTTTGGATTTGGAAACTTAACCGATGGACTGTGTCGGAGGAGTGACGTTCAGCCTGTTGTCGTCGGCATCGTTGCTGTTGATGTATTCGTTAGGGAAATTCAGTATTGCCTTACTACCACGAAGCTTAAACGCTGCGTGGTCGTAAGCCCTAGCCGCTACGACTGGTGTGTCAGATGTGCCGAGCCATATCCTGGATCGCCTCCTCTTCGGATCTCGGATCTCCTCAGCGAACTTCCCCCATCGGCGAAGTCGTACCCCTCTATATCTCCAGCCGTCATACTGCACTGCTGCTTGGTTAGGCTGCCTTGCATAGGTCTCGAAGTCATCAGTGTCTCCGCCAAATGAGAGCATTAGCGCCCTTCCGGCTGTTTGGGGCAAACCGTAGTCATAAAATTCAGGTTTAGCAGGCAACTCGGGAGTAAAGAACAGAACTTGCCCGTTCGTGTGAGGCAGCACCGGTGGTCGAGTAATAGGTTCCACATCCGAGCCGCCGCCGTCCAGTAGTAGTTCTCTGACGTAGTTTGTTATGAATTGAAAGAGAGAATACAACGAGTATGCGGAATATAGAGAACGATTGCACACCTAAAAAATACAAGATTTACGTGGTGCAGTTAAGATGACCTACATCTACGGGAGGGGTGAGATTTCTACTATTTCAGAAAAAAGATTATAGAACACACCCTTTACGAAGAATCATTAGAGGAAATATGTTCATAGTCGACAAGTATAGGTGTGGACTATGCTTCATAATCCATGGTTTTAACCGTGGACTAAAATACAACCGTGAACTATTACCGTAGATTAAGTATCGGTAGACTATTCCTCATACTCCACGGTTAAAGCCGTGGATCTATAAATACCAGAGGACTATTTTTATTTCTGTATTTTAATTAAAAGTTTCATAGTCCACTATGAAAACCGTGGACTGTATGCATTTAGTATTTTAGTTTTAAACATTGCAGCCTTAGTTTATTGATAATAAATTTTAGAGAAATAAAAAAGTTCAGCTACCGATCAAAGCATATTGTAAACCTCCAACTAGTGGATATTGTATGATGTAATTTATGAAATTATTCTAATGCTCATCCATACAAAACTCATGTTAGATCATGCACTCTATATCAATTAACAATCACATTTTTTCTATAAAAAAATTATATAAAATACAATTTGTTGAATACAATAAGGAAATAAAATGGTTCAATTTCTCATTACAATTTCATAAGCACAACACTGCAAGTTGTGTCCTTTCAAAACACTCAACTTTCTTCGTCTAAAATATTGTATTAAGTACAACATGTTACAAGGTTCACAACCACACTAGACACAAAGTCCCACAATTAGGATCCATAGCTTATGCCACATGACATTTTGATCTCAGTCAAATTTTACTTATATTATTGCGACGATCATTCTTGATGATGTCTCCAAACAAAATTTGTCATCCTGTAATAAATAGAATATCTCAATTGGTCATAACCATAATGTATGTAAACACTAATACAAGACCTTTATAAGAAAAAACAAAATAATTTCATCATTAATAAAATAACCTCATAGGTTTTGCCTATCTTGCTAAGACCTGCATAATAAGCTCAAGGATGTATGAAAAGGTACTATAAGATGCCAAATTTGCCATTTGATAAAGGTGGTTTGACCTTCCCTAGATACTTAGGTTTAGATTCCTTGGGAAGCGCCTTGCATTAGTCAGTGTTAGTGATTACCTGAAGAGAGTTATCCAAATGGTTTTGCTCCTTTAGGTTGGCCTCAATGTAAGCCATATTGTTTCCTGTGTCACTGGAAAAAAGACATACACATGGATTCAAAATAAAATTTTAATATAATTACAACAATCACATACATATACATATGCATATACACCATTGTGCAAATATATGGTAAAAGTCATACCTTTGGTAATTTACGTCGGTGAAGAGTGGCACACGTAGTCCAGTAGACGCCATAGATGGACGGGTGAGGAGTTGGGGGTGAGTAGTTGGAACAAGTATTCAAGCACTCTGTCCCCTAATAATAAAAAGAATATGATAACTATTAATAGTCCAAGAGAGTATCCATTATGAACATACAATCATATGCATGTCGATTACCAATGAAGAATCTCTTCCTTCATTCTCCAATCGTCTATCAACCAAACGATTTGCGGCTCACACATTATGTCTAGGATTACTGATTTACTGCTCAGGGTAATTGACAAGTACGAGTTTGTTCCCAAGTGTCTCCTTGATTTACCACCATTCTAAACATTCAACCTCCACCACACGCCGAGAACATGAACACATGATCCTTTTTCGATATCATATATGAATAATTTACTTTTAATATTATTCCACATCCATCCCAAAAGTAAAAAGTTGGATGGATGTGTTGATTAAAAAATATTAGGTTATATTAGGTTTGTATCAACACATTTGAGTTACTAAATTTATTGGTTGCCAACCAAATAGAGGGACAATAATCACATGAGACTCGACATTGTAACAATCCCAAATTTCTTGAGTAAAATATATATTAACTTCATTGTTAACATCCCTTTTCATATAGCCATCATCACAGAAAATAATATCTTGAAAGGGGGTGCCAATTAAAGCTTTAGAGTAGAATACCTCTTCGCTCGATGATATATATTGTAATGAAAAATCTAATGGTCTCTTGATCTATGGCGCATAAGCAACGATCTGCTAATGCCCAATTTTGAGGGCCGTTGTAGCAAATTACACTTCCGTCAAGCATTCTGACATTTCATGTGAATATCCCTATCTTGATTGATGATCTGTACAACAATAACATGTATCCGTAATCAATAATATAAAACACGTGTTAGATATATGGTGATAACACAAAGAGTAACCAGTTATGTCCAATTGACTACAAGTCTATAAGGATGTACAAAGGTCTACCTTAAATGTCCATATTCGAACATATTTGGATAACAATGCATGTGTGCCACATGCAACAAAGTGCATAATTAGAAGAATGTTTATAATCGATGTAGTTTAGTGTGATCGCACTTGTTGGTTTGTGGGTGTGTTTGTGTTGAGGTGGTTGGTGATTTGAGGGAAAGGGTCCATTATTGTATGTTATAAATTATGTTTGTTCGTATGAAGATGAGAGTACCTATTTTGGATGCATGATTTCGAAATAAAGATAATCAAAACCTCCATAATTTCTGGGCATTAGGCATACATATGATTTCCTGTATGTACAAAAAAATAACAAAGCAATGTAACTAATTTTAAAGTATGTTACAAAAACTTATACATATTGATATGCAAAAATTAAAGCAATTGTATTGGCTCTTAGCTTTTGGGAATAATAATATAGAAATCTTACTTTGTTTTGTTATGTTAAAATGCGACCAGGCCACCATGATACTATTTTAGGCTTGTTTAACCATACTCTGTCAGGATTTGAGCAACTGTTGTGATATGTAGACAACATAGGTAAATATAGATGATGAGTGTGGCCGACGTATATGTCCAGATATCATTGTTGTCTAATAAAGGAGTAGGCACAAGTGCTTCGAAGGACCGACCAAAAGCAGAACCGGTGAATAGGCAAATGATCCACCATAGCGAGAGTAGCTACCTTCAGGGGATGGGTCAGAACAGATGGTTGCAAGATTGTCTTTTTTTGGTAATGAGATCACCGAGAGGGTCAAGAAGGAAACTTGGGAGAAAAGAAAAACTTTTAAAGCACGAAACTTTGGGTGGAGAAGATTAAAGGGGGAAAAGGTTACCGTCATAGCTCCTAAAGCTGCTAGTGCAGAATAAGATCGAGCCGCTCATAGAGGTTGCGTGCCGCCTGACAGGCTCTCGCTGGTTTCACGGTGCTACCAGCTCGAGGATTCTGGATGAAGGAGGGGGTCGAAAGTGTGAGGGGCCGGAAGTGATGCCGACGAGGCCTTCTCTGGGGCACTTCACGCTGACATAGATTGTGAGTCTCGTCCTCTGCAAACGAAATAGGAAAACAAAAGCAGGGAGAGGCGGCGCCTAGGGTAACAAAAAGTCTGAGAAACCAAAGGATGCGCTATCAGTTGTTTAGCGGAAAAAGAAGGCGGGCATTTGAAGGGAATTAGCCGGAAGAATATTAACCGTGGACTACTAACTACAAAGATGAAATTTGAAAAGTCGTGGACTCGTGAGGAAAAATAACCATGGTCTTATGTTACGACCGTGGTCTAACCCACATCGTGCTCTAGTGAATACAGGATGATAAGATGACATACATCCACGGGAAGGGACGAGATTTTTACTATTTAAAAAAAAAACGTTACAGAGCACACCATGTACGAAGAATACAAGATGATTTTAGAACCTAACATGGACGTACATATATATAGATGTAGCTGATCCAAGCCCCCCCCCCCCCCACGAAAGCCATGGATATCCTCAATAGGATACTCGGGTTTGATCAGGCAAAGAGAACAATATATAGGCCAGACGGCAAAATCTGGATGAGCTAGCTACTGCGTAGCAGATGAGTTGTTTGAACTGGATAGGATTCATACCCGAAAGACAAGGCCAAGCGAGGTTTGTGGTAATGTATTAAAGAAAGTCCTGGTCGCCCTGTAGTGTAGAGTGAAGGACTTATATAGGATGGCCTTGATAATATAAGTCAACTGCATTCGATGGTAAGGGAACCCAAAAAATTATAATCCGGAACTTCACCTTCAATTTCGGAAGAGTTGGTGGGATCGAATTGACACTGCGTACCTGAAGGAATTAAAAAAGCATTGCGAATCTGAGGAATTAGTCTTCAATTTCCTAAGCCAGTACTACACTGACTGTCGTATTCAATGGCAAATAGACCTTGTCCTCTAAGCTACAATGGGAATAGAGAATAGTTATGTGACGACCAAACGACAAGTAAGAGAATCGGTCTACGTAGTTGAGAATGGTATGAGTTACGTTATACAATGCATGGCGTAAACGGGCCATCTAGGCACTATCTTGAAGGTACCCGTTTTTCTAAACAATGATAGGGGTTAGTATAACCACACTGAGATCACTCTGCTTCATACCAACATGGCCTTCCGTCCCGCAAGCTGACATATTTGTATCAATCGCACAAAACTCTCACGGAGAAAACAAACTAATCTAGGGTTTGATAGCAACCAACTGCGGAACCGATACCCTTTTCCAATAGGAAATATTTATAACAACAACTAAAAGCTCTATTTCATATGTATATGGACCTTTCTTCTCACAACGAAAAAAAGTACAAAACACAAAGTCCAATTTTTTTTTTTTTTTTGAAAATAGGTAAATATATTGCCAAAGGAACCTGTACAAAGCAGGACCAAACCTACAAAACGTATACAAGGGGTTGTTAACAACAAAAGCCCCAGTATCTATTGGCTTGCTCAGACAGGCCTGACGCTAAGCCCTTCCTACATTTAATTGAAAATAACAAGATGCTAGCTATCTTCCTAATGATTTATTACTCACTACATTTCCTTCTGATGTGGTTTCTGTTGTTTCTCTCCTCCTAGACATAGTAGCACACACCTGTGAGGTAGATCCCACCAATAGCCAGCTTGTGTTTACCGTTGAGTAAGGGAATAAGCTTGGTAATCAACCCATTAACATTATCATCAAACAGTTGACCCCATCCACACCTGAGGCTGACAATAGCCCATATCCTTCTAAAGAAGCTAGACGTACCAAAAATGTGATTGTGACTTTCCTCTTCTCTATTACAGAGAACACACCTCGTCTCCCCCTGCAACCCCCAGCGGGCCAGCCTATCCCAGGTCGACAACCTATTAATGATAGCTTTATAGGTGGTAGTGCTCCACTTCGGTATGTGGCAGTGGTTCCACAACAGCTTGTACCAGCCAACATCATCACCATCATAGATGTTGATCCATGGTGTCGCCATCAGATTGGCAAGATAAGCAATAACATTAACATCAACACAATACGAGTTCTGAATTTCCTCCCAGCTTCTGCACATATTCCTCTAGATTCTAGAGGAATTGTTGTGGAACCCCTGTTGTAGCCCTCTGTATCTTTTAGTCATCCATTGAGTCTAGATGTTATCCCTTTCTCTGAGAAATTTGTCAGTTCTTTTACCATAACTTTCTTTGACTAACGTCATGGGGGAGGTTAAGTTCAACCCTCCTTTACAGTAAGGTTTTGCAATGTCGTCCCAAGCAATGTCGTGACTACCGCCGTGCTATATGAAGTTCGCCATCAGCTTTCTCATATTGTCCGCAGTGGGCAGGGGAATATCGCACACTTCACACCAAAATCTCACCATTGCTTGGAGCACAAGCCTCGTGAGGAGTAGCCGGCCAGCCATAGGCAAACCTGGATGTATAATAAAGGTTATGAAGAAATAGAACAATGATATGTTCATCATACTTAGGGACTACAATTAGAATGTATATATACTACATCCCTATTGTGCCAAAGGGGACCAGAAGAAAGTAGAAGTTTTGATTTCATAAACAATTTTTGACTTTTGTTTACAAAAAATCGATTTTCACTTCTCCATTCTCTTTGTCTGAGTCTAATCTAAATTCAATAAGTCGAAGAATATTTCGAGTCAAGGAAACTACATTAATAAATACATTATTAAAACACGAGATGAACCACTCCAATACGGTCAAGTTTTCGTCCCGAAGAAACATACGTATGAAACCCAGTTGTTTTCTCGTCTGACAAAAAATCACCCAATTTTTAGATAATTGGCCCAATCATCTTAGGATATCCATCGATTAATACCATTTCCAAAGTTGGGATCAAAACATGAAAATGAAAACGAGAGTACAGTCTTTTTTTTTGGTCGGTCAAAAAGCGTGTTACTATAAAACCAAAAACTTTGGGCACTGAGTACCCCCATTACATCACACAGAGCAAGAAGCTCGACCAAGGATCATATACCCCACACAGAGGGTATTACACTGGACATAGATATAGCAGCCAAAGAGAAGAACATCAAACTAATAAGACTAAGACCAGACAATCCTACCAGGAGAACTATCTACTACAACCTGTAGATACATGCAATAAGCCCACCCACAAAAAGCAGCAACAAATTACAATTGGATATCCACCGGGTAACCCTGCCAAGAACAACATCACTAGCTTCAGGTCTTCTCAGAGCACTAGAACCATCGCATTCCGCCAACAGAGAGCTGCGAGCCTAAGAGGTTAAAAACAATCCATTCATTCTTAGCACGGTACCAACTATCTAATAGATGCACCCACAATGTGTGGTCCTATGCCAACAATTAGTGGATTCAACAACCACCTGAAACCACGCAAACAACCTATTGATGTCCTACAAAAGGAACAGCAGCCACCCTCACAGAGAGGTTGCTCTTCAACACCAAAAGGGTGTTCCTACCCCCAACAGGGAAAGGGAGATCAGGATGAAGGATCCGACCCCAGCAACTCCTTGTTGTTGGCTTTACCAAGAGCCTGCAATACCCTGCGATCTCAGCAACACGCAACACATATCCAAAGGAGAGAAGGAGAGTCTGCCCCCCCTTGAACCCATCCCTACGAGATGCTCCTGCTTACATAGAAGCACTGCATCGAACACCTAGAAGGTGTTCAACCACTCATCTGCAAAGAACACACACGCCAAACAAACACCAGATCCTCGAAGATCCTGTTGCCCCATAGGAGCAAAACCCCGAGCACCTGATGCTCTCAACCACACCATCTTCAAGCATACAAAGTTTGGCACCAGAGAGAACCTCCAAGCACCAGTAGGTGTCCGTGATGGAGTGGCCACTCCACCAAACAAGTCTCACCAGCGTGGAGGCCTACAACGCCGTATTCGCGAAGGTAGAGACCTGTGATCTTGTGGCTAATCATCACCCGGACGACCTGGAGCACAGGCCCGCGAGGCTTACCAGGGCTCGATGGAGGCAACCTAGAAGGGAGACCAAAGCACCCCTCAGCTCCGTGAACCAGAGTCGCAGATGGGGCGTCACCGGGAGAACGCCCTCGCATAACAGATCAGACCACTCGTCGAGAAATCCAACCGCCATCAAAACATGATCGACAATCAGTCGAATCCAAGGAAGAACAACACCTCAACCACTGGAACGAGAAGATGCTAGAGACATAGGTGGCGTAGAGACCGCCTAGGATCACAGTGCGGAGCAACAACACAAGATCCAAAACACGACCGGGACCGGTTCCTATCTCTCCATCTCGCATGAATGGAGAGACTCGACAGGGTCGAAACACCACTCTGTCAGTCTGGGATTGGAAGCTTGCGGCGCATCCAACTGCTATGATACAGGGCGCGAGAGGGACCTCAAAGGACTCACGGATACGCCGGCTCCACGATCTCCAGAGAAAAACACCTTCGGGATCTACAGACCGTGGTTGAAGGCCAGGGGGAGGCAGGCTCTAGGGAGGCACACCCCTCCCCCCAGCGGTGGCCGCCAGGGTAGATGCTAGAGAGAAGGCGGAGATAAACCCTAGAGAGAGAGCCCTTCCCTCGTGTTTTCACTTTTTTATGAGAGTACAATCTTGCATGAGAAAGACATTTATTCTAATTTTTAAAATTAGGCAAAATATTGGTTCAAGTCACATGAAAGTTAATCTAGATTATTTAATTGATATAGATAACCGGTGGTCGAGTAATAGGTTCCACATCCGAGCCGCCGCCGTCCAGTAGTAGTTCTCTGACGTAGTTTGTTATTAATTGAAAGAGAGAATACAACGAGTATGAGGAATATAGAGAACGATTGCACACCTAAAAAATACAGGATTTACATGGTGCAGTCAAGATGACCTACATCTACGGGAGGGGGTGAGATTTCTACTATTTTAGAAAAAAGATTATAGAACACACCCTTTACGAAAAATCATTAGAGGAAATATGTTCATAGTCGACAAGTATAGGTGTGGACTATGCTTCATAATCCATGGTTTTAACTGTGGACTAAAATACAACCGTGAACTATTACCGTAGATTAAGTATTGGTAGACTATTCCTCATACTCCACGGTTAAAGCTGTGGATCTATAAATACCAGTGGACTATTTTCATTTCTGTATTTTAATTAAAAGTTTCATAGTCCACTATGAAAACCATGGACTGTATGCATTTAGTATTTTAGTTTTAAACATTGCAGCCTTAGTTTATTGATAATAAATTTTAGAGAAATAAAAAAGTTCAGCTACCAATCAAAGCATATTGTAAACCTCCAACTAGTGGATATTGTATGAAGTAATTTATGAAATTATTCGAATGCTCATCCATACAAAACTCATGTTAGATCATGCACTCTATATCAATTAACAATCACATTTTTTCTATAAAAAAATTATATAAAATACAATTTGTTGAATACAATAAGGAAATAAAATGGTTCAATTTCTCATTACAATTTCATAAGCACATCACTGCAAGTTGTGTCCTTTCAAAACACTCAACTTTCTTCGTCTAAAATATTGTATTAAGTACAACATGTTACAAGGTTCACAACCACACTAGACACAAAGTCCCACAATTAGGATCCATAGCTTATGCCACATGACATTTTGATCTCATTCAAATTTTACTTATATTATTGTGACAATCATTCTTGATGATGTCTCCAAACAAAATTTTTCATCCAGTAAGAAATAAAATATCTCAATTGGTCATAACCATAATGTATGTAAACACTAATACAAGACCTTTATAAGAAAAAACAAAATAATTTCATCATTAATAAAATAACCTCATAGGTTTTGCCTATCTTGCTAAGACCTGCATAATAAGCTCAAGGATGTATGAAAAGGTACTATAAGATGCCAAATTTGCCATTTGATAAAGGTGGTTTGACCTTCCCTAGATACTTAGGTTTAGATTCCTTGGGAAGCGCCTTGCATTAGTCAGTGTTAGTGATTACCTGAAGAGAGTTATCCAAATGGTTTTGCTCCTTTAGGTTGGCCTCAATGTAAGCCATATTGTTTCCTGTGTCACTGGAAAAAAGACATACACATGGATTCAAAATAAAATTTTAATATAATTACAACAATCACATACATATACATATGCATATACACCATTGTGCAAATATATGGTAAAAGTCATACCTTTGGTAATTTATGTCGGTGAAGAGTGGCACACGTAGTCCAGTAGACGCCATAGATGGACGGGTGAGGAGTTGGGGGTGAGTAGTTGGAACAAGTAGTCAAGCACTCTGTCCCCTAATAATAAAAAGAATATGATAATTGTTAATAGTCCAAGAGAGTATCCATTATGAACATACAATCATATGGCATGTTGATTATCAATGAAGAATCTCTTCCTTCATTCTCCAATCGTCTATCAACCAAACAATTTGCGGCTCACACATTATGTCTAGGATTACTGATTTACTGCTCAGGATAATTGACAAGTACAAGTTTGTTCCCAAGTGTCTCCTTGATTTACCACCATTCTAAACATTCAACCTCCACCACACGCCTAGAACATGAACACATGATCCTTTTTCGATATCATATATGAATAATTTACTTTTAATATTATTCCACATCCATCCCAAAAGAAAAAAGTTGGATGGATGTGTTTATTCAAAAATATTAGGTTATATTAGGTTTGTATCAACACATTTGAGTTACTAAATTTATTGGTTGCCAACCAAATAGAGGGACAATAATCACATGAGACTCGACATTGTAACAATCCCAAATTTCTTGAGTAAAATATATATTAACTTCATTGTTAACATCCCTTTTCATATAGCCATCATCACAGAAAATAATATCTTGAAAGGGGGTACCAATTAAAGCTTTAGAGTAGAATACCTCTTCGCTCGATGATATATGTTGTAATGAAAAATCTAATGGTCTCTTGATCTATGGCACATAAGCAACGATCTGCTAATGCCCAATTTTGAGGGCCGTTGTAGCAAATTACACTTCCGTCAAGCATTCAGACATCTCGTGTGAATATCCCTATCTGGATTGATGCTCTGTACAACAATAACATGTATCCGTAATCATTAATATAAAACACATGTTAGATATATGGTAGCAACACAAAGAGTAACCAGTTATAGTTAACTTTTAAGTATCCAATTGACTACAAGCCTATAAGGATGTACAAAGGTCTACCTTAAATGTCCATATTCGAACATATTTGGATAACAATGCATGTGTGCCACATGCAACAAAGTGCATAATTAGAAGAATGTTTATAATCGATGTAGTTTAGTGTGATCGCACTTGTTGGTTTGTGGGTGTGTTTGTGTTGAGGTGGTTGGTGATTTGAGGGAAAGGGTCCATTATTGTATGTTATAAATTATGTTTGTTCGTATGAAGATGAGAGTACCTATTTTGGATGCATGATTTCGAAATAAAGATAATCAAAACCTCCATAATTTCTGGGCATTAGGCATACAGATGATTTCCTTAATGTACAAAAAATAACAAAGCAATGTAACTAATTTTAAAGTATGTTAAAAAAACTTATACATATTGATATGCAAAAATTAAAGCAATTGTATTGGCTCTTAGCTTTTAGGAATAATAATATAGAAATCTTACTTTGTTTTGTTCTATTAAAATGCGACCAGGCCACCATGATACTATTTTAGGCTTGTTTAACCATACTCTGTCAGGATTTGAGCAACTGTTGTGATATGTAGACAACATAGGTAAATATAGATGATGAGTGTGGCCGACGTATATGTCCAAATATCATTGTTGTCTAATAAAGGAGTAGGCACAAGTGCTTCGAAGGACCGATCGAAAGCAGAACCGGTGAATAGGCAAATGATCCACCATAGCGAGAGTAGCTACCTTCAGGGGATGGGTCAGAACAGATGGTTGTAAGATTGTCTTTTTCTGGTAATGAGATCACCGAGAGGGTCAAGAAGGAAACTTGGGAGAAAAGAAAAACTTTTAAAGCATGAAGCTTTGGGTGGAGAAGATTAAAGCGGGAAAAGGTTACCGTCATAGCTCCTAAAGCTGCTAGTGCAGAATAAGATCGAGCCGCTCATAGAGGTCGCGTGCCACCTGACAGGCACCCGCTGGTTCCACGGTGCTACCAGCTCGAGGATTCTGGATGAAGGAGGGGGTCGAAAGTGTGAGGGGCCGGAAGTGATGCCGACGAGGCCTTCTCTGGGGCACTTCACGCTGACATAGATTGTGAGTCTCGTCCTCTGCAAACAAAAGCAGGGAGAGGCGGCGCCTAGGGTAACAAAAAGTCCGAGAAACCAAAGGACGCGCTATCAGTTGTTTAGCGGAAAAAGAAGGCGGGTATTTGAAGGGAATTAGCCGGAAGAATATTAACCGTGGACTACTAACTACAAAGATGAAATTTGAAAAGTCGTGGACTCCGTGAGGAAAAATAACCATGGTCTTATGTTACGACCGTGGTCTAACCCACATCGTGCTCTAGTGAATACAGGATGTTAAGATGACTTACATCCACAGGAAGGGACGAGATTTTTACTATTTCAAAAAAAAAACGTTACAGAGCACACCATGTACGAAGAATACAAGGTGATTTTAGAACCTAACATGGGCGTACATATATATAGATGTAGCTGATCCAAGCCCTCCCCCCCCCCCCCCCCCCCCCCCCACACGGAAGCCATGGATATCCTCAATAGGATACTCGGGTTTGATCAGGCAAAGAGAACAATATATAGGCCAGACGGCAAAATCTGGATGAGCTAGCTACTGCGTAGCAGATGAGTTGTTTGAACTGGATAGGATTCATACCCGAAAGACAAGGCCAAGCGAGGTTTGTGGTAATGTATTAAAGAAAGTCCTGGTCGCCCTGTAGTGTAGAGTGAAGGACTTATATAGGATGGCCTTGATGATATAAGTCAACTGCATTCGATGGTAAGGGAACCCAAAAAATTATAATCCGGAACTTCACCTTCAATTTCGGAAGAGTTGGTGGTATTGAATTGACACTGCGTACCTGAAGGAATTAAAAAAACATTGCGAATCTGAGGAATTAGTCTTCAATTTCCTAAGCCAGTACTACACTGACTGTCGTATTCAATGGCAAATAGACCTTGTCCTCTAAGCTACAATGGGAATAGAGAATAGTTATGTGACGACCAAACGACAAGTAAGAGAATCGGTCTACGTAGTTGAGAATGGTATGAGTTACGTTATACAATGCATGGCGTAAACGGGCCATCTAGGCACTATCTTGAAGGTACCCGTTTTTCTAAACAATGATAGGGGTTAGTATAACCACACTGAGATCACTCTGCTTCATACCAACATGGCCTTCCGTCCCACAAGCTGACATATTTGTATCAATCGCACAAAACTCTCACGGTGAAAACAAACTAATCTGGGGTTTGATAGCAACCAACTGCGGAACCGATACCCTTTTCCAATAGGAAATATTTATAACAACAACTAAAAGCTCTATTTCATATGTATATGGACCTTTCTTCTCACAACGAAAAAAAGTACAAAACACAAAGTCCAATTTTTTTTTTTGAAAATAGGTAAATATATTGCCAAAGGAACCTGTACAAAGCAGGACCAAACCTACAAAAACGTATACAAGGGGTTGTTAACAACAAAAGCCCCAGTATCTATTGGCTTGCTCAGACAGGCCTGACGCTAAGCCCTTCCCACATTTAATTGAAAATAACAAGATGCTAGCTATCTTCCTAATGATTTATTCCTCACTACATTTCCTTCTGATGTGGTTTCTGTTGTTTCTCTCCTCCTAGACATAGTAGCGCACACCTGTGAGGTAGATCCCACCAATGGCCAGCTTGTGTTTACCGTTGAGTAAGGGAATAAGTTTGGTAATCAACCCATTAACATTATCATCAAACAGTTGAGCCCATCCACACCTGAGGCTAACAATAGCCCATATCCTTCTAAAGAAGCTAGATGTACCAAAAATGTGACTGTGACTTTCCTCTTCTCTATTACAGAGAACACACCTCGTCTCCCCCTGCAACCCCCAGCGGGCCAGCCTATCCCAGGTCGGCAACCTATTAACGATAACTTTATAGGTGGTAGTACTCCACTTCGGTATGTGGCAGTGGTTCCACAACAGCTTGTACCAGCCAACATCATCACCATCATAGATGTTGATCCATGGTGTCGCCATCAGATTGGCAAGATAAGCAATAACATTAACATCAACACAATACGAGTTCTGAATTTCCTCCCAGCTCCTGCACATATTCCTCTAGATTCTAGAGGAATTGCTATGGAACCCCTGTTGTAGCCCTCTTTATCTTTTAGTCATCCATTGAGTCTAGATATTATCCCTTTCTCTGAGAAATTTGTCAGTTCTTTTACCATAACTTTCTTTGACTAACGTCATGGGGGAGGTTAAGTTCAACCCTCCTTTACAGTAAGGTTTTGCAATGTCGTCCCAAGCAATGTCGTGACTACCGCCGCGCCATATGAAGTTCGCCATCAGCTTTCTCATATTGTCCGCAGTGGGCAGGGGAATATCACACACTTCACACCAAAATCTCATCATTGCTTGGAGCACAAACCTCGTGAGGAGTAGCCGGCCAGCCATAGGCAAACCTGGATGTATAATAAAGGTTATGAAGAAATAGAACAATGATCTGTTCATCATACTTAGGGACTACAAATAGAATGTATATATACTACATCCCTATTGGGCCAAAGGGGACCAGAAGAAAGTAGAAGTTTTGATTTCACAAACAATTTTTGACTTTTGTTTACAAAAAATCGATTTTCACTTCTCCATTCTCTTTGTCTGAGTCTAATCTAAATTCAATAAGTCGAAGAATATTTCGAGCCAAGGAAACTACATTATCAAATACATTATTAAAACACGAGATGAACCACTCCAATACGGCCAAGTTTTCATCCCGAAGAAACATGTGTATGAAACCAAGTTGTTTTCTCGTCTGACAAAAAATCACCCAATTTTTAGATAATTGGCCCAATCATCTTAGGATATCCATCGATTAATACCATTTCCAAAGTTGGTATCAAAACATGAAAATGAAAACGAGAGTACAACCTTTTTTTTTGGTCGGTCAAAAAGCGTGTTACTATAAAACCAAAAACTTTGGGCACTGAGTACCCCCATTACATCACACAGAGCAAGAAGCTCGACCAAGGATAATATACCCCACATAGGGGGTATTACACTGGACATAGATATAGCAGCCAAAGAGAAGAAAATCAAACAATAAGACTAAGACCAGGCAATCCTACCAAGAGAACTATCTACTACAACCTGCAGATACATGCAATAAGCCCACCCACAAAAACCAGCAACAGATTACAATAGGATATCTACCGGGTAACCCTGCCAGGAACAACATCACTAGCTTTAGGTCTTCTCAGAGCACTAGAACCATCGCATTCCACCAACAGAGAGCTGTGAGCCTAAGAGGTTAGAAACAATCCATTCATTCTTAGCACGGTACCAACTATCTAATAGATGCACCCACAATGTGTGGTCCTATGCCAACAATTAGTGGATTCAACAACCACCCAAAACCACGCAAACAACCTGTTGATGTCCTACAAAAGGAACAACAGCCACCCTCACAGAGAGGCTGCTCTTCAACACCAAAAGGGTGTTCCTACCCCCAGCAGGGAAAGGGAGATCAGTATGAAGGATCCGACCCCAGCAGCTCCTTGTTGTTGGCTTTACCAAGAGCCTACAGGACCCTGCGATCTCAGTAACACGCAACACATATCCAAAGGAGAGAAGGAGAGTCTGCCCCCCTTGAACCCATCCCTACGGGATGCTCCTGCTTACATAGAAGCACTACATCAAACACCTAGAAGGTGTTCAACCACTCATCTGCAAAGAACACACACGCCAAACAAACACCAGATCCTCGAAGATCTTGTTGCCCCATAGGAGCAAAACCTCGAGCACCTGATGCTCTCAACCACACCATCTTCAAGCATCCAAAGTACGGCACCAGAGAGAACCTCCAAGCACCAGCAGGTGTCTGTGATGGAGTGGCCACTCCACCAAACAAGTCTCACCAGCGTGGAGGCCTGCAGCACCATATTCGCGAAGGTAGAGACCTGTGATCTTCTGGCTAATCATCACCCGGACGACCTGGAGCACAGGCCCGCGAGGCTTACCAGGGCTCGTTGGAGGCAACCTAGAAGGGAGGCCAAAGCACCCCTCAGCTCCGTGAACCAGAGTCGCAGATGGGGCGTCACCAGGAGAACGCCCTCGCATAACAGACCAGACCACTCGTCGAGAAATCCAACCGCCATCAAAACATGATCGAAAATCAGTCGAATCCAAGGAAGAACAACACCTCAACCACTAGAACGAGAAGATGCTAGAGACGTAGGTGGCGTAGAGACCGCCTAGGATCACAGTGCGGAGTAGCAGCACAAGATCCAAAACACGACCGGGACTGGTTCCTATGTCTCCATCTCGCATGAATGGAGAGACTCGACTGGGTCAAAACACCACTCTGTCAGTCTGGGATTGGAAGCTTGCGGCGCATCCAACTGCTATGATACAGGGCGTGAGAGGGACCTCAAAGAACTCACTGATACGCCGGCTCCACGATCTCCAGAGAAAACACCTTCGGGATCTACAGACCGTGGTTGAAGGCCAGGGGGAGGGAGGCTCCAGGGAGACACACCCCTCCCCCCAGCGGTGGCCGCCAGGGTAGATCCTAGAGAGAAGGCGGAGATAAACCTTAGAGAGAGAGCCCTTCCCTCGTGTTTTCACTTTTTTACGAGAGTACAATCTTGCATGAGAAAGACATTTATTATAATTTTTTAAATTAGGCAAAATATTGGTTCAAGTCACATGAAAGTTAATCTAGATTATTTAATTGATATAGATAACCTATTTAAGTAGTTGTGCTTTAGTAGTTTAATTAACGAGGGATTCTTAAAGACGTTTAAGAAGTTTTGACATTACCGATTAAACTAGAAAGGTAAGAAATAGTTTCATATCATAATAAATTAAATAGATACCAGTCTATAGCCTAAACTTGTATTCAAAGTAGTTGTGCAAACTAAAGAATTTTCTTTCTACTCAAATGACTGAATGTATAGAGGGAGGTAGTGAAAAATGTAAAATGATATGGTATATATTGTAGAGTATTTATATAATAGAATTAGGATTTGGGGTTAGAGTTGAAGATATTGGAATAAGATAGTAAATTATTGCCTTTTTTGGGGTCAGACACACGACCGATGATGTGGTTCCTCCACGGGGCTAAATTGAATTTCTGCATCTGAGTTTTTGAATTTTCTGAGAATGTTCTGGAGATAATTTCAAATAAAACCATTTTTTATTATGGGATTGAGTCATTTGTAGAATAACTCAAAAAAATGAAGAGAAATAAGAAAATAATGCATGAGGATTAGGTATTCCTTCAGATTGAAAGTATTTGGATTTTTGTGAAGATAATGGTAATTGAATATTTGTATGATTTTATAAATATTTTATTCTATAATATCCAACTAGAATATTTATTGGAGTAGTCTTATATAAACTCGAATCAAACTGATAGTTATGCTTAAGTTTAGAGAAAAAGCATGTTTCCTTAAAACCCAAAATTTATCACAAATGGGCGAAATGAATGGATAGAATAGGTGAAAAAAATGAAAAATATGGAATAAATGAAACAAACTCCATGATTATCCAGAGAGAAGATTATATCTTGATTGCTGAATAAAACACCAAAGATGAGGTGTATAGAGTTTTCCCTCTCAAGACAAGGTTTGAAATAAATGTGACAATTGCATGCTTGACCCATGTGTAACCCCACTTTTGAAGCGAGATTTGTCTAGATGTACCGGTGAACCTTTGTTTTCATGAATATCATCAGTGATCTCTTTTCCTACAATGGAACCATTTATAAAAGGATATGGTTGGAAGTCATAATATCATTCATGGTTAAGGTAGCCTAACAAAGGACACAGACTCTAGCTGGGTGATAGTCCATCTCCAAGAGTGAAAATGAGTTCTTTGAAGAGTTTGAAGTTCATTTAAGATGCTTGTGTGTATCCCCTCTGATGTTGTAATTCTCATTCAAGATATCTTCGATTATGCTGAGGAAAAGTGGAAGTGAAAGCTATAATTCCAAATGATTAAGGTAACAATTGCTAGTGGTTTTGTTTCCTTCTAAGGATGAACTAGTGAGACTGCCATTCCTAGAAGAATAAGGTCGTGCATAAATCTTCATTTGCTGATAATGTTAGACTTTACTATGCATGTTCTTTAATCAAACTACCTATATATTCCCCTAGAGTGTTGGTGATATAATTGAAGAGTTCTATCTTTAGTTAGGACCTCCAAATTGTTTATAATGACTCAGTTCCAACTTAGCCATCTAATTAAGATTAATGACAATAGTTTGCTTTTGTATTGAACATCGAGACACTTTTAGTCTTGTATTGATTTGAATAATTACTATTTGCAAGTGAAAACCCTAGTCAGTTGAAAATTTAGATTTTAAAAGTACATGAATACATAATTTGATAAATATAATGCAGTAGAATTTTTTCCATTTTATAGGAAACATGGATTTAGTTTTAATTTAGATATCGTTTGGATATGTGTGTTGTACTTTAATGCAATTTTTTAGATAAGTTTAATGATACTTGAATACGTTGGTATGTCCAGTTGCAATTCCAATAACCACATTGCAGACTACAATATAGTAGTCTAGTGTCTGGATTTCATTTTTTGGTAACATTAGCTATGAATCCTCTTTTCAAACATCATACTTCTTTTTTTATACTTTTTGGAGAAGATTTGATTGATGATAGCTATTTAGATCAGTTAAGTTTTGTAACTAGAAAGTTCTACTGAAATAAAATAACTCATAATGTGGGCATTATTTACAATTGTCCCTGTGACAACCTAGATTTTTTAGTTTTAATAACTAATACAATATTTGAGAGACAAGAATTCTCTGTAGAGGAAAAATACCAAAATGAGGAATTGGTAAAACAATTATGGATTCTTTCACCAAATTAGGTGTATTGAGATACAAAAGCGGACTATGATACCTAATTGAGTGATGGACATCTTTTGTTAATCAAACTGATTATTCATGTGTCTCAACATCCTTTAATGATATTATGAACATATCAGTCTTTTGACATTGTGTGGCCATTGTTGGAGAGATAATGGTAATAATATAAGACCTTACAACACCTTAGCTATGATGCTTTTTGGAGAAATTTTTGATAGATCAAATAATGGATTTTTAGTATGAAATTTGTATGGAAGCTAGACTATACTATGAGGAACTAATGTCTAAAATTTTATATCTTTTCAACTACCTGTTTAGGAGATATGGAGGTTTGAATTCTTGATATAAATATAATCAAGCTATGGTAATTTTGGATGTTTAGTACTTAGGTGTGACAATTAGATGTCACGCAGCCCACTCAACCGAGAGCCCATGTAGTTGAGACCATGGGCGGGAGACGTGGCCTCATCCAGGCCGTTTGCTGTGATCTGGTGGTGGAGACTTTTTCTCCTACCTCTGATTCCTATGGAGAAAAGGGGGTGACAAAATACCAAATCTCTCGTCATCGATGAGCAATAGATCTGCAAGGTAAACACAAACCCAACTAAGCTTCTAGATCTGCAATAAACGGAGCTTCTAAATGACCATTTTGTGACTCTATTTCGTATAGAATGGAGAGAGATTGACCCATTTTTCTCTACTCCCTCTCCATCTCTGTAATCACAGTAGCCAGGTACATGGCCGAGGGGTTAGGGATCCAAAGCTAGAAGTTTGGGTCGTAGGGAGAACCAGTGAGACAGAGAATGATGAGGCGACATCAACTGGGCGAGCGTCTCCTTATGCAGAGCCTTGCTCTAAGCTTCCGAAGCTTGTATTCCCAGCCATAGAGGACGGTCTTGTGAACAGACTCCCTGGGGCTTTCACCTCTCCTAGGGATGGCCTTTGAGAATAGGAGCTCGTGGAGAAGCTTCAGAGCCAGTTTGTGAAGACAGGGAGGCCACAATGAACGAAACCCCAATCTCACAGAGCCTCCTCCTCCGTGTTCAAATCGAAGTTCAACATGGTGTCTCTGGCACCCATCACACCTCTTGGAGATCTAGTCATTGGTCGATGATCCTCTACGAAGCTTCTGGGCTCAATACTTCAGGATGAGAGTAAGATTTGGGCCGCTGATTGCTCATTGATGTCCCTGTATGTGGCGGCACTCTTCGTGCATCGTCGCGTAGGACCAGACCACACGACGGAGAGAGAGACATTGTGGATCCTTGCCAGCTGCCCTGCTCATGGCGGCGCCCAACCACAGAGCACCGACAAACCCAGATACTCACTGACCGATGGGTTGCTTCCCTAGAGCTCAAGAGCTCTATCACGAGCAGACAGAAGGAGGGGTGTTGGGGGAATAAACCATGGGCCTAACTACTACAACCTGGAACCACCCACGAGTTACCTTTGGAGGCTGTGGTTCTTCTCAGCTTGTTTCCAGAGCAAGGAGATGCCCAGGGAACGAAGCCCAACCTCATCCGCCACAGATCTGAGATGGAGTTCGCCGTGGCATTGTCGGTCACCCTGAAACTCTAGTTTTGTCCTAGAAGCCTCTCTCTCATCCACGAATGTGAAGGTGAAGACCACTTCTCCCCAATCTGACGCAGCAGCCCTTAACTTCTTGCCGGCGTGGTTGTGCGGCGGCGTCCGTCTTTGGTGTCACAGAGAGGCAGATGGGAAGGACGAGTCGTTGGTCGATCAAGGTTCATTCTCAGGACAATCATAGACCCAGCGGTTCAAGTGTGAACCCAATTGAACCGAGTGGTTAAGAAAGAAAACCGGCCCATCCTAAACCATCACAAGGGAGCGCACACCTATGATGGACAGTGTGGTCCAATCATAGAGCACCACCTCAGGGCTTGGGCCCCACAGCAAGAGGTATTTTTCTTTTAAATCTTTGAAATACATTGTAACTTAGAAAATGCATAGAAAATAGACCCCTTGGTCAATAAATGCCCCAAAAATATCCCAAGATTCAAAAAAATATCCTCTACATTGCTAGACCCTTAGATCAGGATTTTAAAGAACAAATAATGATGATAATAATTTAGAGTATAGTGCTCCGTTTTGCAATTTGTTAAATGAAATAAATAATATACAGTTGAGATTAATTCTCATAAAATTGTCCTAGAACCCTAATGATGATATACATCCATATTTAGACTTTGATCTGAGTAATATATCTAAATAATAGATCTTTTTCTATTAAAGACATTTTCGATGCTTTTAATCCAATTTTAATTCTAGAAAATAGAGCAATCATCAGAAAAATATGAAATTTGAACCAAACCTCTAAAATGACACCCTAGTCAGTAGAAAAATATCAGAGACAAGTTTAGATCAGTTTGAACCAAGGTTTGGTCTAAACCCTAATTTGGACCTAAGATTACTTAGAAGATGATGAACATTTATTAATGATGATTAATTGTTATTAATCAGGTGATGACCAGAGATGTCGATGATCCAGAATATATATAGGAATCTCTGAACTCAGGTATGTGGGTTTTTATTTAAGTATATGACTATGATTTTCTTGCTTGAAACCATGATATGTATGTATGCTCTCTTCTATTTGCAAATATTGGATGTAGTAGCACTATATAGTAATCGATGTTTTATAACTTGTAAACATAAATGATAAGTAGATGCTTTGTAGTTATTTAAGGTATTCATTATCCCCCTTATGAGGGAATGGATTAATGTTAGCTAGTACACCTCCCTAGAGCACACAGTGTACGGGGAGTTTCCCTAGAGTACTTGGTACACGGGGATGGGCCCAATATTTATGTTTTGGTACTAATCCACCTTGATAATGCAATTCATCTAGGAAAATGACTTAAATTGGCGTATTTCACTTAATAAAGAAGTGTTTTCTATGATTTTCTTTCCTTCTGCAAATCTTTTTAAAAATTATGAAAGCTATAAATATATGTATCTTTCTGCCCATGTACACAACACCTTGTGTGTTGATTTGTTGTTTCACGTATGTTTTAGGTTCAGAGATAGCATGGGAGAAAAGTACAGGATGTGAGCAAGTTGTACAGGTTGTACCTATTGTCTAAGATCTTGTTAGTATACATGTTCAGACTTGTAAAATTTTCATTCAATATGTAATTGTAATCCAAGTTGTAATAATTCATGTTGTATAAATATACATGTTGAATGTTGAGTACGTTATGGTTGTATGTTCATGTATGCATATTATGCTTCCGCATCGCTTTCTGATACGATTGGATGATGTTTTCAGATTATGACCTCTCATTCCCAATAGGGTTTGGAGAGGCCAAAATCTGGGGACGTCACAGTTGGTATCAGAGCATGAACAATAGCTACACCTAACAATTGGTCACCATGAAACATTAAACCTAAATCTCACCTTTCACTTTAAACCTTAGAAACTTAGTAAGTTGTTCTATAGGAATAGGTTTGACCTAGCCTCTAGGTTAGAACCTAGATGTTTGAGAACTAGGTTTAGACAAGTGTCTAAAACCATTTCCATATAGAGCTCATATGTATTGGGTAGCTACACTAGTCTACATGTCGTTCTCACCATTTCACTAGGTGACATGACACTAGACTATCTACTGTGTGTGGGACACTCGATTTTGCTGATTTGGTTTTGTTTTCCAATCGGCTCGAGCCTCGATAGTTTTCTCTGCCGTCTACCTTCTCGGAGAAAAACTATATAATATTTTATTACCTATATGTAAATATAAAAATGTATCCCTCACACTGGAGAGTAGTTAGTGTTCATTCAATCTAAGTGAAAGGGAGTGACATCAGTCTAGAAGAGAGAATAGATCTAGATTAGATGTCTAGAGCCTCATAAGGTTATGTGATAGATAGATTGACAAAAGAAAGATGAAGGAAATAAGTATATAGAATCTTACCTAAGTTGATCTATGATGGTATAAGTTTCCTTATTAAGATTTGAGTTATAAATGAACTGAATCCACTTTTGGGAGGATCTATGCTAAGTCGTGATGATGAAAGTATATTCCCTTTTTCCTATTCAAGATAAGCTTAGTTAAGATAGAGCTGCGTGTGCATGAGCCTCAAGCTCTTATACAAGGAGGATGTATAATGGTAGGATGAGATATGTGGTGAACTCTAGAGAGAGTAAGACCCACAAGGAGAAGGTCATAGGACCTAGACTCCAATATATGAGATATGTAAAAAAAATGTCCTACACTAGATTACTCTTGAGTGTTGAGTTGAGTACTTATGCATGATTCAAATCTATATGTGAGAATTGGGTAAAAGAAAAGGATGGGTAGATGACCCATATGATAAAGTCAATCCTTTGGCTGAGTTAGGTCCTAGCTAGAGTGACATATTTTGTGAATCTCATCATTAGTTGCAAGTGAGGTAATATATGAACTCTAGTTATGAGAGTATGATCCTTTGTGCAAAAGATACTCAAAATACATGTTCTCCCTTCTTCTTCTCTTTCTTAATATATGATGATAGAAACCTCACTTGAGCTATATAGATGATTTAGATATGAGGAGTCACTCGTATAAGCTTGACCTATTCTATATTTCCCCCTTTATTGTACATGTAGTACCCAAGATTGAAATCATGATAAGTTTGGACTTTCAAATATTCTCTTCCCCTTCATATGAAACATGAAAGATATGATGCTGAGATCATGTGATAAACTTAGTATATTCTCTCTTTCCCTTCACATAATATAGGCAAGACATAAAAATTTGAACTCATGAACTTGATGTAAAGATATTTTGTTTTTATCATAGGATATATGATCAGATATATAGTTCGTAAATTTGATATTTCTCAATGTATGCTTCTAAGTTGAGTATGAATATCAAACCATAGGGTGAAACTCTGATGGTCAAGCATGTTACGTAAGCCCTTCCTAAGTAGAAAAATTATAATATCAAGGATGAAGATAAATCTCCTCTAACTCTGAAATCATTGTAAGATGTTAATGATGTTAGATTTGAACGAGCTGAATATCATGGCATATAAGCGAATTCCTCCGTAACTTTAAAAGTATGAACAAAACATGTACCCTTAGGGGTGATGTAATCCTAAGATATCATAATGTCATGTTATGGTTAAGTGATGCTTCCATATATATATATATATATATATATATAAGGTTGGGTTGACACACCCAAGAATCAGTCAATTGTGATTTCAATCAATCTGATACTCCAATCAATGTGTCCAACACCTTGAACATTATGATATTGAGCTATCGATTAATTGAGTATTTAATTGAACTACTAAACTCCTTTAGTAATCAATCTAAACATTGCTTGTGGACAAAACTCTTTTTCCAGGTTAAATCCTATGTGTGTGACCCTACAGGTATATTTCACGTTGGCAGTGAAAGTCCATAACACTTATGACTTCACAAGCAAAGAGTAGTGCCTAGTCACACATCAGTGCTACCCAAGTGAAATAGAAAGTTGGAGAACAACTTTCAATCCTACAATCCATGAATGGTGTTACAATGAATGTATAATTCCTTTGTCATTGATATCCTGAATGAACTCGAAGCATGGAATAATCATCCTGTCAACGTTCATTCATTTCCTTGATCTCAGAGCAGACTGAGTGAGATGTGTATGACATCAATATCATATATTGATTCACACGTGCATGTGCATGCCTTTCTCAATCCTACTCATCAAGTCTCCAAGGATATCAAACTCACTCAGGAGGGACAAATCCCATATCTATCACTCACCCCTCAAAAGCCCCATGTGTCAAAGCCACCCAATCATCACCTTTATAACAACCCATATTTTAGGACTGTGTTTGATGATGTCAAAGTGTACCCAACGACATGCGTTGAGTGTAGTGATTTCAGGTCTAAGAATCACACTCACCACCATCACTTTGAGAGCTGACTGTGACTACCAAGTCATGGTTCCATGTGTCACTCTCACGATGGGTCTGTCTGGTACCTTGTTCTCTAACAAGTACCTATGTGCTGGGTTTGATATCACTATATCATGACTAATGAGATTCTGTCATCAACCAACACACAATCTAGTCTTCAGTGTTATTGATGTCTATGGTTATTTCCACAATAACAACCAACTAGGGACTAAACAAGAATGAATACTTTTAATATATGTATGATCTGATCATTTAGGTCCCTAACCTAAAAGCATACGTCATTGAGTAAAATCATTCTTTAGACATCTATCATGTTACACCATCATCTCAGAAACAGTTTAAACATATAGATCGGAAATTTCCTTTATTATTATTCAAATCATTTTCAAAGTATCCCATTACAATCATCACGTGACTTGCTTTATGGACATACATACCAACATACTCCCACTTGCACTTAGAGCCAGTCACCAAGGAACCACAATCTGTGTGACCTAGCATGACCATCATGCTTCTGCTGATAAAGGGCCTTAGTTAGTGGATCATCTATGTTGTCTTCAGTTGGTACTTTGCAAATCTTCACATCTCCTAACTATACGATCTCTCGTATGAGATGGAAGCACCGTAGTATGTGCTTGGACCGCTGATGTGATCTGGGTTCCTTAGCTTGTGCAATAGCTCCATTATTGTCACAATAAAGCTCAATTGCATCACAGCTACTGGGAACTACACCAAGTTTAGAGATGAACTTCCTGATCCACACAGCCTCCTTTGTTGCATGTGAAGAAGCAATATACTCGACCGCTGTAGTACCGTAGGAAAATGTTTCTTACTTGGAACTCTTCCAGCTCACAACTCCATTATTAAGGCAAAACACAAATCCGGACTACGATCTATAATCATCTTTATCGGTTTGGAAGCTTGCATCGATGTAACCCTTTACAACCAGCTGTTCCTCGCCGCCGTAAATAAGAAATTGATCCTTAGTCCTTCGCAAGTACTTTAGGATGTTCTTTACGGCTGTCCAATGAGCATCCCCGGGATCAGACTGGTACCTGCTCGTCATGCTTAAAGCATATGAGACATCTGGGCATGTGCACAACATAGCGTACATGATGGATCCGATGGCTGATTCATATGGGATCCCATTCATACGCTCCCTCTCTTCACAAGATTGGGGACATTGAGCTCTAGAGACGGTGACTCCATGTAGCATGGAGATGTTGCCTCTCTTTGAGTTCTCCATGCTGAACCGCTTCAGCACTTTGTCAATGTATGTGCTCTGACTTAGTCTGAGAAGCCTTCTAGATCTATCTCTATATATCTTAATTCCTATAATGTAGGATGCTTCTCCTAAGTCCTTCATTGAGAAAGTATTCCCAAGCCAAGTCTTTACCTTCTCTAAGGCTAAGACATTATTCCCCATCAAAAGTATGTCATCCACATACAATATGAGGAATGTGGTTGAGCTCCCACTAACCTTCTTGTACACACAAGGTTCATCTTCATTTTGAATAAAGCCAAACACTTTGACTTCCTCATCAAATAAAAGATTCCAACTTCGAGATGCTTGCTTCAATCCATAGATTAACCTTTGCAGTTTACAGACTTTATTGGCATATACACATCCTCATTTATATTCCCATTAAAGAATGTGGTTTTAAAATCCATTTGCCAAATATCATAGTCATAATAAGCTGCAATAGCAAGCATGATCCTGATGGACTTAATCTTGGCAACTGGAGAAAAGGTTTCGTCATAGTCAACACCTTGAACTTGTCGAAATCCCTTCGCAACCAATCTGCCTTTATAAGTTTGCAGATTGCCATCCATGTCGGTCTTCTTCTTGAAGACCCACCTGCACCCTATGGGTTTTACCCATTAGGGTGGTTCCACCAAAGTCCATACTTTGTTGGAGTACATGGATTCCATCTCGGATCTCATTGCTTCAAGCCATTTCTCAGAATCTGGTCCCTCCATAGCCTCTACGTAGGTAGTTGGATCATCATCTATGATCAACTCACCATCTGCCTGAGTCACAAGGTATCCAAACCTCTCAGGTTCAAGGCGGGTACTACTAGATCTACGAGGTCCTTATGTTACCTGAGGAGACTGAGATTCCACAACACCTTGTGAATCTGCATTTTCCTCTAGTACATCTACCGGTTCTATGTTTTCTTGTTGGGCTTGAACCTCTTCAAGCTCTATATTCCTCCCACTGCTTCCCTTGGAAATAAATTCCCTCTCTAGGAATAAAACATCCCTGACACTTTGTTTTCAGTAGGGTGGTATAAGTAATGTCCCCTCATTTCCTTGGGATATCCAACAAAATAACATTTATTGGATTTGGGTCCAAGCTTATCAGGAAACATTTTCTTGACGTAAGCCTCACAACCCCAAATCTTCATAAAAGACAAAACGGTACGCTTCCCATACCATATCTCATATGGTGTCTTTTGAACCGATTTAGATGGTACACATTTAAGCATTAACGCGGCGGTTTCAAGAGCATGACCCCAGAAGGAAATTGTAAGATTAGCAAAACTCATCATTGATTGCACCATATCCAACAATGTGTGATTCTTTCTTTCATACACACCATTATGTTGTGGTGTTCCAGGCAGAGTCCATTGTGATACAATACCACGGGCTCGCAGAAGGTCCTCAAACTCCTAGCTTAAGTATTCTCCACCTCGATCGGATCGAAGTGCCTTAATACTTTTACCAAGTTGGTTATGTACTTCATTCATGAAATCCTTGAACCTTTCAAGGGTTTCTGACTTATGTTTCATCAGGTACACATAGACATACCTACTGAAATCATCAGTGAAGGTAATGAAGTCCTAATACCCATTTCTCGCATTAGTTCTAAAAGGCCCACATACATCAGTATGTATGAGTCCTAATAGATCACTAGCTCTCTCACCTTTACCTTAACTCGGATAAAAAGATCTTATAAGGAATGATTGGACTACCCATATCACCAAGGTGCACCTCCTTTTCCGGGAGCCCATCTCTAAAGAACTACATAGTTAAGTGTGCTCAGCTTGGAGTAGTACTAGGATGGGTGACCAATCGGGAAGTTGATCCTGGCTTGCGCGTGAGGGACAATAGCATGCAGTTAAGGCTAGTGGTGGTCTGTGAGGCCAGTCGTCATTCCCGAAACCCTTCTAGAGCCTTGGGAAGTGGGCCCAGACGTTACTAATGGTATCAGAGCCATAACCCCTCCAGTAGGTGGGGCCCACATGGGCATGTGGCATGCCAGTCTTGAGTCGTGCAGTCCAGGCAAGTTGGAAAGGGCTATCCGTAGAGACGAGATGGAGCTGCCCTTGCGCTAGTAGCCGTGGACGGAAGCTGGGTGTCCATGGACCATTATGGGTCTGCACTGAAATGGGGTCAGATTATGAGGCCATATAGTGCACCTCCTTTTCCGAGAAACATTATCTGCTTCCTCCACATACCAGCTTCGGCTGACCGTCGTTTTGTTTGTCGGCGATTTAGGTACAAATCTCAAAAGTACAAACAGTAAAGTGACACATTGTGAATTCAAGAATTAAAGAACAAGGAGGAATTAGTTAGAATAGTTCAAGCTGTGGTTAGAAGTTTAGTTTATTCCAAACTTTTCGAAGGTATGAAAAAATTTTATTACCACATTTCAGTATAGTCTGTTAGAATTTAATAATTGTTTTTGGTTATAAGTCAAACCTTTGATCCAGAATTTATGGGTACGGCTTCAACCTCTTGGTCTCCCTTAATTGGGGGTTACTGAAAGGTGAGGTCGTAACAGTCTTGGTCATCTTGCCCAACAAACAAGATTCACATGTCTCTAATGATTCATAATCAAAAGAGTCTAGATAACCATCTTTATGGAGTCTAGAAATGCACTTCTCATTTATGTGCCCAAGATGACAATGCCAAAGATATGTTTTGTTTGAGTCGTTGAGTTTTTGCTTTTTGGTGTTTACGTTGTACACAATTGTCTCCAAATCTATCAAGTATAGACCATAAGACATGGGGGCACTACCATAAAAGATCCCATCTTTAGAAATGGAACATTTTCCATTCTTAATAAAAAATTCAAATCCATCTTTGTCCAAACAAGAGACAACAATGATATTCCTATTTATGGCAGGTACATAATAGCAGTTGTTCAACTCTATTATTAGCCCAGTTGGTAGAGTTAACTCATAGGTTCCTACGACACTAGCGGCAACTCTTGCCCCATTGGCAACACGTAGTTCAACCTCGTCTTTCCCTAAAGGCCTACTTCTCTTAAGATCCTTCACATTTGAACAAATGTGAGATCCGCATTCGGTATCAAGTACCCATGACGAAGAAGTAGTAAAGTTAATCTCTATCACGTATACACCAGAAATAGAGATCTCTATCTCTGACTTCTTCTTCTATTATTCCTTCCATCCTCTCCATGTAGAAGAAATTGGTTTGGCGAGAGAACACTTCTCTCCCTTACCTTCTTTCTTCTTCACTAACGCATTAAGCGTACATATAGTGGATTCTAAGGCTCCTGGTATATCTGGATTGTGCAGAACACTTCTCACAGTCCTCAACCAATTATGGAATTTATTCTCAATTAATTTGCCCATTTTAAAAGATGATTCTTTTTCCATTCTACAAGAGAAAATATGCATTTGTCAAAACTCCTTTTGATTTGATTTGAATAAAATTTGACGATAGTTAATTAGGCCTTTAATTAATATCCGCTCCCACTATTTTGACTCAAATTGATAGCCCTCACCATCAATTCAGAATATTGCGGCGTACAATCTTCTAGTGGGTCAAGATCCTGAAATCCTCTAAGCCATGGACCAGCTAGGGCTGTCACCCACAACTCAGATCTCTCAGGTAGGCAACTTTTGCCAATTGCATCATATGCAACTCTTGAAAGATGTCATATGAAACTCCTTGCAATGATCATCTCCATGCCTCAAGGTACTAGATCCCATCTTGATCACCTTGTTAAGTCCGACCCAAAGCCAACACGATGAATATGCACACTCCTAGGGTAGACCCACACATTCATCCTTCATGCTTCCACAAGATAGACGGTGCACCATGCTAGGGCGTGCCCACACTTGGTCGATCAAGCTTTTCACGTGTGTCACATTTAGAAGGCATCTAAAACTTAATATTTAATGAGGGATTTGGTTTTTATATACATATACATATCCAATCACCACAATATATAGTACGTATCATATACATGTTATATCCCACAGAAAACATGCGAAATGATAAAAGCAATGATTATGGCCATCCTATTGTGATTCCTTGAGCCAAGAGGAATCACGGTCATCTAGGTCTACATCACATGCAACTTGTACAAGATGAAATATGTGCCTTCCTTTCTGGGTTTGATCAGCTTGCCATCAAGTTGGTTGCTCGGGTGCCACCAGCCGATCGGTTCACCGGTCGTCGTGCATCTTCTTAGGTCTCCACCCACTCATCTCACTACTCGAACCGGCCGTCTGGATCACCAACCGATCGGTTCACGCCTTAAACTGATCGTCTCAGGTCGTCCGCCGTTCTTTGACATAACAGGGAATAAAATCTATCCTATTCACAATTGAAGTGTGAAACCCCGAGTTACATTCGGGGGGATGGGGCAAAGGTAGGAAAGAATTCTCGAATTATTTCAAGTTACATCAGGAATAGGAGAAAAGGAATCGGTGTGCAGACCGAGATGCAAGCAACCACATACAACTACACACATATATAGGGTTTATAGGCCATAACCATGCTACACATCCACCACAAAACTCATTTAAGGGTGACACGTATCGAGTGTATTAATATTACATATCATATATGTATATTTGGGATTTGTGGATTGGACATGCATAAATCCAATTTTATTCGCATCGTATGCAATAAATAAAGGCGACAAACCAAAATCAATCATATCGATAATCCTAAAATATAGAACAGTTGACGTGGCTCTGATACCACTATTGGGTTTTAGGGGAGGCAGAGAAGCAGCGAAAACAAAAATTTTCTCCCCAAAACCCAGAACAAAAGGAATCGCATCAACGTATATATAATAGGAAAGATGGTTTGTGAATTCATACCTTATCCCGAGGCTTGCTCGGTGACAATACCTTGCTCCTTGTGCGGTCTTCACCTCCGGTCTTGGACGGTGTCTGTGCAGCTCCTGGTCGCACCGGGACTGAAGACTCATGGTCTCATCGGGACTGTCGTGATTGACAGTTGTCCTCCGAGCGACAGAGGTCTCCCGCCTCTGCAGTCGTCCACACGGACCACCTGGAACTCCGATCTCCTTATCACACAAGGAACTGGAAGGAGTCACACCCTCCTGTCGGTGTACTAGTCGCCAACACACTCTCCTTCTACCAATTGCAACTGCAGTTGTCTTTCCCTTGTTGTGCCTCCCTTTTCGGGTAGCACTTGCTCCGGCTCTCTCGGTTACCAAAACCAGAGAGAATGACAACTTTGCAGAGCAACCGACTTGCACTGAGTTGTACTCTGAGAAGCCCCCAATACCCCTATATATAGGCGGGTCATGCGATAGGGTTCTCTGTCCCTGGAAATATGGGACTAAATGCAGGAGTAGAAGGGTTCAAGATTTTCCACAAAAGCAACCAACTCGCAACCTGAATCGATCATTTCACAACTGAAACGGTCGGTTGGGGACCTGAACCAGTTAGTTGACACCTCAACCGATCGGTTGGGACCCTTGGACCAGTCAGTTCACTTATGAACCGGTCGGTTCGTGGTCCTGATCAGTTCTCAATTGACTTTCCTTCTTTTGTTTCTAATTGGTATCGAATACCAATCCTTGTTCCAATCAAATTGGACAAGTGAAACACAAGGGAAATTCTCACCAATTTTACTATCCCAACTTGCTCGGTTGCATCAGTTGAACCGATCCTTTCAACACTTGAAGAAATCGTTTCACCCTGACCTTGAGCCGATCGACTCAACACTTGAGCCGACCGGTTCACCAAGCTCAGCCGATCAGTTCATCACATGAGCCAATCGGTTGGGAGTGCAGATTGTGCAAAATCAGTTAATTGCGATTTCAATCAATCTGATAATCCAATCAATGTGTCCAACACCTTGAACATTATGATATTGAGCTATTGATTAATTGAGTGTTTAATTGAACTATTAAACTCCTTTAGTAATCAATCTAAACATTTCTTGCGGACAAAACTCTTCTTCCAGGTTAAATCCTATGTGTGTGACCCTGCAGGTCCATTTCACGTTGGTAGTGAAAGTTCGTAACACTTATGACTTCACAAGCAAAGAGTGGTGCCTAGTCACACATCAGTGCTACCCAAGTGAAATAGAAAGTTGGAGAACAACTTTCAATCCTACAATCCATGAATGGTGTTACAGTGAATGTATAATTCCTTTGTCACTGATATCCTGAATGAACTCGAGGCATGGAACAGTCATCCTGTCAACGTTCATTCATTTCCTTGATCTCAGAGCAGACCGAGTGATATGTGTATGACATCAATGTCATATATTGATTCACACATGCATGCGCATTCCTTTTGCAATCCTACTCATCAAGTGGCCAAGGATATCAAACTCCCTCAGGAGGGACAAATCCCATATCTATCACTCACCCCTCAAAAGCCCCATGTGTCAAAGCCACCCAATCATCACCTTTATAACAACCCATGTTTTAGGACTGCGTTTGATGATGTCAAAGTGTATCCAACAACATGTGTTGAGTGTAGTGATTTCAGGTCTAAGAATCACACTCACCACCATCACTATGAGAGCTGACTGTGACTACCAAGTCATGGTTCCATGTGTCACTCTCACGGTGGGTCTATCCGGTACCTTGTTCTCTAAAAAGTACCTATGTGCTTGGTTTGATATCTATATATCATGACTAATGAGATTCTGTCATCAACCAACACACAAGCTAGTCTTCAGTGTTATTGATGTCTATGGTTATTTCCACAACAACAACCGACTTGGGACTAAACAAGAATGAATACTTTTAACAACCATATGATCTCATCGTTTAGGTACTTAACCTAAAAGCATATGTCATTGAGTAAAATCATTCTTTAGACATCTATCATGTTACACCATCATCTCAGTAACAGTTTAAAAATATAGATCAGAAATTGCCTTTATTATTATTCAAATCATTTACAAAGTATCCCATTACAATCAGCACATGACTTGCTCTATGGGCATACATACCAACAATAACATGTAATCTAATAGGTATAGATGTAAGTGCAACAAGACACAATACAAAGCCCTAAAATAGGCTGAATCACCACCCCAAACTTAAAACATACTTTTCCTCAAGTATTCTCCAACTCAATCTCTCTGCAATTTTCCCACAATCAAGAAATGACAAATGTAATGCAAAAGATGATTTTTGCTTAATGGGATAAAAACTAAGTGCATGCATTCCACCTCTCTCTTCTCTTACTTTCACAAACCAATCATGAATCGAGCAAAAAGCATATGAACTTCAAATATAACACGTAGAACACATAAGTTATGCATATTTCTTTCATATAGTTTTTGGTATACTGTTTCATGATGGTGTTAATCAAGGATGCCTAGGAGTGTTTTTTCACCTTCATGCATTCAACCTTATGCTTCAAAACATACCAAGTGACCCATGTGGCTCTACGAAAAGGGTGAGGTGAGCTAGGTTTCATGCTTCCTATCTTAATGGGTATGAAAATGGAATAAAAGATTGTAGTAAGCTTTTGGAGTGCTTTTACACACTCATATTTTCTTTATTTATATGCTCTTAAACAAGAGCATATTTTATTTTCTTTTTTCATGTAGGGCATATGGTGATGAGAGTGAAGTGGTGAGATGTAGATGTGGCCACCCCAAACTTTTAGAGGTGGCCACAACTTATGTGTGCACTTTGGCATCCTTTCATGAGGTGGAGGGGTAAAAAGATGGTGAGTGAATAGTCGGGTCAAAGAGGGATCACTGGCATGATTCTCAACATAAGGTCTCATTATAGAAAACTAATCCAACACTTCATCCAACAATTTCACACCACATGAATGGAAAACCTAAAATTGATACTTCTATCAAGTGATTTCATAGGAACTAATCACTCATAGCTTGATCAAGTCACAATTCAACCAAAACATTCACAGACACAAGAGAGGTGGTGCTCATGTAAAAAGTCAAGAATTGATACCATTTAGCAATAAACAATGATAATTCACTTGCATTTGTCAAAGGTCATCATTTTAATCCAAATAGTAGAGATTGGTTTAAAACACACTTTTAGGCAAAAAATCTCAAGTTTGAGAAAAATTGGTCAAAATGGTACCAAGTTGCATTCATCGCATCTAAGCCAATATTATTGAACATAAAGTAGGAAATAAGCAAATCCTAGCTAAAACATGCAAAAATTAGCAAAAATCTACATGATATGAAGTACATGGCAAAAAGAGCAGTTTATTTTTTGAAAGTTACACAAAAGTTGTAAGGAAGTAACTACATGGCATGTAGGTATGTAAAGTAGGTAAATTCTAAGCTAAAACAAAAAAAGGAAATGGCAGGTAAAATTGAAAATGAGAGTGAAAATGAGATAAGGGCATATTTCCCTACCACCCCAAACTTTTGAATCATAATGTCCTCAGCATGACACTAAAGTCTAGGGATGATATCATAGATGATCACTACGGTGACAGTGCTCCTCCCTGTGGTGGAGGATGCTAGTAGTAGGAACCCCAATAGTCTAACTGTGGAAGTAGGTAGTCATCATGAAATGTTGACAGTGAACTCCACCAATATTCCCCCCATTGGGGGTTCCTCTAGGACTAGGCATGCTGGAGCTGATATAAGTGGTTGACCTGATAATGCATTTGTTGTTGGTCTAACCACATAGCATCATGGGTGCACTGGAAGCCATGTTGTCTCCTCAAAATACCTTCCTAGGTGCTCAGTATGTGATACTGAGTGGTCTGGATGCCAAATTGCACATGAATGGTGGACATGTCGTATGCGTTCACTGTGGGATGTTGCTTCTATTGTGATATTTCCACCTCACATTGCCTCACCCTATGATTCTCTCGCTCCTCAACATTTCTCCTCCTCTCTACAGCTTGTTATGACTCGCCTAACCCCTTTGGGATGATCTCTGGCTGCTGAAATGTGTCTCTAGGTTTCATCTTCTCACTTTTTCCAAGAAATCTGAAGTAGGACCCCACTTCAAAAACAAAGCTGAAATATGGTGTGGGATCTCTAGTGATACGCATGGGTAAGGTGGGTTGACCTGGTATAAGATTTTCTAATCAACAAATGAAATCACCACAGAGTGTATAAGATAGTACAGGTCCACCAACTCACCCCACCCTTCGTGTGAAACATCATGACCAAGGGCAACAACTATGGATGTCACAATCCCTCCTAGAATGAATGGATTTTTGCTTTTGGATGGGAATGTACTCAAATGGTCAATCATAAAAGCTCCTATTTCATGTGATTTCCCTTTATCAACCAACCCAAAATGCACAAGTTTTTCTTTGTGTAGCTCCCTTGATTCTCATATCTGCCAAAGATGGTAATTGCTAGGAATTTCTAAATATAGAGTAGGAAGGGATTATGGAGCAAACTTGTCTTCGACTTCCTCGCTACAAAGTCATTGTAGGTAGTATCTTCCACATGGCAGTGAAACTAGCACTGACTCTCTTATCTGTCTTTCCAGTCTCAAAGTGATCTACCACCTCTTCATTTGGAGTAAAGAAATTATTCAGCATGATTGAAGTGATGACATGACATTGACCTCCAAGTATGACTTTAATGGCGTCTTCACCATCATGGGAGACCTTCTCCAATGTGGCAAAAAACTGCTATGTGAGATTGATGTAGGTTTCCTAATCTGTCATCAAAATGTCATACAGGCCAACCTCCTTCATCATGCCCTCATAGTACTCAAGGAATCTTGGGGCGTTCAGTGTCTCCCGACATGCGTAGCCGATGGCTATCACCCTACGCGTGAGGTACTCTGGGTGCTTGGGCTTCTTTGCCCGCCCGCTAGAAGTCTCAGGCTCTACATCTAGCTTCTATTGTGGTTCTTCGGGCTGTAGTGCATCCTACATCACTCATCTTCATCATCTATCAATAACTATCATCATGTTGTTGGTTGTGGTTGTGGCTGTGGTGTTGTGGACGTCGACGCCCAAGCTGCCGAAACTGAAGGTTGGGCTGCTGAAACCAATGGTAGAGTTTCTAAAATTGATGGCCTTTTCACTTCCCTACCTCCACTAGGCACCCTAGAGGACTCCTCCATCATAGGATCCTCCGTCACAGCTGCATGGAGTGATTTTCCTTATGAATCGGAGGCTGACGATGGTGGTGGAAGTGCTACGAGAGCCGACAGAGCTGAAGAAGATGCGTTCTAGGGCATACATTTGTAGGAGATGACATAATTGGTATTAGCTAGATCCTTATTATCCATTTGCTTCATTTTGGATCGAAATTGGTGGAGAAAATTGGGATTTTAGGTTTTCTCAGAAGAACGGGGTTGTTGGGGCGGATTGGAGAGAAATGGGGTGTATTGTTGATGCAAATGGTTGGAATCTGGAGTTAAGGTAGTGGAAATGATGGGGGATTGATTGGAGATGGATTGGGGGTGATTTGGTGGTAATTAGAGGGTGGTGAAGTGGCTGGGAGGTGTTGCACGTCTGCTGTTTGTGGAGAACTGTCATGGTACTCGCGGATTTGAGTATAGAAATGATTTGTGATTTTTGAAAAATGCTGATGTAAGTGTTGGAGTCAGGCTATAGAACTGTCATGCTGCATGTCATGACCATGGTGGCTTCCTTTCTGCATGGTCATGGTACCCCACATGGCCATCTTGAGTGGGTGGCTACATGGTCATGCTGCCTTGTAGGGCTGTGCTAGGTCTGTTCTTCAGTTCTCGACTTCTTTGATTTTTCTTGATTCCCCTATTGATTGTGAATGCACCACCATGACCGTTCCTTGTCACCACAATCGTGATGAGTACAATGGTAGTTGTCCCACACTTGAATCTCATCAAAATATCAAATCCTTGATCCAACATGATTTTCCATGGATTACTTGTCAAAATTTCATCTGATTTTCCTCATTTCACCTTATTTTCACTTGCACATCTTAAAACTAAACAAAAACTATTAAAAATAAGTGTGTGTGTGTGTTTTCTTGGAAAGTGTAGAAACAATGAAAAAGTATCAAAAATAGAAGGTTGGGTATGAAATTCACAAACCTAGGTGGGTTGCCTCCAACAAGCACTGAGTTTCATGCCTTCAGCTAGCCTTCTTGGAGATATTTCAATTTTGCATCCATCTAGCATCCTCATGTGCCCATTGTTGCAAAAGATACATCTCTCGTTTGCATTCAACATATTCTCCTCTTCTCGAATGATCAACATGACTCTTAGAGTGACCATATCCAATATCCTCACCTCAAACCCGTCGATTTGAGGACTAGTATACATTGATATTTTTCTTCATCTCTAGGAAAGAGACTATCATTATGCCGCTACGAATATGTATCTCAACATCAATTGTAGATATGAATGGTCTCCCCAAGATGATTGGGATCTTCCTATCATATGTCTCAATATCAAGAACAATGAAATCAGTCAGGAACATTGCTTCCCTTTCCATGTCAACCATCACCAACACAACATCCACTCATCCTCTTGGCAATTTGATCGAGCGATCCACCAATTGGAGGGTGCAATATGTCAGTTTCAACTTGCCAAAACCCAACTCAACATAGATATTATATGGCATCAAATTCACTAGATCCCAAATCATGTAGGGATTTTCCTATATGATGTCCCCCAATGTAGCTAGGTATGATTGGGGCTCTTGGGTCTTTCCTCTTCACGGGGAGTGAGTGTTGGAGGATATTGCTGACTTGTTCAGTCAACTTCACTTTCTTTGGTATCCTCCCCATTGACCATCTCTTCATAGTGCATCAGCTCTTAATAAACTTGGCATATGATGGGATTTTCTTAATATCACTCAACAATGGAATATTGACCTTCACTTGGTGAAAAATCTCAAGAATGTCGACATTGTGCTTTTGTTTCTTCCTTACTTCTGGTGGCTCACTTGCTTTGGCCTTGCTTGCGTCGACATGTGGTGGAACACTAGGGCTGAACGAACCTACAAATGGAGTGTGAGGTGGAACACATGGTATCCCCAAATCGACATGAAGTATCACAAAATCATCTTCAGCAATCTCAATCACAGTATCACCACTTCACTGCCTTTGCTTATCTTTATCAACCTTTAATTGACTAACATGTTTCTCAAGAGATTTTCCACTCCTTAGAATTGTCACAACACTTCCTTACTCATAGTGGAGAGGGGGATCTAGTTGTAGATGTGGAGGAGGTGGAGGTGACACTTGGTGTTGAAATTGAGGTGGAGGTGAAAATTGAGGTTGGAAGGTGAATTGTTGAGAAAATGGTGGTGATGGAGGGGGAGGTGGTGTATAAGGATTACGATTGCCTTGAAAGTGGTAAATAGGATGCACTTGCATGGAAGGTGAACTATAGAAAACTTGTGAAGAGGTCATTGGTCCACTTGCTTCATTGAAACTCTAGATGGGTTTTGAAGATAATTTTTCTTCTTAGAGAGCAATTATGGAAGATAGCTTCTTTATCCTCTCCTAAAGCCTTGTCACATTCATTTGTATGTCCAACACTCTTTAACCTAGAGAGGATCTCTTCCTCAAACCTTGAGTTGTATCTTGGACTTTGTGGTTCCTGGTAGCTATAGAAGTGAGGTGTCTTCTTTTCTTCAGTAAGAACTCAATAGAATTGATCGGGTGACAAGGAACATTTGTTACCTGGTTCTTCATGAAGCTCACCATGTCACCATGAATCTTCATCACTTGTGGGCTTGAGTCATTATGAGTTAGAGATGTCATGTCAACAACCTAGCCACCATCATTCATCATGCTAGAAGCTCACATTCTTGAACCTTCTGCCAGCTGCTCATATAATGGCCATATCACCTCAGGTGGCCTAGCCATGAAAACTCCTCCACAAGTAGAGTCCACTGAGTTTTGGCTCTTTAGAGATAGACCAGAGTAAAAGGATCGAACTAGCTTCCACAAAGAGATCATATTGTGTGGGAACTCTCTCAATATCTTCTCAAACCTCTCCCATTCATTATGAAACATTTGACTAAAAATCATCACGGCATACCACATTTGTGTTAACCTTTCTATAGAGTAAAATTGTCTTAAAATTGCATTCTTCATCATTTCCCAACTCATGATGTCCCTTCTTGAGTCATACCAATCTTTTGCTTTATCTTTGAGGGAAAATGAGAATAAGGTCAACCAGATCGTGTCATCACTAGTCGTCGGCGTCCTGAAGGTGGAGCATACTTCAAGCAAGGAGTTCAAGTGCATGTAGGGGTTCTCATTCTATAAGCCTTAGAAGATGGATAGGAGACCAAGAATACTTGGAGGGATGAAGAATTGCTCCCCTACCATTTGATCAACCTTGCTAGCAATTGGCGATTTGTAGTTGCTAGGCATGAAGTAATCTGTAAGTGGCTTGTGAGGTACATTTTGCCCTTCCATCTTGTCTTCCCCTGAGTGGCATGTCACATGCACAAGGAACAACCAGACAAAAGAGCTCAAGTTAGCAAACTATTATGCACAAAGAATGCAAAGAATTAAGAATAATTAATAGAAATGATGAGGGAAGTAGGAAAAGTCAAAGAAAAACTAACTAGATAGGCTAAGCGCCTTTCTCCCCTGCAAGAGCCCCATAAAGCTTGGTGTGATTTTCCACACACGTGTGATCTTTCAAATTTATATTTCCCCAGACAAGGTTCACTCAAAACACTAAAATATGCTCCAGCAAGTGCACGACATCATGTTATAGTATAGGTGAGAGGCAAGCAAAGGGGGTCGATCCATAGGGATAAAAGGGGGCACTAGAGCTAGGTTAGTTTTTGGTCTAGGTTCCTACTACATAGTCTAGAGTTGAATGGTTAAAAGGTTGATTTAATTATTAATCTTAGGATGAACAAGTGAGCAATTAAAGAAAAGCAAACAAGAACAAAACCTATGTTAACCCTAGACAGTTAATTCTACTAAACAAGAAAAGACAAGGTAAGATAAGAAAGGAAACAATCTACTCTAAGGCAGGAAAGTAAAGGTCTACACTACACTAATCTAGCAAATGAAGAAAATGAGCTATTAAAGACGTAAACTAGCAAGATCAAAGCAAGAACAAGGCATGAAGCTAATTAACAAAGAAAAGATCTAACTAAGCTAAAACTTACGAAGTAAGAAGGTAATTAAGGTTTTAAAGAAATTAATGGAAATGTGGGTTGTTCAGGGGATGCACTTATCAATTAAGTTGGGGTGACATATGAACATAATGATTACTTTTAGATTAGCAAGCCAAACAACAAGTTAGAGTCTCATGAATTAGCCTAAGCTACTAATTGGTCAAGGATATGCTAGGTTGTGTATAGGGGAAATAGTCCCTAACACTCCCTAGTACCCTTGCGAGTCTCAATTGGGTTAGGGTTTTGGTGTAATTCAATTAGAGTCTAAACAAACCTAGGTTTCTAGGTTAGATGATTTTAGGATGGTTAGGGGATGATGTTAGTAATGGGAGTGGAAGTGAGGTTTTAGGCCTCCCATCACTCACATTCTATCCTTGAGAAAGTTTCATGCTAAGAACACCAATTTCATCAAACTAGCTACTTATATCTTTCAGCTAGGGTTAAGAGAATTGATTAGGATGTAGGAGGATGGCTGGCTAGCTAGGGATCCAACAATTGGACCTAGGAGCAAATCCCAAAACTCACACATATAATCAATTTCCCTAAATTCCTAGGTGATTTCAAGCACAAACCATAAGCAATTTATGAAGAGTGAGATATAAATTGAACATAATCATTAGAAAATTAAATTACAATGTTTACATATTATTTTCCCCCAATATGGTACAAAAGTAACATTTTACACCCCAAATAGCCCACCCAAGGGTCCTAGCTACTCATAACAATGTAAAATACAACAAGAAAGGAGAAAGAGGTAGAAGCATAAATGGAGCTTGGTGTAGATGAAGAATTCCTCCACTTCATCTACTACAGGACGTCCTCCTCAATCCTCCAAGGTGCAATGGCATCAGATGATGGTGGAATAGGGAAAAACACTAGAAAACTAGGGTTTTGTTGGTGGAAATGGTGATATAGGGTGGAATGGAGGTGGAAATGGAGTGAAATTGCTTAGGGGAAAAATGGGGAGCTAAGAGGTGGTAGAAGGTATCTAACCTCATGTCAGAGTCGTCACCTAGGTATATATAGGTGTGGGGGAATTACTAGCTCAAGTAGGAGTAGTATGGGAAATACAGTGCACAAATAGCTAGGTTTTTGTAATTGCTAAGTTTTAGTGAGTACCACGGACGTGATGGGTACGGGTGAGAATGGTCATGTTTAATAAGAATGACCATGGTGAGAAATGGGGAAAAATCATAGGGAATTGATTGATTTTGTATTAAAGGTGGGATGGCCGTGGTGGCTTGGATTGCTCAACACGTTATTGACTTTATGGTCGTTCTGCCTCAGGTATCCCACGGTCGTGCAAGGTGGCAAGGTTGTTCTAGGTTAGTTCACCACAGCAATTTTGTGTGGCACAATCATGGTTATTCTAGCTTTACTTGGGATGGCTCTGTTATTTTGCAAGTGTGCTAGCATGGTCGTTCTGCAGCACCACGGCCGTGTTGGCCTCAAGATCAACACTTGGATTTATTTCCTTGGATTTTCTTGGACATCTTTGCTTTAACAGATCTTTGGCCACTAGGAAAAGGTTTAGAGAGCATCATACTTCACTTTAGGCCTCTCCAAGGGTATAGAAATTGTAGTATCATCGTTCTTTCTCTCTTCCATCAAGCGTGGTCTAAATGCCTGAAAAACATGCAAATAATGTTCATAAGTGCATTTTATACAAATATGCATATTAAGCGGAATAACATGTAATCTAACATTTATACATGTGATTTAAGTGAAATATGACACAAGATGAAGATCTAAAATAGGGTTGAATCAATGGCCTAATGGCACTAAAGGTGAGATGACTACAAGCTAGGCTTATTGTTGATTAAGAATATCATCGCACATCGATTAGCCTAGATGGATGGAAGGACCGCTGGTTCCTACCAATCCCACCTAAATACCAAGACTTTATATGGATCCTAAAACACCGAGAATTGCTCACCAATATGGAGAATGTAAGGAGACATATCCCCACATGGGATACTTGCCTGATTTGCAAAAATGACAATGATATTGTTCCTCACTGCCAACAAGACTGCCTCTTCAGTAAGAGTATCCGGGAGGTGCTTAGAATGGACAACCTATTTTTCAACGTATCATAAGTGTAAAGGATAAACATCATAATTCATGGGAGCAACAACTCCAACCCGAATATCCTTCACTACATTGGTTGTTGGTCAATCTGGAGAGCATGAAACAATCAATTACACAATGGTACAAGGATGTCACACTTAGCTACTTCCGCATTTATCAGAGGAGAAAGATAGAGCCATCATCCATTTTCTACCCCGCAAACCTATACCACAACAAAGAGAATGTTATACCCTGACCTTGCCTCCGACTGATTACCATACTTTCTTGTTCGTGGATGCAGCTTTTCAATCACACAACCTCAAAGTGGGAACCGAAGTACATGTTGTGGATAGGTAAGGCTTCTGTATTATTGGTTTGGGCATGTCGGGATATGATTCTCTTACTCTTGAGGTGAAATACAAAGGAACTCTCTATGCTTTTCATCTTTGTAGTGACCACGATTGGCCTTCCCCTGTCATTCTCTCAGATTTGATAGGTGTAATAAACATCCTAGAAAACAATAACATTCAAACCAATAAGTTACATCCTCTCAGGAGAGAATTCTCCACCCACATATCTACCACTCTCGTCATAAATCTCAGCTACCTACTACACAACTATAACATGGTGTTAGATAGTACTGCAAAACATACTTTGTATTCCTTTTCTCCTCATAATTTCCAACTTGACAAGCCATGTTGGCTATCAAAAACCCACCATGTTCTACCCAACTTCTGGCCCGTACTCGAGAATGAGATGAATATAAATTAATCTATACTTTTTTCAAAAAAAAAAGTTCCAACTATACATTTTATCCATCAATGCCAGTACGTATGTCCACCCCCCTAGGGAGGTCCATGACCTCATCATTAGGGATACTTGTAATGGTAGTAGTACTACCATGTTTCCATTTTCCAGCTTAATTAGTGAGTGTAGCTCGAATTTGGTTTTTGCTCGCATGGGGAGGGCGGGATGAATAAGATTGCCTCCCGACTTATCCAAAAAAAAATCAATGCCAGTAAGAGCTTATCATGGGCGTGAGGAGCAGCTACAAAGGAAAAATTGAGAATTCTTCTTTGTAATTTCTAAGAATCAACAATTTAGTGAGCAATTACCGCTTTTTCTATTTGATGTCCACATATCACTTGTAAGTGAGATATGAAAAGACAACCCATATAAAACATCATACAATTTGACCCTTTATTGCTCATACAACTGCATAAAATCACTCTTTATGGTATTTCTTATGACCATTTGAATAGAGGTTATTGGAGATTATTAACAAAATCACAAAACCCAACATTATTAACCATCGAAAATGGATATTCATGAAACACAATTATCCACTTGTGTCTTGATTAAACTTGTAAGTTTTCACTTCCATTTCACCATCTTTCCTATTAGGCATTAGATTTAAGGTTTCCTACTCTTTTCTCTTATATTGAGCAAACTATTTGTTAGTAAGAGTATAAGCCAGGTGAGAGCTTCCATCTTTTAGCCTATTAGTGAGAAGATGTGAACAATATTTACACTTATCTTTATGAACAACATTTACCGTCACTTTATCAAAATGAGGCCACACATCTGAGGTTTATCTTTCTTATCACTAATTGAACAACCAGAAGCCGAATCAGTCGAATTGACACTACTATTAGGATTGTTTGCATTTTCTTCCTCACTTTTTTCCATTGAATATATACAAATAAGAATGAACTGTATTACTAAGAATGTTCATACTTGATTATAAACAAGACATTAACATTGTAAAGACATATTGTGCTCAACATTCAATACACATAGTTGCACAAGAAGCATCACAAGTAGTCACTTAACAACCACCACACAACAAACTAGCATTTGTGTTTTAATCAAACAATCATCACATGTTGACAATGATTGCAACACATAGTACTCATTGCAATACAAGATATCATTTATGCGTAAACATAGACAATGAAAAGTTTTAAATGAGAACAAGTAACATAAGCAAGTTATAGTCACCACTAGTCACCAACACCATAGTTCCAAAATTCAATCACAGAAGAGAAACAAATGTTTAGAAGAAACAAATAAGCCCCCTCTTGAGGAGAAGGGACATATATTAGGCTAGCAACACCACAAACATGGAAGAGAGCAAATGTAAATAACTCAGTACCTGGTAGCTGTTGTTGTCCTTGGTTGTTTATGTTTCTTGAGAAAAAGGTACAATCATATAGGGTGGCAGGATAATAAGCTGAGGAAGAAGAAGGTAACTCGCCCTGGGCCTTGGAAACTCGAGCCCTAGAAGTTGAGCATGAGGAGAAAAGTAGTGACCAAAGTGTTGGAGGACAACAATGACCAAAGTATAGGAGGACAACACCCACCACATCAAGGAACCAAAGTACAAATCTGAGGTAGACGAACATCGGGAACTGTATGTAGGAGAAGTGAATGTTGTTCAAGTACAAGTTTGAAGACAACTCAAGTGTGGCTACAACCCCACTACAACCACCACTGAACGTTTCCAGAGTGGGGGATACAAGGTGGTGGGTGAACGTTTACAAACAGGAAGTGGAGGCCGACGTAGTGAAGTTGGTGTGGTCCAACGATCAGGCATCTGGAGATCAGCTTGGTGATCCTGTGATGGAGAGGGAAGTGAGGAAGAAATCAAGAGTCCAGTCTCATCTATGTGGGTCTCTTCCATGGCATGCTTCTATGTGTGAGAGCAAACTGCGAGTCACGTACTCACGTAGCCGAGCTCTAAGAGGCTAAGGCCAATCCTGACCTACTTCTTTATTAGGGTTTAAGATTTACATACAAACCCCTCTAGAATATATTGTTATGTAACTTTTATATAATGTGAGGGTAAAAGGGTAAAAGGGTACGGATAATGCTCATACATTACCCTCCCCTTATGGTATAAAGGGGAAATGGGTAATAAAAACCTTTACCTTTACCCTTACCCTCCAAGGTATGTCTAACGCCCTTAAACTTACTTAATGAGTTTAATGAGCTTAATTATCATAATTCAATTCTTATAACCCTGATATAACCTTTTTATATGCTTTGAAATCAAAATACAAGCTTACATTTCAAATTTGGTCCAATTTCGACATTGTTTGAGCAAGTTATGCAATTTTATGCATATTTTGGACTTTTCTACAATTTACCCAATTGAGAGGTTTTCTTTGCAATTTATCACTTGCATTATGTTCCTTGGAGATTCTATCATCATTCTTGAGCATTTTTATCCATGGGGTGCCTATTTAAACCATGGTTTGAAGGTGTTTTCTCCGAGGGTAATTTAGGATTTTCCCCTTCACAGATGAGCTACCTTTAGTAGCTATCAACTAATGAATTATTTGATTGGCTGGGAAATTCAACAAAGGAAATCTAAGTAGGTCTATACACGTGGTGGGCGATCTTCTTGTTTGTGTGCTTGTATATTCTTAATAAATTAAGGCAATGGACACTTGGATAGAAACTAGAACTTCAACTTTTTCCTTTTCTTTATCTTAAAGTGTCATATACTTATCCCCAAGAACCAAAACAAACCATTTTCTTCCACCACCTCCATCCTTCTCCCAACCTCATTCTCCCTCTATTCAGCTGTGAACTGCCCAAGGAAGAAGAAAGTGGGGATCTTCTTGGAGAAAGGCTCTAAGGTTGAAATTGACTTCATTTTAGGGTTGAAAAAGCTTCCTTCTAGTGATCTTGACCTTGAAGTTTAAGAATTCCCTTATTTCCTCCATCTATTTCTTTTTTATCATTCCTCCTAGCTTTCTCCAGGTCGAAACCTTTATGTTCCATGGTAGAAATTACTCTAAAGCTCTAAAACCCTACCTTTCTTGATCCTTAAGCTTAGGGTTTGCTCATTTGATGAAGAAAGGTGCTAGATGGACGAATTCATAGCTTACTCTTTGATTTTATACCCTACCTGATCGATATTTCTTCTGTGTGGGGTTTTATCTTCTCATTAGAGGCAGGTTTTATAACTTTCTCCACGTTTATTGCTTACCATAATCTTTCTAGATCATGTTCTTGCTTGAAAATGATGATCCATTCACTAAAAAACTATGCTTGGCTAGTATTTCGATATTTCTAATGTTTCATGTTCTAATTTCAGTTATATATGAACATGTTATCATGTGTAAATTATTTCTAAGGTAATCATGTTCTGATTAATGAATATAGTGTTTATCTAACAATCTTTGGTGAGTTAATCATATAGTTTTAGCATCAATTAAGCCTTAGACCAATGGTTTCTTGGGTCACTTGATGTAATGGTCGAACCTATATTGTAATTGATGGTTTTAATATATGAACTTGACCCAATGGTCAAGATCTAATTTTTATTCCTCCAATAAAGTGGAATGATGGATAATGTAATATTTTGGTCCTAATAATGGGATTTAGATGGTTTCCTTTATATGATCAACTTAATGAGCTTACTTTCTAACAATGGATGGCTTGTTTTAACTGAACAGTCAATTCTGGGTTTTAACCTACTCTCAATGGAACTTTATGTGTTGTTAATAAAGGGATGTCTAGGGTTAGATGGTGACTCTTTCTAGAGTGCAAATCAAAGACTTAATAGGTGGTTTGTCTAAGGTGTTTACTTATGTAAACAACAAAAGGTCTTACCTTTTAAACATCCAATGGTTCTAGGTGACATTGTGGTATGGTGATACGGGTTGAATGATGATAGAACAAATGGAGGGTTACCCTTAATAAGGTAGTCTTAGCCATTCACTTATATGAATAGAAGGGATGATAACCATATTGCGTTGACATGTAACCCTAATGAGGTATAGCTTGGTATACCTAGATTTAATATAACTAAATGATTGTAATTGGGTATGAATAGTCCTTGAGTGACTAATGAAATCTTGAAGTACTATGTTACTATTGTTGAAACCCTAGTATTCTATAACCCAATCATTATACATTGATTTATGTGTGGGTTCATACTTGAGAATGGTATGGAATGTGATGGTGATGCTTCACCTTATGCATCCATGATTCAATGGTGATGTTGTGAGTTAGGGTTTGAGTATTAGTGATATTTAGTAACATTGGTATAATTTATCATGTTGAACCTAACTCCAATGCAAATCGATAAAGATGTGTATTCATGTTTAACATTCTTATATGATGGAATGATGGTGGAATAACCTCCTCAACATGATCATAACCTTGGTATGTTAATTGGCGGTTATCATAGCCACATGGCTGATACTTTCTTATGCTAAATATGTGCATTATGAATATGATGAGAGTTAATCATATCTAGATTCATTGCATGTTGATGTAATAAAGTAATGTTCTTAATGGTAATATAACCCTGCTATGATTGTTTATGAATATAACCTAGTTCATTAATGCAATATTGTGTTGATCTGGTGCATTATATATAAGTGATGTTGGTGAGCCTTGTTATACGACATGCAAAGATAATGATGATCTTGTAGGGAATAATATGACAGTTTTAATGACCTTTGGGATTGGTTGAGCCCTGAATGAGGTGTAATCCTCTTGTGTTGATAAGGGTTAATACCCTGTGATATTGTGAAAAGGATTTATATCATATGATAATATGATGGTCTTAATGACCTTTGGGCATGGTTGAGCACTAAATGAGGTGTAATCCTCTTATGTTGATAACGGTTGATACCCTGTGATATTGTGAAAAAGATTATTATCTTATGATAGTATGATGACTAGTGTCGTCTCATGAATGGAAAGTAAATATTACCATGTGATGATGAGATGAGAAATTATGTTTGATACATTTTATATCTTTTCAAAGTTTTGATATTTATATGCTTGCTAGAAGTGAATTAGGGTTTGTATGTCCACTTGTTTGATGCAGCCTTAATTCACCCAATTGGCATAACAATTTAAGTGAAACTCTAATCATGTAGCGCCCTAAGCCATAGATCCATCTGAGTGTCAAAATTTTCCATATGGTGAAACGAGTATTCCTAAGGGAAGCTCGAAGCGCATATTGTTGAGTATGTGGGGATGGCAAGTTGAGGATATATCCTTGTCATCCATTATGCAGATTGTGGAGGTTTGCTATGGTCATGCCTCATACATCTGATGTGATTGAGAATGGTTGTGGTCATGTCTCGGTGATTATATATGTCACAAGATTGGAGGACAACTACGGTTGTACCTCAGATGGTAGGGTATGCGTACCCACCTCCTTTCACTAGTGTGGTTGTTACAACCTCAATTTTGCATATGTTTTCATAATTGAAATGTAATGTTTTTATGAATATGGACTTAATTCTAAAGGTTGTATGCTTTGCTTCAAAGAAGGGATTTCTTTGCAAATATCCCTTTTTATAGGAGTTTTGTGGTTCCTATTATTAGATTAATCCAATAATGGATATAAAAGAGAAGAAAAGAAGAAAAGTCCAAATATTAGAAAAAGAGATAAGATAATGTACATTAAGCAAAGTATTTATGAGAATTATATAGAAACCTCTAGAAGGTGGCATTAATGTCCACAATTGAGTAAATTTCATTTATATGTGATTTCTAATAGAAGAAATGGGAAAAGAGGAAAAAGGAAATAAAAGATAAAGAGAAATCCTTGAAAGGAAATCTTTTAATAAAGAAATAAGTAAGATAATGAGAAATATTGGATGTAGATGCATCTAGAAGGATAATACATATCCTTAAAAAAGAATTTCAAATTCCTAGTATTTCTTGGGGTCCAAGGAATCCCAATGGAAAAGGTAAGAATAGAAGGAAGATAAAATACAAATAATACAAAAAGTCTTAATATGAGAATAATGTGCTATATAGTTAAGGACTTTTTGGTGTTATCAAAAAGAGATACTATTTGCTATAAGGAAGTAAACCTTCATGGCTAATGGGTTAAAAGCCAAGCACAAAGAGAGTAAAAGTAATAATTTTTCAGATTCCTTGATAACCAAGGAATATGGAGAAATAAGGAAATAATTAAAAAGAGAAGTTACTTTCAAACAAGGAAAGTATGGTGTCCATAGTTGATGGGGGGGACTTGTTTTCCTAGTAGTTAAGCATCCTAGGGCATTTCTATCCTTCCCTATATAAGGGTTGGACCCTTAGCCTCGAGCCCAAGAAGATTTCAAGCATCCCCTTCTCTTCTTCACCTTATTTTTGCTCAAAACACTACTATAGAAAATGCTTTTTACAACAGTTCCTTTTCTCAATTTACAACAGGTGTTAACTGTTGTATTAGATCGCGTGGTCTTATGGGAGGGTGCTTTACACAACATGTGATCGCATGTTGTAATAGATGTATTTTATACAGCAGTTGAAACATGTTATCTTTTAAAGAATGGCATGTTGTAATATGGATATTTTACACAACATGTGGTGCACCTGTTGTAATATATATTATACAACATTTGAACGACGTTGTCTTTCACTAAACACACCCGTTGTAATTGGGGTATTTTTTACAACATGCGGTTCACCCATTGTAATGTATATTATACAATAGTCAAAGCATATTGTCTTTCACTAAACACACCCGTTGTAATAGGTAGGTCTATTACAACATGCAGTGCACCTATTGTAATATACATGTTTATACAACAGTTGGAGTATGTTGTCTTTCCATACATTTAACCATTGTAATAGGATTGTTTAGACAACATGGTGTGTGTCTGTTGTAATATACACAATTTATAGAACATGTTATGCATGTTGTAGTTCACTAGAAACACATGTTGTAATAGGTGTATTTTTTTCTGACAAACCTATTGTAATAGGTGTGGATAACACAACATGTGTTGTTTGTTGTAGAATCATACATTTTACAACATATCATTAACTGTTGTCTTTGATTAGAGTTTGACAGGTCATATATCGAACCAATTGTATTGATCAAATTAACCATATTATTAATAAATTATAATAAATATACAATTATACTTTTTCATTTCACAAACAAACACATAGTTGAACAAAATTTCCATGAAACCTTGAAAGAAACTCGTACTAAATTTAATTAATATTAAATCATCCATACAATGATTCCATAATACAAAGTACTGAGTATCCACTCTAGAATCGAACTGAAAACTAACTAAAAAAGTTTCACACATTGGTCTATGCTAAAGAACAAATGTCTCCCCCACATGTCACATAATCTTATGTGTGCTCAAGAACACATGTCGCTCACTCATTTCGGACGTCATCGATTTCTTCTTGGTTGAAGCAACAACCAATATACTTCGAATAAAACTGCAATCATATGACAAATATATCAGCATATTGTGATTTTTTCAATTTATTTAGAAATGTGAACAAACTAAAAGAATATAATGTTAAGTAGCTTACACATTCAGGAATATTTCTATTTCTCGCATCAAAGATGTCTTTCATATACTTCAACACATAATACCCGCAATTTGTATTGTTCGGTTGCTTTAGACACTGTACAAAATAAATATTAATTTGTTATCCACATAATTGTGAGAACTTGTTAGGAAATAAGAGGATGGAAAGGTATAAATAGCCATAAAACTTAATAAAGGGTATGTGTAAACAGAATTAAAAATGCTATAAGAGTGAAAAAGGCATGGTTTGTTGCTGAAGAAGGTGTGGTTTATATGCCATACTGGATGATGCAAAACTTTCTCTAGTAAGAGGGGGATTTTGTAAGAGTGAAGAATGCCACCCTTCCAAAAGGAACCTTTGTTAAACCACAGCCTCACACGAAAGATTTTTTAGATATGTCAAACCCCAAAGCTATTTTGGAAACAACTCTCAGGAACTACTATGTGTTTGACAACTGGCGACAGTATCATGGTAGCTTATAACAATAAAAAATACTACACAGACATTATAGAAACCAAGCACATTATATAACTTGAGTGTCTTGGTGCTCCCGCTCCTGTTACCATGATATTATATGACTGGTCTTATTATAAGTTTTTCCGGTGTCTGCAAACTCTCAGCCATTGTATGACAAGGACAAATGGATGGATTTTAACTAATAACTTGTTGCATTGATGACCTCAAGTATACAATCTGATGCAGAGTGCTGGATAAAGTACAATCCACAGGGAATCCAACTGTAAGCATACACACAACCTGGGAATATACCCGCTCACAAACAACAGGTTTCTTGGGCAAGATGGGAATGGAGATCACACACAAGCACCTAACCGCATCCAGCACGCATGGAAGACGTGTAGGTGTTGATTGCTCACACATGATAACCTACAACAAAAACCAAAGTTTCACAGTGACATATGTGTGTTGTGTAAAAGGGACTCTGAAACAAATTACCACAACAACTTCTCTTGCTCGTTAATTGCTGGCCTGTGGGAAAAACCAAGAGATCAAGGCTATATTCCAGCCATCCCCAAGGTAAGCAGACATCTGATCTGCACAATTTCAATAGACTGAGGGAGAGATTCATATCAATATTGCTCATCTACTGTTTTGTTGCAAAGAAAACCTCACATTCCAGGAGGAGTCGATCAGTATGCCAATTCTAAGGAAGATTTTAAGGGAGATGCCTGTGCTATCACCTGAACCATGTTACTAATATGACCAGTCATATACTACTTAGAGGTCGATACACATGTATAGAAAACCTCATGTTGTCTGTTCGAACAATTAATAAAGATGGGTAATACACTTTCGACCTAGAAAATATATAAATTTACATGTATGCAAGTACGCTTAACCAGAATCCAATGTGGATAACCTGGTCTTTTCCAATATATCTCTGCAAAAGAGAAAGAAGTAACTATAGAGACACAGAGAGAGAGAGAAACTTTTGGGAGACAACTTATTTGAGACTATTGGCATCTAAACTTAGATTACTATAATAAATGGGACAGGGTTCGCAAAGCTATCTCCTTAGATTACTATAACAAATGGGACAGGGTTCCCAAAGCTATCACAAGGAGACTTGATCTGCTTGTTAAGGGATCGTAGTATCTACTGTATTTCATCATATTGGTGATAGGTATTGTATGATGTGACAAACTCATGCGAAATTCCATCAATGATAAGAACGCTACATCCTACTTTCTTCTTCAAGCCTCTATATTCCATCTTCTTTCTAAGGGAGTCATAAAAGCTCCATTTCTCACTAGTCGTGTAAGTATTGGATAGTAAGATATATCCACTCTCTTCATCTGGTTCCAATCTATGGAGCTCATTTGAGAAAGCAACAACAAGATATGTGTATCCCCATTCCTGGCTAGAGGTCAGCAGGGTGCCCCACATAGAGGCTAGAGGTTAGCCTCGATCAGTCTTCCAGTTCGAGCAACAAGTTCAACTAGACAACCATAATGCTCAATGCCAGGTTCAAGGCCATACCGCTCTCTCATTTGTTGGAAAACCATACAACCATTATCCACCAGCCCCACATGACTACAGGCAGTAAGAACAACAAGTAATGTGACTCCATTCGGTTTAAGACCTTCATCCTGGATGGCCTGAAACATTTCCAAAGCATTAATACCTTTCCAATGGAATGCAAGCCCTGATATCATGCTAGTCCACACAGTGACATCTCTTTCAAGAACACTATTAAATACTTCAAGAGACCTTTTAATGCTACCACATTTAGAATACATGTCTATGAGTCACTACTACAGAAACGGCCTTTGGCGTCGGTCGTTTAACCCCATTTGGCGTCGGTTTCCAACCGACGCCTATGTGGGCGCCGCTAAAGGTCGAACACTTCGGCGTCGGTTTTTTAACCGACGCCTATTTAGCCTATAGGCGTCGGTCGTTTAGTAGATATCCGACGCCAAACAGGGTCCGCGCCACAGAAAATGGCGTCAGCTAGGGCACTTTCTGCGTCGGTTATTCATCTCAAAACCGACGCAGAAAGTGCCCTAGCTGACGCCATTTTCTGTGGCGCGGACCCTGTTTGGCGTCGGCTATCTACTAAACGACCGACGCCTACAGTTTAAATAGGCGTCGGTTTGATATGAATATCCGACGCCAATTCCAGGACTGCTTTGGCCACATAAGGCGTCGGTTTATATTAAAAAACCGACGCTGTAGGTCTTTCCTGACGGTTTTCGATAAATAACCGACGCCTATTTATATTTTTTTTTTTTTCATATCAGTTTGCAGGCCTGCTGTGGCTGGTCAGCAGGATGAGAACCTGCAGTTCAGTTTTCTGAACTGCAGGTTTACGACATCCATTGATATCAGCCTACAAACAGGCCGCAAACCTGCAAAAGTCACAAGCAAAATTCTACACAAGTACATTCATTCAGACATCAATTCAATTCTCACATTCACACATATAGAAACATTCAAATACATGCATTAACATTCACAAACATTCATTTACAAACATTCATTTACAAAGTATCATTCATTATCACTATCAGCATCCCAATTATATCTTACAGTTGCCACTGTTTGTACAGCTATTGCCCATTCTTCTCTTACTTCATTTAATGCTTCCATCGTATATGGAGCATTTATTTTTTTTAAACGTTTACCTGTAGTGTGGTCAGTTTTAAACACCTGCAAAGAGAATGATGTATATATATAAGTAATAATATAAAAATAATATAAGATTGATATATTGCATACTAACTAATGAGACTATATATAATACCTCATGTATGGTATCGATGTCCAATGCGGCATATTTGATAATCATATGCATAAATCGCATCACATAGTATGCGCATGCCCAGCCATTGTCTTGTGTAGCACACTATAAATTGAAACATACAAAATAATACAACTAAGCACAATTCACATCAATAATATATATATTCGAGTCGGGAACTTACTTTTACGTTCTGCCAATTTATTGGCTGGTTCTTTTTCGTTGGGACCGTTCCTCCAGCCTTTTTGAATGCATCTAAACCCCTACATGTTAATATAACACAATAAATTGCATAAGTAAATAGTAATGTAATAAAAGATGTTAACGGATATAAAAATGAAATATTTCTCACCAGAATATTGGCATTCTCATTACGTGTCCAATTTTAGTGTTCAATGTACTCCCCGCAGGATCTAGATAATAAACAGTGAATGTCTCGGGGGCAATAACTAGTAACTCCCAATGTCTACCGCTACAAGTAGAAGTTAACAATTAATAACTCAAAATGCAAAATAAAAATGGAATTTTCTTAAGTCCAAATTATAAATAAAGTAAACATACTTGACATTGAATGGAGCTATTATTATCTTCTTCTTTTGCTGACCAAAAATTGTAAAAGCATCTATACAGTATTGTTGAACATTATCAGGGTCTTTAGCTACCAAACTAATCAATGATGGAATCAAAAATCCCACATGATCAAATGCAAATTGTTTGCAATGATCTTCGACTAGGTAGCTGCAAAACATATAGGCGTATGCATTAATATATAAGAAACCAGATCACCGGAGCTTATACAAGGTATATGGATGTATAAACAAGATCTCACCTTATCCATGTCTCTATCATTGATGTATTCAGCCAATCATACTTAAACAGCTCAATAATATCTTCTATCAATAAAGAGCTATCGTATGATTGACCTGCATAATCTGCATCTAAAGAAATAATTATAGGGCAATGTACATTATGTGCCCGTAGCCAACATGCCATTCCCCTACATGCAGGACCTAACGGGTATGTTAGGTCAGTTGGAACCCAATCGGGTAATGTGGGAACTGGAAGTGGAGGCCTAGGTGCTCCTGGTGTCTTCTTTTTAACCTGTACATATAATTTCAGATCAGTTGACATCATATATACACATTAACAGTCTAAATCAATGTAAATTTATCTTACAATTTCAGTCGTGTAGATGACATCTGCTTTGGGCCACAATATGACCCCGCCTTCTGCCTCACCAAGTGTATCAATATCCGGGTGGGCATATGGCAATGTAGCTTCTCTCCAATCGGGTAACACACGTATCGGGCTCACACGAACGTAGCCCTGTGGCATTGGAGTCCCGTGAAACATTGCCCCAGGAAGGGACGGGTAAGCCTGCGCCTCTGCGACAACGTAGTTTTGCATTCTTAAGCGGCATGGCTTCAATGCCTACAAATTTACGTAAAGAATATTATACATATATACATATCATCTTGAAAACATAACAACTTGAAAAGACTAACTACAATGTCATAAACAATACTTACAGCAGACGTGCTAGGCGATGGGTCTCCAGGATTACTCGCAGTGTGTGCATCAGGAGAAGAGTGGGTCGCCATAGGCGTATTGGAAGCCTGAGATGCCTGCCACCGCATCAATTCTTCCTTGACCTTCTCAGCAACTACATCGTTGACCTTCTTAGCAACTAAATCCTCAACTCTCTTATTCTCCTATACATGGATAAAAGAAACATTAGATTCTTATTAATGAATTTCCTTTTGCAGTAACATTCTAAAAAAAGAATAGGTTACCTCTTCTTGAGAAAGTCCCGCTCTGGGTTTGCGCTGGGATGGCCCAAAGAATGCTTTGATGCCAACACCAGCGCCGGCACCTCTAACACGTCCAGGATGCTCTGGGTTACCCAGAGCAACTGTCAATTCATCCCTTGTGCCCTGAGGGATGAACGTGCCTTGTTTCCTCTGCTCGTGCAGCTCCCGCTAATCACCATAAACAGAAATTGGTAAGTTAACACCACAAATAATCAATATTCAAACGATTTCTGTAAGAGTTGTATTTTACCATTTTTTCAGCCGCCTCAGCAGTTACAGGCTTCTTTATTTCACCCTTCTTGTTTTGCCTGCCAGCTATCCAGATATCATGGCGAGGAATGGGTGTGGTAGACTCCTGAGTAGGAGCAGACTCCTGAGTAGCCGCAGACTCCGCCTGTAGTCTTTGGCGAACGCTTGCATAGCCTTTTGGACCCATAGTGTGGTCATGCACATTCAGTGCACGCCTTGCTTTTTGTGCGTCACTGAGGGCCTAGTTAGTATGCACATTAATGATTTGGTTAGTAGCACTAAATGCTAATCTTGAATAGGTGAATACAATGTATATTAATTAAATTAGGAGTGACGCCTAATACCTTGAATTCTTCAGATTTTCTTGAAGCAACAAAATTGTCCCAATCTTCTTTGTCCAAGAAGTTCCATTGTTCAAGGGCTGACTTCTTCTTCTTATCACCCTCTTTTATGTATTCTCTATTCAGATTTGTCCTATAATTCCTAAGCATCTTTCCAGCGCGTTGCATCACATTTTTACGATGCAACTTCTCATCCAATGCAAACAGATTCTGTAAAATAGAAATGTTATTAACTAGTATCCAAAATAGAATTGCAAATAATAGAATTTGTAATCTACAAAATAGAATTGCAAATAATAATAACTCACGCCTAAATCCTTCCATATCGAGTCTTTTTTCGCTTGAGGAACTTTATGCCAATTGTCATACTTAACACCACAATGGCTCCGAGTGGTACACCCAAGATAGTTCACAAAATTATTGCGGTTCACTCCAATTGGATTTCCTCCATTATCAAACTCCACCGCCAATTTAGATCCACTACCACTTAGCGCTAATAACTTCTTCAACAGAGTGATGCCCCTTTTCTTGTTAAGTGTCTGGTGTTGCGCATCAAGTTGCTCCAGTGCTTCAGTGGGTACAGGTGCATCAACCTAAAATTTGACAAAAATAAAACACACTAATTTAGCCCAATATAGAAATATAGGATATATGACATAACTAGAAGATAATGAATTTTATAGAAATACAGGATATGTTTTTAGAACTTACATTAGTATCCTCGCCATGCTCATCATGGACTTCATGCTCATCATGGACATCATGCTCATCATGGTCAGCCATCTGAAAATGTCATTAAAAAGGCAAACATTTAGCATTTGTATTAACTAGAAAAAGGCAAACATTTAGCATTTGTATTAACTAGAAAAAGGCAAACATTTAGCATTTGTATTAACTAGAAAAAGGCAAACATTTAGAATTTGTATAAACATACATGTCTCTAAAATTGTGATCTTTTATCAATTAACAATCCTTCATTGTGATCTCCGCGCACATATAAGTCATCATTAGCTTCAATATTTTGTGAAGTTGGCAACCCAACTGAGAATGGACTGGAGTCATCATACTTATCATAGTACTCTTCTTCATCTATAGGATCTTCAATGAACTGTCTTTTACCATGAAGAACAACCGACCATTTATCATTTGCAGGATCATCGATATAGAATATTTGTTTCGCCTGTGATGCCAATATGAATGGTTCACCCTTCTCGCCGATCTTTTCAAAGTTCACCAAAGTGAAACCCAATTCATCCACTATAACTCCTTTGGTGTTATCAACCCAATTACATTTAAATAGCGGAATTTTGAAATCTATGTAGTCAAACTCCCAAATGTCCTCAATGACACCGTAATATGACATTTTAGCTTCACGTGGACTCTTATCCTTTGCACTTGCAAAGTACATAGTCGACGCTTGAAGAGTGACCCCACTATTTTGGACGACACTCTTATCATCTTGGCGCTTTTTGTAATATGTGAATCCATTAATGTCAAACCCTTCATAAGACATAACATTCGGTTTTGGTTTAAAGGCGAGGCATTTGATAGTTTCTGTAATATCATTTGGTGTTTGAGATAGTTGATGTAAGACTTTATCTTCAAACCACTTAGTAAAAGTCTTATTATGCTCTCTAGCAAGCCACATTGAACTTGCTCGAGGATGTTGTCTCTTTATGAAATTGGTATGTTCCTCGATATAAACACTCACTTCTTCCATATTGTGTAAAATATACAAGTGAGCTTGTTCCAACTGCTCACGGCTGATTACTTTCACCCGTGATCCCAAAATTCCTTTGCCCTCGTCAATATTCTTGTCATTATTAGGAGTGTCATTACCACTGAGAAAGTCATTGCAAAAATCCATAACCTCTCTCACCACATAACCTTCAATAATACTCCCTTCAGGCCGATAACAGTTTCGAACATCACCTTTAAAAACGCTCATGTATCGTTCAAAGGGATACATCCAATGCAAGAAAACTGGTCCCAACATTTTCACTTCCCTAGTCAAGTGGACAACAAGATGTACCATGATATCAAAGAACGAAGGAGGGAAATACATCTCAAGCTGACATAGGGTAACAACCACTTCTCTTTGCAAATTATCGAGAGTATCAGGGTCAATAACTTTGCTGCATAGACTGTTGAAAAAGAAACAAAGTCTGGTAATCGCAAACCTTACATGCTTCGGCAATATAGATCGAATTGCCACAGGCAATATTTGTTGCATTAGAGTGTGACAATCATGAGATTTAAGACCTATCAACTTCAGATCTTTCATTGATACCAATCTACGGATGTTGGATGAGTAACCATGTGGCACCTTAACATTTACCAAGCATTCACAAAAAGTTTTCTTCTCCTTTCTAGACAACGTGTAACAAGCGGGAGGTAAGTATGTTCTTTTATTACCCATTTCACGTAATTCTGTTAATTCTGACCTTATTCCCATTTCACGTAGGTCCAGTCTGGATTTTATCCCATCTTTAGTCTTACCTGGTATATTTAATAGAGTACCAATGATGCTATCACAGACATTTTTCTCAACGTGCATTACATCGATACAATGCCTGACTGTCAAAGAACTCCAATAAGGAAGATCCCAAAATATTGACTTCTTCTTGAATAAAGAATTGTCACTCCGTGTGGCCATACTACATTGTGATTTCTTACCAAATTCATTGACAATGTCTTTTACTCTTTCATAAACAACATCCCCTGTTATAGGTTTAGGTGCACTTCGTTCATCATTCCATCCATTGAATGCTTTGCGCTTCCTACGATACGGATGGAATTTTGAAAGAAACCTTCGATGACCAAGATATACAGTCTTGCCGCCATGTTTTAGTCTTATTGAATCAGTGTTTTCTTCACATATAGGACACGCTTTAGCTCCTTTGACACTATATCCAGACAAATTCCCATATGCTGGAAAGTCATTAATAGTGCAAAACAACATAGCGTGCAAACGAAATGTCTCTTTTGCTGAAGCATCATAGGTCATCACACCTTCAGCCCAAAGTTTCTTTAAGTCATCAATCAAAGGTTCAAGATAAACATCGATATCATTTCCGGGTTGTTTAGGGCCCGATATCAACAATGACAACATAACATACTTATTTTTCATACACATCCAGGGAGGAAGATTGTATATAACAAGCATGACTGGCCAAGTGCTATGTTGGCTGCTCAATGTCCCGTACGGATTCATCCCATCTGTACAAAGCCCAAGTCTTAGATTCCTATCTTCTTCACCAAATTTAGGGTACAATAGATCAATCTTCTTCCACTGTGGGGAATCAGACGCATGTCGTAGGATCCCATCATTATTTTTCTTAACATCTGCATGCCACCTCAGATTCTTCGCATCTTTCGGATTTGCAAACAAGCGTTGAAACTGTGATATTATAGGTAGATACCACAACACCTTGGCAGGAGAACCAGTTTTGAACTCCCCCGAAGTCGTCAATTTATACCGTGACGCACCACATTTTGGACAATCTTTCAAATCTACATAGTCCTTTTGAAATAATACACAATCATTCGGGCATGCGTGTATCTTCTTGGCCTCCATTCCCATTGGGCACAACATTTTCTTTACCTGGTATGTTGAGATTGGAAGCTCGTTTCCTTCAGGAAGCATTTCTTTCAACAAAGTCAACAATGAAGTGAAGCTTTTGTCGCTCCATCTATTGTTAGCTTTCAACTTATACAATCTCAAGACAGCGCTAAGCTTCGTAAACTTAGCACAACCTGTGTATAACGGTATCTCAGCATCATGCACAATGTTTGTAAAGATAGGAGGTGGATCGGTGTGCTCTACCCTACAACTATCCAGCATCGCATCAACGATGTCTGCTGGAACTGGTTCGTTCACATTTACGTCATCGCTATCGACATCTACTGGTTTCGATTTTGAAATTTCTCCATGCCAGTGCCATTCTGTATAGCCTTGTACAATCCCGTTGCACATGACATGACTTTTGATTTCCTCACCAGTGTTGACTTTCAAGTTGTTACCGCAATGCCTACATGGACAGTAGAACCTATCTGTAGGTTTTTTCCTATGTTCCTCGGCAAATCTAATAAACTGATCAAGACCAGATATAAACTCTGGGGTACAACGATTACGAATCGACATCCATGATCTATCCATTCTATGATCAGAGAAAACAAGTATATATTAGGAAACAAGTATATATTAGGAAAAGATTAGGCAACATTTCCCCGCTGTTCTCTAAGTACATATATACTTAGAGAAGAAACGGGGAAATGCCAACAAACACATGTGATGTCATTCTTATATATAATAAATGTGTACCACCTATCCCATCCTTGAACACCTAATCTCACTAGTAAGTGTATAATGGGTATTGGGTTTTCAAGAAAATTTCGGCAGCATTTCCCCGCTGTTCTCTAAGTACATATGTACTTAGAGAACAAACGGGGAAATGCTACCAAAATTTTCTTGAAAACTCAATACACATTATACACTTACATCCTAAGTGAGATTAGGTGTTCAAGAACAGTCCCAAACCGGGGACTATCTAAGATTTACTCCTAATGAGTCAATCTTGGACGGGTTTCTAGGCCAACAAACACAATAATAGACATCTACAATGAAGCCGGACTCCATACAAACAGTATATAATTTGGTGATTGTTCATTCTAATTTATACCAATGTACAAGTAATATAAAAAACAATGATTGTTCACATTCTAGGCCAACAAACACATGTGATGTCATTCTTATATATAATAAATGTGTACCACCTATCCCATCCTTGAACACCTAATCTCACTAGTAAGTGTATAATGTGTATTGGGTTTTCAAGAAAATTTCGGCAGCATTTCCCCGTTGTTCTCTAAGTACATATGTACTTAGAGAACAAACGGGGAAATGCTACCAAAATTTTCTTGAAAACTCAATACACATTATACACTTACATCCTAAGTGAGATTAGGTGTTCAAGAACAGTCCCAAACCGGGGACTATCCAAGATTTACTCCTAATGAGTCAATCTTGGACGGGTTTCTAGGCCAACAAACACAATAATAGACATCTACAATGAAGCCGGACTCCATACAAACAGTATATAATTTGGTGATTGTTCATTCTAATTTATACCAATGTACAAGTAATATAAAAAACAATGATTGTTCACATTCTAGGCCAACAAACACATGTGATGTCATTCTTATATATAATAAATGTGTACCACCTATCCCATCCTTGAACACCTAATCTCACTAGTAAGTGTATAATGTGTATTGGGTTTTCAAGAAAATTTCGGCAGCATTTCCCCGCTGTTCTCTAAGTACATATGTACTTAGAGAACAAACGGGGAAATGCTACCAAAATTTTCTTGAAAACTCAATACACATTATACACTTACATCCTAAGTGAGATTAGGTGTTCAAGAACAGTCCCAAACCGGGGACTATCCAAGATTTACTCCTAATGAGTCAATCTTGGACGGGTTTCTAGGCCAACAAACACAATAATAGACATCTACAATGAAGCCGGACTCCATACAAACAGTATATAATTTAGTGATTGTTCATTCTAATTTATACCAATGTACAAGTAATATAAAGAACAATGATTGTTGACTTTCTAGGCCAACAAACACATGTGATGTCATTCTTATATAATAAATGTAAACCACCTATAACAAACACATTGTCCAACATTAGGTTCAACACTTGAAACATAGATTCGTTTTCTTATATAATAAATGTAAACCACCTATAACAAACACATTGTCCAACATTAGGAGATGCCTGACTGGGGGGTTGGGGGGTTGGTGGGGTCCACTTTTGACTCGCTCCCAGGTACGAGCAGGGGGCTGCACTCGGTTGTGTACTGGCAAAAAGAAAGATGAGTGGGGTAGCTGGTTTCACAGATCAGTTTTTGACTCACTCAAACATGGATATATATTAAGTGATTATTAGCTTTGCGAGCCACTATAGAGATTGTATGATAGTTTAGTTCCCAATTGGTCTATGTTAAAATAATCTTAAGAATCTCCTATTGGTGCCACAAAAATAAATTGGACGGATCCATCCGAGGTTTGACGTACGTAAATCTAATCTGTTCTACCGACAAGGTGAAAATAAAGAAACTTGCCCTAAACGTTTGTGATATTGCTATTAGGAAATCGTTTTCGAATTCAAGTGCAATAATGTTTTAGCTCCTTTATTTAGATAGTTTGTGATCATTGACAGATACTGTTCAAAAATACATATTGGAAGTCATAGTGCTCAAATGGATTAAGCAATCTGCATTCATTGTACGCAAGGTCCAAAAACTTGAATATTATGTAGTAGTCTGAGAGGGTCCGAAAACGTGGAATTCATCTGGACCTATTCTCTAAGACTTGAATTGCAGAGCAATGCACTTCATATCAAACAAGGCCTTTAGTGTATATCCAGAAAACCAGTTGGCGCATACCTGTTGGCGTGGGAGGCAGCGGGAGTCAGGTGGAAGCTGATGGCGTCAGGCAGGCTGAGGCGGCGAGCTCCAGGCTCGTCAGGCGTCGGCGGCGAGCTCCAGCAGCAGTGGCGGCGAGCTCCAGCAGCAGTGGCGGCGGGGCGGCGGAGAAGGGGGCTCCAGGCTCGTCAGCAGTGGCGGCGGGGTGGCGGGGCGGCGGAGAAGGGAGCTCCAGCAGCACGGAGAAGGCGGCGGCGGGGCGCGGAGAAGGGGGCGCGGAGAAGGGGGCGCGGAGAAGGCGGCACGACGGCGCTGTCGTGGAGAACAAGGAGAAGAAAATCGCCGGCGACAGGGTGGGGAATCGACGGAGAAACAGAAAGGGCTCGCAATGAAACAGGAGGAAGGGGAAGAGTCGGGCACCGCGGGTTATTAAGTCCCAAATAGCGTCGGTTTTTTACAACAACCGACGCCTAAATGTCTTTAGCGTCGGTTGTCCGAGAAAACCGACGTCCAACTGGGCGATAATTTCATGAAATTGTTTGGCGGGAACCACCTTCAGCGTCGGTTATCCTTTAATCACCGACGCTGAAGGTGACACTTTTCGCGCAAATTTTCATCACACATAGGCGTCGGTTTCCACCTAAATAACCGACGCTGAAAAGGACACTATTTTTCGCGGGCGACTTTAAGCGTCGGATTGTTATAAACAACCGACGCTGAAGACAAAGCGGTACCCGTGTCTGGCTGGTCTTCGAATATAGACGTCGGTTGTCGTAAACAACCGACGCCTAACATAGAAGGCATCAGTTTTTCCTAATAACCGACGCCCAGAAAAGTGTCACTGAATGCTATTTCTGTAGTAGTGAGTGCTGAAACAAAGAAAGTATCTGGTTTGCACAAAAACTTAAAAACCAACCCATGCACACACCTTCCTTGGTTCAGGACTCCCGTCTAGGAAGCAACACCAACCAAAGCTAAACTAGTGACCTTATTAGGTCCCATTCCATCGAGGAGCATGTTTTTGAAGACTTCCACTGTCATCATCCAATTCCCTTAACAGGCATAGCCAGATATAAGAGTATTCCAAGACACTAGGTTCTTCTCAGTCATTTGAGAGAACCCGTTGGAAGCATGGTCCACGTCCCCGTAATTAGCTAGTCCAGCTATCATTATGTTCCAGGAGATCATATCTTTATGTATCATACAAGAGACCAGGTTAAGTGCCATCCGCGTCTCCTCACATTTTATATACATATCCAATAGAGAGTTGGTCAATATCACACTCCAATCAAAAGTGGGATTTCTCCTTGCAATCCATGCATGGACGGACTTCCCCTTGGAGATATCTTTTTAGTTCCTGACACAGTTGAGAAGTGCAGTGAGTGTGAAGTGGTCTAATTTGAGCCCATATTCTCTCATTTCAAAGAACAAGCTCAGAGCATCCATGCTGCTTCCATTCTTGGCATAACCTGAGATCAAAATATTATATGTCACGGTATCTCTCCGACGATAGTGTAAGAGGATGTTGAGAGCAGATTCCACCTTTCCATGACCCGAATACATATTAATGAGTGAGTTATGTAGGTAAGGGTGAGACCAACACCCGGTAACTACAGCATGAGCATGGACCAACATCCCTTGCAATTCACACTTGCATGCCTTGAAAAGCCATAGGAGAGTTTGAGGTGGAGAGAAATAGTTGGGTCCCAACTGGTAGTTGTGTGACAAGGCGATACTGAAGAAGAGTACCGACAGATTGAATGCAGGAAAAAATGAGCAGTAGCCAACATGATAGCTTCCCCGGACTGAGACGAAGAGAAGGGAAGACGCAATTATTTCTTTTAGAAAGAGAAAATTTTATGATCAATGTAGATGCAGTAGGGTGACGCCTCGAGGCCCTGCCCCGGACTTCTGCCTCTACATGGTGAGTTGCGGTTGCAAAAATCAAAGGCAAAGGCGCCCCTTTACCAGATGAGTATTGAGGCATCATGCGGCAGCTGATTGGTATCTGCTTAATGAGTACTATGCCATCGTCAGGCATCGCCCAGAATTTCATTGGTTGGAATAGACATCTACTTTCCTATTTTTATTTTTTCTTTATCAACTTCAATGCTCATATTCCATGTAATGTGACTCAATAGTACCCATTGTCGTTGCATAAAAGGCACTTCTCATAGTTTAAAATTGTCTTGATTTGTGAACATATCCATAATCATTTTTCATAAATGATAAAAAGGCATACAACAGATACTTATCCATGAAGAAATTATCCATTAACAATTTCCATATTGTTTTCATGGCTAAAAATATTTTGGTGTGTATATAGTTGGGGTAGTGTTCATTACTATTCTCCTGTGGACAATGAATGTGGTATTATCCTTTTCAGGGTGAATATCATAATTCTAAAATATCCTAACTATCCATCAATATATTCGTAAGTAGGAGTAGTTTGGCTAATCTATCCAGCATTTGACCAATAAGGGGTAAAGGCAAAGTGCCATCTTTGAGGTTACATTACCCGATTTCTAATAACATATGCAAATCCTTCACCCTGTAACTAAATTGTTCTAGTTTAGATTGGTTGATCATGTATCCCCCTTCATGACAATGGTTCCCTTCCCTTTTTATCATGGACTATAGTACCCCACGGGCCAACTTAAAATAAGATAAATAATTAAGTTTCATGCTTCTTTCTTACTACATCCTTCTATAGGATCTCATTATGTATTATTACATAACAGAAGGTTTTTATTATTTTCTAAAGGGATAGCGTGATTATGCGTGGAAGTGTTTATGCCTTTAAGGTCGTTAATGGCATGCACTATCACCCTTCTATAGGTATGAATTGTATTCAACAAAATTGCTTCATGCTCAATCAAAGTGAAGCATTCATTATGACTTAATAAGTGGAGTTGGGCTCCAACAAGGAACATTCTCATTCCAAAGGAATATGTTTAGAATCTATCTTTGTTAAATTATGTTATTTAACTTCATTTGTACTTTATTTGTGTATTGAATTAGTGGGATTTACAAAGAAGGTATTGGTTTAAAGGTTTCCAATAGAAATTGGAAGAATAGTCAACATCATCATTTGTATCAATGTTTAGAATTTTCTCTTAACTACACCTTTATTACTAAATAAATGCATCTAAACAAGACATGTAGGTTCACTAAATACTTAAATCTGTGTGAGCATGATAAATAGAGAAGTCCATGGAATCGTCTCCCACTCTCAACGTCATTTTCCCTTTACATGCATTAGAGACATCTTGATGCAGCTATAACAATCATCCAAACATGGTAGGACTGATGGGATATTTCCATATATCTAAAACTATAGAATCTAATAGAATTTCGAGCTTACTTGTTTTGTTGGGACATCATCTAGTATGCCATTACGATATTTTATAGACATATCAATCGATTGTATCTTAATGTCTATAGAAATTATTATCTCCTATACGTGTATACAGAAAATGACAAAATGAATAGTACTATTGGTGGCCTCTAAATCAAATAGGCCTTTCCCAAATGGAATGTCTCCAAATTGACACAATAGGGAAAACTATTTTCTATATTTGATATCTTGGATATGATTTTTTTAACAAGAACAATGGCTCCTACAGAGAGCATGATTATTTTGATGCAAACTTGCTTCATCTCATGAAAAGTCCTATGAGAAATATAACATATTATTGCATCTCAACAATCCATAAACATGTAAGGACTCACACGAAACTGCTTTAACATTTCATTGAACTTATCAAACTACTTATAATGATATTATTTAGCAATATTTAAGGAAGTTTCATTACGTTTTTAAGATAAGTGGAAAAAGTAATTTCTAACTTTGCATCCACAACAGAGATGTCTTTCTTGGTTTAATCTTAACTGTATTAAGGAATAACTACGACAACAACATTTTTTCACTTCTTAAGTGGGATTTGCACTAATAGTTCCACATTTTAATATATTAACTTTGACAAGTCTCTTTAATATTGAATTGTGATAATGGTGGAAAGATGACCAATACTCTAGATGGTGAAGAAGTATCATATTGGGTTATTTATTCTGCCAACATCTTAATATGAGTTTTTCAACATTTGAAGAGAGTTTACAGATGGAATCCTTCGGTAAACTATCCCTTTGACAAAAAAAATTGTTATGCTTTGATTATGTAACCATGAAATTATTTAAATCGTTTCCATATTGGTTTTTATATTAAGATTTTTTGTGGTATCATGTAATGAGTAGGGCCCAAGACGGGATCCAATCAATACTTATTAAGGAATAAAACTTGAAAACCCCAAAAACCCACAAAAATATAAAAGGAAAAGATGCATTTCTTCTCTCAAATGTATGCATAATAAGCATCGAGTAGAAATGAAGCGAAAATCTAACTGTCACCAAATCAAAAGTGTTAAACCCATCACCCACATGGGTGATGTAATATAAGATAAACTGAAACTACAACCAAACATATGACCAGTCAAAGAGGGCAATCTCAACATCTCCTATTTCCTTTCTTCATTACACAAAAGTAGGTCCTGCATAGAAAACCTCCACTAGATACTGAAATCATGGATGGTTGGGAACAACACCTATTCATGAGGAATAAATCGAAGAATGTAAACCTGGTATGTGCACTATTAAAGTAACTAGGGATTTTAAGATAAATCACAAAAAAACTTGTTTTTCTCTCAAAATGGGTAAGTATGAAAGACGCATGTAGGCTATAAAGTGGTAAGTAATCAAGAGTAAGTGATGCCAAAGAGAAATGAGGCATACTTCAATTGGTACAATTAATTAGGTAGGAAATACTACCTTTATAACATGTCACGATAATATGCAATAGTTCAATGCATGTAGAATATAATATAGACTAGAACTGTTGAAGTGGGGTTGAAACACTATCTAACTCTAAGGCATCATAGGAATAATAAACCATATTGAGTAATATATATAAAACATGTTATGAAGAATGAAAATTAGTACCGAGTAGGAGGAACAAAACCTCAATGCCTTAAATATTTATGGTTGTGCATTGGGTATGAATCTCAAAATACACCACTACTAAATAATATTAGCCGACTGGGAACACATGCATAGATGAGTAGGTGAGATATATAGTTTATTCCATTTCAAGTTTAAAGCACATAGAAAAAACGAAATATTGAAGGCATGGAAATTGAGGTTAAAGAACTCATATACAAGAGTTGCATTATATCTAGTTACCAAAAGGATAAATAAGGGAATATTATGTTCCTTCTGAAAGGTTTCCCAACATACTCCAAAGAAATTATTTGGGGTTATTATAAAATTAGGGTTCTATATTATTCCCAATGTAAAGATAGAGTATGTAGATACATTAAATTTGATGCTTATTAGAAAATCGCACACTTTGAAGTCTAGGATCATGGTTTCAATCACATCAAAACTCATTAAATTAGGGAACTAGGATTAAATTTCCACATTAGTTATCAACCCCATATAAATTATCTTTAAAAATCTTGGAATGGATCTATCAAATCTTTCTAAATAAATAATGCCATATTTTATGGTTCCAAAAAATATTTATTTATATTTTTTTGTAGTAAATAGATTTAAATTTGTAATATGAATTAGTAAATAGATTTTCCAAATAGTCAAATGGTTACCAAAAGATGATGTAACATGTTCCGCATTATTAGTTAAAAGGGTGAAACATGGTACAATGGTTTTTTCAACCACTTGAAAACTCATCATGACATGTAACTGAAAAGAGATAGCAATATGGAAGTACCCTCACAAACAAACACAATGGAGTCATGCTGACAAGTGTAACCATGAGAGAACATAAGAGAAAATGTTAAACATCCTTGTTGCCATGGTTGCTCCACTAGAGATCAATTCTATAGGAATAAATCCCACTCCTAGAGTGTAAGGTCTATGAAAGAAAGAAAAATGATATTGAATGGTATTCAGAATTATATATATTTCAGCTGCCACAATGATAAAATGATATCCAAGATAGAATGCCCTAATATTGCAATTCTAGGAAACAAACGAGAACATTGATGCCTGTTTTTACTTACATGGCTTGGGCATATATATAGGGAGGAAAAGAAGGGACACAAATAAAGAAAATTGATAAATATGGAGATGAAATGATAGAGTACATAACTAGCAATGGGTAAGGGTGAGATTTAAATAGAAACTTTGATGGTCATGTTCCCTTGCATACTCTGACATGGAATGGACAAGGCACCATTTTCCTACTCTTAAATATTCTCCTTCCTACTTTGAAAATTAACTCAAGAGTATCGTCACATGATGTTGATACATGTGGATGACATACCTTTTACTTGACTAGTGAAACACCACCATAACTCATACTATATATACACATGGAACCTTAGTTTCTCCTATCCCTTTATACCTCTAGTCATCATCTTCCCATCCCTCTTTACTTCCCAATATGTGGCATCATGTTGTTTGGTGAAGCCATTGACTATGACATTTCTTCTTCCCTATAGTTATAGCAGCACGTTGGCCATTAAATTCAATGTTCAAGCTAGAATTACATCAAAACACCTCCCAGACTATTTCCTACAAGTATAGATAAGAATATTTTTTGATAAAGAAAAATAGACGAAAAAAAACAATATAAAAATTATCCACAGTATTCTCATAGAATCGTCAATGCATCAAGACCTCTTTTAAATAGCTAAATCCCATCCTTCAAGAATCCATCTTTGTCCTATTTGCACATCGGGAACGTTGGTCTGCATGACCCCCATCTCCTAGCTAGCAAATTACAAATCTAGTTCCAGTGGGAACTAATTTTTAGTGAAGTTCAGATCCCTAGTTCCATCTTTGATCTATCATGCACCAATGGTTATAGCAATTTAAGTGATGGACACAGTGTTGTATTCTTTAGTATTTATTGTACTTCATAGAATTGCATCCAAAACATGATTTAAAATGTTTCGATTAAAAATGCAATTATGCAAGTATTCTCACTAAATTATTATCATTGTAGGAGAGACCTAGTTTTATCACAACTTTGAATGAGAGTCATTATGCTATAATTATTTTTGTCGGGTGCTCAACTAAGTATGGAATCTGTAACTTACAATTAAGGATTTACCGATCCAACATGTTCAACTGACCAGCATTCCTCCTGCTCTCTCCATGTTTATCTTGTATATCTGTGCAATATCGCCGATCCAGACATAATCAACAAAGTGAACAAAAAAGAATGCAGTTGGTGTGTTCCTCAGTTGAGCTACATAAAAATTAACGTGGATGCAGTCTTTATAGCTGATGAAAGGGTGCAGCTGGCTGCTGTGTTCAGGAATATAGAAGCAAGGTGATAGATATGGCTACCAAAAAAAAAACCTCTTATACCCAATATTGTAATGGTTATAATGTAGAAACCGCCCCCAAGTTCAGTAGGGCCTTTGCCGACACTGCAAGGGGATCAGAACCCCAACGAACAGACCTTTTAAAAGCACTAATTTGCAGAGGAAGAGGTGCAGTTAGAACAGAAATTTAGGCTTACCAAATTGGATTGAAGGGAGCTCGAGCTAAGCCTAGAGAAGCAGTTTTGGCACCCTGATAAAGTCAAAGGATCGATGCAGCCATGCTGTCTTTGCACAAAGCCGTCTCACCAGGTCAGCAGAGCCGTGTCGTAGGAGGAGCATGCTGGGACACCTTTGGCAGGAGGCGGCGGAGGAAAGGAGGAGGCAGCGTTGCCCGACAATGATGACTCTTCCTGAATGATGCTTGGCACAACCGATGCAAGGTGCTTATGTGGTTGGGGGCTAGGGTTCTTAGGTGATGATGGAGGAAGGGATAATAGAAATTGGGAGGGAGGCAGAAAGTAAGTGGAAAGGAAGAGGAAAGGAGGAGAAGGAGATGAAGGGGGAGCGGTGGAGAAACTAGGGCTGTAAAAGGTGTGGGTACGACCATACCCATTTAATTTTGCGGGTACGGGCATGGGTCTAGACCCACATTTCTCAAATCTAGACCCGCACCATACCTAGACCCGCATACAATATGGGTAGGTGGTGCAGGTGTGAGGGTATACGGTTCTGTATAAAATTAATTTTTTCAACTGTCAAAAGTAAATTCTGGACACACTTTTAAGGCCCAAAATAATAAAAAAAATATTTCCTAAAAATGTAAAAATTGAGTGCAATTCAGAATTTTCAATGTGTTTGCTACTAAACGAAGGCAAACTTGCTGTTTGAGTGCATTTTGGCCTTAAAGACTTAAAGTGAGATGGGTAGCAAAGAGGACATCCGTTAGAGGAAACTCAAATTTTTTATAGGCATATGAAGAAAGAAGCACGCATTGATAGTGAATAGTACATTACGGTAAACTATTGGGATACACATATAAAGAAATAAGCAAGCATTGACAGTGAGAAGCGCATTACATTGAACTCGATTCTAGGAAGAAAGATTCACATTGGAAATGTTGCATAAAACTAAATGATCTACAAAATATCGAATCAAACAACATAACAAAAACAATCATGAGAGTTGAAAGAGAATAATAAAATAAGTAGCATAGAAAAAATATGCAATTTTAGTAGCAGTACCTTTTCCCATGCTATCGGTCAATATACAGAAGGAACGAGATGAAGACTGAAGAAGAAGAACAATGGACATTGCAATAGAAGAACTGGAGCGGCTCGCATGTTATGGGCGTCAAATTCAAGAACAAAGTTCCTAGATTTTTCCAAGGCGGAAGTAGATCCAAGGCTCCTGCTGAGCACCGCCTGAGTTTGGTGTTTCTGGTTTTGCTGGGAGCCGGCGGGAGATGGCTACTCTTGGTCGTGGAGTTGGAAGCAAGCCAGACGGGCGAAAAACTGGGTTGCGAGCTGCTGCAGATGGGATGGAAGGAGTGGTTGGGGGCCATCCTGGAGTTGGGGTGATCGGTGGGATTTCAGTGTGGTTGTGCGAATGGAGTCATGCGGTTGTTGAGGCAGGGTGGCCTGAAGCTGGAGCAGACTCTGGCTGTGGAGTGACAGAGGTCTAGTCAGTGAACTGAAGGCGTGGTTGATAGAATCCAAGAGGCACCCGAGGAGGAGTGGCCAATTTACAGTTGTGGTGGATGAGTGCTTGCCTAGTTCGTGGTTTCGTATTGCGGAAAGGAGAATGATGGGAGGAGAATGACTGATAGCCTCAAAGTTGTAAGTAAATCGAAGCAGCTGGGTATTTTTGGTTTTTGACTTAGATTAGGTTAGAAACATCAACCGTTAGATCATGTTAGGGGTTTTTTTAGCCGTAGATTCTAACAAACTGATATATATATATATATATATATATATATATATATATATATATATATATATATAATTTTATATTTTTATTTATCTTTTAATACGGGTACACGGGTATAGCGGGAACGGGTATGACCATACCCATTATTGGAACCGGGATAATACGTGTATGCGGGTAAACGGGTATGTGGGTCGAGAAAATTGGACCCATGACGGGTTTTAGCGGGTATGGTTCTATGGGTACACAGGTATACCTTTACCCATTTACAGCCCTAGGAGAAATTACTGTGAGAAGAAGGGGAGAAGAACGGTCGCACGCTCTGCGTTCTGTGAACATGGAAGACGCACAACGTAAGGGGCATGACTGTTAATTAGAAACGGCAGTGGCAGTTGAATGTAATTAAGTCAAAGTTATAAGGAAAAATTAAGGAACTAAATGACCAGTCAAATGAAGCAAGGTGATATTAACTTTTTTTTGCTACAATGGACCATCATTATTTAGTGTCAAACTTTGATAAGTATTTTATCACTAAAAAAGAGTGTAACGACTCATCTATTATTTAATGGGATATCAAAATTTGACATCTAATGTGTATTACTCCAAATTAATGTTAAATGGTAAAGTATTGTCTGTAATCAACCAACTTTTTTTACATGAAAGGTGATGTGTTGAAATATGATATTTTCTTATCTCCAAATATTTTTAATTAATCTATTTCAACTGAAAAGGATATAATTCTAATGAAATCAAAAAGGGTCCTACAAAAGAGATAATTAGGTTGTGAACCTAGATTCTGGTATGTTACAGTGACGGTTCAACTAGTTGAACCGGCTAATTCGGGTTGGGTTTCAAAACTCTGATATCCTGACCAAATCCGGACCCAAGTCGGTCCTAAATTCGAAACTAGATTTTGTTCGACTAGTGTCTCAATTGAGAAACCCGATTGAAAAAATTAGATTCAAAACAAAATTTGGACCTATATTTGATAATGAATTTATAAAAAATAATTCTCTGATTTTCGGATTATATTTCGTGTTATATAATATTGGGATTGGATCGGTTCTGGGTCAAAACATCTACCCATAGTGAAAAAGTATCATTCCCATAAATCCCAAAAGGAACTCGGACATATATTTGATAATAATATTATACAAAAAAATTATTATCAGATTACATGTTTCTGATAAAATTCTCTGAAAAGAAATTGGGTTCAGCTCGGTTCTGGCTATATAACAACAAGTCAGAGTTTGTTGTATAATCATGGCTTGTAACAACTGGTTATAGCGTGTTGTGTGACTATGGTCTATTACAACATGTAGCTATTACAACAGGTCATCACATGTTGTGTGATAATGGTATATTATAATGGGTTAGTTAATGTGGTGTAATGGTGGTCTATTACAACGATTTATTATGTGTGGATATTACAACATGTCACAACATGTTGTGTAAATATAATATATAACAACAGGTTGGAGTCTGTTGTGTGATCTTGGTATATAACAACGAGTTTCAATATTTTGTATTATCGTGGTCTATTACAACATGTACGAAATACAACAAGTGAAGGCCTATTGTGTAATTAATACATATTACAACGGGTCAGTCTGTGTTGTGTAATGATGGTCTATTACAACATGTGACTATTACAATGGGTCACAATATGTTGTGTAATTAATATCTTTTATAACATGTTTGATTATGTTGTGATACTGCAACCTATTACAACACTTTAGCACTTGTTGTAGTATCCCCCTATACTACAACAAGTTTGGCATGTTGTAAATGATTTGTGTTGTATAAAATATACAATATACAACATGAAAACAGACTTGTTGTGTTAAGTATGCTAACTACAACACAATCAACAGAATTGTTGTCTATCTCCCGTTGTAAAAAGCATTTTCTGTAGTAGTGAAACTCGAACCTAGGGGAGTAACGAAACCCTTGGAGCAACGAGGATCCATGAAGGGGTTACGATGAGGCATGATGCTCCCACAACACCATGGGGAATCTTGGCCATATTCACCGTGTCCTAGCCCATGCATAGTAGCAGCAACATGGCTACAAGGCCGACCGCGTGTTGCAGACCCGACCAGTGTGGGTCAGTTGCTTTGGCCATGAGCTGAAGGTGTCCCTAACAGGTATGTGGTTACACTTATGGGAACCCTAAACGTGGACTAGAAACCTTAGGAAGCAATCTAAGTTTAATAGATCTTCATGACATGATTTATGATAGGAAATTATATGCATATTTTAGGATGTCTTTGTATGCTTGCTTGCCTATTGGATTTCTTACATTGATTGGATTCTTTCTGTCCCAAATCATCCTAACAGGTATGTGGTTACACTTATGGTTAAATCGCTTTAGTTTTATGATGATTCTCGAAGTTTTGTCGGTTGCATGAAAATAACTGCTTGGATGACTTTTATTTCATGCAATTATAAAGTGACTATGACTATCACCATAAGTATGTGTATATGACTAGCTCAGATCCAGGTCCTCCTCTGTGTCTTTGCTAATGATGAAAAGGGTGACCTAGTACATGGTCTGCCTATTAGGTAGGACCATCAGGTTATCTTGAGTCAGTGATTGGGCTACCTATGGGTAGTGTCGTGCGACTCTTCAGTACATCATGAGTTAGTGATTGGGCTACCTATGGGTAGTGCCATGCGACTCTTCAAATGAGTTAGTAATTGGGCTACCTATGGGTAGTGCCATGCGACGCTTCAACCCTAGATATTGATCTACCTGTTAGGTAGGATCATGCGGGGTTGATTGGGATCTACCATATGAGAGGTAGTATCCATGTCCACTGTAGGGATATGCAAAGAGGTTAGGGTATGTATGGATTGATTAGTTATGTTTAAGATGTAATGTTTCTTTGCTAAACTATAATTGCTTGCAATATGTTGTTACAGATAATTTCTTAATTATTGTTTCCCCCACATACCGGCATATTCATTTATGCTGACCGACGTTTTGTTTGTCGGCGTTTTAGGTAGAAATTGAAAAGGACAAACACTAAAGTGGCATATTGTGAAATTAAGAAATAAAGTTCAAGGAGGATTAGTTAGAATAGAGTCCAGAGGTGGATAGAAGTTAGATATCCAAGTTTTTGAAAAAAAAGGTACGCAAAGTTTTATTTTTTATTCCAACTTTCAGTATAGTCATGGTAGAATTTAATAATTATTATCGATTATTTGTCGAACCTTTAATCTGATAAATTGGGATAACGACTCTGACCTCTTGGTCTCCCTTAATTGGGGGTTACTGGGAGGCAGGGCCGTTATAGCCGTGACCTGTACCAAGGATGGACTAGGTTGTTAGTAGCTTAACCTTATGTGTCGTTGTGGCGGACCCGTACTGACTGGGGGCAGAGAAGATCTTAAGTGTTCGACTCTTCGTAGATCTTGTATGAAACTAATTTTGACTTAACAACGGTTAGTTGGATTTTGAGTGGTATCCTCAAATTCCTTAGGGTATAATAAAAGATGTAATACAGCCGTATAGCATATCTATTTAGGGTTATACATGATGCTTCACATTGATGCTAACCCTTGTTTGATCTCTTTATATAAAGATGATGCTTAGTGCAATTAAGAGATAGTAGACATACTTATATTATGGATATGCTTAAGATTGTAGATGCATACATACAATAGACATGATTATATTGATAACTATATTGCTACTGTTGATTATAATCATGATGCTAGCTATCTCATGTTGTTAGTTATGTTTAGTATGCTAGTCATGCATTTGTAACTAGAGATGCATATACTACTGATCATGATTATCTAGATAGTTGTGCTTATGGTGTTAGCTCTTTTTATGATGTTGATATTTTCAACCTATTAGACATGCTAACGTTGTTATCTATGCTTATGTGTCTAGACTTATTCATAATGATAGAGATGCTATGTTACTAGACTTGCTCATGATGCTAGATATGCATATGCTACTAAATTTCTTATGTTATCAACAAGATAAATGATGATAGTCTGGCTAATGATGATAGTTATTATATGCTCCCTTGTGTTTTTTGATAATCATTAGTGTTGTTGAGCTTATTTGTTATATGTGATTAATTTTCTTAACTGTTTAATTACTTAAAAATGTTGTAATCAATAAACGTTGTTGGAGGTTATATCTCTTACTGGGACTGGGTCTCACTCTTTTAGTTCGCCACATTCTTTTTAGGTAATAGGAAGTGACAAAAATAAACATGTGGCAGCAAAGATGATCTATAGTAATGAATCTTTGAGAAAGTTGATTAGACGTCTAGTGTGTCCCAGATTCGTCCCTGTACTCTCATGTTCGGGCAGGAAAAGTTTGTATATGATGTTTCAAATGAATTGGGATTTTGTTAGCATGTTAATTCTTGTTTGTGTGACATATATGAATATTGTTCTCCTGTGTATATATGTTGTTGCTAAGGCGATAGATCAATTTATATCAAATTCTTGGCATACTTTGGATATAAGAAAATTTTGGGATCTTATGCAAATGTTTATGAGCGGGTGTTGATGCTGAAATCGATTTTAATTTGCCCATATTTTTGGGTATGTGATTAATTAGTGATTGATTGTGTTTTATATTTTGAGTAATCTCGTTAAGTGTAACGGGTTATAACAGTATGTGTAAAGGGTAAATGGATAATACCCTCCCCATTGACAACCCTAATAAATTTGAACAAGGGAAAAAAGATGTTCCTCAAGTCATAATCATGTGATTAATTTTCTAGATTACATATTGTGTATTATCAAATGGACTCACATTTATTGTTAATGATTGTTCTATGAAACAACTTTCCCAATCCTCTCTTAACTATGTGGTGTATCATGTTGAAGTTAGCTCGTGTATTATTCCTGACATTCCTTTTAGATTTTTTCCCGCATCTTTTTTTTTTGCTCGGTAAGCGCCTTTCTCTTTATTAACAAAACCCCAAAGTATCTGTATAGGTGAACAACAAAAAAAGGAAAACCCTATACAATAGCTATACGTACTAACTGTACATAGTAATTACATCTATAATGCAGCTCCAGCAATTACAGCTTCCATTGAAGGAACCTCTGAAGATCCTTGAATTTCTCTCTTTCCATATGTAAAAGAGAGTCGCCAAACAGAACAGTTGTTGTCTTTTTAACTTCGCATTCAAACAGTCAACTGGCTGAACTGGCACTTGAGTAATAAGACCACATCTCAACCCTTCACTCCACAGAGCTGCAGAAAAACCACAACTAAAGAACAGGTGTTTCACGTCCTCAACTTCATTTTCACACATAATGCATCTTGGCACCATCTGCAAACCCAGCTTTTGTAGATAATCCAACGTAGGTAACTTGCCCAGAAAAATTCTCCAAGCATTCAGAATGAAGCTCTTTGGATGATCAAATCTCCAGATCCAGTTAGCCCAGTCAATATGATTTTTATCGCCTCTCAGCAGATGCCAAGCTTCTCTAATCTTCATAGTAGATTGACCTTGAATTCTGATTGAATCCTCATCCACAATTGCAATATCATCATCTTCAACACACTTTTTAAACTCTTTGAAACACCTTCTGTCCGGAATAGCCCATTTTCTCTCGTTGATAAACTTATTCAGCAGCCCATTGGCATCACCACCAATTTTCAAAATATTTTTAGAATCAATACAATCACTGAGAAACTTATTGTCGGGCAACCAGGGATCTTTCCAGACCCTTATGCTTAACCCATCACCAATAAGGATTTTAATACAGGGCAGAATCCTACTTCTAAGACTGCATAGATGCTTCCAAATCCAAGAGCTATTCGTATTGGGTTTACTGGACCAGAAAGAATCATTTTTTAAATATCTACCATCAAGCCATCTAATCCAAAGTGAGTCCTTTTTCGATGCCACATTCCACGCATTAACAATCATGGCAGCTTTATTCGACTCCTCAACTCTTCTTATCCCTAAACCACCCTCTTTTTTTGGTTTACAGACTTGTTCCCACATCACATAATGAATCTTCTTATCAGTAGAACACCCATCCCATAAAAAGTTCTTACAGATGCTATTGATCTCCTTCATGATACTAGCAGGCAGAGGAAAAGTGGCCGACCAATACAAATGAAGAGCATTCAAGGTAGAAGTAATTAACTCCACTCTTCCACCAAACGACAGAGTTTTCATCTTCCAGTTATCAAGTTTCTTTTTCATCTTATCAATCAAGGGTAGACATAATGATTTTTTAAGTTTACCACAGAAAAGTGGAAGCCCAAGATATCTCATGGGAAAAGTACCTTTACTAATTTTCAGAATCTCAGTAATAACATCACTATCCACATTCTTACTGCAAAACACATTGCTCTTCTTGAGATTCATTTCCAAACCAGAGATTCTCCCAAAATGATCGAGAACACCTTTAATAGCTTTAGCATTGATAGGATTGGCTCTAGAAAAAATCATCACATCATCAGCAAAAAGAGTGTGAGAAACAGAAATATTTCCGATGCTAAGAGGATCCAGCTGCTTCCTTCTAACAACATTCTCCATCATAGCATTAAAGCCTTGCATAGCAAGAACAAACAAAGACGGAGCTAATGGGTCACCCTGTCGAATACCATTAGAGAGAATGATGGCTTCAGTAGGTGTACCATTTACCAGTACATGAAGGCTCGTAGTACTCAGAATAGTCTTTATCCAATCAATAAAATAGTAAGGAAACTTCATATTTTCCAACACTTTAAAAAGAAAGGGCCATTTCACAGAATCATACGCCTTCGTAAGATCTGCCTTGATGCACATTTTGTCACTTCCATTACTCATGTTGAAGTCACTTATCAATTCATTCGCAAGTAAGAGGGCCTCTGCAATCTTCCTACCCTTAATGAACGCAATTTGGTTGAGACTTATGATGGAAGGTAGAATACTTTGCAGCCTATTAGATAGAATCTTAGATATGATTTTATAGAGAAAATTACACAGGGCAATCGGCCTCCAATCACTGATATTTTCAGCATCTTGTACTTTGGGAATAAGAGTGATATAAGCTTTATTAATTTCTCTAAGCATCTTATTACTACTGAAGAAGTTGAGAACAGCTTTAGTGACATCTTTACCAATTATGTGCCAAGCAGCTTTGAAGAAATGTCCATTAAACCCATCCGGCCCTGGAGCTTTGTCTCCATCAGCTTCATTAATAACCCTCTCCACCTCATCTTTAGTGACCCCAGCTCTGATCAAATTGAAATGTTCATCAGATAAGGAAGGCATGGTCCATTCCCAATCCCAGTCCACACAATCAACCTTAGAATTCTTATTGAACATATCATTATAATAGTTATGAATGTATTCAGTGATTTTCCCTTCATCATACGTTTTCCCCCTTCAACATTCAAACATCTAATACAGTTTCTAGCAGCTCTTGATTTGATAGATTTATAGAAGAAGGATGTGTTCTTATCACCAAGCTTCAACCAGTTCACCCTTGACAGCTGTTTTGCATATGATTCTTCTCTATCCGCAGCTTCTCTAGCAGCTTTACCTTTTTCTATTGATTTTTTCCCGCATCTTAAAAGATCAGGTAAGACAGACTAGGCCTTGTATAACACCTCTTACGTTATTGGCTATGTTTCTAAACAATCCACAACAATCAAGAGGAGTATATGCCATATTTCATTTGATGATTGTTGTATCACCATGGTTGAAATAAGCTAGTATATTGTGTGAATCTTTTCTATTGTATATTGTTTGAATTATGGATAGATTCAATTGGTTTTCTATTACATGTCGTTTGTGTTTCTTTTTGTCGTGGATACAAGTATTCTCCTAATGAAATATATGTCACTATTAAATTAGAGCAATGTGTTTAAAAAATTAGTTGTGCAAACCCTTTTCTAGATTTGTACAAACTAAATTGAATCTTACTTCTATTACAAAGAATAATTTGTTGGGTATAGATTTATATCTTGTAGGATTTGGAGTACAAGAACTTATGTAAAATTGAGACTTTGGTATTAGATTGCAAGCTATGAGGCCCATTTGAAAAAGATTAAATATATCAATTAAATCATTATAATGTATATAGACTCGGTGCCAATATGGACAAAATGTTTACATTACCTTAATGGATGAAATGTAAGATATTTCTGAACATAAGTCATATGTTCATGTTTAGACAATGCTTTATGAACTATATATGGCTTAAAAAATGGGCTCTCTCTTGGCTTTGTATGATTTTCATGGAACATTTGATGGGCAATACCGTTGTTTTATAAGTCAGCAGCTATCAAATGAATCTTCTTCTAATTGTTATTACTAATGATGTTCGAATTTCCATTTAGCATTCACATAGTACCCGTTTTGGTCTCATTTTCAGCCCAATGGTGAGATGCATGAAAACTTTTAGGCGAGCATTTCGCATCATGGGTAGTGCTAGAAAATTGGAATACCATCAGAGTTTTCAGTTATCACGGCATGTTTTATGCATGGCCAAGAAAGTGAAATTTGGTTCATAAAATTTCTATCATTCTAGTGTTTCAGTTTATACTTTTGACTTCGAAAATCACATTTAGTTACAAATTTTGACGACAATGCGTGTCCAATTAACCCAAAATCTAACTTACACCGATGTGGCCTAGTTTTGTTGGTCGAACACCCTATTAATCTGATTGTCATCAGGGCACTCATCCCATATGTCATTGCCCCAGATGCAAGGCACAAGTTGCTGATGCTGCAACAGCCAGTCCAGTGAAGGCGAGAGTATATCAGCGTCATCTATCAACTGTCCTTCCATGTTGCCCGTTGGGGCCTGATCAGTTTTCGACGCTTTGGTAGTTTGCACTATGTAAACGTCATCCTCATCTGTTTCTTCGTCCCTCCCCCTTTTCCGGGAAATTTCCGATTCAGATATGAAATGCATGGCTGTCCGAGGGGTGACTAGCGTATTGTCCTCGGCCTCGCAGCTGTTGATCACGTTGGGGAAGTTCAGTACAGCCTTGCTACCGCGAAGTTTGAATGCAGCCCTATCGTAGGCCCTGGCGGCATCGATTGGTGAGTCGTACGTGCCAAGCCATATCCTAGACCCCTCCTTTTCGGATCTCGGATCTCCGCCGCAAACTTCCCCCATGGGCGCAGCCGGACACCCCTATATCTCCAGTCTTCGTGTTGCACTGCTGCTTCGCTAGCAAACTCCTGCGAGTGGTCGGTTACCTGGTAGTAGTAGTACTCGGACTTGTCCAACCACTCCACCGTTGGCGCTTTCGGAGGTGAAATGCCCAGTGACTGACGGCGGCCCTTGCCGATGCTAGCCGTGACCTCAAAGTCATCGTCGGATCCGCCGAAGGAAAGGAGCAGTGCCCTTGCAGTTTTTTGGCGTACACAAGAACCTTGTTGGGTTTTGTCTGCTGCGTTGGGCAAACGGAGGTCGTAATATTCAGGTTTAGCCCGCGGATCTATTGCAAACGACAGAACTTGACGGTTGGCGTGAGGCGGTTGTTGAGTACAATATATATCCAGCAGACGAGGCGCCATCCTCCACTGGTCCGAAGAGGAGTTCCCTAGCGTAGTTAATGGCCGAGACTTCCTCCACTGAAGCCATGTATTTTGCAGTGGTTTGGAGCTCGTGCCAGACCGGCCGGCTAGAACAGGAAAAGACAACTGGGAGTGGAGACAGTGAGTGCTGGCGTATCTAGTGAAGGGTTACCTAACGAGATTTTTCAATTGGGTAGCACTGGCACATGAACGACGACGCCAAGCGACGTTTGTAGTTATGCATTAGAGAAAGTCTTGGTAGGCCTGTAATTCAGAGTGGAGAACTTATATAGGATGTCCGTGATCGCGTTCATTAGTCGAATGCAGGAGGTAATCGAAGGAATTACAACAAAACGAACCTCAACTACGATTACGGCGGAGTTAATAGAACAAAGTTGACACTGCATATCTGATGGAATAAAAAAGCAATATGTGAACCCGAGAAATTAGTCTGCATCTTCCGGGCATGTATTTGACTGATTCACTGACGTTTAACTACCACTTTCAATGGCAAATATACCACGTCCTCTAAGCTTCAATGAAAAAATTAGAAAAACTGTGTGACGACACGAAAATGAGAATCGGTCTACGCAGTGGCGAAGCCAGAATTTTGTGGTGGGTGAGGCAAAAATATAAAAGATAAGAATACAATATATTTGGTCTAATAAAAATGTATAAGTATGTAAAAATGATCAATATATACACACAAAAAAATTGACAAGTTTAAGATCATTAAATATGTATAATTGAGATTCTTTGTCGAGATCGCTGGTTTAGAAGTCATTGCATAATAGCTTCCATGTTATGACTGATGAATATACTTTTCAAAATAAGACCCCAAGAATCATTAACATATCTGTCACTCATCCTATCCACAAATAATGTTTAAATATTTTTTTGTAAAGCATATTCACTAAACAGACATATGTGGAACATGTGGAAGTATTTCTAGCTTTAGAAGATGTTAGTCTGTATGAAAATCCTTGTCTACCTTCAATGGCACTATCACCATCTCCAACTCCATTATCATATGTAATATTTAGTACGAAAGAGTACACAAAATCAATAGTGGTCGAGTACAAAGAAACAATAAAAGAACGTATGGTTACTACTTGCATGAGATTGCTTTAGAACTCTTCCCTCAAAAATTTTCGAACTTCCCTCATCAATGTGCTGCAATTGATAGTATCTTATCTTATTATAGGTGAAAAGAATATCAAGGTCATTGGAAAATAGATTTCACTTGTAAAAGGGTACATGAGAGTGAAAAGTAAAAGATACGACCATATTCCAGAGAAGTCAACCGTGAAAAAACACCTAAAGCCAAGTACACTAATGATACGACCTTAAAGGTTTTGGCTCCATTAGAAGATTAATTATCAAAAGCCAAGTACACTAATGATGCTATCAATCAATGATGACATTATCTTAAAATCCAATGATGTTAAATGATAGTAGAGTTGATCCTATCAACCAATGGTAACACAATATGTCATAACCAATGTTGGATCAGGTCACCACAACTAATGGTGAGTCAAAGCTTTAAATGTATCTTCATTTAAGCCCTAAACCAATGGTTTCTTGGTTCAATTGAGCTAATGGTTCGACTTATACTGAAATGGATGGTTTTGAAATATGAACCTGATCCAATGGTTAGGATCTAACACTTCATCATCTAATAGTTTTAAATAATGGACTTGATACAGTGGTTGAGATTGGATTCTTCAACATCCAATGGTTTGGATTGAAACATATAGTATTACATATGATTTATAATAAATAAGAATTTAACAGTTTCCCTTATGTTATCAATTTAAGGAGCTTGATAGTTGACAGGATGTCTTGCTTAAAATGTACAACCAATGATGGGTTTGAACCCCACAATCTATGGAATCTCTTCATGTTATTAAATAAGGGATGTCTAGAGATAAATGGTGACTCTTTCTAGGTCACAACTAAATGACTTCATAGGTGGCTTATTCAAGGTGTTTACTTATGTAAATAATGACTGGTATTACCTTTTCAACATCCAATAGTTCTACATGATGTTGTGGTATGGTGATGTGGGTTGAATGATGATGGAAACTATGGAGATTTTCCTATAATAAGGTACTCTTACCTTTTAACTCATATGAATATAATGTATAATGACCATATTATGTTGATAGGTAACCCTAAATATGAGTATAGCTTATTACACTTAATCCTAATGCACTTAGATCATGATGGGTAATTATGATTAGCCTTCCTTAGTGAAATAATAGAATAATGGAGTCTCTCTTATTATTGTGGAACTATAGTATACTATAACCTAATGGTTACACCTTGAGTCATGTGTGGATCCATACATGAAAATGGTATGGAATGTGATGATGATGATGTGCCTTATCCATCCACGATGATATGCGGATTTTATGGATTAAGTTTTGTGAATGAATGTTGAACTATAACTTAATGTAACCTACCTTGCTAAACCTAACCCTATTACAATTAGAGAATTATGGTTAATCATGTTATCTTTCTTTGCATGATTAGTATAATGATGGAATATCCTTCCTAATGAATGATTGAAATTCTAATGTGTTAACAAGTGGTCATCATTGCATCATGATTTATACTTTTTATACTAAACGTGTACATTATAAGTATGATGATGATCATCATAATGAATAATATACCTTACTTATATGTGATAATAAAGGAATGCTCTTAAAGATAAGATAACCCTGCAATGTTATCCAACAAACATCTTTTACTTATTAAATGAAATACTATGATGGGCCAGTGCATCACATGCGTGGTGGTGTTTGTTGAATCTTGTTATAAGGCATGGAAAGATAATGTTGAACTTGTAGGGAATGATGTGATGGTCTTAATGACCTTTGGGCATGGATGATCCCTAGATGAGGTGTAATCCTATAATGATGACAAGGGCTAATACCCATATTTTGAAGGATTTATATCATGTGATAATATGCTGACAAGTGTAGTTTCTTGAAAGGCAATATATTGTATCATGTGATGATGATGTGATGAGAATTATATTCTCTTGATTCAAAAGTGAATAGTTCCTTGTGATGTTGAGATGAAAAATTATGTCACATATCTTTTATATCTTCTAATTAAAGTTGTTATACAACAATGTTTGCTAGAGACGAATTAGGGTTTGTTTGTCCACTTATTTGATGCAGCCTTAATTCACCCAATTAGAGATAACTAATAATGTGAAACCCTAATGATGTATTTCCATGTGATAGAGAACTATCTTCAGTGTCAGAACTTGTTGGATGGTGAAACAAGTATTCCTAAGGGAAACTTAGAGAACATACATAACATGTTGAGTATATAGGGTGCTCCACATACCACATTTGTGTTAACCTTTCTATATAGTAGAATTGTCTTAAAATTTCATTCTTCATCACTTCCCAACTCATGATGTCCCTTCTTGAGTCATACCAATCTTTGGCTATGTCTTTGAGGGAAAATGAGAACAAGGTCAACCAGATCATGTCATCACTTGTCGTTAGCGTCCTGAAGGTGGAACATACTTCAAGCAAGGAGTTCAAGTGGTTGTAGGGGTTCTCACTCTCTAAGCCTTATAAGATGGAGAGGAGACCAAGAATACTTGGAGGGATGTAGAATTGCTCCCCTAGCATTTGATCAACCTTGATATCAATTGGCGATTTGTAGTTGCTAGGAATGAAGTAATCTTTAAGTGGCTTGTGCGGTACATTTTGGCCTTCCATCTTGTCTTCCCCTGAGTGGCTTGTTAAATGCACAAGGCAAAACCAGACAAAAGATCTCAAGTTAGCAAACTATTATGCACAAAGAATGCAAAGAATTAAGAATAAATAATAGAAATGATGAGGGCAGTAGGAAAAGTCAAAGAAAAACTAACTAGATAGGTCAAGTGCCTTTCTCCCCTGTAAGAGTCCCATAAAGCTTGGTGTGATTTTCCAAGCATGTGTGATCTTTCAAATTTATAAGTCCCCAGATAAGGTTCACTCACAACACTAAAATATGCTCCAGCAAGCGCACGACATCATGTTGTAGTATAGGTGAGAGGCAAGCAAAGGGGGTCGATCCATAGGGATAAAAGGGGGCACTAGAGCTAGGTTCGTTTTTGGGCTAGGTTCCTACTACAGAGTCTAGAGTTGAATGGTTAAAAGGTTGATTTAATTATTAAACTTAGGATGAACAAGTGAGAAATTAAAGAAAAGCAAACAAGAACAAAACCTATGTTAACCCTAGACAGTTAATTCTACTAAACAAGAAAAGGCAAGGTAAGACAAGAAAGGGAACAATCTACTATAAGGCATGAAATCAAAGGTCTACACTATACTAATCTAGCAAATGAAGAAAATGAGCTATTAAAGACCTAAACTAGCAAGATCAAAGCAAGAACAAGGCATGAAGCTAACTAACAAAGAAAAGATCTAACTAAGCTAAACCTTACTAAGTAGGAAGGTAATTATGGTTTTAAAGAAATTAAGGGAAATGTGGGTTGTTCAGGGGATGCACTTATCAATTAAGTTGGGGTGACATATGAACATAAAGATTTCATTTAGATTAGCAAGAAAAACAACAAGTTAGGAGTCTCATGAATTAGCCTAAGTTACTAATTGGTCCTTGATATGCTAGGTTGTGTATAGGGGAACTAGTCCCTAACACTCCCTACTACCCTTGCGAGGCTCAATTGGATTAGGGTTTAGGTGTAATTCAATTAGATTCTAAACAAACCTAGGTTTCTAGGTTAGATGATTTTAGGATGGTTAGGGGATGATGTTAGTAATGGGAGTGGAAGTGAGGTTTTAGGACTCCCATTACTCACATTCTTTCCTTGAGAAAGCTCCATGCTAAGAACACCAATTTCATCAAACTAGCTACTTAGATCTCTCAACTAGGGTTAGGAGAATTGTTAGGATGTAGCAGGATGGTTGGCTAGCTAGGGATCCAGGAATTAGACCTAGGAGCAAATCCCAAAACTCACACATATAATAAATTTCCCTAAATTCCTAGGTGATTTCAAGCACAAACCACAAGAAATTTATGAAGAGTGAGATATAAATAGAACATAATCATTAGAAAATGAAATTAAAATGTTTACATATCATTTTCCCCCAATATGTTACAAAAGTAATATTTTACACCCCAAACAGCCCACCCAAGGGTCCTAGCTACTCATAATAATGTAAAATACAAAAAGAAAGGAGAAAGAGGTAGAAGAATCCATGGAGCTTGGTGTAGATGAAGAATTCCTCGACTTTAGCTACTACAAGTCGTCCTCCTCTATCCTACAAGGTGAAATGTCATGGGATGATGGTGGAATAGGGGAAAACACTAGAAAACTAGGGTTTTGGTGATGGAAATGGTGATATGGGGAGGAATGGAAGTGGGAATGGAGTGAAATGGCTAAGGGGGGAAAATGGGTAGTTGTGAGATGGTAGAAGGTAGTTAACCTCATGTTGGAGCTGTCACTTAGGTATATATAGGTGTGGGGGAAGCACTAGGTCATGTAGGGGTAGTATGGAAAATGCAATGCACAAATAGATAGGTTTTTGTAATAGCTATGTTTTTGTGTGTACCACGGCCGTGGTGGTCACCACAGACGTGATGGGTAGGGGTGAGAATGGTCGTGTTTAATGAGAATGCCCATGGTGAGAATATGGGGAAAAATCATAGGGAATTGATTGATTTTGTACTAAAGGTGGCATGGCCGTGGTGGCTTGGATTGCTCAACACATTCTTAGCTTTACGGCCATTCTGCCTCAGCTGTCCTACGATCGTGCAAGGTGGCAAGGTTGTTCTAGGTTAGTTCACCACATCAAATCTGTGTGGAACAATCATGGTTATTCTAGCTTTACTTGGAGATGGCTCTGTTGATTTGCAAGTGTGCTAGCACGGTCGTTCTGTAGCACCACGGCCGTGTTGGCCTCTAGATCAACACTTTGACTTATTTCCTTGGATTTTCTTGGACATCTTTTCTTTAACAGATCTTTGGCCACTAGGCAATGGTTGAGGGAGCATCAAACTTCACTTTAGGCCTCTCCAAGTGTATAGAAAACCTAGGATCATTCCTTCTCTCTCTCTTCCATAAAGCATGGTCCAAATGCCTGAAGAAAAACATGCAAATAATGTCCATAAGTGCATTTTATAAAAATATGCATATTGAGGGGAATAACATGTAATCTAACATGTATAGATGTTATTTAAGTGCAATATGAAACAAGACGAAGCTCTAAAATAGGGTTGAATCAATGGCCTAATGGCGCTAAAGGTGAGCTGACTCCAAGCTAGGCTTATTGTTGATTAAGAATATCATCGCACACTGATTAACCTAGATGGATGGAAGGACCTCTGGTCCCTACCAATGCCACATAAATACCAAGACTTTATATGGATCCTAAAACACCAAGCATTACTCACCAATATGGAGAATGTAAGGAGACATATCCCCACACATGATACTTGCCAGATTTGCAAAAATGACAATGATACTATTCCTCACTTCCAGCAAGACTACCTCTTTAGTAAGAGTATCATGGAGGTGCTTGGAATGGACAACCTCTCTTACAACCTATCAGAAGTGGAAAGGATAAACATCATAATTCATGAGAGCAACAACTCCAGCCAGAATATCCTTCACTACATTGGTTGTTGATCAATCTGGAGAGCACGTAACAATCAATTTCACAATGGTACAAGGACGTCACACTTAGCAATTGCCACATTCATTAGAGGAAAAAGATAGAGCCATCATCCGTTTTCTATCCCACAGACCTATACCACAACAAAGAGAATGTTATATCCTAACCTTGCCTCATACTGATTACCATACTTTCTTGTTCGTGGATGCAACTTTTCAATGACACAACCTCAAAATGGGAACCGAAGTACATGTTGTGGATAGGTAAGGCTTCTATATTATTGGTTTGGGCATGCCGGGATATGATTCTCTTACTTTTGAGGTGAAATCCAAAGTAACTCTCTAAGCTTTGCATCTTTGTAGTGACCTCGGGTTGCCTTCCCCTGTCATTCTCTCGGATTTGATAGGTGTAATCAACATCCTGGAAAACAACAACATTGAAACCAGTAAGTTACATCCCCTCAGGAGAGAATTCTCTACCCTTATATCACCCACTCTCGTCATAAAGCTCAACTACCTACTACACAACTATAACTTGGTGTTAGATAGTACTGCAAAACATACTTTGTATTCCTTTTCATCTCATAATTTCCAACTTGACAAGCCATGTCGGCTATCAAAAACCCACCATATTCTACCCAACTTCTGGCCCATACTTGAGAACGAGATGAATATAAATTAATCTCTACTTTTTTCAAAAAAAATGTTCCAACTATAAATTTTATCCATCAATGCATGTAAGAGCTTATCATGGGCATGAGGAGCAACTACAAAGGAAAAATTGATAATTCTTCTTTGTAATTTCTAAGAATCAACAATTTAGTGAGCAATTACCCCTTTTTTCTATTTGATATCCACATATCACTTGTAAGTGAGATACGAAAAGACAACCCATAAAAAACATGGTATTTTTTTCCCTTTCTTGCTCATACAACTGCATAAAATCACTCTTTATTGTATTTCTTATGACCATTTGAATAGAGGTTGGAGATTATTAACAAAATAACAAAACCCAACATTATTAACCATTGAAAACGAATATTCATGCAACACAATTATCCACATGTGTCTTGATTAAACTTCTAAGTTTTTACTTCCATTTCACCATCTTTCCTATTAGGCATTAGATTTATGGTTTCCTACTCTTTTCCCTTATATAGAGAAAATTGTTTGTTTGTAAGATTATAGGCTAGGTGGGAGCTTCCATCTTTTAGCCTATTAGTGAGAAGATGTGAACAATATTTACACTTATCTTTTTGAATAATATTAACTGTCCCTTTATGAAAATGAGGCCACACATATTAGGTTTTTCTTAGTTAGGTTTATCTTTCTTATCACTAATTGCACAACCAGAAGCAGAATTAGTCGAATTGCAACTACTATTAGGATTGTTTGCATTTTCTTCCTCACTTTTTTCCATTGAATATATACAAATAAGAATTAGCTTTATTTCTAAGAATGTTCATACTTGATTATAAACAAGACATTGAAATTGTAAAGACATATTTTGCTTAACATTCATTACACAGAGTTGCACAAGAAGCATCACAAATAGTCACTTAACAACCACCACACAACAAACTAGCATTTGTATTTTAATCAAACAATCATCACATGTTGACAATGATTGCAACACATAGTACTCATTACAATACACGATATCATTTATGCTTAAACATAAACAATGAAAAGTTTAAAATGAGAAAAGATAACATAAGCAAGTTATAGTCACCACTAGTCACCAACACCATAATTCCAAAATTCAATCACAAAAGAGAAACAAATGTTTAGAAGAAACAAAGAAGCCCCCTCTTGAGGACAAGGGACATATATTAGGCTAGAAACACCACAAACACGAAAGAGAGCAAATGGAAATAACTCAGTACGTGGTAGCTGTTGTTGGCCTTGGTTGTTGATGTTTCTTGAGAAAAAGGTACAACCGTATATGGTGGTAGGATAATAAGCCAAGGAAGAAGAAGGAAACTCGCCAAGGGCCTTGGCAAATCGAGCCCTGGCTGTTGAGCATGAGGAGGACAGTAGCGACCAAAGTATAGGATGACACCAATGACTAGATTATAAGTGGACAACACCCACCACATCAAGGAACCAAAGTACAAATCTGAGGTAGATGAACATCAAGAACTGTAGGTAGGAGAAGTGAATTTTGTTTAAGTGCATGTTTGAAGACAACTCAAGTATGGATACAATCCCACTACAATTACCACTGAACGTCTCCAGAGTGGGGGATACAAGGTGGTGGGTGAACATTTCCAAATAGGAAGTGGAGGCCCACGTAGTGAAGTTGGTGTAGTCCAACGACCGGGCATCTAGAGACCGGCTTGGTGATTCTACGATGGAGAGGGGAAGCGAGGAAGAAATCAGGAGTCTAGTCTCATATGTGTGAGTCTCTACCATGGTGTGTGTCTATGTGTGAGAGCAAACTGTGAGTCACGTACTCACGTAGCCGAGCTCTAAGAGGCTAAGGCCAATCCTGACCTACTTCTTTATTAGGGTTTAAGATTTACATACAAACCCCTATAGAATATATTGTTATGTAACTTTTATATTATGTGCGAGTAAAAGGGTAAAAGGGTATGGATAATGATCATAAATTATCCTCCCCTTATGGTATAAAGGGGAAATGGGTAATGGGTAATAAAAACATTTACCCTTACCCTTACCCTCCAAGGTATGTGTAAGGCCCCTAAACTAACTAATGAGTTGAATGAGCTTAATTATCATAATTGAATTCTTATAACCCTAATATAACCTTTTGATATGCTTTGAAATAATAAGACAAGCTTAAGTTTCAAATTTGGTCCAATTTGGACACTGTTTGAACAAGTTATGCAATTTTATGCACATTTTGGACTTTTATGTAATTTACCCAATTGTGACGTTTTATTTGCAATTTAAAACTTTTATTATATTCATTGGATATTATATCATCATTCTTGAGATTTTTTATCCATGGGGTGCCTATTTAAACCTTGGTTTGAAGGTGTTTTCTCCAAGGGAAATTTAGGGTTTTCCCCTTCACGGATGAGCTACCTTTAATAGCTATCAACTAATGAATTATTTTATTGGTTCAGAAATTCAACAAAGGAAAGATAATTAGGTCTATACACATGGTGGAGTATCTGCTTATGTGTGTGCTTGTATATTCATAATAAATTAAGGCCATGGACACTTGAATAGATACTAGAACTTCAACTTTTTCCTTTTCTTTGTCTTAAAGTGTCATATACTTTTCCCCAAGCACCAAAACGAACCATTTTCTCTCCACCAACTCCCTCCTTCTCCCAACCTCGTTATCCCTCTATTCATATGCGAATTTTTCTGCCCAAGGAAGAAGAAAGTGGGGATCTTCTTGGAGAAAGGCTCTAAGGTTGAAATTGACTTCATTTTAGGGTTGAAAAAGCTTCCTTCTAGTGATCTTGACCTTAAAGTGTTCCATGGTAGAAAAAGCTTCCCTTCTTTCCTCCATATATTTATTTTTTATCATTCCTCCTAGCTTTCTCCAGATCGAAACCTTTCTGTTCCATGGTATAAATTGCTCTAAAGCTCTAAAACCCTACCCTTCTTGATCCTTAAGCTTAGGGTTGCTCATTTGATGAAGAAAGGTGCTAGATGGATGAATTCATAGCTTACTATTGGATTTTATACCCTACCTACTCGAGATTTCTTCTGTGTGGGGTTTTATCTTCTCATTATAGGCAAAGTTTATAACTTTCTCCACATTTATTTCTTACCATAAGCTTTCTAGATCATGTTCTTGCTTGAAAATGATGATCCATACACCAAAAAACTATGCTTGACTAGGATTTCGATTTTTATAATGTTTCCTATTCTGATTTGAGTTATATATGAACCTATGATCATGTGTAAATTATTCCTAAGGTATTATATGACTTGGATCTGGTTGTTTTGACAACCTATGGTGCTAAGAACCTATCAAACAATGGTCAATTTTAGGGTTTAGCATCAATTAAGCCTTGGACCAATGGTTTCTTGGGTCACTTGATGCAATGGTCGAACCTATACCTTTATTGATGGTTTTAATATATGAACTTGACCCAATGGTTAAGATCTAATGTTTATTCCTCAAATAAAGTGGAACAATGGATAATGTAATATTTTAGTCCTAATAATGGGATTTTGATGGTTTCCTTTATATGATCAAGTTAATGGGCTTACTTGTTGACAATGGATGGCTTGTTTTAACTGAACAGTCGATTATGGGTTTTAACCTACTCTCAATGGAACTTTTTGTTTTGTTAATAAAGGGATGTCTAGGGTTAGATGGTGACTCTTTCTAGATAACAAATCAAGGACTTCATAGGTGGTTTATATAAGGTTTTTACTTATGTAAACAACCAAAGTTCTTACCTTTTAAACATCCAATGGTTTTGGGTGTCAGAATTTTCCAGATGATGAAATGAGTATTCCTAAGGGAAACTCAAAGCGCATATTGTTGAGTATGTGGGGGTGGCAAGTTGAGGATATATCCTTGTCATCTACAATGTAGATTGTGGAGGTTGGCTATGGTCATGCCTCATGCATCTGATGTGATTGAGAATGGTTGTGGTCGTGTCTTAGTGATTATATATGTGACAAGATTGGAGGACAACTATTGTTCTACCTCAGATGGTAGGGTATGTGTACCCACCTCCTTTCACTAGTGTCGTTGTTACAACCTCAATTTTGCATATGTTTTCATAATTGAAATGTAATGTTTTTATGAACATGGACTTAATTGAAAAGGTTGTATTCTTTGCTTCAAAGAAGGGATTTCTCTACAAATCTCCCTTTGATAGGAGTTTCGTAGTTCCTATTATTAGATTAATCCAATAATGGATATAAAAGAGAATAAAAGTCCAAATATTAGAAAAACATACAAGATAATGTATATTAAGCAAAGTATTTATGAGAATTATATAGAATTCTCTAGAAGGTGGCATTAATGGCCACAATTGAGTAAATTTCATTTATATGTGATTTCTAATAGAAGAAATGGGAAAAGAGGAAATAGGAAATAAAAGATAAAGAGAAATCCTTGAAAGGAAATCTTTTAATAAAGAAATAAGTAAGATAATGAGAAATAACGGATGTGGATGCATCTACAAGGATAATAAGTATCCTTAAAAAGGAATTTCAAATTCCTAGGATTTCTTGGAGTCCAAGGAGTCCCAATGGAGAAGGTAAGAATAGAAGGAAGAGAAAATACAAACAATACAAATAGTCATAATATGAGAATAATGTGCTATATAGTTAATGACTTTTTGGTGTTATCAAAAAGAGATACTATTTTCTATAAGGAAGTAAAACTTCATGGCTAATGGGTTAAAAGCCAAGCACAAAGAGAGTAAAAATAATAATTTTTGGATTCCTTGATAACCAAGGAATATGGATAAATAAGGAAATAATTAAAAAGAGAAGTTACTTTCAAACAAGGAAAGTATGGTGGCAATAGTTGAAGGGGGGACTTGCTTTCCTCATGGTTAAGCATCCTAGGGCATTGTTATCCTTCCCTATATAAGGGTTGGACCCTTAGCCTCGAGCCCAAGAAGATTTTGGGCATCCCCTTCTCTTCTTCACCTTGTTTTTGCTCATAACCCTAACCCAGGTGAGTAGTCCAACCCCTGGAGCTACGAGGATCCATGAAGGGGTTACGATGAGGAATCATGCTCCCACGACACCATGGGGAATCTTGGCCATATTCACTGTGCCCTATCCCATGCGTAGTAGCAGCAGCATGGCTACAAGGCGGACCGCATGTTGCAAACCCAGCCAACGTGGTCCAGTTGCTTTGGCCGCGATCTAAAGGTGTCCCTAGGTGCGCGGAGGCATGACGGAGAAGGGTGAGTGATTCATGGTGGTAGTTGAGGTTGGGGAAGAGGAGGTGAAGTCGTGCCAACCCCTGCGGTAGCGGCAGCTGCGTGCCGTCGGGAGGTAGAAGACGACCAAAGTCGTCTGGATGGAAATGCCCTTCTGAGGCCTGAAGAGCCAATTCATCGCATGGGGACAAAATCATCATTTGGTTATGTTTTCAAATCAGCCGACTTACACGATGTATGGGATTGCTGATGTGTCAGCGTCCAATTGGTCCAAGTAAGTGAAAATTGCAATTTTCATAACTAATTACTCATAATTCCGATGGTAGTAAATAATATATGAATTTTTCTCAAAAAAACACGAGGAATGCAATGAAAATATAATTCAAGCCTAATTCTACTTGAAATTAAAAAATTATGTAAAGATGTGAACTTTAATGGTTTAACCAATGAAAACCCTAATCTTTGTTGATTAATGAATTGGGAAGGGTTATATGGATATTTAAAGTTGATAATAACATGTTATTTATAAAAGGGACACATTAGATCCAAAAGGATAATGATTATGCATAGTTTAATTAATTTATGGTTCCATATACATGAATATGCTTTGATGGACCTTGAAACCCTAATTGAGCATATTGGTTGAGTTCATGTTACTTAATTGATGAAATTGAGCAATTGCAACCTCTTGAATAGTTAATGATGAACTTTAACCTGATCTAGATTTTTCCTTGAATGATTTATGGTTTTACACCATATATGAAGGATTAAGAACTTAGAAACCCTAATTTATGGTAAAAGAGAAAAAGATCACTTTTAATTTGATATTTGTGATAATATGTTGTTGGAAGATGATCCTAATCATGTTGAATGAAATAGGTTAGAATATTAGGTTTTAAGAGCAATTTTTCCTAACTAGGGTTTGTAGTGATGAAAGTACAAGAAAACCACTAACCACAATGGAAACCCTAAACATGGACTAGAAACCCTAGGAAGAAATCTAGGTTTAATAGATCTTGATGACATGATTTATGATAGCAAATTATATGCATATTTCAGGATCTCTTTGTGTGCTTGCTTGCCTACTTGATTTCTTACATTGATTGGTTTATTTCTGTCCCAAATCAGCCTAACAGGTACGTGGTTACACTTATGGTTAAATCACTTTAGTTTCACGACAATTCCCGAAGTTTTGTCAGTTACTTGGAAATAACTGCTTGGATGACTTTTATTTCATGCAACTATAAAGTGACTATGACTATCACCATAAGTATTTGAAAATGACTAGCTCAGATCCTGGTGCTCCTTTGTGGCTTTTCTAATGATGAAAAGGGAGACCTAGTACATGGTCTTCCTGTTAGGTAGGACCATCAGGTTATCATGAGTCAGTGATTGGGCTACCTATGGGTAGTGCCATGCAACTCTTCAGTACATCATGAGTTTGTGATTGGGATACCTATGGGTAGTGCCATGCGACTCTTCAAATGAGTTAGTGATTGGGCTACCTATGGGTAGTGCCATGCGACTCTTCAACCCTAGATATTGATCTACCTGTTAGGTAGGATCATGCAGGGTTAATTGGGTTCTACCATATGAGAGGTAGTATCCATGTCCACTATAGGTTAAAGCACAGAGGTTAGGGTATGTATGGATTAAGTAGTTATGTTTAAGATGTAAAGTTTGTTTGCTAAACGATAATTACTTGCAATATGTTGTTACAAATAATTTCCTAATTATTGTTTCTCCCATATGTCGACAAATTCATTTATGCTGACCGACGTTTTGTTTTTCGGTATTTTAGGTACAAATTGAAAAGGACCAACAGTAAAGTGACATATTGTGAAATTAAGAAATAAAGTGCAAGGAGGATTAGTTAGAATAGAGTCCAGAGGTGGATATAAGTTAGATATCCAAGTTTTTGAAAAAAAGGTATGCAAAGTTTTATTTTTTATTCCAGCTTTTAGTATAGTCATGGTAGAATTTAATAATTATTACTGATTATTTGTCGAACCTTTGATCCGAGAAATTGAGATAACGACTCTGACCTCTTGGTCATCCTAAATTGGGGGTTACCGGGAGGCGGGGTCGTAACAGCTGTGACCTGTACTAAGGATGGACTAGGCTGTTAGTAGCTTAACATTATGTGTCGTTGTGGCGGACCCGTACTGACTGAGGGCGGAGAAGATCTTAAGAGTCTGACTCTTCCTAGATCTTGTATGGCACTAATTTTGACTTAACAGTGGTTAGTTGGATTTTGAGTGGTATCCTAAAATTCCTCAGGGCATAATAAAAGATGTATTACAACCGTATAGCATATCTGTTTAGGGTTATACATGACACTTCACATTGGATGCTAACCCTTGTTTGTTCTCTTTATATAAAGATGATGCTTAGTGCAATTAAGAGATAGTAGATATACTTATGTTATGGATAAACTTAAGTTTGTAGATGCGTACATACAATTGCCATGATTATATTGATAACTATATTGCTACTGCTGATTATAATCATGATGCTAGCTATCTCATGTTGTTAGTTATGTTTAGTATGCTAGCCATGCCTTTGTAACTAGAGATGCATATACTACTGATCATGCTTATCTAGATAGTTGTTCTTATGGTGTTAGCTCTTTTTATGATATTGATATGTTCAACCTATTAGACATGCTAATGTCATTATCTATGCTTATGTGTCTATACTTATTCATAATGATAGAGATGCTATGTTACTAGACTTGCTCATGATATTAGATATGCATATGCTACTGAATTTCTTATGTTATCAACAAGATAAAGGATGATAGTCTGGCTAATGATGATACTTATTATTTGCTCCCTTGTGTATTTTGATAATCATTAGTGTTGCTGAGCTGATTTGTTATATCTGATTAATTTGCTTAACTATTTAATTACATAAAAATATTGTAATCAATAAACGTTGTTGGAGATTATCTCTTGTTGGGACTGGGTCTCACCCTTGCGGTTCACCACATTTTTTTAGGTAATAGGAAGTGACAAAAATAAACATGTGGCAGCAAAGAGGAGTTATAGTAATGAATCTTTGAGAAATTTGATTAGACGTCTAGTGTGTCATAGATTCGTCCCTATACTCTCATGTCCGGGCAGGAAAAGTTTGTATATGGTGCTTCAAATAAATCAGAATTTTGTTAGCATGTTAATGCTTATTTGTGTGACATATATGAATATTGTTCTCCTGTGTTTATATGTTTTGGCTAAGGCGATAGATCAATTTGTATCAAATTCTTGGCATAGTTTGGATATAAGAAAGATTTTGGGATCTTATGCAAATGTTTATGAGTGGGTGCTGATGCTGAAATCGATTTTAATTTACCCATATTTTTGGGTATGTGATTAATTAGTGATTGATTGTGTTTTATATTTTGAGTAATCTCGTTTAGTGTAACATGTTCTAATAGTATGTGTAAAGGGTAAATGGATAATACCCTCCACATTGGCAACCCTAATAAATTTGAACAAGGGAAAGAAGATGTTCCTCAAGTCATAATCATGTGATTAATTTTCTAGATTACATATTGTGTATTATAAAATGCACTCACATTTATCGTTAATGATTGTTCTATGAAACCACTTTCCCAATCCTCGCTTAACTATGTGGTGTATCATGTTGAAGTTAGCTCGTGTGTTATTCCTGACATTCCTATTAGATTTTTTCCCGCATCTTAAAAGATCAGGTAAGACAGACTAGACCTTGTATAGTACCTCTTACGTTATTGCCTGTGTTTCTAAACAATCCACAACAATCAAGAGGAGTATATGCCATATTTCATTTGATGATTGTCGTATCACCATGGTTGAAATAAGCTAGTATATTGTGTGAATCTTTTCTACTGTATAATGTTTGAATTATGGATAGATTCAATTGGTTTTCTATTACATGTCGTTTGCGTTTCTTTTTGTCATGGATACAAGTATTCTCCTAATGAAATATATGTAAGCATTGAATTAGAGAAATGTGTTTAAAAAGTTAGTTGTGCAAACCATTTTCTAGATATGCGACATTGCACAAACTAAATTGAATCATTCTTCTATTACACAGAATAATTTGTTGGGTATAGATTTATATCTTATAGGATTTGGAGTACAAGAGCTTATGTAAAATCGAGACTTCGGTATTAGATTGCAAGCTATGAGGCCCATTTGAAAAAGACTAAATATATCAATTAAGTCATTATAATGTATATAGACCTGGTGCCAATATGGCCAAAATGTTTACATTACCTTAATGGATGAAATGTAAGATATTTCTGAACATAAGTCATATGTTCATGTTTAGACAATGCTTTATGAACTATATATGGCTTAAAAAATGGGCTCTCTCTTGGCTTTGTATGATTTTCATGGAACATTTGATGGGCAATACCGTTGTTTTATAAGTCAGCAGATATCAAATGAATCTTCTTCTAATTGTTATTACTAATCATGTTCGAATTTCCTTTTAGCATTCACATAGTACCCGTTTTGGTCTCATTTTCAGCCCAATGGTGAGATGCATGAAAACTTTTAGGCGAGCATTTCACATCATGGGTAGTGCTAGAAAATTGGAATACCATCAGAGTTTTCAGTTATCACGGCATGTTTTATGCATGGCCAAGAAAGTGAAATTTGGTTCATAAAACTTCTATCATTCTAGTGTTTCAGTTTATACTTTTGACTTCGAAAATCACATTTAGTTACAAAATTTGACGACAATGCGTGTCCAATTAACCCAAAATCTAACTTACACCTATGTGGCCTAGTTTTGTTGGTCGAACACCCTATTAATCTGATTGTCATCAGGGCACTCATCCCATATGTCATTGCCCCAGATGCAAGGCACAATTTGCTGATGCTGCAACAGCCAGTCCAGTGAAGGCGAGAGTATATCAACGTCATCTATCAACTGTCCTTCCATGTTGCCCGTTGGGGCCTGATCTGTTTTCGACGCATTGGTAGTTTGAACTATGTCAACGTCATCCTCATCTGTTTCTTCGTCCCTCCCCCTTTTCCGGGAAATTTCCGATTCAGATATGAAATGCATTGCTGTCCGAGGGGTGACTGGCGTCTTGTCCTCGGCCTCGCAGCTGTTGATCTCGTTGGGGAAGTTCAGTACATCCTTGCAGTTTTTTGGCGTACACAAGAACCTTGTTGGGTTTTGTCTGCTGCGTTGGGCAAACGGAGGTCGTAATATTCAGGTTTAGCCAGCGGATCTGGTGCAAACAACAGAACTTGACGGTTGGCGGGAGGCGGTTGTTGAGTACAATATCCAGCAGACGAGCAGCCATCCTCCACTGGTCCGAGGAGGAGTTCCCTAGCGTAGTTAATGGCCGAGACTTCCTCCACTGAAGCCATGTATTTTGCAGTGGTTTGGAGCTCGTGCCAGACCGGCCGGCTAGAACAGGAAAAGACAACTGGGAGTGGAGACAGTGAGTGCTGGCGTATCTAGTGAAAGGTTACCTAACGAGATTTTTCAATTGGGTAGGACTGGCACATGAACGACGACGCCAAGCGACGTTTGTAGTTATGCATTAGAGAAAGTCTTGGTTGGCCTGTAATACAGAGTGGAGAACTTATATAGGATGTCCGTGATCGCGTTCATTAGTCGAATGCTGGAGGTAATCGAAGGAATTACAACAAAACGAACCTCAACTACGATTCCGGCGGAGTTGATAGAACAAAGTTGACACATATCTGATGGAATAAAAAAGCAATATGTGAACCCGAGAAATTAGTCTGCATCTTCCGGGCATGTATTTGACTGATTCACTGACGTTTAACTACCACTTTCAATGGCAAATATACCACGTCCTCTAAGCTTTAATGAAAAAATTAGAAAAACTGTGTGACGACACGAAAATGAGAATCGATCTACGTAGTGGCGGAGCCAGAATTTTATGGTGGGTGAGGCACAAATATAAAAGATAAGAATACAATATATTTGGTCTAATAAAAATGTATAAGTCTGTAAAAATAATCAATATATACACAAAAAAATTGACAAGTTTAAGATCATTAAGTATGTACCATTGAGATTCTTTGTCGAGATCACTGGTTTAGAAGTCATTGCATAATAGCTTCCATGTTATGACTAATGAATATACTTTTCAAAATAAGACCCCAAGAATCATTACATATCTGTCACTCATCCTATCCACAAATAATGTTTATTTTTTTGTAAAGCATATTCACTAAACAAACACATGTGGAACATGTGGAAGTATTTCTAGCTTTAGAAGATGTTAGTCTATATGAAAATCCTTGTCTACCTTCAATGGCACTATCACCTGTTGGCTAAATGGACATCTATAAAATCCTTTTGTTTTGATTATGACAAACATTTCATTCTTATTTATCTAACGAGCTACTTGAGTGTGCAGGATTATGGTGGATGACGAAGCAACTCGGGAGATCATAAGTTTATAGTTTTATTTTCATGCAATGTAATCACTATTGTAAAAACTTGTACAGTTATATAATGTACAAGTACCTAGATTGCATGTAAATCAAGCAATGGATCTTCCCTAGCTACACACCATAGTTAGACAAGTCATCCCTTCTAATAGGATCACATTATGCACACTCATGTACACACTTAGTATCTTAATTGATAGATTGAAACAGAGTCAATCTCGGTCGACACACTCCTCGACCGAGACACTCTCGGTCGACAACCTTCTCGACCGAGAATTGACCTAAAGTAGCCGTTAGACTTAGCAAATGAGTTAGTTGGCAGTTGGAAGTGAACGTTGCACTCAGAGAGCCTGTCGGTCGAGGAAAGCTCGACCGAGTGGGTGTCTCGGTCGACCATCTGTCGACCGAGACGGTCTCTGACAGAATCTGCAGAGTTAAAGCAATTAGCCGTTGTAAAAACGACCAATCTATTCCTAACGTCTAATTGAGCACTTGGAACCCCCTAGAAACTATCTAGAAGGTCCTTAAGCATACTTAGGCTATCCCTATAAATAGGACAAGCTATAGGACACTAGAATTCACCTTGCTACACTTGAGAATTCTTTCTAAGCACTCTTGAGCAATCTTTTACAAGCAATTGAGCACTGTGATCACTTGGCCATATTCCATCTAGCTCAAGCTCGTCCTATAGGCTAGATTTTCCTAACCCTAGCATCCACAAGTCTATTACCTTGGCTAGGAAAATCCATACGCTTGATATAGGCAATTCAAGCCTTGAGCTTAAAAGGATAAGTTGTACTTTCCTATTTTCTTTCTTGTTCCTTGTAATATTTGTACTCTTCGTTGCTACTCCAGGGAGGAGGCTGCATATAGGAAGAGGGTGAAGCTCTTCGTGTGAAGAGGAGGACTTTGGACTACTTCAGAAGGTTATCTTGACGGGAAGCTACTTCGGGAGGGAGGCTACTTCAAGGGGGAGCTTGAAGTTACTCCAAGGAAGGCTGCTTCAAGGTTGGCAAGATTACTTCTAGGTGAAGGCTGTCCAAAGGGTGTTTAGAGAGTGTTGTAATTTTATGTAACATCCTTGAAAGGTAATAAAATTCAATACTTTCAAAATCCCGGTTGGGTAAGCAACCGGGTAGTGGACTGACTCCTTAGTATTTGCTAAGGTGGAACCACTCTAAACACCTGTGTTCCTCTTCTCAATCTTTTACTTTGGTTGTTTGAGTTTAAATTGTTTTAAATTATCATAAAACTCTATTCACCCCCCCTCTAGAGGTTTTCAATTGGTATCAGAGCAATCGTCGACCGACTGGCTTCCTGTATCAGAACTTTTTACACATCAGCAAATTAAAAAGTTTCTAACCTTATCGGACCATCACATGGGTACCAAAATCTATATTCTAATGCAGGAATGGGTCGTTGACAGTGGTTGCTCCAAACATATGACCGGAAACAAGGATGCATTTTCAACTTTTGAAGAAAAGAAAAGTGGGACGGTCACTTTTGGAGACAATGGTAAGGGCAAAATCGTTGGAATAGGTAATGTTGGAACAAATCTTGAAATCAAAAATGTTCTACTAGTTGATGGATTACATCATAACTTAATAAGTGTAAGTCAACTATGTGATAGCGGTTATGATGTGTTATTTAACAAAACCTGCTGCCAGTTATTGATAGAAAATACTACAACTGTTGTTTATGAAGGAAATAGAGTTGGAAATCTTTATATCCTTAAACCAAACTCTATGAAATCAGTAATAGGTAAATGCTTACTTGCAAATGAAAACACCTTACAACTATGGCATAAAAAGCTTGGTCATGCTAGTTCACATGCTATTAAAAAGTTAGTAAAATATGATCTTGTTCGTGGATTACCTGTTTTGTCTTTTGATCAAGTTGCAAATTGTGAACCTTGTACAATGGGAAAGCAAACCAAAACATCTTTTAAATCAAAACATGTACTTAGCACCAGTAGATCCTTAGAACTAATTCATATGGATTTATTTGGACCAATGAGAACACAATCTATTGGTGGTAAACGATACTGTTTTGTTATTGTTGATGATTATAGTAGATTTACATGGGTACATTTTATTGCAACAAAAGATGACACTATTCATGTCTTTATGCAATTTTGTTCTAAAATTGAAAATCTTTTACAACATAAAATATGTACCATTAGAAGTGATCACGGTGGCGAATTTGAAAATCATACTTTTGAAACTTTTTGTACATCTCAGGGATATAATCACAATTTCTCTGCTCCACGTACCCCACAACAAAATGGTATTGTGGAACGGAAAAATCGATCTCTACAAGAAATGGCTAGGACCATGATGCTTGAACACAACACACCTAAAACCTTTTGGGCTGAAGCTGTAAACACAGCTTGTTATGTGCTAAATAGAGTCACGGTTCACTCTCACTTGAAGAAAACTCCATATGAAATAATACACTCTAAGAAACCTAGAGTTGACTACTTTCATACTTTTGGCTCTACATGTTATATTTTAAACACCAAGGATGATAGAGACAAGTTTGATTCCAAATCACAAAAAGCATTCTTCTTGGGATATTCTACTTCTAGCAAAGCGTTTAGGGTATATAACACTATCTCTAGAAGAGTTGAGGAATCCATTCATGTTTCTTTTCATGAGGAATCAAAATCTACAAATTTTGATATCATTGATCTCACAAATCAATTTGAAACTATAACCATTACAAATGATAATGAGAAAACTCCCACATCCGATCCTCCGGTCGAACCACAACCTACACCTAGGCTGATCAAGGATCATCCCCAAGAGCTAATTATTGGAGATCCAAATGATAAAGTCAAAACTAGGTCCTCTTTCCAAGATGTTGCAAACATGGCCTTTGTCTCTATCATTGAACCTAAGAAAATATCCGAAGCTCTTAAGGATGATTACTGGATAATAGCCATGCAAGAGGAATTAAATCAATTCACTAAAAATGATGTATGGGATTTAGTTCCTAAACCACAAGATAAAACTATCATAGGCACTAAATGGGTTTTTAGGAACAAACTTAATGAGGCAGGAGAAGTCATACGGAATAAAGCACGGTTAGTTGCCCAAGGATATAATCAACAAGAAGGAATTGACTTTGATGAAACATATGCACCCGTAGCTCGACTTGAAGCTATTAGGATGTTATTAGCTATTGCTGCCCATAAAAATATTCAGTTATATCAAATGGATGTCAAAAGTGCATTTTTAAATGGCATCATACAAGAAGAAGTTTATGTTGCTCAACCACCTGGCTTCGAAATCCCAGAAAAGGACGATCATGTTTATAAACTTAAAAAGGCACTTTATGGTCTAAAACAAGCCCCTAGGACTTGGTATGAACGGCTCAAGACATATCTTTTTGATAATGGTTTCTCTATTGGGAATTCAGATTCTACTCTATTTTTCAAAACATATGCATCTGATTTCTTAGTTGTACAAATATATGTTGATGACATTATTTTTGGAGCCTCAAATGAATCATTATGCACACAATTTAGTGACATTATGCAAAAAGAATTTGAAATGAGCCTTATGGGTGAACTAACATTCTTTCTTGGTTTTCAAATTAAGCAAACACCTGCTGGAATTTTTATAAGCCAAGAAAAATACACTAAAGAACTGTTAAAACGCTTTGGGATGGATCAATGCAAACATGCTACTACTCCTATGGCTACTTCTATTAAAATTGATAAGGATGAAAATGGGGAACCTATTGATGATTCCTTATATAAAGCCATGATTGGTAGTTTGCTATATTTAACCGCTTCCCGACCGGACATTATGTTTTCCGTTGGTCTTTGTGCTCGATTTCAATCCCAGCCTATGCATTCTCATTTTCTTGCGGTTAAACGAATCCTTCGATATCTAGCCGGCACTACTTGTTTTGGTTTATGGTATCCAAAAGGACAATCATTGGATTTTAAGGCATATACTGATGCGGATTATGCCGGTTGTCGACTTGATCGCAAAAGTACTAGCGGTGGATGTTTCTTATTAGGTAGAGCCTTAGTATCTTGGTTTAGCAAGAAACAAAACACGGTTGCCCTATCTACCACCGAAGCTGAATATATGGCAGCTGGGTCTTGTTGTGCTCAAGTGCTTTATATGCAACAAGTTTTAAGCGATTATGGTTTTCATCTTTCATCTACACCTATTTTTTGTGACAACACAAGCGCCATAAACTTAGCACACAATCCTATTCTACACAGCCGAGCCAAACATATTGAAATCCGTCATCACTTCTTAAGGGATCACATCTCAAACAATCATGTTTCCCTTCATCATGTTGATACAGAAAATCAATTAGCTGATATCTTTACAAAACCGCTTCCATTAGATCAATTCAACAACATTAGGAAGCAATTACTTATTACTCCGTTGGAGGATGTTTTCTTTGATATCTGCGGCTCTTAAAAACGACTACTTATGCTTTTATGGTTTGTATCAATATTGATATGAACGTTTCCATTGGTAATTTGCAAATTGTTGCCTCTTAGCTAGACACCTCATTGCTTTACATTTTGGCTATTCAATGGACATCTTTTTCGTTCATTTTTGATGGGATATCTAATAAAGGGGGAGTTTTTAAATAAAACGGTTATCTTTTTGAGATGACAAAGGGGGAGAGATATATAAAACTATAACTTAATACTTATGACAAACTCAATCAATGAGTTTCATAAATATACTCTTGGCTTTACATTGAAAGTTGCTATATTCCCAAATGAACTGGATTTCATGTTCCATAATTCACTGGGGATACTAAGCACACATTTTATAAATAAGAGGAACAGTTCCAAACGGCAATCTAAAGGTATGGCATTTATATGTTTTATATTTCCTTTATTCATATTTTGGAAATGTTTGTCATCTTCAAAAAGGGGGAGATTGTTGGCTAAATGGACATCTATAAAATCCCTTTGTTTTGATTATGACAAACATTTCATTCTTATTTATCTAACGAGCTACTTGAGTGTGCAGGATTATGGTGGATGACGAAGCAACTCGGGAGATCATAAGTTTATAGTTTTATTTTCATGCAATGTAATCACTATTGTAAAAACTTGTACAGTTATATAATGTACAAGTACCTAGATTGCATGTAAATCAAGCAATGGATCTTCCCTAGCTACACACCATAGTTAGACAAGTCATCCCTTCTAATAGGATCACATTATGCACACTCATGTACACACTTAGTATCTTAATTGATAGATTGAAACAGAGTCAATCTCGGTCGACACACTCCTCGACCGAGACACTCTCGGTCGACAACCTTCTCGACCGAGAATTGACCTAAAGTAGCCGTTAGACTTAGCAAATGAGTTAGTTGGCAGTTGGAAGTGAACGTTGCACTCAGAGAGCCTGTCGGTCGAGGAAAGCTCGACCGAGTGGGTGTCTCGGTCGACCATCTGTCGACCGAGACGGTCTCTGACAGAATCTGCAGAGTTAAAGCAATTAGCCGTTGTAAAAACGACCAATCTATTCCTAACGTCTAATTGAGCACTTGGAACCCCCTAGAAACTATCTAGAAGGTCCTTAAGCATACTTAGGCTATCCCTATAAATAGGACAAGCTATAGGACACTAGAATTCACCTTGCTACACTTGAGAATTCTTTCTAAGCACTCTTGAGCAATCTTTTACAAGCAATTGAGCACTGTGATCACTTGGCCATATTCCATCTAGCTCAAGCTCGTCCTATAGGCTAGATTTTCCTAACCCTAGCATCCACAAGTCTATTACCTTGGCTAGGAAAATCCATACGCTTGATATAGGCAATTCAAGCCTTGAGCTTAAAAGGATAAGTTGTACTTTCCTATTTTCTTTCTTGTTCCTTGTAATATTTGTACTCTTCGTTGCTACTCCAGGGAGGAGGCTGCATATAGGAAGAGGGTGAAGCTCTTCGTGTGAAGAGGAGGACTTTGGACTACTTCAGAAGGCTATCTTGACGGGAAGCTACTTCGGGAGGGAGGCTACTTCAAGGGGGAGCTTGAAGTTACTCCAAGGAAGGCTGCTTCAAGGTTGGCAAGATTACTTCTAGGTGAAGGCTGTCCAAAGGGTGTTTAGAGAGTGTTGTAATTTTATGTAACATCCTTGAAAGGTAATAAAATTCAATACTTTCAAAATCCCGGTTGGGTAAGCAACCGGGTAGTGGACTGACTCCTTAGTATTTGCTAAGGTGGAACCACTCTAAACACCTGTGTTCCTCTTCTCAATCTTTTACTTTGGTTGTTTGAGTTTAAATTGTTTTAAATTATCATAAAACTCTATTCACCCCCCCTCTAGAGGTTTTCATCACCATCTCCAACTCCGTTAACATATGAAATATTTAGTTCTAGAGAGTACACAAAATCAAGAGTGGCCGAGTACAAAGCAACAATAAAAGAAGGTGTGGTTACTACTTGCATGAGATTGCTTTACAACTCTTCCCTCAAGAATTTTCGAACTTCCCTCATCAATGTGCTGCAATTGATAGTATCTTATCTTATTATAGGTGAAAAGAATATCAAGGTCATTGGAAAATAGAGTTCACTTGTAAAAGGGTACATGAGAGTGAAAAGTAAAAGATACGACCATATTTCGGAGAAGTCAACCGTGAAAAAACACCTAATCAAAATGTAGAAAACAACTTGTAGGAAGGAAACTAAAATTATTATTTTTATTCACCGCAAATTAAAATGAATGGTTATTACGTTGAAAATAAAGCAATGTGATAAAAAATGAATGGCTAATTTCCTTAACACGAATAACCATTACCTTATGAAAGCACAAGAAAACTAATATGAAAAAGTGTTCAAAACAAAAACTAGCCGTTCTTTTCAGCAGTAAACATGAAATGACAATCAGAAAAACATAACATTATGATTTTAAAATTAAAAAATTAAGATCTTGATCAAGATGTTCAAAACTGAAAAAAAATAGAAGCATCGGCAATAACCCCAATAACCCAGCGGTCTTCAGTTGCTGATTGTGGCCTTTGATCAAGCCAACGCATGCCTCGCAATTCCCACACACACGATTGTTGCTTTGTTTGGCAAAGTGGCGGCGATTGTTTGGGCAGCGATGGACAACCACAGGCAGCAGGTAATTTGACGTCAATCGCTTTGCCAAACACACAATTGTTCACCGCTCTCATTTTACATTGTGTTTTTTGTCTGGAGCGTTCGACAATCTCTACCATCCGATCATACGAGAAATTATTACGATGAGTCATCTGTGATGGACCATCGACGATAAACGCAATCACATTGCCAAACACTGCATGCGTGAGTATGTGACTTCCCCGACATCTTTTGTTCCCCACTAATAAGGGTACAACAAAAACTATGTCGTTGATTAGGGAACAAATAGAAGCACCACGATTACCAAGTCTGTCAACTAGCATATGACTTATTAAATAGTTTGTTGGATGTTAATCATTTCCACAAATTTGGCTGAGGCGTGTGCCTCATGAGACTCAGTCGTGGCTCTGCCACTGGGTCTACGTAGTTGAGAATCGGAAGTGTCCAGTCACACAACAAGATAGTATATGTCATATTAGGGTCGGGTACAAATCCAAACAAAACTGTTAAACTCAACTAAATTAAACCAAAGTGACCAGTTAATTTCTATTTTATAGGAATGAATGGTTTGATTTGGTTTTAAAATTTTTCAAACCATTAAATAACAATTCATCTTAAAACAGAGAGTGCGGTTTAACCAAATCAAATCCAACCAATGTATATATATATATATCTACATCTTATTTATATATATGCTTACGTTCTAAAAAATATTTATCTACACCAAAATTTACTATACTCAATAACTTTTTGTATGAAAATGTGTAAAACAAATGTTAAATAAATTAAATTATTTTATGCAACTAGATTGTGTCGTATAGGGCATGGGCATATTTATATTAAGTTAGTTGTATATTGTCTACTTATATATATATATATATATATATATATATATATATATATATATATATATATATATATATATATATAATTGTCATACTATAATTTCTACTTTCATTACAAATAAAATTATAAATATAACTGTCACTGTAATTTACAGGTATCTTCTAAAATATAACTATCAATACTGATTTGAAAACGATAACGATCAATGCAACAATTAATGTGACTTTTCCAATTAGATTGAGTATCATATATATAATGATAAGAGTTGTGATCCTTACTTTTAGATCCACTATTGAAACAATCAGAAGTCAAATAATTAGAAGAAAAAGCTTTCTAGTTCATTCAAAAAAGAACTAATATATATATAAATATATATATATATATACATATATATACATATATATACATATATATACATATATATATATTTATACATATATATATACATATATATACATATATATACATATATATATATACATACATACATATATATACATATATATATATATATATATTTATATATATATATATATATTGAGAGAGAGAGAGAGAGAGGTTAGGATACACTTAAGTGTATGAGAGCCAGAATACAATCAACTTTTGTGCCTTTGGATCTGCCCAGATTTTGATCTGTGGCTGGGAGTATTTCTGCCGACTAAGGCAAGCATTTAACACTCTGACCACACCGGCTGGCCTCTCTCCCCCACCCGTGATCAGGCTCTCTCATAAGCTTCCTCAAATCTAATGTAAAGCATGATTTTAAGTAGAATTGGTTATGTTTGTTGATGCAAATTTTGTAAACATTTGATCATGAAGATGTGGTCTTTACATGGTGTGATTCCTGTAATATCATGTTCTGCAACATATGAAGTCTAGTAGACAGTTCGACACCGGTCTCGTGCTAGAATCAGGAGAAAGTACCTAGATTGGAGTGAATTCGGCTAGGAGGCAAGCCATTACTTAAGCTTGTACATATGAGCGACAAATTTTGTATGCATGATAGTGATCTTCATTATGAGTCTTCACCTACATGCTCTTATGAATCCTTTATATTGCTCTTCATTTTGATCGGATTATCTACTATGTTAAAATAGCTAAAGATTGCTAAACAATAATTGGAAAAACAAAATATATCCAGCATTATTAATAGGTTGGCATTTTGTTGGTGGTGTTTGTAACGAATTGCAAATGGGAGGTTATTATGGTGTTGTTCGAATCTCTATGGATTAGCAATCATGGATAATCAGATATCTATTTCTATAGACATTCATTGTATTTATTATGGTTTCAATGTGGAACGATATGCAAATGGGAGGTTTTCTCTTGGTACATGGCTACAAAAAAGGGTTGATTTCCATTCACATTGATGTCTGTTTTAATTAAAACTGCAGCAGATCAAGGCAAAGCCCCAATGCAGTAGATTTGATAATGCAGAGCCTCAATTTTAATTAAAACTGCAGAAATTATTATGGATTCAATGTGGAATTCGAAATGCATATGGGAGGTTACTAATTCATGAATTGGTTTAGCAATTTGGTAGTTAACATTTAAGGAGTCATTGAACCTGTTACAATTCCCATTTAGTTGGAATTTACTAACTGTCGTCTTAACATACATGAAAACCATTACTCAACTAAATTTATACACATGCATTGGTCTCAACTGAATTTATATACCTGCATTGCTCAATTTCCATAGATAGAAACCATCTCATTCAATTTGCACAACCACAAAAACACATCAATGATAAGGGATAGTGATTTTAATTCATTCATTCATAAATCAGTACAATGTTATAGGTGTTTTCATTCCGAACAAGATTGTTCAAAGAACACCAACTTCTAACATGATCCTACGTACATAAAAAGAAACAAGACCCAAGATGCCACTAATAAAGCCACAAAACACTTATATTTAGTCACAACTCTTTCCTCCCTCATCCGAGACAACTTTATTTCTTCTTCAAGCCTCTTCATCTTGGCAAAATATTCTTTAGGAATATTCACTTCATCGGCCCATTGAAAGAACCTACAATATTCACTTCCCTACACACAGAACAAATACCAACACATTAAATTTGTATCTTAACTTTTCTCATTCAAGATACCATCCAATGTTTGAAAATAACCTTTTTGTTGACATTGGAACAACCCAAAAATTTTCGGCCATAGTTTTTCTCAATCCAGGCTGTCTTAGTTTCAAGGACCTCGCCACAATAACAAAGTTGTATACAACTTCTGCTCCCATTAAAAGGTGTCGAACAGTTAGATCCAGGGTGACTTCCACCACAATTGTATGAATTAATCATTCAAATGAGTGAGATTGTAGAATTGGGGAGAAAGAACGGCTGACCACAATAGCAAAATGGGGGAGAACACCTATACTGATTGGAAAAGGGGGAAAATTGGGGTTGATGGCGGCTGGTACTGCTCACTTGTTGCTGATGGCAGAGGTTGTCATTGGGACGATTGCTGATGGTGGAGTCATTGGGATGGTTGCTAATGACATGCTCGCTGGTTGCTGTTGGCAGAAGAAGAAAATAGGGCGGCCAAAGGAGGGTGGGAAGGGGAAGGAGAAATGAGGTCGGGCGGGGAAAGAAGGAATGATGTTGGGAGGAGGAGTCGATGTTTGAGGGGAGAGCAGTTAGTCAATCCTCAGTGTCGGGGAAGAAACCACCACCGATTAGGATTGGGGGAGCCGCCAGGGAGTGTCTTGGAAGGTGGTCAGTGGCAAGGTCACCAGTAGCTCACCGATTTTTTGCTGGTCTTGGTCGTCGGCGGTCCTGGCCGTCTGTCACAACTGAACCTCGACCAAGAGTGAGCAGGGTCAGAGGGAGGATGAAGGGATGGAGATAGAGCGGGAGGAGAGACATGGTGCAAAGATCGGGGGAAAGAGTGGGAGAGAGAGTCGAGGGAGAGAGAGCCTGATCACGAGTGGGGGAGAGAGACCAGCCTGTGGGGTCAGAGCGATACATGCTTTCCTTAGTGGGTAGAAATACTCCTAGCCGCAGATCAAAATCTAGGCAGATCCAAGGGCACAAAATTTGACTGTATTATGGCCCCAATACACTTAAGTGTATCCCAACCTAAGTCTATATATATATATATATATATATATATATATATATATATATATATATATATATATATATATATATCTGTGTGTGTGTGTGTGTGTGTGCGTGTGTCTGTGTATGTATATATATGTATGTATATATATATGTATGCATGTATATATATATGTATATATATATATATATATATATATATATATATAGAGAGAGAGAGAGAGAGAGAGAGAGAGAGAGAGATAGAGAGAGAGAGTTAAGCTAGAATACACTTGAGTATACAAATCGCACAAATACACTCAAGTGTGTTTGCAAATCAAAACTATTTTTTGCAAAATGTAAACCATTGATCTTCACTGTCATACTATAACTAGGCTACATACAAATTTTGGGCCCATTTGGATGAGTGTAAGTCACTCATCCAAGGATAACAAAATTAACGTACAAAACTAATTTTAAATGCATAATTTTTGTTGTCTTTATATCTTGACCTGTAAATGTCCAAATGTTCTCAAATTTTGCGTATGAACTATTTACAGGATGTTTATACATACATACATACAAATAGTCACGCATCACCTCTTAGGGTTACTCTAGCGATTGCGATAAATCACATGTGATTCCACGGGCATGGTGCCCATGCCCCCGGTCACGTAGACTGAGGTGTCCACTCCCACTCAACACCCCACCCACCAACCCTAACCCTACCGAAAGTAGCAATTTGAAATAGATAGAGGAGGTAGAGCCATATAACCCTAACTCGAGAGGAAAGCTAGAAACGCTGGAGAAGATGGAGCCACAGAATGCTTGGCTGCAAGTGCTGAAGAGACTATTGAGGAGCCAAACTGAGTACATGTCCTTTCCGCAGCGGATTGAATGGGAGGGTGACATCCATGTCAAGTTGGATCCAAATGAATTCGAGAAGATGAGAAATGTGTGGGAGTTCATCGTTCTGGTGTAAGTCATAGGGAAGAGACCATTTTACCCCCACCTACAAGCATGGATATAATGGAAGTGGATGCCAAAGGGAAGCTTCGAGTTGTTGTCACGGGAGAAGGGTGTCTTCTTGGTTAGGTACTCAAATTCAGAGGACCAGAAGGTGGTCATGGATCTAGGCCCTCACTGGTTCAATTCTCAATTAGTAGTTGTGAAGGACTACCGATTTGAAGATGAACTAAAGAAGGAGTTGTTCTTGACCAACCCTACCTAGATAATAATCTATTCCTTTAGTAGAATATGGATGAGGAGGGTGGCAGGTACCATAGTTGTGGGTGGCAGGAAAGTCTTGCATATAGATGATAGGTCTCTCAAGGGAGAGAGGTGAGGATCCTTGTGGAACTGGTCGTCGAACCCCCAACACTGGGATAGGTTTGGCTCAATGTCAAAGGAGTGAAGCTGATCCCAATCAGGGCGTAATACGACCATGTCCTATCCAAGTGCAGTCGATGTCAATCTTGTAGCCACAATGATGATCAGTTTATTGAGAAGAAGATGACGGAAAAGGGGAGAGAAGGAGGATCATGTTTGGGTAGTGAAATCAAAAAGTAGGACATCTCTCCAGCAACAGGTTAAAGGTGATCCAATACTGGCGACTGAAGCAAAGCAAAGTTGAATTGTGACTCTGAGGGCTATACGCTAGTGGGTAGCAACAAAGGAACAATGAGTTCTGTAGATGCTAATCCCACCAATAGCGTGCTAGATGAGGAAGAAAAAATTATGAATAAAGAGAAAGATGGAGGTGAGAACTCAACCAAACATCATGAGGACAAAACTACTGAGAAAGGAAGTTCAAAGAGAGAAGAGGGTGAATGTATACAATCTACCAGGAAGAAGAGAAACCGTAAGGTGGGTATTCCTAAATCTTGAGGTGTTGGAGATGTACTTGATAAGGGGTATCAATTTGAAGCTCTGAGTGACTTAGACAAAGAATAAGAATAGTTGATCAACCAGGAAGAGAGGGATGAAGTAAGAAGAAAAATAAAAAAGAGCCCCCAAGGTGTACCAGAGACCAAAACAAACCATGTTAATATGTCCATGTTACTATGGAATATTAAAGGAGGGTGTGTCATGAATAAGAATAAGGAGATCCGAGAACAGATTCTTTCTAGTGGACACTCCTTAGTTTTTCTAGTGGAAATGAAAATAAAGGAGCCAAATAAAGACAACATTAGATATTTGTTTCCATGGGGGTGGGAGCATGTTTCTAATGTGGCATGCTCAAAGTTGGACAGAGTTTGTGTGGTTTTGAAACTGGGTGCATGGAAGGTGACAATGCTAAAGATGTCAGATCAACACTTTACAGTTGAATACAGAAATAATGGGGACTTGCATATGTGGGTCTCAGCTGTATATGCTCATAATGACACAAAAAGTAGACATGAGCTATGATAGGACATGGTTTCTCTTTTCAGTCAAAACTCTCTACCGTGGTTGGTTATTGGGGAATTTAATACATTTTGTTTATAGGAAAAGAAAAGGGGAAAAGGCCAACTTTATATACAAAGATGAAATAAAATCATACAATAGACAAGGCTAGACTGTTTGAGCTACCAATGATTGGGAGTGACATCTTCACATGAACAATGAAAGGGATCCAAGATACAGAATAGCTAGTAAGCTGGACAGAACATTGGTGAATGATAAGTGGCTACAAATTTTTCCTAGTGTGTAGGTTAAAGTAGGTGGATCAGAAATAAGTGACCATGCTTCTATATCAATGCAAATAATAGAGAAGAAACATAAAGGAAATTGTTTAGATTTTTAAACTATTGGGTTGATTACAATGGTTTCAATGATGTCATCAAGGAGAGTTGGAATATACAGATTAAAGGGAACCCAACATATGTGTTTGTAAAGAAGCTAACAAGTACAAAGCTTGCATTAAAGATGTGGTCCAAGGATGAAGTGATTGTTCCAAACTTACTGGCAGATACTAAAAGAGAATGTAGAGAAGTCAGAGAAAACCTTATGCAAGACCTGCTAAATGAAGAAATGATAAGGAAAGATGGCAAGATGAAGATGATGTTGGAGGATTTAGCAAAGAAGCAAAGACAAGTGGATGGATGATGGTGATAGGACTACCAAACATTATCACACGACAGTAAAAAGGAGGGAGGCTGATAACATTATTTCAGAACTTATTGAGAAAGATGGCAATGTTGTCAACAAATAGGAGGACTTAGAGGAACAAGCTATAGAGTTCTATTCTTCTCTATGTAATAAGAACTGTGATGATGAGATGAAGAAGGAGGAGATAACATGGAAGCTCAAACTCTTAAGAACTCATAACAATATTCTTACATGGAAAACAAATGAACAAGAAATTAATGAAGTTGTTTGGAGTATTGGTAGTAATAAGCCCTTGAGATCTGATGGTTTTAATTCTTTTTTCTATAAGAAGACATGGGATATTACCAAGGAGGACCTGATTGCATATTTTAATTGGCTCATGGAAGTGGGGAACATGGTTATGTAGGTCAAACATTCTTTCTTGGTACTTATTCCAAAGAAGAAAGTGACTACATCTTTTGCTTATTTTAGACTTATTGCTTGTTGTTCGTTGTAGTATAAAATCATTGCAAAAATCATATCTTCCAGATTGAAGTCTGTACTTACCTACCTCATATCTGAAAATCAAGGATTGTTTGGTACAAGTAGGAGCATTAGTGATTGTGCTTTGCTAGAAGGGGATTTTCTATGAGACTATAAGGTGATGAGAGGCACCAGAAAGACTTGTTTGAAACTAGATGTGTCTAAAGCTTATGATAGCGTCAGATGGGACAAAATCTGGTGTATCATGGAGAAGATGGGCTTCAATGAATAGTGGATTGGCGAGATGAAATAGTGTGTGGGAACAACAAGCTTTTCTATTTGGTGAATGACACTTCTACTGGTATATTCAACGATGGAAATGGACTACGTCAAGGTGATCCACTCTCCCCTCTTCTCTTTGTTATTGTTATGGAGTACTTCACACAGAAGATGATGGATGTAGAAAGGAAAGAGGATATCAATCCATATACAGTGCATGCTACCGACGTGATGACACACCTAATATTTGTAGATGATGTGCTTTTCTTTATTGAAGCCAAAAAAAAATACATTCGTGAACTTGTAACTTCGTCTCAAGGAATTTGGTAAGAAGATGGGGTTGTATGTAAATGCAAACAAGACCCACCTCTTTCTATCTAAAAGCTTCTATCAGATGGAGGATAGATTGAAGGAATCCATGGGATTGGAGATGGGGAAATTTCCTACTAAATACCCTGGGTTCACGCTAGTTGGAGGAAACCTACAAGTCAAGGACTTTGCTGATTGCATGGACAGATTAGAGGAAATGATTAAAAAATGGCTAATCCAGAAAACATCCATGGTAGGGAGAGCTACACTTCTGAAGGATTCTATAGAGGGACTTCTCATTTTCTAGGTGCGACATGGAGAGATCCACGATCCAGATCTAGATAGAATGGAGTTGAAGATGGAAAATGTTCTTCGGGCAAGTGTGTACCACCCGATGAGATATGCATGAGTGGCTCTTCCCAATGATGAAGGAGGCCTAGATTTGAAATCAATGATGGATATAGTAAAGTGGGGGACAAGGAGAAAAATCATTTTCTATCAGGAGGGCACCTCAACTTGGGGGAAATGGATGAGAGAAAGATATCCAAGAGGACTTGATTTCATACCACAAACAAGAAAAGGATACTCACGCACTATCAATGTAATGGAGGAGATGTGGCAACAAGTTTGACATCTTTTTGACCCTCATATTGGAGGTGGATGAAGACTTAAAGACATGAAAACTAACCTTTAGGAAGTTACAAGATCAAGAGATGCAAAATACAAGCACATGGAGCAGGTATGGGCTAGAATACATGTACCCAAATGGAGTATGTGTTTATAAAATTCAGCACAATGCTCTAGCTACTTAAGATAAAATACATGGATGGAATCATGAAGTTGTTGATGTTTGCTTCCTATGTAAGACGAAGAATGAGACCCATAATGTAAGGCCCTTGAACATGCTTAAAGAGTTGAATTAAATATTATAATTGAATTCTTATAACCTTAATATAACCTTTTGATATGATTTTGAATCATAACAGAAGCTTAAGTATCAAGTTTGGTCCAATTTGGTCATTGTTTGAGCAAGTTATGCAATTTTATGTACATTTTAGACTTTCCTATAATTTACCCAATTGAGGGGTTTCCCTTGCAATTTTTCATATCAATTATGTTCCTTAGATGTTTTCCAATCATACTTGAGGTTTTTTATCCTTCAAGTGCTCAATTATGTCTTGGTTTAGAGGAGATTCCTTTCTATGTTGAATTAGGGTTTACCCCCCCCCCCCCCAATGGATGAGCCACCATCAAGGCTATCAACCAAAGGATCCACTTATTTGGAAAAATATGGTGGCCATCATCCAGTTGTAACATTTGGTGGTCATCATTAGCAGGCTCTTAGGCCAATGGTTCATGTTGGTTTGGTTCACTTGAACCCATGATTCACTTAGGCTCTGATTGGTTTGTCATAACTGTACTAGTAAACCTATGAATTGGAGTTCCATAAGTAGTTTTTCATGATTGGTTTAAAGTAAGTGTTGGAATTTGAGTTCTATGACTTTTGATGAGTTACAAACTTACATACAAAACACAGTTCCTGAGTTCCATCTTAAAAAGAGCAAAAAATGAGTTCTGGGACAACTACCAACATTTCTTATACAATTTTACTCTTCATTCGTCATAAGCGACACATGTAAAATATTTATGACTAGAAATATTATCAGTGTGGATATAGATTTTTTCTAAAATCATAACACAATATGACAAAATATCATACATTATAATCACACTGTGTAAAATATTTTACACTACAACCACCATTATCAGTGTTATATACAAAATAAAAAATACGAACATCATGGAAAAATACATCACACCATGTGAAAACAGAGTGATTTACCTAATATATTTTATTCTTAATGTTTAATAATGTCATGTAATAAATGATAATTAACTATAACAAATTACAAAATAAAATTTCCTACAACAATAATATACAAGTTAATATTCTACATTGTGTAAAATAATGATGAACCAAAGCATATATTTACAAGCACATAAAATGCAGAAATTATTATAATACTTCCTATATGAAAAGTGAAATAAAAATATTATGTGGTGATTTTAATAATATTTTTATTAAGATTATAATTGTAGAATAAAATATTTTTAAAGGAAAAAATATGTACCATAATTACTTGTTGAGGTTATGATGATTTAAAAATAGTAAAATTTTCATGGATATGATTCTTTTTTAGTGTATTTATCATTCTTACTTTTTTATATTACATAGAAAAAATTGCAATATTTTCAATTTTTTGCATATTTACACGTCCAACAAACCAATATCATGGAAGTGAATGGACTCAAGTCTGGGAAGCTGAACTAGAGTTCCCAGAAATTGAGTTCCACAAAACTTATGACTTACACCAGACCAATAGAAGACTTATGGACATGATCAACAGATGGTTCACCCATCTTTAGACCTAAAACATGAACAAACAATGGTAACCTTCGACCAACAGGCGATTGCTGGCCTACGAGACAATCGGTCGGTGGCGTAGCAATCCCCAACAGTCGGTGGACTTGCTGCTTGCTCATCCATGAAATCATTAGGCCATGGATACATGGACAGATGCTAGTACGCCTCATGATTTCTTCCACCCTTATTTATTGGCTATATCTATCTCTTCCTTGCCCAAGTACAAAACCATTGCTTGATTTCTCTTTCCTCTAACATGGAGCTCTAAATGCTTAGGGTTTGCCTTTTTGGTGGAGTAAGGTGTTTGATGGCCGAGTTCAGACCTAAAGTTTGATTTTTCTACCTTCTGGTTCGAGTTTTCTTTTTGGCAATATGCATGTTCTTCTCTATAGAGGTGAGTTTTATAACTTTCTTCACTTATATTGCTTACTCCAAGCTTGCTTGCTTATGTTCTTGCATAAAAACAAATATCCATGCATATAGAAGCTATGCTTGCTAGGGTTTCAATTTTTTATGGTGTTCCTTGTTCTATTTTTTGTACTAGATGAACCTGTAATCATCTATGTGTTCTGGCTTAGGTAGAATATGATATGGAATAGGTTGTTCTAACAACCGATGGTGCTAAGCACCTATCAACCAATGGTCATCATTTGGGATTAAAGTTGATTTCTTCTAATGAACAACATCATCGAATGGTGATACCTTACAAGAACAAATGGTGTTGATAACTGATGGTAGCAACCAAGGGTGTCAACCTATGTTGACAACTGATGGTCACACCTATGTCAGGTTTTGGCTCCATTAGAAGCTTAATGATCAAAAGCCAAGTACCCTAATGATGCTATCAATCAATGATGACATTAGCTTAAAATCCAATGATGTTAAATGATAGTAGAGCTTATCCTATCAACCAATGGTGACACAATTTGTCATAACCAATGTAGGATCAGGTCACCACAACCAATGGTGAGTCAAAGCTTTAAATGTATCTTCACTTAAGCCCTAAACCAATGGTTTCTTGGTTCAATTGAGCTAATGGTTCGACTTATACTCCAATGGATGGTTTTGAAATATGAACCTGATTCAATGGTTAGGATCTAGCACTTCATCATCTGATAGTTTTAAATAATGGACTTGATCCAATGGTTGAGATTGGATTCTTCAACATCCAATGGTTTGGATTGAAACCTATAGTATTACATATGATTTCTAATAAATATGAATTTAATGGTTTCCCTTATGTGATCAATTTAAGGAGCTTGATAGTTGACAAAATTTCTTGCTTAAAATGTACAACCAATGATGGGTTTGAACCCCATAATCTATGGCGTCCCTTCATGTTATTAAATAAGGGATGTCTAGGGTTAAATGGTGACTCTTTCTAGGTCACAACTAAATGACTTCATAGGTGGCTTATTCAATGTGTTTACTTATGTAAATAACGAATGGTCTTACCTTTTCAACATCCAATGGTTCTACATGATGTTGTGGTATGGTGATATGGGTTAAATGATGATGGAAACTATGGATATTTGCCTATAATAAGGTACTCTTACCTTTCAACTCATATGAATAGAATGTATTATGTTGATAGGTAACACTAAATATGAGTATAGCTTATTACACTTAATGCTAATGCACTCAGATCATGATGGGTAATTATGATAAACCTTCCTTAGTGAAATAATAGAACAATGGAGTCTCTCTTTTTATTGCGGAACTACAGTATACTATAACCTAATGGTTACACCTTGAGTCGTGTGTGGATCCATACATGAGAATGGTATGGAATGTGATGATGATGTTGTGCCTTACCCATCCACGATTATATAGGGATGCTATGGATTAATGTTTGTGAATGAATGTTTAACTACAACTTATTGTAACCTACCTTGCTAAACCTAACCTTATTGCAATTAGAGAATTATGGTTAATCATGTTAGCTTTCTTTGCATGATTAGTATAATGATAGAATATCCTTCCTAATGAATGATTGAAATTCTAATGTGTTAATACGTGGTCATCATTGCTTCATGATTTATACTTTTTATACTAAACATGTACATTATAAGTATGATGATGATGAATAATATACCTTCCTTATATGTGATAATAAAGGAATGCTCTTAAAGAGAAGATAACCCTACAATGTTATCCAACAAACATCTTTTAGTTATTAAATAAAATACCATGATGGGCCAGTGCATCACATGTGTGGTAATGTTTGTTGAATCTTATTATAAGGCATGGAAATATAATGATGAACTTGTAGGGAATGATGTGATGGTCTTAATGACCTTTGGGCATGGATGATCCCTGAATGAGGTGTAATCCTATTATAATGACAAGGGCTAATACCCTATGATATTTTGAAGGATTTATATCATGTGATAATATGCTAACAAGTGTAGTTTCATGAATGGAAATGAATTGTACCATGTGATGATGATGTGATGAGAATTATATTATCTTGATTGAAAAGTGAATAGTTCCCTGTGATGTTGAGATGAAAAATTATGTCGCATATCTCTTATATCTTCTAAAATTGTTATACAACAATGTTGCTAGAGACAAATTAGGGTTTGTTTGTCCACTTATTTGATGCACCCTTTATTCACCCAATTGGAGATAACTAATCAAGTGAAACCCTAATCATGTATTTCCCTATGATATAGAACCATCTTTAGTGTCAAAACTTGTTGGATGGTGAAACAAGTATTGCTAAGGGAAACTCATAGCACGTACATACCATGTTGAGTATGTAGGGTGCTCCACATACCACATTTGTGTTAACCTTTGTATAGAGTAGAATTGTCTTAAAATTGCATTCTTCATCACTTCCCAACTCATGATGTCCCTTCTTGAGTCATACCAATCTTTGGCTTTATCTTTGAGGGAAAATGAGAACAAGGTCAACCAGGTCATGTCATCACTAGTCATCGGCGTCCTAAAGGTGGAGCCTACTTCTAGCAAGGAGTTGAAGTGCTTGTAGGGGTTCTCACTCTCTAAGCCTTAGAAGACGGACAGGAGACCAAGAATACTTGGAGGGATGAAGAATTGCTCCCCTAGCATTTGATTAACCTTGCTAACAATTGGCGATTTGTAGTTTCTAGGCATGAGGTAATCTTTAAGTGGCTTGTGAGGTATATTTTTGCCTTCCATCTTGTCTACCCCCGAGTGGCTTGTCACATGCACAAGGCACAACCAGACAAAAGACCTCAAGTTAGCAAGCTATTGTGCACAAAGAATGCAAAGAATTAAGAATAAATAATAGAAATGATGAGGGCAGTAGGAAAAGTCAAATAAAACTAACTAGATAGGCCAAGCGCCTTTCTCTACTGCAAGAGCCCCATAAATCTTGGTATGATTTTCCATGCACGTGTGATCTTTCAAATTTATAAGTCCCCAGACAAGGTTCACTCACAACACTAAAATATGCTCCAGCAAGCGCACGACGTCATGTTATAGTATAGGTGAGAGGCAAGCAAAGGGGGTCGATCCATAGGGATAAAAGGGGGCACTAGAGCTAGGTTCGTTTTTGGGCTAGGTTCCTACTATAGATTCTTGAGTTGAATGGTTAAAAGGTTGATTTAATTATTAAACTTAGGATGAACAAGTGAGCAATTAAAGAAAAGAAAACAAGAACAAAACATATGTTAACCCTAGACAGTTAATTCTACTAAACAAGAAAAGACAAGGTAAGATAGGAAAGGGAACAATCTACTCTAAGGAAGGAAAGCAAAGGTCGACACTATACTAATCTAGTAAATGAAGAAAATGAGCTATTAAAGACCTAAACTAGCAAGATCAAAGCAAGAACAAGGCATGAAGCTAACTAACAAAGAAAAGAGCTAACTAAGCTAAAACTTACTTAGTAGGAAGGTAATTAAGGTTTTAAAGAAATTAAGGGAAATGTGGTTTGTTCAGGGGATGCATTTATCAATTAAGTTTGGGTGATATATGAACATAATGATTTCATTTAGATTAGCAAGCCAAATAACAAGTTAGAGTCTCATGAATTAGCCTAAGCTACTAATTGGTCATGGATATGCTAGGTTGGGTATAGGGGAACTAGTCCCTAACACTCCCTACTACCCTTGCGAGGCTCAATTGGGTTAGGGTTTAGGTGTAATACAATTAGAGTTTAAACAAACCTAGGTTTCTAGGTTAGATGATTTTAGGATAGTTAGGGGATGAGGTTAGTACTGGGGGTGGAAGTTATGTTTTAGGCCTCCCATCACTCACATTCTATCCTTGAGAAAACTCCATGTTAAGAACACCAATTTCATCAAACTAGCTACTTAGATCTCTCAACTAGGGTTAGGAGAATTGATTAGGATGTAGGAAGATGGGTGGCTAGCTAGGGATCCAAGAATTGGACCTAGGAGCAAATCCCAAAACTCACACATATAATCAATTTCCCTAAATTCCTAGGTGATTTCAAGCACAAACCACAAGCAATTTATGAAGAGTGAGATATAAATAGAACATAATCATTAGAAAATGAAATTATAATGTTTACATATCATTTTCCCCCAATATGGTACAAAAGTAACATTTTACACCCCAAACAGCCCACCCAAGGGTCCTAGCTACTCATAACAATGTAAAATACAAAAAGAAAGTAGAAAGAGGTAGAAGAATCCATGGAGCTTGGTGTAGATGAAGAATTCCTCCACTCTAGCTACTATAGGACGTCCTCCTCTATCCTCTAAGGTGCAATGGCATGGGATGATGGTGGAATAGGGGAAAACACTAGAAAACTATGGTTTTGGGGGTGGAAAGGGTGATATGGGGTGCAATGGAGGTGGGAATGGAGTGAAATGTCTAAGGGGAAAAATGGGGAGCTAAGAGTATTGGGTTTTAGGGGAGATAGAGAAGGCAACGGAAACAAAAAATTTCTTCTCCCAAACCCAGAATAAAGGAATCGCATCAACGTCTATACAATAGGAAGGATGGTTTGTAGAGACATACCTTGTCCCGAGGCTTGCACGGTCTTCACCTCCTATCTTGGACGATGTTTGTCCAGCTCCTGGTCTCACCGGGACTGTCGGGATTGACAGTTGTCCTCCGAGTGGTAGAAGTATCTTGCCTCTGAAGTAGTCCACATGGACCACTTGGAACTCCGATCTCCTTGTCCCACAAGGAATCGAAAGGAGTTGCACCCTCCTGTCGGCGTACTAGTCATGGACACACTCTCCTGCAACAAGTTGCTTCTCTATAGTTGTATTTCCCTCATTGTGCCTCCATTATCAGGTAGCACGTGCTCGGGCTCTCGTTACCACAACCAGAGAGAATGACAACTTTGCAGAGTGACTGGTGTTCTGAGTTGTTGTTCCTGAGAAGCCCCCACTACCCCTATATATATAGGAGGGTCATGGGATAGGGTTTTCTACCCCAGAAAATGCAGGATTAAATAGGAGTAGAAGGGTTTGAGACTTTCCACAAAACAACCAACTGCGCCAACTAAACAGACCGTTTCAAGCATGAAATGATCAGTTGGGGAGCTAAGCCAATCAGTTCACCACCTGAACCGATCGTTTGGGGCCCTGAGCCGATTGGTTCATGCCTGAGTCGATCGGTTCATGGTCTTGATCCAACTCAAATTGACTTTCATATTTGTTTTTGATAAATCAAATATTAATCCTTGATCAAATCGAATTTGTACAAGTGAAACAAATTGTATTTGCAAAATAGTCTTTTGACATTCCAAACGATCTCGGTTGGTCCACAAATCGACCGGTTCAACAATTGAGCTGATCGTTTCATGACACATGAGTTGATCGAGTCACAACTTGAGCTGACCAGTTCAGGAACCTGAGCAGATCGCTTCATCTCATGAGCAGATCGGTTGGGGCAGCAGACTGTGCAAATCAGTCAATTGCAATTTCAATCAATCTGATACTCTAATCATTCGGTCCAACATCTTGAACACTATGATATTGAGCTACTAAACTTCTTTAGTAATCAATCTAAACATCGTTTGTAGATAAACTCCTCTTCCACGTTAAATCCTATGTGTGTGACCCTGTAGGTCCATTTCACGTTGGTAGTGAAAGTCCATAACACTTATGACTTCTCAAGCAAAGAGCAGTGTCTAGTCACACATCAGTGCTACCCAAGTGAAAAGGAAAGTTGGAAAACAACTTTCAATCCTACAATCCGTGAATGGTGTTACAGTGAATGTATAATTCCTTTGTCACTGATATCTCGAATGAACTCAAGGCATGGAACAGTCATCCTTTCAACATTCATTCACTTTCTTGATCTCAGAGTAGATTGGAGGAGATATGTATGACATCAATATCACATATTGATTCACACATGCATGCACGCCCATCTCAATCCTACTCATCAAGTGTCCATGGATATCAAACTCCCTCAGGATGGACAAATCCCATATCTATCACTCACCCCTCAAAAGCCCCATGTGTCAAAGCCACCCAATCATCACCTTTATAACAACCCATGTTTCAGGACTGCGTTTGATGATGTCAAAGTGTACCCAATGACATGTGTTGAGTGTAGTGATTTTAGGTCAAAGAATCACATTCACCACCATCACTGTGAGAACTGACTGTGACTACCATGTCATGGTTCCGTGTGTCAAACTCACAGTGGGTCTGTCTGGTACACTTGTTCTCTAACAAGTACCTATGTGTTTGGTTTGATATCTCCATATCATGACTAATGAGATTCCGTCATCAACCAACACAACAATATAGTCTTGTGTGTCATTGTTGTCTATCTACCTTCCACAATGACATCTGACTAGGGACATAATAAGAATGTACAAACTTTTAACATCCGTATGATCTCATCATTTAGGTCCTGAACCTAAAGGGATACGTCATTGAGTACTGTCATTCTCTAGACATTCAATTTGTTCTATCATTTTCTCATATGACTGAACCAGAAAGGATTGGAAGCTTTCCTTTGATGCTTATCAAATAAATCTTAATGTATCCCACCAATCATCCCATGATTGGCTCTCAGGGCATACATACCAACAGACTCCCATTTTCACTGTGAGCCAATAACCCTTGAATCATATTCATAGTGATCTTCAAACATGTCCCACATGATACTGTGCACTAGTGCTAACATAGTGAGTTATGGCAACACCTTGCCAAAGACGGTATTTACTGCATGTCTCTCATATCTTCATTGTACGTCACACGTATGAGATGGAGTTGCCATAATATGCAATCTAGTATTCCTTTGCTAACCTTTAGCCACATTGCATGACCAAACTCTCCTAACTTGCCATCAAAGATCAGAATATCTATAAGTTCATCTTTATGAACTCTTAGATCCATATAGTATCCACTGTTGTTCTGTAACACATGGATACTCAGCATTTCCATTTAAAACAGTTGTATTGGAATGTTTCCATTTATCAACAAACATTCACTTTTATATATTCATTATATATTTTGCGATTAATTTTCTATCCTTTTTGGAAGTTTGCATTAGTGTAACTCTTCATAATGAACCCTTCCTTATTTCCATAGAACTAGTACTTCTCAAGTCCTTATCAAGTTCTTATGGCATTCTAGTAACCCTTACTGGAACTAGACAGACATCCACTCGTCATGTCCCACAAACGAGTTATCAGGATGAGCACATCATATTGTCATGTCCTACATACAAGATGATGAATGCATTTTATTCTTACCATGTCAATACATGCAAGATAATGGGATGATTACATACATGATATATCCATATATATTCTTAGTGTTCCATTCTTCATAACAATTGGACACTAGGCCTTGGGATACTAACCCCATGTAACATGGACAAGTTTTCTCCCACTGATTATGTGTATACTAAACCCTTTAGTATAGATTTCCAATGTATGCTTTCTCTTTTCAGGTCAAGAGGTTTTTCGAGAACTATATCTATAGATCTCTATTCCCATCACATAGGAAATGTCTCTATCTTCTTTAAAGATAATTTCAACTTTGTATTTTCATTCTAGAACATTTCAATTTCACATCAACATGTGGAATATGAATAGGCTCCCACTAAATCACAGTTCTCTCTTTATCTTTGACATATCAGTCAAACTTTTTTGACTATACTATCAAAATAAAGATCACAGTTCTGAGTTGCTTGTACTCAATCAATCACATTGATTAGTCCATTGTAACTTATAGACTTCATTTGCATTAATGGATTCATACACCTTATAGGTTGTGTCACATACACATACTTATTTTATTCCTCATAGGAATGCGGTTTTAGTATCCATATTCCAAATCTTTTAGTCATTAAGTTGCAATCAATAAGCATCATCCTTCTCAAAATGTCATCCATGTGTCTTAACACTTAAGACTCATTCACACTTAAGGATTTCATCCCAATGGGTGCTACCATTAAGGTCATACCTTATAGTTCACATGGAAGTCATTTAGGATGTAATGGTTATAAACCATAACTCAAAATCTGGTTCCTCATATTCATCTAGATATTTGACTCATCACATGACCAACTCATCTCAAAGATAATCGAGGTGTATCTGTCAAGGATATAAGAACTCACAACCCTTTGTGATTCTTAATGTCCTTTATTAGTGTGCGGTATTCTTTATTTAAGAAGAAATTAGTTATTAGACAATCATCCTCTAACTCCATAGAGTCTGAATCCTTATTGATTTAGAAATTACCATGCCTTAATCATGAGTTCACTATGATACACTATCATAATCACTCATACGGATCTCAAACATTTGGTCCAAGTATTTCATTCATTGATCTCATCAAGAATTAACACTATATCAAAATTGTACTTCATCTATGATATTCTTGAACATTTCAAGATATTCATATTGGTATTTCTCTAAACACTGTTTGAAGTACTAGCATTAACTCTAATAGGTATGTAAATACATCACATATATTATACCTAATAGGATAATCATTCTCCCACTACCACTAGTGAAGATTGATTAATCATGTCTAAGAGATTCATGTCTCTTATTGGTTCTCTAACCAAAAGAGTCTAGACTTGTCCATCATATGGAAACTAGAAATGAATTTCTCATGATTTATGCTAATTTGATTGTTTGAGTTGTCAATAACTTTTAGGTATCATTTTATCTTATGCATACCAAGTACCCCAAGATAAGAAAGGCATTGCCACAAAGATTGAAACATCAATTTATTAATTGCCATCATTGTCATACAATATGCAAAAATTAAGGTGTTTCTATCCATTGGCAAATATGAAATAGCAGTTCATAAGTCTATTACATGCCTTCAAGGCTGAAAATAAACTAAAGTACTCCTATCTATGGCAACACTTTCCCCATTTATTGAGTTCTTTACACTTCATATCTTGGTATCATATACCTCAAAAAGTGTTACAAGTTTATTTCATGACACCTTTAGGTGGAGACGTCTATCGCCTCCTTCTTTAGTTCTTCCAGATAGAGAGGACAATTCCTTTTCCAATGTCCTCGCTTTTGACAGTGGTGGCAATTGCCTCTCTTGGTCATGCCTCCCTTGGCCTTGAGAGTTGAAGTCAACTTGGGCTGCTGGCTAGCATTAGAACCTTTCTTAGCTTTGCCCTTGCCCTTGCGCTTGGACTTGCCTTTCTTGCTGTGGATATTCATCATACACTTAGGATTGTCCTTCTTCATCTGTGCCTCTACTGTCCTCAACATGCCCAACAACTCTGTCAATGGCTTGTCAAAGATGTTCATGTTGTAGTTCATCAAAAACTGACTGTAGGATTCTGGAAATGATTGCAGTATCATGTCAGTAGCCAACTCTTGGCTCAAGGGAAATCCCAGTCTCATCAGGTTCTCCACATACCCAATCATCTTAAGTGTGTGAGGACCAACTGGATCTCCTACTTTCATGACACACTTGAACATTGCCCTGGAGACATCATATCTCTCTTGTCATGCTTGATCTTCATACACATTCTTGAGATGATGAATCATCTCAATGACACCCATGTTCTCATGTTGTCTCTGCAGCTCGTGGTTCATGGAGCACAACATCAAGCACTTTGCATCAATGGGATCATCAAAATGCTTCTTATAAGCATCCCTTTCTTCCTTTGGTGCGGTAGGGGTAGGTTCCTCTAGAATTGGAGTATCCAGGACATAGAGCTTTCTCTCTTGAGTGGGAACAATTCTCAATGTCCTAAACCAGTCGTGGAAGTTAGTCCCATTCAGTTGTCATTTTCAAGGACCGATCACAACGAAAAGTGATTGTTGTTTGTTGTCATTTGTACTACAAAAGGAAACATATGCAATTTAGTCCAAATCTTAATTTTGACTTATTTGATTGATTTGAATGGTTGATGATATAATTAGGACTTTAATTAATTATCGCTCCCACTATTTTTGTTCAAATTGATAGCCCTCACCATCAATTTAGAAGATTGCAGCGTACAATCTTCTAGTGGGTCAAGATCCATATTTCATCAAGTCATGAGTCAGCTTTGGCTGATCGCCCACAATCTTGAGTATTTAGGTAGGCCATCATGCCAATTGCATCATATGCAACTCTTGATGAATGAACATGCACAACACCTTACCATGAACATTTCATGCCTCTGGGCTTAGACACTCTAAGAAAAACCAGTTAAGTCTAATCCAAAAGATGACACGGTAAACATGCACCCTACTTTGGCAGAACCTACATGTTTGCCCTGCACACTTCCGCGAGATAGACAGTGCACCACGCTTTGGCATAATCTACGCTTGGTCAATCAAGTTTTTCATGTGTACCTCAAATGGAAGGTGTAAAAGACTTAATATTTAGATGAGGGATTTAGTTTTATATGTACATATACATATCCAATCACCACAATATATAGTGTGTATCATATACATGCTATATCCCACACAAAAATAAGTGAAATGATAAAATCGATGATTATGGCCATCCTAATGTGATTTCTCGAGCCAAGATGAATCACAGTCATCTAGGTCTACATCACATGCAATTTGTCCATGTTGAAGTACTATAGCCATCCGAGTTAATCAACTCATCACATGAATGACCTGCTCGCCCTGGCTGATCGTCTGGGTGCCACCAGCCGATCAGTTGGCTCCTCCAACCAATCGATTCACGTGGTCATCATGCATCTCCTCATGTCCACCACCCGATCGTCTCGCTCCTCGAATCGGTCATCTGGATCGCCAACTGATCGTCTCATTCGTCGTCAGGTTGTCCGCCATTCATTGACATAATAGGAAATAAAAAATCTATCCTATTTTATATTTGGATTGGGAAACCCTGAGTTACATTCGGGGGGAGCAAAGGTAGGAAAGAAATCTCAAGTTATCTCGAGTTACATTAGGAATAGGAGATAGGGAATCAATGTGCAGACCGAGATGAAAGCAACCACATACAACAAAGCACACATACCTAGGGTTTATTGGCCATAACCACGCTATACATCCACCACAAAACTCATTTAAGGGTGACATGTATCGAGTGCATTCATATTACATATCATATATGTATATTGGGATTTGTGGATTTAGGATTGGACATTCATAAAGCCAATTTTATTTGCATCGTATGCAATAAATAAAGGCGACAAACCAAAATCGATCATATCGACAATCCTAAATTATAGAGCAGTTGATGTGGCTCTGATACCACTGTTGGGTTTTAGGGGAGACAGAGAAGGCAGCAGAAACAAAAATTTTCTTCTCCCAAATCCAGAATAAAGGAATCACGTCAATGTCTATATAATAGGAAGGATGGTTTGTGGAGACATATCTTGTCCCGAGGCTTGCTCGGTGACAATACCTCGTGGCTTGCACAGTCTTCACCTCCTATCTTGGACGGTGTCTGTGCAGCTCCTTCTCTCACCAGGACTGTCGGTATTGATAGCTGTCCTCTGAGCGGCAGAAGTCTCCCGCCTCTAAAGTAGTCCACATGGACCACCTAGAACTCCGATCTTCTTGTCCCATAAGGAATCGGAAGGAGTCGCACCCTCCTGTCACGTACTAGTCACCGACACACTCTCCTGCAACTAGTTGCTTTTTTGTAGTTGTCTTTCCCTTTTTGTGCCAGCCTTATCGGGTAGCACTTGCTCAGGCTCTCTTGGTTACCACAACCAGAGAGAACGACAACTTTGCAGAGCAACTAGTGTTCTGAGTTGTTGTTCCTGAGAAGCCCCCACTACCCCTATATATATAGGAGGGTCATGGGACATGGTTCTCTACCCTGGGCAATGTGGGATTAAATAGGAGTAGAAGGGTTCAATATTTTCAACAAAACAACCAACTGCACCACCTGAACCGATCATTTCATGCATGAAACAGTCGGTTGGGGAGCTGAGTTGATCGGTTCACTACCTGAACCGATCGTTTGGGGCCCTGAGTCGATCGGTTCATGCCTGAGCATATCGGTTCGTGGTCCTGATCCAACTCAAATTGACTTTCATATTTGTTTCGAATTAATCTAATATTAATCCTTATCCAAATCAAATTTGTACAAGTGAAACAAATTATATTTGCAAAATAGTCTTCTGACTTTCCAAACGATCTCAGTTGGTCTACGAATCGACCAGTTCAACAATTGAGTCGATCATTTCATGACACATGAACCGATCGACTCACAACTTGAGCTGACCGGTTCAGCAACCAGAGTTGATCGGTTCATCTCATGAGCCGATCAGTTGTGGCATCAGACTGTGCAAATCAGTCAATTGCAGTTTCAATCAATCTGATACTCTAATCAATCAGTCCAACATCTTGAACACTATGATATTGATATATCAATTGATTGAGTGTTTAATTGAACTACTAAACTCCTTTAGTAATCAATCTAAACATCGTTTGTGGATAAACTCATCTTCCAGGTTAAATCCTATGAGTGTGACCCTACAGGTCAATTTCACGTTGGCAGTGAAAGTCCATAACACTTATGACTTCTCAAGCAAAGAGCGGTGCCTAGTCACACATCAGTGCTACCCAAGTGAAAAGGAAAGTTGGAGAACAACTTTCAATCCTACAATTTGTGAATGGTGTTATAGTGAATGTATAATTTCCTTGTCATTGATATCCTGAATGAACTCAAGGCATGGAATAGTCATCCTTTCAACATTCATTCACTTTCTTGATCTCAAAGTAGATTGGAGGAGATATGTATGACATCAATATCACATTTTGATTCACACATGCGTGCACGCCTATCTCAATCCTACTCATCAAGTGGCCATGGATATCAAACTCCCTCAGGAGGGACAAATCCCATATCTATCACTCACCCCTAAAAAACCCCATGTGTCAAAGCCACCCAATCATCACCTTTATAACAACCCATGTTTCTGGAGTGTGTTTGATGATGTCAAAGTGTACCCAATGACATGTGTTGAGTGTAGTGATTTCAGGTCAAAGAATCACATTCACCACCATCACTGTGAGAACTAACTGTGACTACCATGTCATTGTTCCATGTGTCAAACTCATAGTGGGTCTATTTGGTACACTTGTTCTCTAACAAGTACCTATGTGTTTGGTTTGATATCTCCATATCATGACTAATGAGATTCTGTCATCAACCAACACTACAATCTATTCTTGTGTGTCATTGTTGTCTATCTACCTTCCATAATGACATCCGACTAGGGACATGACAAGAATGTACAAACTCTTAGCATCCGTATGATCTCATCATTCAAGTCCTGAACCTGAAGGCATTCGTCATTGTGTACTGTCATTCTCTAGACATTCAATTTTTTCTATCATGATCTCATATGACTGAACCAGAAAGAATTGGAAGCTTGCCTTTGATGCTTATCAAATCAATCTTAATGTATCCCACCAATCATCCCATGATTGGTTCTCAGGGCATACATACCAACAAAGAGGTGGTATAAGGTATCTAACCTCATGCTGGAGTCATCACTTAGGTATATCTAGGTGTAGGGGAAGCACTAGGTCAAGTAGGGGTAGTATGGGAAATGCAATACACAAATAGCTAGTTTTTTGTAATAGCTAAGTTTTTGTGAGTACCAGTCCATGGTGGTCACCACAGACGTGATGGGTAGGGGTAAGAATGGCCGTTTTTAATGAGAATGACCATGGTGAGAAATGGGGAAAAATCATTGGGAATTGATTGATTTTTTACTAAAGGTGGCATGGCCGTGGTGTCTTGGATTGCTCAACCCGTTCTTGGCTTTACGATCGTTCTGCCTCAGTTGTCCTACGGTGGTGCATGGTGGCAAGGTTGTTCTAGGTTAGTTCACCATAGTGAATCTGTGTGGCACAATCATGGTTATTCTAGCTTTACCTGGAGATGGCTTTGTTGATTTGCAAGTGTGCTAGCACGGTCGTTCTGTAGCACCACGGCTGTGTTGGCCTCTAGATCAACACTTTGACTTATTTCCTTGGATTTTCTTGGACATCTATGCTTTAACAGATCTTTGGCCACTAGGCAATGGTTGAGGGAGCATCAAACTTCACTTTAGGCCTCTCCAAGGGTATAGAAACCCTAGGATCATTCCTTCTCTCTCTCTTCCATCAAGCGTGGTCCAAATGCCTGGAAAATATGCAAATAATGTCCATAAGTGCATTTTATACAAATATGCATATTGAGGGGAATAACATGTAATCTAACATGTATAGATGTGATTTAATTGCAATATGACACAAGATGAAGCTCTAAAATAGGGTTGAATCAATGGCCTAATTGCGCTAAAGGTGAGCTGACTGCAAGCTAGGCTTATTGTTGATTAAGAATATCATCGCACACTTATTAATATAGATGGATGGAAGGACCTCTGGTTCCTACCAATCCCACCTAAATACCAAGAATTTATATGGATCCTAAAACACCGAGCATTGCTCACCAATATGGAGAATGTAAGGAGACATATCCCCACACAGGATACTTGCCCAATTTTCAAAAATGACAATGATACTATTCCTCACTGCCAACAAGACTACCTCTTCAGTAAGAGTATCAGGGAGGAGCTTGGAATGGACAACCTCTTTTTCAACCTGTCAGAAGTGGAAAGGATCCACATCATAATTCATGGGAGCAACAACTCCATCCTGAATATCATTCACTACATTGGTTGTTGGTCAATCTGGAGAGCACATCACAATCAATTACACAATGGTACAAGGATGTCACACTTAGCTACTGCTGCATTCATTATAGGAAAAAGATAGAGCCATCATCCATTTTCTAGACCACAAACCTATACCACAACAAAGAGAATGTTATACCCTAACCTTGCCTTTGATTGATTACCATACTTTCTTGTTCGTGGATGCAACGTTTCAATCACACAACCTCAAAATGGGAATCAGAGTACATGTTGTGGATAGGTAAGGCTTTTGTATTATTGGTTCAGGCATGTCGAGATATGACTCTCTTACTCTTGAGGTGAAATCCACAGGAACTCTCTATGCATTGCATCTTTGTAGTGACCATGGTTGGCCTTCCCCTATCATTCTCTCATATTTGATAGGAGTAATCAACATCCTAGAAAACAACAACATTCAAACCAGTAAGTTACATCCTCTCAGGAGAGAATTCTCTACTTGCATATCACCCACTTTCATCATAAAGCTCAACTACCTACTACACAACTATAACATGGTGTTAGATAGTACTGCAAAACATACTTTGTATTCCTTTTCATCTCATAATTTCCAACTTTACAAGCCATGTTGGCTATCAAAAACCCACCATATTCTACCCAACTTCTGGCCCATACTTGAGAACGAGATGAATATAAATTAATCTCTAATTTTTTCAAAAAAAACGTTCCAACCATAAATTTTATCAATCAATGCTTGTAAGAGCTTATCATGGGCGTGAGGAGCAACTACAAAGGAAAAATTGAGAATTCTTCTTTGTAATGTCTAAGAATCAACAATTTAGTGAGCAATTACCCCTTTTTTCTATTTGATGTCCACATATCACTTGTAAGTGAGATACAAAAAGACAACCCATATAAAACATTGTACAATTTGACCCTTTCTTGCTCATACAACTGCATAAAATCACTCTTTATGGTATTTCTTATGACCATTTGAATAGAGGTTGGAGATTATTAACAAAATCACAAAACCCAACATTATTAACCATTGAAAATAGATATTCATGCAACACAATTATCCACTTGTGTCTTGATTAAACTTGTAAGTTTTCACTTCCATTTCACCATCTTTCCTATAAGGCATTAGATTTAAGGTTTCCTACTCTTTTCCCTTATATTGAGAAAACTGTTTGTTAGTAAGATTATATGCTAGGTGAGAGCTTCCATCTTTTAGCCTATTAGTGAGAAGATGTGAACAAAATTTACACTGATCTTTCTGAATAACATTAACCGTCACTTTATCAAAATGAGGCCACACATATGAGGTTTTGCTTAGTTAGGTTAATCTTTCTTATCACTAATTGCACAACCAGAAGCATAATCAGTCGAATTGCCACTACTATTAGGATTGTTTGCATTTTCTTCCTCGCTTTTTTCCATTGAATATATACAAGTAAGAATGATCTTTATTACTAATAATGTTCGTACTTGATTATAAACAAGACATTAACATTGTAAAGATATATTGTGCTCAACATTCATTATACACAGTTGCACAAGAAGCATCACAAATAGTCACTTAACAACCACCACACAACAAACTAGCATTTGTTTTTTAATCAAACAATCATCACATGTTGACAATGATTGCAACACATAGTACTCATTACAATACAAGATATCATTTATGCTTAAACATAGACAATGAAAAGTTTTAAATGAGAACAGATAACATAAGCAAGTTATAGTCACCACTAGTCACCAACACCATAGTTCTAAAATTCAATCACAAAAGAGCAACAAATGTTTAGAAGAAACAAAGAAGCCCCCTCTTGAGGAGAAGGGGCATATATAAGGCTAGCAACACCACAAACATGGAAGAGAGCAAATGGAAATAATTCAGTACCTGGTAGTTGTTGTTGGTCTTGGTTGTTGATGTTTCTAAAGAAAAAGGTACAACCGTATAGAGTGGTAGGCTAATAAGCCAAGGAAGAAGAAGGTAACTCACCCTGGGCCTTGGAAACTCAAGCCCTAGCTGTTGAGCATGAGGAGGACAATAGAGACAAAAGTATAGGATGAAACCAATGACCAGAGTATAGGAGGACAACACCCACCACTTCAAGGAACCAAAGTACAAATCTGAGGTAGATGAACATCGGGAACTGTAGGTAGGAGAAGTGAATGTTGTTTAAGTGCAGGTTTGAAGACAACTCAAGTGTGGCTACAATCCTACTACAACCACCATTGAACGTCTCCAGAGTGGGGGATACAAGGTGGTGGGTAAACATCTCCAAACTAGAAGTGGAGGCCGACGTAGTGAACTTGGTGTAGTCCAACGATCGGGCGTCTGGAGATCGGCTTGGTGATTCCACGATGGAGAGGGGAAGCGAGGAAGAAATCAGGAGTCTAGTCACATCTGTGTGAGTCTCTACCATGTCATGATGCTATGTGTGAGAGAAAACTAAGAGTCACGTACTCACGTAGCTGAGCTCTAAGAGGCTACGACCAATCATGACCTACTTCTTTATTAGGGTTTAAGATTTACATACATACCCTCCAGAATATAGTATTATGTAACTTTTATATTATGTGCGGGTAAAAGGGTAAAAGGGTATGTATAATTCTCATATATTACCCTCCCCTTATGGCATAAAGGGGAAATGGGTAAATGGGTAATGGGTAATAAAAACCTTTACCCTTACCCTCCAAGGTATGTGTAAGGCCCCTAAACTTACTTAATGAGTTGATTGAGCTTAATTATCATAATTGAATTCTTATAACCCTAATATAACCTTTTGATATGCTTTGAAATCATAAGACAAGCTTAAGTTTCAAATTTGGTCCAATTTGGACAATGTTTGAGCAAGTTATGCAATTTTATGCACATTTTGGACTTTTCTACAATTTACCCAATTGTTAGGTTTTCTTTGCAATTTATCACTTGCATTATGTTCCTTGGATATTCTATCATCATTATTGAGATTTTTGATCCAAGGGGTTCCTATTTAAACCTTGGTTTGAAGGTGTTTTCTCCAAGGGTAATTTAGGGTTTTCCCCTTCACGGATGAGCTACCTTTAGTAGCTATAAACTAATGAATTATTTTATTGGCTGGTAAATTCAACAAAGGGAATACAATTAGTCTATACCCATGGTGGGGTATCTGCTTGTGTGTGTGCTTGTATATTCTTAATAAATTAAGGCCATGGACACTTGGATAGATACTAGAACTTCAACTTTTTCCTTTTCTTTATCTTAAAGTGTCATATACTTATCCCCAAGCATCAAAACGAACCATTTTCTCTCCACCACCTCCCTCCTTCTCCCAACCTCGTTATCTCTCTATTCATATGTGAAGTTTTCTTCCCAAGGAAGAAGAAAGTGGGGATCTTCTTGGAGAAAGGCTCTAAGGTTGAAATTGACTTCATTTAAGGGTTGAAAAAGCTTCCTTCTAGTGATCTTGAAATTAAAGTGTAAGAATTCCCTTCTTTCCTCCATCTATTGATTTTTTATCATTCCTCCTAGCTTTCTCCAGGTCGGAACCTTTATGTTCCATGGTAGAAATTGCTCTAAAGCTCTAAAACCCTACCCTTCTTGATCCTTAAGCTTAGGGTTTGCTCATTTGATGAAGAAATGTGCTAGATGGACGAATTCATAACTTACTCTTGGATTTTATACCCTACCTGCTCGAGATTTCTTCTATTTGGGGTTTTATCTTCTCATTAAAGGCATTTTTTATAACTTTCTCCACATTTATTTCTTACCATAAGGTTTCTAGATCATGTTCTTGCTTGAAAATGATGATACATGCACTAAAAAACTATGCTTGACTAGGATTTCAATTTTTATAATGTTTCCTGTTCTGATTTAAGTTATATATGAACCTGTGATCATGTGTACATTATTCCTAAGGTATTATATGACTTGGATCAGGTTGTTTTGACAACCTATGGTGCTAAGAACCTATCAAACAATGGTCAATTTTAGGGTTTAAAGTTGATTTCTTCTATGAACCATGACCCGATGATGGTACCATTGCAACAACCCTATGTTGTTGTCTTCATAACAAATCATGGTCGTGATCAAGGGTGTCAAATGATGGTGACAACCTATGGTCACCCCCTTAGGTCATGTTTTGTATCAATTAGAAGTATAATGATCAACCATTAAGTACCCTACTGATGTTATCAATCAATGATGACATCAGCTTAATATTTCTTTTTTTATGACGAGGAACCCCTCTCGCACGAGCTCCACTTTTGTGACCCCCACAGACAAGGTAAACCCTAGAACCAGCCACGTACATGGGGGAACCGCGGCGCGCTCAATAACGTGGGGCCTTAACTGCACCCCGGGGATTTTCGCCGAGGGTCGAACCCGCCGAGGGATGACATCAGCTTAATATTTGATAATGATTAATGCATATAGTGTTGATCTAACAACCTATAGTGATTTAATGGTCACTAATGATGGTATATGAGGTATCTACAATCTATGGTGAGTTAATCATATAGTTTAGCATCAATTAAGCCTTGGACCAATGGTTTCTTGGGTCACTTGATGCAATGGTTGAACCTATACTGTAATTGATAGTTTTAATATATGAACTTGACCCAATGGTCAAGATCTAATGTTTATTCTTCCAATAAAATGGAATGATGGATAATGTAATATTTTGGTCCTAATAATGGGATTTAGATGGTTTCCTTTATATGATCAACTTAATGAGCTTACTTGTTGACAATGGATGGCTTGTTTTAACGGAACAGTCGATTATGGGTTTTACCCTACTCTCAATGGAACTTTTTGTGTTGTTAATAAAGGGATGTCTAGGGTTAGATGGTGACTCTTTCTAGAGAACAAATCAAGGACTTCATAGGTGTTTTATATAAGGTGTTTACTTATGTAAACAACCAAAGGTCTTACCTTTTAAACATCCAATGGTTCTGGGTGACATTGTGGTATGGTGATACAGGTTGAATGATGATGGAACAAATGGAGGGTTACCCTTAATAAGGTAGTCTTACCTATTAACTTATATGAATAGAAGGGATGATAACTATATTGTTTTGACATGTAACCCTAATGAGGTGTATCTTGTTATACCTAGCTTTAATATAACTAAATGATGGTAATTGGGTATGAATAGTCCTTGAGTGACTAATGCAATCATGAAGTACTCTATTATTGTTGTTGAAACCCTAGTATGCTATAACCCAATCGTTATACCTTGATTTATGTTTGGGTTCATACTTGAGAATGGTATGGAATGTGATGGTGATGCTTCATCTTATACATCCATGATCCAATGGGGATGTTGTGAGTTAGGGTTTGGGTATGAGTGATATTTAGTAACATTGATATAATTTATCATGTTGAACCTAACTCTAATGCAAATAGATAAAGATGAGTATCCATGTTTAACATTCTTATATGATGGAATGATGGTGGAACAACCTCCTTAACATGATCATAACCTTGGTATGTTAATTGGTGGTTATCATAGCCACATGGTTGATACTTTCTTATGCTAAATATGTGCATTATGAATATGATGAGAGTTAATCATATCTAGATTCATTGCATGTTGATGTAATAAAGGAATGTTCATAATGTTAATATGACCATGCTATGATTGTTTATGAATATAACCTAGTTCATTAATGCAATATTGTGCTAATCTGGTGTATTATATATAAGTGATGTTGTTGAGCCTTGTTATAAGGCATGCAAAAAGATAATGATGATCTTGCAGGGAATAATATGATAGTCTTAATGACCTTTGGCATGGTTGAGCCCTGAATGAGGTGTAATCCTCTTGTTTTGATAAGGGTTAATACCCTGTGATATTGTGAAAAGGATTTATATCATGTGATATTATGATGGTCTTAATGACCTTTGGGCATGGTTGAGCCATGAATAAGGTGTAATCCTCTTATGTTGATAAGGGTTGATACCCTGTGATATTATGAAAAAGATTTTTATCTTGTGATAGTATGATGACTAGTGTGGTCTCATGAATGGAAAGTAAATAGTACCATGTGATGATGAGATGAGAAATTATGTTTCACACATTTTATATCTTTTCAAAATTCTGATATTTATATGCTTGCTAGAAGTGAATAAAGTTTTTTTGTCCACTTGTTTGATGCAGCCTTATTTCTCCAAATCGGCATAACTATTTAATTGAAACTCTAATCATGTAGCACCCTGTGCCATAGATCCATCTGAGTGTTAGAATTTGCCAGATGGTGAAACGAGTATTCCTAAGGGAAACACGAAGCACATACTATTGAGTATGTGGGGGTGGCAAGTTGAGGATATATCCTTGTCATCCACAATGCAGATTGTGGAGGTTGGCTATGGTCATGCCTCATACATCTGATGAGATTGAGAACGGTTGTGGTTGTGTCTCGGTGATTATATATGTGACAAGATTGGAGGACAACTACAGTTGTACATTAGATGGTAGGGTATGCGTACCCACCTCCTTTCACTAGTGTCGTTGTTACAACCTCTATTTTGCATATGTTTTCAAAATTGAAATGTAATGTTTTTATGAGTATGGACTTAATTGAAAAGGTTGTATTCTTTGCTTCAAAGAAGGTATTTCTTTACTAATTTCCCTTTTGATAGGAGTTTTGTGGTTCCTATTATTAGATTAATCCAATAATGGATATAAAAGAGAAGAAAAGAAGAAAAGTACAAATATTAGAACAAGATACACGATAATGTATATTAAGCAAAGTATTTATGAGAATTATATAGAATTCTCTAGAAGGTGGCATTAATTGCCACAATTGAGTAAATTTCATTTATATGTAATTTCTAATGGAAGAAATGGGAAAAGAGGAAAAAGGAAATAAAAGATAAAGAGAAATCCTTGAAAGGAAATCTTTTAATAAAGAAATAAGTAAGATAATGATAAATAATGGATGTGGATGAATCTAGAAGGATAATAAGTATCCTTAAAAAGGGATTTTGAATTCCTAGGATTTCTTGGGGTCCATGGAGTCCCAATGGAGAAGGTAAGAATAGAAGGAAGAGAAAATACAAATAATACAAAAAGTCATAATATGAGAATAATGTGCTCTATAGTTAATGACTTTTTGGTGTTATCAAAAAGAGATACTATTTTCTATAAGGAAGTAAAACTTCATGGATAATGGGTTAAAAGCCAAGCACAAAGAGAGTAAAAGTAATAATTTTTGGATTCCTTGATAACCAAGGAATATGGATAAATAAGGAAATAATTAAAAAGAGAAGTTACTTTCAAACAGGGAAAGTATGGTGGCCATTGTTGAAGGGGGGGGGACTTGTTTTCCTCATCGTTAAGCATCCAAGGGCGTTGCTATCCTTCCCTATATAAGGGTTGTACCCTTAGCCTCGAGCCCAAGAAGATTTCGGGCATCCCCTTCTCTTCTTCACCTTGTTTTTGCTCAAAACCCTAAACTAGGGGAGTAGTGCAACCCCTGGAGTAATGAGGATCCTTGAAGGGGTTACGATGAGGCATGAGGCTCCCACAACACCATGGGGAATCTTGGCCATCTTAACTGTGCCCTAGCCCATGCGTAGTAGTAGTAGCATGGCTACAAGGCTGGCCGTGTGTTGCAGACCTAGCCAGCGTGGGCCAATTGCTATGGCCGTGAGCTGAAGGTGTCCCTGGGTGAGCGGATGCATGACAGAGGAGGGTGAGTGATTCCTGGTGTCCGTCGAGGTTGGGGAAGGGGAGGTGAAGTCATGCCAGCCCCTGCGATAGCGATAGCTATGTGCCGTCGGGAGGTAGAAGATGACCAAATTCGTCTGGATGGAAATGCCCTCCTGAGGCTTGAAGAGCTAGTTCATCGCGTGGGGGAAAAATTTTCATTTGGTTATGTTTCCAAATCGGTCGACTTACACGATGCATGGGATTGCTGACGTGTCAGCATCCCATTGGTCCAAGTAAGTGAAACTTGCAATTTTCATAATTAATTACTCGTAATTCCGATGGTAGCAAATAATATATGAATTTTGATTAGAAAAATATGAGGAATGCAATAAAAATATAATTGAAGCCTAATTCTTCTTGAAATTCAAAATGTATGTAAAGATGCTATCTTTAATGGTTTAACCAATGAAAAACCCTAATCTTTGTTGATTAATGAATTGGGAAGGGTTATATGGATGTTTAAAGTTGATATTAACTTGTTATTCATAAAAGGGACACATTAGATCCAAAAGGATAATGATAATGTATATTTTAATTAATTTATGGTTCCATATACACGAATATGCTTTAATGGACCTTGAAACCCTAATTGAGCATATTGGTTGAGTTAATGATTCTTAATTGATGAAATTGAGCAATTGCAGCCTATTGAATAGTTAATGATGAATTGGAACCTGATCTAGATGTTTCCTTTAATGATTTATGGTTTTACACCATATATAAAGGATTAAGCACTTAGAAACCCTAATTTAGGGTAAAAGAGAAAAAGATCTCTTTTAATTTGATATATGTGATAATATACTGTTGGAAGATGATCCTAATCTTGTTGAATGAAATAGGTTAGAATCATTAGGGTTTAAGAGAAATTTTTCCTAACTAGGGTTTGTATTGATAAAAGTACAAGAAAACCCCTAACCGCAATGGAAACCCTAAACGTGAACTAGAAACCCTAGGAAGCAATCTAGGTTTAATAGATCATGATGACATGATTTATGATATGAAATTATATGCATATTTTAGTATCTCTTTGTGTGCTTTCCTTCCAATTGGATTTATTACATTGATTGGTTTATTTCTGTCCCAAATCAGCCTGACAGGTATGTGGTTACACTTATCGTTAAATCTCTATAGTTTCACAGCAATTCTGGAAGTTTTGTCAGTTTCTTGGAAATAACTACTTGGATGACTTTTACTTCATACAACTATAAAGTGATATGACTATCACCATAAGTATGTGTATATGACTAGCTCATATCCTGGTCCTCCTCTATGGCTTTTCTAATGATGAAAATGGTGACCTAGTACATGGTCTTCCTATTAGGTAGGACCATCAGGTTATCATGAGTCAGTGATTGGGCTACCTATGGGTAGTGCCATGCGACTCTTCAGTACATTATGAGTTAGTGATTGGGATACCTATGGGTAGTGCCATGCGACTATTCAAATGAGTTAGTGATTGGGCTACCTACGGGTAGTGCCATGTGACTCTTCAACCCTAGATGTTGATCTACCTGTTAGGTAGGATCATGTGGGGTTAATTGGGATCTACCATATGAGAGGTAGTATCCATGTCCCCTGTAGGGACAAGCATGGAAGTTAGGGTATGCATGGATTGAATAGTTATGTTTAAGATGTAAAGTTTTTTTGCTAAACCATAATTTCTTGCAATATGTTGTTACAGATAATTTCCTAATTATTTTTTCCCCTACATGCCATCATATTCATTTATGCTGATTGACATTTTGTTTGTCGGCATTTTAGGTACAAATTAAAAAAGACAAATAGTAAAGTGGCATATTGTGAAATTAAGAAATAAAGTGCAAGGAGGATTAGTTAGAATAGAGTCCAGAGGTGGATAGAAGTTAGATATCCAAGTTTTTGAAAAAAAGGTATGCAATGTTTTATTTTTTATTCCAACTTTCAGTATAGTCATGGTAGAATTTAATAATTATTACTGATTATTTGTCGAACCTTTGATCCAATAAATTGGGATAACGACTCTGACCTCTTGGTCTCTCTTAGTTGGGGGTTACTGGGAGGCAGGGTCGTTACAGCCATGACCTGTACCAAGGATGGACTAGGTTGTTACTAGCTTGACCTTATGTGTCGCTGTGGCGGACCTGTACTGACTGGGGGAAGAGAAGATCTTAAGAGTTCGACTCTTCCTAGATCTTGTATGACACTGATTTTGACTTAACAGTGGTCAGTTGGATTTTGAGTGGTATCCTCAAATTCCTCAGGGCATAATAAAAGATGTAATACAACCATATAAGATATCTATTTAGGGCTATACATGATGCTTCACATTGGATACTAACTCTTGTTTGTTCTCTTTATATAAAGATGATGCTTAGTGCAATTAAGAGATAGTAGATATACTTATGTTATGGATATGCTTAAGATTGTAGATGCGTACATATAACAAACACGATTATATTGATAACTATATAGCTATTGTTGATTATACTCATGATGCTAGCTATCTCATGTTGTTAGTTATGTTTAGCATGCTAGCCATGCCTTTGTAACTAGAGATGCATATAATACTGATCATGCTTATCTAGATAGTTGTGCTTATGGTGTTAGCTCTTTTTATGGGGTTGATATGTTCAACCTATTAGACATGCTAACGTTGTTATCTATGCTTATGTGTCTAGACTTATTCATAATGATAGAGATGCTATGTTACTAGACTTGCTCATGATGCTAGATATGCATATGCTACTAAATTTCTTTTGTTATCAATAAGATAAAGGATGATAGTCTGGCTAATGATGATAGTTATTATCTACTCCCTTGTGTATTTTGATAATCATCAGTGTTGCTGAGCTTATTCATTATATCTGATTAATTTGCTTAACTGTTTAATTACTTAAAAATGGTGTAATCAATAAACATTGTTGGAGGTTATATCTCTTGCTGGGACTAGGTCTCACCCTTGTGGTTTGCCACATTTTTTTAGGTAATAGGAAGTGACAAAAATAAACATATGGCACCAAAGAGGAGCTATAGTAATGAATCTTTGAGAAAGTTGATTAGACATCTAGTGTGTCCTAGATTCATCCCTGTACTCTCATGTCCAAGCAGGAAAAGTTTGTATATCATGTTTCAAATGAATCAGGATTTTGTTAGCATGTTAATGTTTGTTTGTGTGACATATATGAATATTGTTCTCCTGTGTATATATGTTGTGTCTAAGGCAATAAATCAATTTGTATCAAATTTTTGGCATAGTTTGGATATAAGAAAGATTTTGGGATCGTATGCAAATGTTTATGAGCGGGTGTTGACGCTGAAATCGAATTTAATTTACCCATATTTTTGGATATGTGATTAATTAGTGATTCATTGTGTTTTATATTTCGAGTAATATCGTTTAGTGTAATAGGTTCTAACAGTATGTGTAAAGGGTAAATGGATAATACCCTCCCCATTAACAACCCTAATAAATTTGAACAAGGGAAAGAAGATGTTCCTCAAGTCATAATCATGTGATTAATTTTCTAGATTACATATTGTGTATTATCAAATGCACTCACATTTATTGTTAATGATTGTTCTATGAAACCACTTTCCCAATCCTCTCTTAACTATGTGGTGTATCATGTTGAAGTTAGCTCGTGTGTTATTCCTAACATTCCTATTAGATTTTTTCCTGCATCTTAAAAGATCAGGTAAGACATACTAGGCCTTGTATAGCACCTCTTACGTTATTGCCTGTGTTTCTAAACAATCCACAACAATCAAGAGGAGTATATGTCATATTACATTTGATGATTATTTGTGTGAATATTTTCTATTGTATAATGTTTGAATTATGGATAGATTCAATTGGTTTTCTATTACTTGTCGTTTGTGTTTCTTTTTGTCGTGGATACAAGTATTTTCCTAATGAAATATAGGTAAGAATTGAATTAGAGAAATGTGTTTAAAAAATTAGTTGTGCAAATCCTTTTCTAGATATGCGACATTGCACAAACTAAATTGAATCATACTTCTATTACAAAGAATAATTTTTTGGGTATAGATTTATATCTTGTAGGATTTGGAGTACAAGAGCTTATGTAAAATTGAGACTTCGGTATTAGATTGCAAGCTATGAGACCCATTTGAAAAAGATTAAATATATAAATTAAGTCATTATAATGTATATAGACTTGGTGCCAATATGGCCAAAATGTTTACATTACCTTAATGGATGAAATGTAAGATATTTCTGAATATAAGTCATATGTTCATGTTTAGACAATGCTTTATGAACTATATATGGCTTAAAAAATGGGCTCTCTCTTCGCTTTGTATGATTTTCATGGAATATTTGATGGGCAATACCGTTGTTTTATAAGACAGCAGATATCAAATGAATCTTCTTCTAATTGTTATTACTAATGATGTTCGAATTTCCTTTTAGCATTCACATAGTACCCGTTTTGGTCTCATTTTCAGCCCAATGGTGAGATGCATGAAAACTTTTAAGCGAGCATTTCGCATCATGGGTAGTGCTAGAAAATTGGAATACCATCAAAGTTTTCAGTTATCACGGCATGTTTTATGCATGGCCAAGGAAGTGAAATTTGGTTCATAAAATTTCTATCATTCTAGTGTTTCAATTTATACTTTTGACTTCGAAAATCACATTTAGTAACAAAATTTGACGACAATGCGTGTCCAATTAACCCAAAATCTAACTTACACCTATGTGGCCTAGTTTTGTTGGTCGAACACCCTATTAATCTGATTGTCATCAGGGCACTTATCCCATATGTCATTGCCCCAGATGCAAGGCACAAGTTGCTGATGCTGCAACAGCCAGTCCAGTGAAGGCGACAGTATATCAGCGTCATCTATCAACTGTCCTTCCATGTTGCCCGTTGGGGCCTGATCTGTTTTCGACGCTTTGGTAGTTTGCACTATGTAAATGTCATCCTCATCTGTTTCTTCGTCCCTCCCCCTTTTCCGGGAAATTTCCGATTCAGATATGAAATGAATGGCTGTCCGAGGGGTGACTGGCGTCTTGTCCTCGGCCTCGCAGCTGTTGATCTCGTTGGGGAAGTTCAGTACAGCCTTGCTACCGCGAAGTTTGAATGCAGCCCTATCGTAGGCCCTGGCGGCGTCGATTGGTGTGTCGTACGTGCCAAGCCATATCCTAGATCCCCTCCTTTTCGGATCTCGGATCTGCGCCGCAAACTTCCCCCATGGGCGCAGCCGGACACCCCTATATCTCCAGTCTTCGTGTTGCACTGCTGCTTCGCTAGCAAACTTCTGCGAGTGGTCGGTTACCTGGTAGTAGTAGTACTCCGACTGGTCCAGCCACTCCACCTTTGGCGCTTTCGGAGGTGAAATGCCCAGTGACTGACGGCGGCCGTTGCCGATGCTAGCCGTGACCTCAAAGTCATCGTCGGATCCGCCGAAGGAAAGGAGCAGTGCCCTTGCAGTTTTTTGGCGTACACAAGAACCTTGTTGGGTTTTGTCTGCTGCGTTGGGCAAACGGAGGTCGTAATATTCAGGTTTAGCCAGCGGATCTGGTGCAAACGACAGAACTTGACGTTTGGCGTGAGGCGGTTGTTGAGTACAATATCCAGCAGACGAGCAGCCATCCTCCACTGGTCCGAGGAGGAGTTCCCTAGCGTAGTTAATGGCCGAGACTTCCTCCACTGAAGCCATGTATTTTGCAGTGGTTTGGAGCTCGTGCCAGACCGGCCGGCTAGAACAGGAAAAGACAACTGGGAGTGGAGATAGTGAGTGCTGGCGTATCTAGTGAAGGGTTACCTAACGAGATTTTTCAATTGGGTAGGACTGGCACATGAACGACGACGCCGAGCGACGTTTGTAGTTATGCATTAGAGAAAGTCTTGGTTGGCCTGTAATAGAGAGTGGAGAACTTATATAGGATGTCCGTGATAGCGTTCATTAGTCGAATGCTGGAGGTAATCGAAGGAATTACAACAAAACGAACCTCAACTACGACTACAGCGGAGTTGATAGAACAAAGTTGACACTGCATATCTGATGGAATAAAAAAGCAATATGTGAACCCGAGAAATTAGTTGCATCTTCCGGGCATGTATTTGACTGATTCACTGACGTTTAACTACCACTTTCAATGGCAAATATACCACGTCCTCTAAGCTTTAATGAAAAAATTAGAAAAACTGTGTGACGACACAAAAATTAGAATCGGTCTACGCAATGGCGGAGCCAGAATTTTATGGTGGATGAGGCACAAATATAAAAGATAAGAATACAATATATTTGGTCTAATAAAAATGTATAAGTCTGTAAAAATGATCAATATATACGCACAAAAAAAATTGACAAGTTCAAGATCATTAAATATGTATCATTGAGATTCTTTGTCGAGATCGCTGGTTTAGAAGTCATTGCATAATAGCTTCCATGTTATGACTATTGAATATACTTTTTAAAATAAGACCACCAGAATCATTAACATATATGTCACTCATCCTATCCTCAAATAATGTTTAAATATTTTTTTGTAATGCTTATGCATTAAACAGACACATGTGGAACATGTGGAAGTATTTCTAGCTTTAGAAGATGTTAGTCTATATGAAAATCCTTGTCTACCTTCTATTGCACTATCACCATCTCCAACTTCGTTAACATATGTAATATTTAGTACGAAAGAGTACAAAAAATCAAGAGTGGCCGAGTACAAAGCAACAATAAAAGAACGTGTGGTTACTACTTGCATGAGATTGCTTTACAACTATTCCCTCAAGAATTTTTGAAATTCCCTCATCAATGTGCTGCAATTGATAGTAGCTTATCTTATTATAGGTGAAAAGAATGTCAAGGTCATTGGAAAATAGATTTCACTTGTAAAAGGGTACATGAGAGTGAAAAGTAAAAGATACGACCATGTTCTGGAGAAGTCAACTGTAACGTCCTCGGATTCTTCCATCTTGAGACTTAGAGGGCCCGAGAGGACAAATCCGAAAATGTTAGCAATTATATCAGAGAATGATGCGGAAGAAATATACACATACATGAATGTACTATAATTGAAATACACCATAACATTCTCAACCTTCAATATGTAATTTACAAATGAATTATTACAACTTACATTTACAAATTAAATAGAGAATTTGACAAGTCTATGTATGTGTATCCTAACAGGATCTAAACACAATAGGTACAACCTGTACAACTGTTCATTTCTCGTCTTTTCTCCCATGCTAGCTATGAACCTAAAACATGCGTGAAACAACGAGTCAACACACGAGGTGTTGAGTACATGGGCAGAAAGATACATATATTTATGACTTTTATAATTTTGAAAAAGTTTTGTAGAAGGAAAGAAAATAATATAATACATTTCTTTATTAAGCGAAATACGTCAATTTAAGTCATTTTCCTAGATGAATTGCATTATCAAGGTGGACTAGTACCAAAACATAAATATTGGGCCCATCCCCGTGTACCAAGTACTCTAGGGAACTTCCCATACACCGTGTGCTCTAGGGAGGTGTACTAGTCAACATTAATCCATTCCCTCATAAGGGGATAATGAACACCTTAAATAACTACAAAACATCTACTCTTCAATTATGTTATCAAGTGACAAAATATTGTGTACTATAATAATACTACATCCAATATTTGCAAATAGAAGAGAGCATACATACATATCCTGATTGCAACTAAGAAAACCATAGTCATATACTTAAATAAAACCCACATACCTGAGTTTAGAGATTCCTAATAATTCTCGATCATCTAGATATCTGGTCATCACCTGATTAATAATATTTAATCATCATTAATACAATGTTCATCATGATTAATGATATTTAGGTTCAAATAAGGGTTTTGGTCAAACCTAGGTCAATCTGATGTTAGGATGGTGTTTAGTATTTTTATTCTGATCTATATGACATTATACACTACTACAGAAACGACCTTTGGCGTCGGTCTTTTAACCCCATTTGGCGTCAGTTTCCGACCGACGCCTATGTGGGCGCCGCTAAAGGTCGAACACTTCGGCATCGGTTTTTTAACCGACACCTATTTAACCTGTAGGTGTCGGTCTTTTAGTAGATAACCGACGCCAAAAGGGTTCGCGCCACAGAAAACGGCGTCATCTAGGGCACTTTCTGCGTCGGTGATTTACTAAAAGACCGACGCCTATATTCCATGTAGCGTCGATCTTTTAGTAGATAACCGACACATAAAGTGTCCTAGATGACGCTGTTTTCTGTGGCGCGAACCCTTTTGGCGTCGGTTATATACCAAAAGACCGACGCCTGGTTGTTTAAATAGGCGTCGGTTCGATATGAATATCTGACGCCATTTCCAGGACTGCTTTGGCCACATCAGGCGTCGGTTATCTATACATAACCGACGCTGTAGGTCTTTGCTGACGGTTTTCTATAAATAACCGACGCCTATTTATATTTTTTTTTCTTCATATCAGTTTGCAGGCCTGCTGTGGCTGGTCAGCAGGATGAGAACCTGCAGTTCAGTTTTCTGAACTGCAGGTTTACGACATCCATTGATATCAGCCTACAAACAGGCCGCAAACCTGCAAAAGTCACAAGGAAAATTTCACACAAGTACATACATTCAAACATCAATTCAATTCTCACATTCACACATATAGAAACATTCAAATACATGTATTAACATTCAGAAATATTCATTTACAAAGTATCATTCATTATCACTATCAACATCCCAATTATATCTTACAGTTGCCACTGCTTGTATGGCTTTTGCCCATTCTTCTCTTACTTCATTTAATGCTTCCATCGTATATGGAGCATGTATATTTTTTAAGCGTTTACCTATAGTGTGGTCAGTTTTAAACACCTGCAAAGAGAATGATGTATATATATAAGTAATAATATAAAAATAAGATTGATATATTTCATACTAACTAATGAGACTATATATAATACCTCATGTATGCTATCGATGTCCAATGCGGCATGTTTGATAATCATCTGCATAAATCGCATCACATAGTATGCGCATGCCCAGCCATTGTCTTGTGTAGCACACTATAAATTGAAACATACAAAATAATACAACTAAGCACAATTCACATCAATGATATATACATTGGAGTCGGGGAGTCGGGAACTTACTTGTACGTTCTCCCAATTTATTGGCTGGTTCTTTTACCTTGGGACCTTTCCTCCAGCCTTTTTGAATGCATCTAAACCCCTACATGTTAATATAACAAAGTAAATTGCATAAGTAAATAGTAATGTAATAAAAGATGTTAACGGATATAAAAATGAAATATTTCTCACCAGAATAATGGCATTCTCATTACGTGTCCAATTTTAGGGTTCAATGTACTCCCCGCAGGATCTAGATAATAAATAGTGAATGTCCCGGGGACAATAACTAGTAACTCCCAATGTCTACCGCTAGAGGTAAGAAGTTAACAATTAATAACTCAAAATGCAAAATAAAAATGGAATTTTCTTAAGTACAAATTATAAATAAAGTAAACTTACTTGACATTGAATGGAGCTATTATTATCGTCTTCTTTTGCTGACCAAAAATTGTAAAAGCATCTATACAGTATTGTTGAACATTATCAGGGTCTTTAGCTACCAAACTAATCAATGATGGAATCAAAAATCCCAAATGATCAAATACAAATTGTTTGCAATGATCTTCGACTAAGTAGCTGCAAAACATATAGGCGTATGCATTAATATATAAGAAACCAGATCACCGGATCTTACACAAGGTATATGGATGTATAAACAAGATCTCACCTTATCCATGTCTCTATCATTGATGTATTCAACCAATCATACATAAACAACTCAATAATATCTTGTATAAATAAAGAGATATCGTATGATTGACCTGCATAATATGCATCTAAAGAAATAATTATAGGGCAATGTACATTATGTGCCCGTAGCCAACATGCAATTCCCCTACAAGCAGGACCTAACGGGTATGTTAGGTCAGTTGGAACCAAATCGGGTAATGCGGGAAGTGGAAGTGGAGGCCTAGGTGCTCCTGGTGTCTTCTTTTTAACCTGTACATATAATTTCAGATCAGTTGACATCATATATACACATTAACAGTCTAAATCAATGTAAATTTATCTTACAATTTCAGTCGTGTAGACGACATCTGCTTTGGGCCATAATATCACCCTGCCTTCTGCATCAGCAAGTCTATCAATATCTGGGTGGGGATATGGCAATGTAGCTTCTCTCCAATCGGGTAACACACATATCGGGCTCACACGAACGTAGCCCTATGGCATTGGAGTCCCGTGAAACATTGCCCCAGGAAGGGACGGGTAAGCCTGCGCCTCTGTAACAACGTAGTCTTGCATTCTTAAGCGGCATGGCTTCAATGCCTACAAATTTACGTAAAGAATATTATACATATATACATATCATCTTGAAAACATAACAACTTGAAAAGACTAACTACAATGTCATAAACAATACTTACAGCAGACATGCTAGGCGATGGGTCTCCAGGATTACTCGCAGTCTGTGCATCAGGAGAAGAGTGGGTCGCCATAGGCGTATTGGAAGCCTGAGATGCCTGCCACTGCAGCAATTCTTCCTTGACCTTCTCAGCAACTACATCGTTGACCTTCTTAGCAACTAAATCCTCAACTCTCTTATTCTCCTATACATGGATAAAAGAAACATTAGCTTCTTATTAATGAATTTCCTTTTGCAGTAACATTCTAAAAAAAGAATAGGTTACCTCTTCTTGAGAAAGTCCCGCTCTGGGTTTGCGCTGGGATGGCCCAAAGAATGCTTTGATGCCAACACCAGCGCCGGCACCTCTAACACGTCCAGGATGCTCTGGGTTACCCAGAGCAACTGTCAATTCATCCCTTGTGCCCTGAGGGATGAACGTGCCTTGTTTCCTCTGCTCGTACAGCTCCCGCTAATCACCATAAACAGAAATTGGTAAGTTAACACCACAAATAATCAATATTCAAACGATTTCTCTAAGAGTTGTATTTTACCATTTTTGCAGCCACCTCAGCAGTTACATGCTTCTTTATTTCACCCTTCTTGTTTTGCCTGCCAGCTATCCAGATATCATGGCGAGGCATGGGTGTGGCAGACTCCTGAGTAGGAGCAGACTCCTGAGTAGCCGCAGACTCCGCCTGTAGTCTTTGGCGAACGCTTGCATAGCCTTTTCGACCCATAGTGTGGTCATGCACATTCAGTGCACGCCTTGCTTTTTGTGCGTCACTGAGGGCCTAGTTAGTATGCACATTAATGATTTGGTTAGTAGCACTAAATGTTAATCTTGAATAGGTGAATACAATGTATATTAATTAAATTGGGAGTGACGCCTAATACCTTGAATTCTTCAGATTTTCTTGAAGCAACAAAATTGTCCCAATCTTCTTTGTCCAAGAAGTTCCATTGTTCAAGGGCTGACTTCTTCTTATCACCCTATTTTATCTATACTCTGTTCAGATTTGTCCTATAATTCCTATGCATCTTTCCAACGCGTTGCATCACATTTTTACGATGCAACTTCTCATCCAATGCAAATAGATTCTGTAAAATAGAAATGTTATTGACTAGTATCCAAAATAGAATTGCAAATAATAGAATTTGTAATCCTAAGTGAGATTAGGTGTTCAAGAACAGTCCCAAACCGGGGACTATCCAAGATTTACTCCTAATGAGTAAATCTTGGACGGGTTTCTAGGCCAACAAACACAATAATAGATATCTACAATGAAGCCGGACTCCATACAAACAATATATAATTTAGTGATTGTTCATTCTAATTTATACCAATGTACAAGTAATATAAAGAACAATGATTGTTCACATTCTAGGCCAACAAACACATGTGATGTCATTCTTATATATAATAAATGTGTACCACCTATCCCATCCTTGAACACCTAATCTCACTAGTAAGTGTATAATGTGTATTGGGTTTTCAAGAAAATTTCGGCAGCATTTCCCCGTTGTTCTCTAAGTACATATGTACTTAGAGAACAAACGGGGAAATGCTACCAAAATTTTCTCGAAAACCCAATACACATTATACACTTACATCCTATGTGAGATTAGGTGTTCAAGAACAGTCCCAAACCGGGGACTATCCAAGATTTACTCCTAATGAGTCAATCTTGGACGGGTTTCTAGGCCAACAAACACAATAATAGATATCTACAATGAAGCCGGACTCCATACAAACAGTATATAATTTAGTGATTGTTCATTCTAATTTATACCAATGTACAAGTAATATAAAGAACAATGATTGTTCACATTCTAGGCCAACAAACACATGTGATGTCATTCTTATATATAATAAATGTGTACCACCTATCCCATCATTGAACACCTAATCTCACTAGTAAGTGTATAATGTGTATTGGGTTTTCAAGAAAATTTCGGCAACATTTCCCCGTTGTTCTCTAAGTACATATGTACTTAGAGAACAAACGGGGAAATGCTACCAAAATTTTCTCAAAAACCCAATACACATTATACACTTACATCCTAAGTGAGATTAGGTGTTCAAGAACAGTCCCAAACTGGGGACTATCCAAGATTTACTCCTAATGAGTCAATCTTGGATGGGTTTCTAGGCCAACAAACACAATAATAAATATCTACAATGAAGCCGGACTCCAGACAAACAGTATATAATTTAGTGATTGTTCATTCTAATTTATAACAATGTACAAGTAATATAAAGAACAATGATTGTTCACATTCTAGGCCAACAAACACATGTGATGTCATTCTTATATATAATAAATGTGTACCACCTATCCCATCCTTGAACACCTAATCTCACTAGTAAGTGTATAATGTGTATTGGGTTTTCAAGAAAATTTCGGCAGCATTTCCCCGTTGTTCTCTAAGTACATATGTACTTAGAGAACAAACGGGGAAATGCTACCGAAATTTTCTCAAAAACCCAATACACATTATACACTTACATCCTAAGTGAGATTAGGTGTTCAAGAACAGTCCCAAACCGGGGACTATCCAAGATTTACTCCTAATGAGTCAATCTTGGATGGGTTTCTAGGCCAACAACATGGTTAATCCTAATATGTTGGGATCACATAATTATACTGGTAGGATTTTAATAGACATGATAAGTACCTAATCTATAGAGCATTATTAAATAATAAATCAAGAATTTAATAGTTTCAAACATGCAATAATTCACAATGCAATGTTATAAACTATAGGCAACATGGATAGATGAGACTAGAGTTCATATTAGAATAAAAATTAGCAACTTAGGAAAAAGTGTGTTACCTTTCAATCTGTGTAACCTAGGGTTCAGAAGATCATGATTTACTTAATGTGATAATCATAAGGACTTTATAATTTGCATGAAATAAATAAACATCCAGCATCTATCACTTATTCAATCTTCAAGAAACCTTGACAAACATAGGAAGTAAATACATGTAATCATAAGTACAACCACGTACCTTGATGGTGATCCATGCAAATCATACATTAATTCACTGAGTATATTATCCAAGCAAATAAGAAAACCAAGAAATTAACTTTTGTTGCATGTATATACATCCTAAAGTGCCACAAATCATATAATAACATTAAACGCTACTCAAGTCCTAATCTAGAGTTTAGGTTTCCTTATTATCCTATTATCATTAGGGTTATTCTTGAACCCCCAATTCCTAAGTTCATTGATTTAATGACATAAAAAGATCTAGTTCATATTATGTTTAGCCATGATTATAAAACTATCATGTTATGATATTAGGACCACTTAAAGCAGATTAGGCACATTAAGCAAGCAGAGTAGGGAGCCAATTTCACGCAAGCAGATTAGGCAAGCAGATTAGGTCGGCACATAAAGAACCAATTTCGTGCCTGGGTAGGTCGGTAGGTACCTGGGCAAGCAGAGTAGGGCGAGGTCGAGCTGGTTGAGTACGTGGGCGGCGGTCGGTGAGCTCCAGAACCAGCGGCAGCAACTCCGACGAGCAGGGAGCGTCAGCGGCGGCAGGCGGGCAACGGCCAGGCGGCGGCAGGCAGGCAGCGGCCAGGCGGAGGAGAAGGAGAAGGGGGTGCGGTGGCGGAGGAGAAGGACAAGGGGGCGCCGGAGAAGGGGGCGCCGGAGTAGCAGTGGCGGCACAGCGGCGCTGTCGTGGAGAAGAAGGAGCAGAGAGTCAGGCGACAGCAGAGAAGAAATCGCTCGCAATGAAACAGAAGAAAGGGGAAGAGTTGGGCGATCGAGGGTTATGAAGTTCCCAACCAGCGTCAGTTGTTTACAACAACCGACGCCTAAACATCTTTAGCGTCGGTTGTTTGAAACAACCGACGTCCAATTGGACAATATTTTCATGAAATTATTTGGCGGGAACCACTTTCAGCGTCGGTTATAAAAGGATCACCGACGCTGAAACGGACACTTTTCGTGCAAATTTCCATCGCACATAGGCGTCGGTTTTTTATCTACATAACCGACGCCGAAAGTGACACTATTTTTTTCGCTCAAAAATTGGATTTCGCGGGTGACTTTAGGCGTCGGTTTGTTATAAACAACCGACGCTGAATACAAAGCGTTACCCGTGTCTGGATGGTCTTCAGATATAGACGTCGGTTTGTCTAAATAACCGACGCCTTATATTATAGGCGTCGGTTTTCCTTAATAACCGACGCCCAGAAAAGCGACACTGAATGCTATTTCTGTAGTAGTGATAAAAGTCTGATATGAATTTCATATTTTTCTGAGGCTTTTCCTACTTTCTATAATAATAGAAGGGTTAAAGCATCTAATTAGTCTTTAATCATAAAATGCCTAATATTGATCAATAAAACTCAAAATAGAGTTCACAAATGGGTTTTCATCATTATAATGGTTCTAGTATAATTTTCTGAGAATTTATTTCTACTTTATACCATTTATTATATTTAATGAACCCTAAAAGAAGCATCATCTAATAATTTAAAAATCATGAATATTACTTCTTCAAGGGTTTAATTTAGTTGGATTATAATAAACTAGGCATTTTTTTGAGTCTAGAGATATTTTTGGGGGATTTATTGGCCAAGGGATCCATTTACTGTGAAATATAGAAGATCTAGGATTAATTTGGTATTTTCTTACGTCAGACCAATCCAGGTCTGCCACGTCGCTCCAAGGGTGAGCGCAGCTCCTTACTTGTGCAAGCCAGTATGGTTCATTTTTCTGGACTGGGTCCGGCGCAATTTGGCTGACCTTCGCCCGCTTCATCCTCAAGTCCTCACGTGCGCCCTCACACACGACATCGTCGTGGCCGTGTTGTCTAGTCAAGTTTGCAGTGAGGAAGCAGTGGCCTCAGGCCTTGTCTTTGGGGCTCCACCTAGATATAGTGTCGCCGTCTTCTGTATCATGGTCAAGGAAGTGGTGATCGATTGTCATTGGCTCCTCAATTGAGCGTCGCCATCCATGGTGGATCTCCGACAATTCAGGGTGAAGAAGGGAGGCTTAGGTTCTCTCTTCCCACCCCAGTGAGGATGGTTGCATTCATGCCTTGGTATAATAATAGTTCATACTTGTACATATGCGATTGAGGACAATTGTAGTTGTATCTCATGATAGGGTGGTATATACCCTAGTTTCGGGCGTCGTTACCTTTATACCAAGGACGGTCTAACGTTTAGCGGCTTGACTATATGTCACTGCAACAAGCTTGACTGTTTTGTCATTGTCTTTTAACTTGTACTAGCCAATGGTGGGAGATCATAGGATGTCAAAACTCCTAGATCTTGTATGAAACTAAATAGCACTTCGTAGTGGTCAGTTGGAGTCCGAGGGGTATACCTCACTCTCGTCGTGCTTAATAAAAGATGTAATCCAACAATGTAGTATGTCTTTTTAGGGATAAACATGACTCACATTGGATGTTTATGATTTCCTTTTTCTTATACGACTTAGTTGTTATATTATGCAACTTCTTAGATGATGTTACCTTATTTGTTCCTTAAATATCATATTACTCAAGATTGTAGATTTACTTCTATTGGTTACATTTATGATGCTATGCTTATGCTATTAGCCATGTCTATGTAGTTCGATATGCTTATTTGATGATTATACTTATGTTGATAGTTGTACTTATGCTACTTAGACTCATGATGATAGTTATGACCATGATGTTAATTACACTTGATCTCCTGAGGATAATGTTAACCTTTCAATTTTACAAATCAGACCTGGATTGGAACTATTCTCAGCGAGATTTTATAACCTAGCATTTCTATTCTATTAGACCATGTTCTCTATTTGTCTTATCTAATGAACCTTCTTAACTGGGATAATTACATTATCTTCTTTAATCATTAAGTGTTGTTGAGAGTTATATCTATCACAGGGACATGGGTCTCACCTCGTGGGTCACCACAACTTTTTAGGTGATTGGCACTAGTTGCAACAGACCCATGACAGTGAGGAGGAGCTATGGTGATGGACCTTAGAGAAGGTTTTCTAGATGTCTAGTGTGTCCTAGAGTCATCCATGTACTCTTAGGTCCGGGCGGGAAGTTTGTATATGATGTTTCGATCGAATCAACCTTTTGGTAGTATTTGATGCATGTATATGTGGATAATGATGTTCTATATGTATGTGTTGTGGTTGAGGCCATGGAAAATTTATAAAAGACATTTGTCGTTATTTATTAATACAAGTAAGATATTGGTAATTATGTAAATTTTATTGAGTATGTTGGTGAATAAAATTAGTTTTAATTATTCCCCTTTTTTTCTATGTGGTTTCTTAGTGATTGATTGTGTTTTGAGTTTTGAGTAATCTTGTTTAGGTTATTGGTTCTCACAAGTTAGTATCAGATGTCTAGGTTTGTTGAGTCTATAGGGACACCAGGACTTAGGACTAGGATGATGACTAAGTGAACATGACATGTAAACATGATGTACACTACTTAATCTCAGTAGATGGATTCTCTAGTTAGGTATTGAATTATTAAAGAAAATGTCAGTGTGGAACACTTAGATTGTTGTGCTTTTTTATTACTCTGATCAAGTATCAGTTTGAAACAATCTAATGAGCATAATAAATATAAAATTATGCTGAAAATATCTCCATCATACCCTAAGAGAAGATGAAAATCACATTGTAACCTATCAAAAACTTGAATTTTTTGTAACTAGAAAGAAGGATATGACACTGTGAAACTTAAATATAAATCCAAATAAGATAAAGAAGAGTTCTTAAATTTGTTATTCTAGAAGTGGGACATGCTTCCCATAAAGCTATTTCTGCTAAAGTGGCCAAACATGAAAAAGCATGTATCGAGAATCAACATATTTTATCCCATTTGGTTTTGATACCTTTGGTTTCTTGGAACCAGAAGCCGTGGAGATTCTTAAGAGATTTCAAAGAGTTATGCATATCTATGTGATGACTCCTAGGTCTATGGATGTCATGTTTCATAGGATTGGATTTTCTATTCAGAAGAGTCTGGCGACACAATGTTGCCCATCTCCCTTCTGTTTCCTTGTAATCTCTTTGATAAGTTAAATAGATTATTTATTAAAAAGTTAGCTTGTTAAAAGGTCAAGATATGTGAAATGTTTCACATAAAAATAAGCTCAAAGGCATATAAAAGTAAGTGAATTTAAAGAAAGATAAATAATTTCTAATGGAATGATTCAATGCATGAAATCCATGTAAGAAGAAGAGAACTCCTGAGATAAGGTGATATAAGAAGATGAATAAGAGAAATGACAAATGGATAAAGTGGAATCTGAGTAAAACTCAAACCAACATATGTGTGTAAGAATGTGCTAAAGTAAAACTATCATGACATGTTAAAGAAATTAAGTAAGAAAGTGTGAAAAATAATGAGCTACCCCTTTGTAAGTGAAGGAGCAATGAAGTGTGATAATCATGATGATTCCTATGTTCATTGAAAGGAACCCAAGTGAAAAAGGTAAAATGATACGTAATAGTTGTGTAACACTGGGTCCCACTACCCTAGGCTCTAGTAGAGTTTCAAGAATAATGACTGGCCCCACAGATCACCACTAGCCTTAACTGCACATTTTGTCCTCACTTATGTGCAAGTTTGGGTCAACTTCCTGATTGGTTATCCATCCTAGTACTACTCCAAGCTGAGCATGCTTAACTATAGAGTTTGTTAGTGATGGGCTCTTTGAAAAAGAAGTGCATCTTGGTTATATGGGTAGTCCAATCATTCCTTTTAAGATCATGTCATCCAAGGCCTCAAATCATGGGATGTTACAATCTCCCCCACTTAGAATCTTGAGGTCCTTGTCAAAGATCAACTATATGGCCTCATATCTTTTCCCCATTTCAATATACACCCAAATGACTCAAGTACACCCGCTCCGAACCACGACTACCAACACAAGGGGGTTGCATCAACTCAGATAGCCCTTTCTAGCATGTCTGGACACTACCAGCGCATGGTCGGATCCATCAACTCAGATTGACCTTTCCAACATGTGTGGACCACTCGGGTCAAAGACTGGCATGCCAATGGCCCATGTAGGCCCTACCTACTGGAGGGAAACTAATTCTGATACCATTTTTAATGCTCGAGCCCATTGCCCTAGGTTCCAGTAGAGTTTCAGGAATGACGAATGGCCCCACAGACCACCACTAGCCCTAATTGCACATTTTGTCCTCACTCATGCACAGACTGCACTATCCTTCACTGCACATTTTGTCCTCACTCATGTGCAAGTCGGGGTCAACTTCCCTATTGGTCACACATCCTAGTACTACTCCAAGCTAAGCATGCTTAACTATGAAGTTCATTAGTGATGGGCTCTCGAAAAATAAGGTGCACCTTGGTGATATGGGCACTCCAATCATTCCTCTTAAGATCATGTTATCCAAGGCCTCTAATCTGGGGATGTTACAAGTTATAACTTACATGATGAAGATGGAATATATAACCACTTTCTAATAACCATGGGATAGTGTTGTTGGGTTATGGGAAGTGTGTTTTCCTTATGTTCTATCTTTTTGGGTCACAACATACAAGTGAATCTTATGCCACTTGGTGAACATTGATTTGTTGTAATCCTAGTGGATTACCTTGGTGTCACACGTGGATGTTTTGGACTATAGTTCCAAGATCATGATATTTTGTGACAAGCATGCTTTTTGAGCCTTCTAAGGGTTAGGAAGACTTCTCCTATGAGTTTTGAAATGGTTATGCTGATGGAGATGTGGATGAGACAAGGATGTGAGTCCCTTATAGCACTTGATGTGGATACTAAGGTGACAAGTCCTAGTATCTAGGGTGTACCAATAGTATGTGGTTTGAATATGTCTATGAAATGAGACCTTTGGTGTCCCCCTCCCTGAGAGAGAGAGAGAGAGATAGATAGATAGATAGATATAGAGAGAGAGAGAAATTATGAAATACTCCAACTTTTGTTTGGAAAGAAGAAGAGCGATTCTATGTAATTGTATATGGGCTACCAACAACTAGACAAGACCACTTCCAATGACAGATGGTTTATTGACCAGTCAACAGGTGCTATAGTCTTTATTTAGACAAACCTGAGGTTAGGATATCCTCAGATGAAGATCAGAGTGGATGACATAAGTTTTATGGTCACTATGAGTTCAGGATTTTGTCATTTAGATTAATTAATCCATCAACAATATTTATGGACTTGGTGAACATAGTGCTCAGGTTGAGTTCTTATGAGTTGTGACAATTTTTTTTGATAAGATCTCAAGGTACCTCAGAGATGGACAGTAGCATGGGCAAAATCTTTACAAGTCCCTAGGATTGTACAACAGAAATAACTATATGTCAAGTTCAGCAAGAGTGAGATTGGGGTTGACTAAAGTTTCTTCTCGGGGTAATGATATTTGCTAAGTATGTCATGTAAATCCAAGTAAGGTGTGGATAGTGTTGGAATGGGAGCAGCACCAGACACTGACTAAAATTTGAAGCTTCTTAATCCTAACATGACTCTACAAGAAGGTCCATCCAAAATTTTAGCGTCGTTGTTTTACCCCTAACAAGGTTGACTAGGAAAAGTGTTCCTTCTTGTATGGAATGTCAGGTTTCAGTGTTGGTGTCAAAGTTCATGCTAGATTCTAAAGGAGAAATTGATAAGTATTCTAGTGTTAGTGTCGTAAGAACAAAGGGAAGGATGCATTTCCATATTGAGTTCTTCAAGGGAGGATTTGGGATGCATTTTGATATGATATATGGTCAATCAAGAACTCAACTTCATCAATGTTTGTAGACATGACATAGTTATTCTCATCAATGTATCACAAATAATGGCATACCAACACCGCTTTAGTAGGGAGATCCTGGACACAAATACAATCCAAATCAATGTTTCTACATCAGGACATAGAAGAACTTATGGGTGGTAACATAGTGTAGGATGTCAGATCAGTGTAGCATAGTGGGAAGAAGAATGGTTTCAATAGATTGAGTTACAAGACAATGTGCATTTACTACTAGACAATCATTAAAGGAATTGATGATTTAAGATATAAAGAGTACCTAAGGAGACTCATCTTTTACACATATGATGTATCTCGTAAATACACATATCCATCATATGGTAAAGAAGATGCAATGGAAGTCAAGTATGGAACAAGGTATGGCACAAATATTGTCAAGGGCACTATTGTTAGACAATCAATAAGAAATATTAGGATCCCATAAGGATAAGGAAAACATGGGATTTAACACAACCTTAAATAGATACAATGTCAAAAACAACTGTGTCGAGGATTGGATAATCTTTTAGGAATACGTGTCCTACAAGTTCTTGACAGCTATGGGATATTCACCTGAATGAGCAGCTTACTAAAACAACCACCAGAGGACCATAGACATGACACCCTATGAAGTTGCATAGGAAAAGAAATACAAGACGTACCATGATTGGTAAAAATAAGTAACTATAGATTTTCTGAGTGGTGTGTTGATACAACAACCTATAGTGAAGGACATGATAATTCAGCATTACATTGGAATTGTCTAGGATTTGCAGCTAGAGTTCTCATCATAGTTACTACGGGAGTTGTATACGTTGCATAGTAGTTCCTATGTTACATGAGGAAGTGACACGCTGGTATAGGACAAGAGATACATGCAATGGAGGTGGAGTTGGGATAGGATGTTTCATTTAGGAAGGTTTCTATGTTGACCCAAGATGACTCATACATGGGTTTGAGGGAGAAGATCATGTCTTCTATGAGAGTGTTGTGACATCACCACAAGATGGAAGTAACCATGTGGAGGTTAGTGGATGAGGTGCATGGGGAGTACCTATCTTTGTTTGTCTTGGATTTCAACAGTAAAATCCATGTTACGGGTTTATGGTTGTGAGATCCCAGACCTTGATTTTTGTTTGAACATTCTTTCTAACCTTAGTTACATGCTTAAAACCTTAATCATACAAGAAGATATTATTTTATATCATGTGAGAAGCTTAAGTTTCATGTTTGGTCCAATTTGGACACTTTCTGAGCAAGTAATGCAATTTTGTGCATGTTTTGGAGTAATTTGAAATTTACCCATATCTGAGGTTTTTCTTTCAATTTGTCACATGCTTTTTGCTCCTTACATGTTTTCATATCATGCTTGAATTGGTTATTCTTGGAGATCTTAGATGCACCTTGCCTTTCTTGGGTTGAGTTAGGGTTTTTCCCTCATAGCTGAGCTACCTTGGATGCTAAAACTCGATGGTCCTCTTAGATGGATGGAATCCTATGGTAGTTCCTTGAGGCTTCCTAGAGGTTTGGGGGTTGATAATTTCCCCTCTTGAGGCTCCTTAGGTAGGTGGTTCACCTAGAGTGGTGGTCAAATGATGGTTTTCACCTTTGTGACCTAGGGTCCCAAAACCGATGGTCACCCTACTTTGAAACTTGATGGCTACCTTGGGAAGTCAACATCCAATGGCACTAAATCCCACAACTGATGAAGCTTCTACTTTGCATGGATAGGACCCTTTAGGTAATTGACACATGGAAAACCTAGTAGAACACCTTAACCTTCTCTCCCCTCTCACCCTTACCTTCTTATACCTTCCCTTTAGCATGCAAATGAACCCTTTGGACGCCTCTCTCCTCCTTGATGTCTAGAGCTTTGTTCTCCTTGGCTAGTGGAGAATAAGGTTTCCATGGTAGAAGAAAGTGGCCTATCTCGTTACATGTGTGGTTAGGGTTTAGATCTACCCTCTCCTTGAGCTTGTGGAGCTTTCTAAGCTTGTTGTTGACCTAAGAAAGTAAGCTATCCCTTATTTCCCTCATTGTTCTTACTATTCTACCTCCTTTTTCATTCTTCTAGTTCACGGCCATGGTATTCCATGGAGGATCATGCTCTAGATCTTAAAGAACACCTTTTTCTTTCTTCCTTGACCTAGAATTTGCTTCCTTTCTTGGAGAAGGAGATAGCTTGGCCGAGTGGAGTGCTTAAGCTGTGGTTTCTTCCTATTTTGCTCGATTTGGCTTGTTGTTTGGAGCTTCTTCTTCTTCTTACTAGAGGAGAGTTATATAACTTTTTCATGTTTATTGCTTACTTATAGCTTGCATGGGCTAGACCTTTCTATAAAACTGAGTTTTAAGTAGAAAGATCCTACCTTTGCCTAGGGTTTGAGCTTAAGTGCTAGTTCTTTGGTGGTTTAATTTCTTAGATGTGCTATAATCCTTGTACACAACCTTCCTTCGGTAGAATAGTATTTGGGGCTTGGTTGCATGATAAACAATCACACTTGGCATATCTCAAATGATTGGTTTACTAAGGGTTTTGGAATTGTTTTCCAACTTGTTCATAATTTGATGGTTTGCCTTCTTGCTAGATATGATGGATTTGATTTTGGTGTTTTTTTGTGTTCCTCATGGCAACCGATGGTCCTACTTTAAGTTATATTTTTACTTTTTTAGTGATGAAGACTTGACGATCTTAGTGCACTATTAATGGTTTCAATCTATAGTTTCTTTTCCTCTACCAAATGATGGTTTCACTTGTGTTTTGGACTTGTTTTAGCACCTGTTGATGACAACTGATGGAGGTATTGGGTGTGAAAATTGATGTCCCTTATGGTCCTTTAGTCAATGGATGTTTTGGCTCCAAGACTCAATGGTCCCTTGAACTAGGATCACCAACTTATGGCTCTACTAACTCAACACTTGATGGTGTCAACCAATGGATGTTCTGACTCCATGTCCTAATGGAGGTCATGCACACCACAATCGATGGTGGCAATGGACAACACAATTGATGACGATCTATTTTATACAACCAATGGGGGGTTGCATGCCCAGAAATGATGGTGCTTCTTATGTCTTCAACCCATGGTACTTTCTATGTTATCAAATGATGGATTGACTAGGCTTACTGTGACGTCCCCAAATTTTGATTTCTCTAAACCCTATTGGGAATGAGATGTCAGAATCTGAAAACATCATCCAATTAGATCAGAAAGCGATGCGGAAGCATAATACGCATACATGAACATACAACCATAACATTCTCAACATTCAACATGTACATTATTACAACATGATTTACAATTGTATATTGAAAGAGAATTTTTACAAAAGTCTAAACATGTATGCTAACTAGGATCTTAGACAATAAGTACAACCTATACAACTGCTCACTCCCCGTCTTTTATTCCATGCTATCTCTGAACCTAAAACATACATGAAACAACAAATCAACACACAAGGTGTTGTGTACGTGGGTAGAAAGATACATACTAATATGTTTGCATAATTGAAATAACTTGAGAAAGAAAGAGTAAAAGAAAACATTATTTAAAGCGATAATCAGGTAAACATTCATTTTATTGCTTTCACTTTGATGCGGTTGTACTACACATACTTGCACTTGACTTACAACTAGTATGGGCAATATAGTATCATCATACATCTAACATGGGCCAAGGAATCATACATCCATGTTAGGCAACATACATCCACACCAGGCTATGTGCTCTAGTAGCTACAACCCATCATACTCATTTATGTTCTATTAGATTTGGCGAAGTATAACTCATACTAGTTCAACCAAGCAATCATATCCAAATATGAGCATTCAAGATATTGCATATCATAGGCAACCAGAAAACTAGTCTTATACTTAATAAATCCCACGTACCTGAGTTCAGAGATTTCTAATCATTCTTGCTCATCTAGACAATCTGGTCATCACCTGATTAATAACAAATATTCATCATTAATACAAGGTTCACCATTATTAACGGTATTTAGGTCCATATTAGGGTTTTAGTCAAACCTAGGTTCAAACAGACCTTAACTGGTTTCTAATATTTTTATACTGATCTAAAAGTCATTATTAAGGTCTCGTATGATTTTCATATTTTTCTGATAACTTGTCTATTTTCTAGAGTTAATATGAGGCTAAAACATGTAATTAGGTAATAATGATAAAAGACCTAAAATTTCTCAATAATATTAAGATCAGAGTCCACATTTAATTTCCAGATGATATTAGGGTTCAGACTTATTTTTCTCAGATTTAACCTCAACCATTTTCTAATTATACAATTTAAATGAAGCATTCTCATCTAAATTAAATATCATCTATATTAGTTCATCAAAGGTCTGATCTAGGGATTTCATAATAAAGAGAGCATTTTTCTGAGTCTGGGGGTATTGTTTTGGGAATTTATTGGGCACTGGAGCTATTTTTAACACATTTTCAATGATTAAGTCTATTTCTAAGAATTAAGGATCATTTACCTTATGTGATGGGCCCACTGCCCGAGGTGGTGCTCCAGGATTGGCCACCTTGTTCTGAAGGGGGAGGAACGCAACTCATCCTTCAGTTCACGCTGGTCCAAAAGAAACGGCTGGCTCGGGCTGGATGAACCGGACGACTAGTGGCCTCATTCATCCGGCTCCCCCCCCCTCTTCTCGCGCATGAGGGTTCTCTCTGGAGCAGGGCGTTACCGCACAGGAAGGGAACGCCGAGGAAAATTGTTGTTGCTCTAGGTCTCGGCGTTTTGGATGATCCCCATCACGAATCTGTCGCTGAAGGAAGTTCCTTCTCGTCGCCCATCAAGATTGGATTCACCATCACCGTGAAGAGGCCCTTGGTCACCCGCATGGTCCTTTAAACCCTACTCTAGTTGGCGGCCATGGCACCACCGCCGTGCCTTTAGGGTGAACTCTGGCACATAGAAGGAGAGGTCGAGGTCAAGGGGGTGTTGAGGTTTGAGCTTGCCTCACAAGTGTAGTAGATCACAACTCCTGGGGTGTGCGTTTCCCTCTGCACCTACTTTTCGCCGTCATGATGCTCTGTCTGCATCAAAGATCCCCATTCGCCTCCGTCATGATGATCACTTCCTCCACCTAGCTCAGTCTATCGAAAATTCATCCACGGTCTCCTCCCTTCCAAGCTCCTCCTTCGCCATCTCTTTGATTTCTTTCCCCTGCTCGATTTGGTGGTGTCAAGGCCTGATGCAACCTTATGGCCCTCTCACTGCCAGCGGAAAAGGTGGAGCTCTGCGGCCTGTTCACGTCCTCTGCATACCAACTAATCACTACCTCCTCTCTCTTTTCTTAGTAGAATCAAGCATGCTCTCCTAGTCACCATTGGGGTCTCGGAGGTGACTACCCCCATCCCCTCTTTTGCATCGATAGATGTTTACAGAGATGGAGATAGGAGTGGGGAATGAGAGGTCAATCTCTCTCTCTCTAATGCACAAAACAGATCCAGAGAGAGGTCGTTGGGTAAGTCCTGACCTCGCGGTGTGTTGGGGTCGTACAAGTATGCTTTTTCACCCCCTGGGTTCGTGGAGAGTCGAGTGTCTAACTGTGACCAGTTCTTCTCCCGCGGGATTCAGAGGTAGGAGACAAAGTCTCCTCCACTAGATTACTGAGGACGGCTTAGATTGAGCCACATCCCCATCCTTGGCCTCACCTAGATGGAGACGTGTTCCTCTAACTTGAGTGGACTGTGTGACAAGATTTTAACACTACTGACCATAGTTTGATTATATTTATATCAAGAATTCAAACCTCCATATCTCTCAAACGGGTTGTTGAAAAGATATAAAATTTTAGACATTAGTTCCACATAATGTAGTCTAGCTTCCATACAAATTCCATACTAAAAATCCATTATTTGATCTATCAAATAATTTCTCCAAAAGCATCATACCTAAGGTGTTGTAAGGTCTTATATAATTACCATTCTCTCTCCAGCAATGGCCACACAACTACAAAATACTGATATGTTGATAATATCATTAAAGGATTTTGAGACACATGAATACTCAGTTTGATTAACAAAAACCATCCATCACTCAATTAGGCATCATAGTCCTCTTTTATATCTCAATACACCTAATTTCGTGAAAGAATCCATAATTGGTTTACCAATTCCTCAATTTGGTATTTGTCCTCTACATAGAATGCTTGTCTCTCAAATATGGTATTAGTTATTAAAACTCAAAAATCTAGGTTATCACACTTACCTTGTGGTTTCTCTAGATGGTTTGTCCAAAGTGTTTTCTACATTACAAACGATGGTTTTACCTAATCAACATCTTATCATTTTAAGATGATGCTCATGGTATAATGGCTTGATTTTGATGAAGTGCAATTGATGGTGATGTGCTCTTAATCATGCAGTCTTACCTTTTCCCTCATATGAATGTAAAGTTATGATCACTATAATGAGCTGATGTGTAATACTATCAAGCTTACCTTGATACACCAAACCAGAATCCAACTAAGTGGTGATAGTTGATCATACTTAATCAAGTTTGTTGAACCTAACCCTAATGTAATTCAATGATGGTGATTGATTATACTCAACTCCCTGGTGTAACTTATGTGGTGTTGGAATATCCCCTCAATGTTGTGGTAACCCTAATGTGTTGTGATTTGAACATCTTCACTACAAAAAAATGATTTAACTACAATTTTTATAACTACATATATTGTATTAGTTGTTAAAGACACATATTATTTATAAAATTTAAATGTGTAAATAAAACAAATGTAGTTGAATATAATAGCTACAGATTTCCTACAAATGGTAATCTATTATAAAACTAGTGCCCCTATGTCTTCCACTCCTCTCAAATAACCACATCTTCAAAAAATTTCAATTTTTGCGCGCTAGATCTATTTTCTATCGTATTGTTACCCGATACTCAATGTTTTTCACAATCACACGCGTCAGCTATTACTTCCTCTCCAACCCCCGATCATCCTGACATTGAGTATCTCATTTCCTCCACCCGTCAACCCTGATAGCCACCGCCACCCTCACGATCGTGTCCTCTCCCTCTCACCCTCTTCTCGTCACCTCACAACACTGGATCACAAACACACTCTCGCGACATGCTCCATTGCTCCCATCCTTTAATACTTGGTCTCACAGATCGCCAGAGAGGAGTATCTAGAAAATGGCGGAAGAACAGGGCCCTCGACGGGGTGACGCCTTGTCAACATCTAGATAGACGACTGTATGTGACTCTTTCCTTGTGGTCTCACACCCTTTCCTATTTTCAACACTCTTCTTTTTCTTCCATACCTTAGCATGTTGTGTATGATGTTCCTGAGTTTCTGCATCAAAGACTGTGGCCCTTTCTATCTCACACATTTCCTCTTCTGCCTCATTCTCCAATCCTACAAACTTGTTGCTGTAGGTAGTGTTTGGAAGGTTAACTTGCAACTTTTTGAGAAACAACATAAGCTTCTTAGGGTAAAAAATGAACTGGACACTGTTTTTTTTTTTTTGAACTTTTGTTTAGTGTTTTCATCTCAATGCTCCTTCACCTTCTTTAGGGGTGGTTCAAAAGGTAGAGTATAACTCTAAGATTCCTATTGTTGTTGCTGTTCTAGATGAGTGTTTTTACATATAATTGACCAACATAGTCAAGTCAACCTAATTCCTAATGTTATATACAACTATGGGTAAGCTAGTTGTTTAACTATTTATTGATTGTTTTTGTTTTCACTGTTGGTTATTAGTAGGAGACAGTCATGTACTCTAGTACTTTGGTAGAATTATTTCTTAAATGAACACATTTAACTTGCGATTAAATTTTCTAATTTGTTATTTGCCTTTCGGAAGAGAAGAGTGAAGTTGTGAGTCTTTAGATCATTAAATATCTTGTTAACAATGTGTAAAGATTCACCTACCTGTGATGCTTATGAACAATACCTTCTTGATTGTAGAGTTGAAAAAGCAAAACAAAATCTATACTAATGATGTTTTTGAGCACCTTTTAGATAGTATTTCCTTAACTAGAATTTTTTTGTTTTTACAGTTCTAACCTCAACACTGTTAACTATAGTGGATTTTTACTTCCATTCTGGAAAAGCGTGATGAAATGATAGCATCATCTTTAGTCAGGTATTATTCTTCTATTTCTTGTATATATTTATAGCATTTTTGTAAGCAAAGTTAACTTTGGAACAAGTTAACACACATAAATCTATATTTTGTCTTTTGGTTTTTTAATGATATTGGCAGGTAGTAGCTGAAATTACCTTATTTCCTCTAATAACAGTTGGTAGGTGAGTTGGGAGGGAAAGCGGAAAGCCAATTAAGTTATCTAAACACCATCACTCATCAAAAAGTTGGATCCTATAATTTAACTATAAGAGTAGTAGAGTACCCACCATAAAAAATGTAATAATTTGCAGTTTAAATGTTACTGAGACCTACATTGGGTAGAAAGTCACACATAAGACCTTCCATGTTAGTCAAATATGGCTTCCTACGCGGTAATATATAGAAAGAGGAATTTTATTCTTTAATATTCTTAATACTATTCATCATAATGATATCAAGATACTACAGTGTCAAGAATCACACATTTCCCTTAATAATTTCATTAGGGAGGAGGGGCACTCCAGATTATCCCAGTTACTCAGCTAAGATTTACCACTATTAGACCTACTTCAAGTAGCCTCAGCCGTCATATGCCTTCTCTTCCTGTTCTTGTTTGTGAGAAGGGCATCATTCTCCACGAGCTAGAAGAAGTATTTCACCCGAGAGGCAAGCCTTGAGTGCCATATAATGTTCTAGTGCCCATCCCGTTTGACCTCTTTAGTAACTTTGATGGCTCTATAGGAGGTTTTAACAGAGAAGTTTCTTGTGGTGTCCAACTTCCATACTCTCATATCCTTGTTATCACCTTCAGGTATAGGAATGATTTTGATCACGGTAACCACCTCCGATGGAAACCAATGCTTGAGAAAGTCCAGGTCCCATTGCCCCCTTAGGTTGATTAGACTTCTGACCTGTAGGTCCTCTATGTTAGTAGGTATCATATGCTTAGCATTGTCTCTCAATAAGATGCCACTGGGGAGCCAAACATCATTCCACACATTTATAGAATCACCCCTTATCGGATTCATGTACGAATTGGAGACATTAAAATCTTTATTGTGTACAGCAATTCTCGCAAGACCAGATAAGGAGGAGTTCATAGATCTCCTTCTTCCCATCACTTTTTCGGCTACAACCTTGCACCATAAGGTTTATCTTCTGCTGTAAATATCCCAGCTATGTTTCATGAGTAATGTTGCATTCCAATCTCTCATATCCTTCAAACTGAGTCCACCATGAGCTTTGCTACTCATAACCTTCTCCCATGATACCATGTGGGTACTCCACTGGCTACGACCTCCACTCCATATGAACTTCTTATGGCTCTATCAATCCGATCGCATAATTGAAGAGGAAGTTTCGTAGTTTGCATAATGTATGTCGGCATTGTTGTGAGAGTACTTTTAGCTAGACACACCCTTCTCGGCCATAGACAGGCTACGGGCCGCCCATGAATTCATTTTACTCGTCACCTTCTCCAACACCTCATTATAGGTACTCTTGCTCACTCTGGTGTGTACGAACTCCTAAATATTTCCTTAGCTCTTGGGTTCTTTTCAGGCCACTAATGCCACAGATTTTGTCAGCCTCGACCTTGGTGACCCTTTTAGAGAAGAAAATTCTTGTCTTGTCTATGGAGATAGCCTGTCCGGACGCACACTCAAAGCGTTTGAAGCACTTCATGATAGCATTGATATTATTTTCATTAGCTTTGGCAAACATGATGATATCATCCGCGAAGTAGAAATGTGCTATATGTGGTCCTATTCTACTCATTTTCATAGGGTTCCATCTCTTCTCTCGAACTGCATCTTCGATCATCTAGCTTAACCTTTGAATACGTAGCACAAAGACATACCGACTGAGTGTATCTCCTTGCCTTAGACCCTTAACAGCCTTAAAGTCGGAGGATGTCTGTCCGTTCCACGCAATGGTGGATCGTCCTTCCATGATCGACTTCATGATGTACAAATAAATTCTATCAGGCAAACTGGTTTTCTTTAGAGTGTCGTCTATAAAGTTCCAATCCATCATATCGTAGGCCTTAGTGAGATCTATTTTGATTGCCATGGTTTTGATAGACGTCTTCCTCCGCATAGAGTGAATAAGCTCCTGAGCCACGACTATGTTATCAGTAATACGTCTTTCGGGCATGAACGCACTTTGAGCCAGGCTTATCCACTTGGGAAGCCACTCCTTTAGTCGTTCCACCACCACTTTAGAGTAGATCTTTAAGATAGTGTTGTTAAGAGATATTGGTCTGAATTGACTACACATTTCAAGTCTTGGTGTTTTTCAGATTAGCACAATCGTCGAGTCGCACATCTGGTCGCCGAACTTTGACAAGGATATGGCTTCATTTACAGACTTCACTACAGAGCTGCCCAGAATCTACCAATTAGAATTGATGAAATGTGTTGTGATGCCATCTGGTCCAGCAACCTTGAAAGGGCTAATAGACTTCAGTACAGTTTCTACTTCTGTCATCTCCACATCATTAGTTAACAGTCGCGTAGACTCCTGCGGTATGGGAATGAACCTCATAGGTATTCTATCGAGTTGGTGTGCCTCCAGCCTCCTAGGCGATGTAAAAAGGTCCACAAAGTATTTAGAGAAAATTATAAAAACCTCATGGGGGTTCGTTACCCAGCCTCCTCCTGGATATTTAATGGCGCTAGTCGTATTAGCCCTTTTCCTCTGGTTAACATATTCATGGTATAATCATATCCATATATATAGTTTCTTTTGAGAATTCGATCACCTCATCAACATCTAGATAGATGACTGTATGTGACTCTTTCCTTGTGGTCTCACACCCTTTCCTATTTTCAGCACTCTTCTTTTTCTTCCATACCTTAGCAGGTTATGTATGATGTACCTGAGTTTCTGCATCAAAGACTGTGGCCCTTTCTATCTCACACATTTCCTCTTCCTCCTCATTCTCCAATCCTACAAACTTGTTGTTGTAGGTAGTGTTTGGAGGGTTAAATTGCAACTTTTTGAGAAACAACATAAGTTTCTTAGGGTAAAAAATGAACTGGAGACTAGTTTTTTTTTAACTTTTGTTTATTGTTTTCATCTCAATGCTCCTTCACCTTCTTTAGGGGTGGTTCAAATGGTAGAATATAACTCTAATATTCCTATTGTTGCTGATGTTCTAGATGAGTGTTTTTACATATAATTGACCAACATAGTCAAGTCAACCTAATTCCTAGTGTTATATACAACTATGGGTAAGCTAGTTGTTTAACTATTTATTGATTGCTTTTGTTTTCACTGTTGGTTGTGAGTAGGAGACAGTCATCTACTCTGATACTTTGGTACAATTATTTCTTAAATGAACACATTTAACTTGTGATTAAATTTTCTAATTTGTTATTTGCCTTTCGGAAGAGTAGAGGGAAGTTGTGAGTCTTTAGATCATTAAATATCTTGTTAACAATGTGTAAAGATTCACCTACTTGTGATGCTTATGAATAATACCTTCTTGATTGTAGAGCTGAAAAAGCAAAACGAATTCTATACTAATGATGTTTTTGAGCACCTTTTAGATAGTATTTCCTTAACTAGAAATTTGTTGTTGTTACAGTTCTAACCTCAACATGGTTAACTATAGTGGATTTTTACTTCCGTTCTGGAAAAGCGTGATGAAATGATAGCACCATCTTTAGTCAGGTATTATTCTTCTATTTCCTGTATGTATTTATAGCATTTTTGTAAGCAAAGTTAACTTTGGAACAAGTTAACACACATAAATCTATATTTTGTCTCTTGCTTTTTCAATGATATTCGCTGGTAGTAGCTAAAATTACATTATTTCCTCTCATAACAGTTGGTAGGCCTACATTTTAACATTGAACATTCAACTCATTACCAAAGTTGTGATGCACAAATAACTCAGTCAGTTCAGTAGGTGAGCTGGGAGGGAAAGCGGAAAGCCAATTAAGTTATCTAAACACCATCGCTCAACAAAAAGTTGGATACAATAATTTAACTATAAGAGTAGTAGAGTACCTACCATAAAAAATGTAATAATTTACAGTTTAAATGTTACTGAGATCTCCATTGGGTAGAAAGGCACACATAAGACCTTCCATGTTAGTCAAATATGGCTTCCTACTCGGTAATAAATAGAAAGTGGAATTTTATTCTTTAATATTATTAATACTATTTATCATAATGATATCAAGATACTACAGTGTCAAGAATCACACATTTCCCTTAATAACTTGCATCAGGGAGGAGGGGCACTCCATATTATCCTAGTTAGTCATCTAAGATTTACCATCAATTTGTTTCATACACTTGGCACATACTTAATACTTTCTGAGCCATGCTTAACAAGAACAACAACCTTTTGAGTTTCTGATTGGTAGAGACGATATGACATGGCTCATTCCAAATACTACTTGGATGCTCGTGCATGTGGTTGCTCTCACTGTTAGCCCTACAACTCGACACTTCACTGACAACCTCATTGAAGGGTGATTAATGCAAGGTCACTTCACCTACAATGTTTAGGGTGTTGATTTATTAGCCTTTTTTATTCGGATACTCATTCTATCTATCTTCCCAACTGTTGATTTAGGTTCAATTAAGGCAGATAAGGGAAGTTAGGACCGATAAGGTCATGTCATGCCAAATTAGGTCTAATTTAGGCCAAATTAAGGAAAGGTTGGTTGATTAAGGTCTAACTAGGTCAAATCTAGATAACTTTAAATTAGGACAATTAAGTCTAGCTAAGGCCAAGCTAAGGACAATTAAGTCTGGTTGCTCCTTCAGAAGGGGATGAATGGAAATGTGCCACCCCCTTCCAAACCTTTTTCAAACACACTGGTAAAAGTTTTAAATGCCTCATTGATGGGGGTAGTTCTCAAAATATCATTTCACACCATGGATTGAAGTGCATGGAGTTGCGCCCTGAACCACATCCACAACCACACAAAGTCCATTGGGTGAATCAGATTAACTTGCCCATCACCCATCATTGTCTTGTACCCATCACTCTAGGTGCTTATTCGGACCACATTTGGTGCTACGTGTTGCCCATTGATGTTGGCCATGTCATTTTGGGACGTCCTTGGATATATGACTTAGATGCTCACAATGAGGGACGCTCCAACATTTATACTTTTAAGCACAAAGGTAAACACATCCAATTAGCACCTATTTGTTTCAGTTCCTCTATCAAAAATAGTCCACCACCTGATCCCCAATCCTCCAAATCTCAACACTCTCTACACCTTATCACTCGAAGAGAGTTTGAGCAAGCCAGTCGAGAATCTGGATGCATGTATGTGCTATACATCAAAGAATCTACTCCCATGTCCGATTGTCAGCCCCCACCAGAACTTGCCTCCCTTCTCGACGAGTTCAAGGACATGAAACCCACCAACCTTTCGAATGAGCTCCCTCCTATGCGTGATATTCAACATGAGATTGATTTGATTCCCAGGTCTTCACTCCCTAACTGACCTCATTACTGTGTGAACCCGATCGAGCATGCTAAATTGAAACGTCTGGTTGATGCCCTCCTTGTCAAAGGATTCATTTGTGAGAGCAAGAGCCCTAATGCGGTTCTGACACTACTTGCTCCCAATAAGGATGGTAGTTTTCGTATGTGCTTAGATTGTCGACCCATCAATAAGATCACTGTCAAATATCGATTTCTTATTCCACACCTTGACGACATGTTTGATCTATTGAAGGGATCCCACTATTTCTCCAAGATTGACCACTGGTTTGTTCATGTTGCATTCCTAGTACATTACATAGATTCATATCAGTTAATTAACCTTAGCCTTTGTTTGAAATACACTTTCTTCCTATTGTAGGTTCTTTAAGCAATTTCTCCTCATCTCCGCGGTCCAATAGATGGCTTCCTATCCTAGTGATTTGTATCAGCCTTTGGGATCAAGCAACAATGTTGAACCAAAGGTCCTAAGGTCCTAATCTTCATTGTGAGACTTCTTTTGATGATAATTTGATATATTTTTCTGGTTAGTTGGAAGGTATTCTTGATAGCACACATGTTTAAAAGATACCTTATACATGTTGGGTGTTCTTTAGCTCTCAAACATTGTTGTTGTGAGGGAAGTCATTTCTTATTAAGTGATTCAAGTACCAGTCATTTTCAAAATAATGAAATGTTTGGCTTCCCAAGGAAGGACTATGTTGAGTAACCAAAAGCTGATTACGAAAGATATTGTTCATATATTTATTCTTAACCGGTGCTCTTGTAGGGTATTTCTTAAATTTCCATCCACCTTCCTTATTTTACCATTTTTACTGACGTTGTTGCCACTATTTTTATGTTTGCTTATATCTTTTTGGACATTTCCCTACTGTAGAACTTCTTAAACTTATTCAAGCCTTAATAAAAGCTAATCATGTTTGTTTGAGGACAAATGTATAAAATGCATTATGTCTATAAGCCTCACCGAGTTAGACTAATAACTAGTCAATTGGCAGAAAATAATCACTTATACTAAAGTCTTTCATGTAATGGAGTCAGATATTTCATATCATCTTTGTTGTCTACATCACCAGGGGCAATTTCATTCTCCACCTCTTTTACACCATTTTTAGGTACAATTATAAGGTAAACCACATAATTATCTTTGTTTGCATGAAAAGGCTCAGGCTATCATGAAACCTCTACAAGGTTCCAGCTGCACCAATCACATTGTCACATTGACAATAATTAATCAAGACATGGTTCTCTGAGTTAAGTATCTAAGATGTTGTCTCATTTGTCTGGTCACCAAGTGTATATGAGCTTTATTTTATCCATCAGTAGGTTCTTCATATCTTTACCCGGAGAATATCTTTTTAAATTTCTACCATGCTTAAATGCCAAGACATTTTACTACCTAGAGATTGACTCTGATCAACAAGTAGTGAATTAACTTGGAAAGAATCAAGTATCATCCTCTACATAGAAGTTTACATGTCCATGTATGCAGTATTTGCAAGATATCAATCTCATTTACAGTTCCCAAGAAGAGGTACAGAAATTCACTTATAGTAACTCAAGAATTTTGATAGCATTTGTATTTCTTTGGTGTTGTTTTCAGGGAACCTTAGCACACATGATCTCTTCTCATGGAAACTAGATGAATGATGTTCACAAAGTTCTTCTCAAGCCAAGATTCCTTCATCAGATATGCAACATTACCACTATGTTATGTTGAACAATATAAATCTCGATAATAATAGATACATATGTAAGGGCAGATTCAGACAAGAATCAATGGTTGCCTCTCATTGACTTAGGTAAAGTACATTTATGAAGAGCAATAACTTTATAGAAAGGAGTACTCCCTAATATCTATATCTGGACTAAATTCTATTTTAGATTCATTCTTCAGATATGATGTACCTATAAGGTTCATAAGTCTAATCAATAATGTGTCATGTATCCTTGAAAACTTTTTTGAACATTTAATAATCTAACTATCCTTTGATCATCAAAGTAGGGGTAACCATAGGGAGTTACTGCTATTAGGCTCAACTGAGTTTTCTTTGGCAGTTTAGTGATACCCCTCTCCCCTAGGCATTGTTCTCAACTTCTCCCTCTTTGTCAGTATTTTTTTTCCCAATAAGACAAGTCTCTCCATCATGAGATAGGTCTTCCCTATTATTGGGAATTTGGTCCTCCCTGTGTTTGTTACATCAGGGTGTTTAACTATATTCTTCTATCAGATGCATTTCTGTATGCCTTCTCCTCAGATGAGAGTGCTTATGTAGCACGTTATTAATATTGAGCTGAGTCCATAGTTGGTAGATTGGTGGTAAGCCAGTTATGAGTTATTGGAAAACAACTCAGAAGTTCAATATTGACCATAACCATAGTGTCTTGTTGTAGGTCTCATTTAGATTTTGTGTGGTTGGTTCTATTTGAAGTGAATGCTCTATTGAAAAGTTGAAATGAATTTTGATCTATGACCTTGAATATCATTCAATACCCTAGGTACTTGATGTTAGATGAGCTGATGTTGATGCTACCTTCTGGTAGTGTAGGTGTATTAGGCTGTATGCCTATAGACTCTCGCTGGAAACATGAAATGACTGTAATTGTATAAGATCATTTAGTTATCCTTTACTAGATCGATAAACACTTTACAAACCATCACATGAAATGACTCTCTAGTGGAAAATTAGACTTAATGTCATAAAGTATTAACTACATAGCAAGTTATTACTAAGTACCAATCTTGATAAGAGGAACCTTTTAGTAAATAAATAAAAAAGATAAAACAATTTTTAAGTTTGTGAAATATGACTGCCTTTTGGTACTTGAATACATAGATTTCTTTTCCCTAATAGTGTATGCTACTTAGTCCAACAACGAGTTTCCTCCATTTTAAGACATCCTTGAATGTGTGTTGTCTTTTTTTACTTTTATAATGAGTAGTGACTACTTCATAAATGTTTTTAGACCTTGTCATTAAAACTTGTCACACATACTTAGACTGTTTTTCCCTGTACTCTGAAACGTGTCTTTTGATGATGAGGCACCACTTAATTTCATTTCTAGTGCTATGTATTTCCTTTCAGTGAAGCAATGAATCACATTGACATTATTATCATTTCTTTAGGGGAATAATACTTTCATTTGATTTAGTTTTATTGTATGATGGATTATTTATTCATAAGACATGGTTTAGTTAAATAATAAACTAAGCAGGTGGAAGTTGCTCTTCAAAATATGCACTGGCCGACTGCTTACCCTGATGAACTAACCTAGATCAGCTACCTTGTATGATATGTGGTTCTCATATGGGTTTTCAGGAGGTAAAATGTTTTGGATGGTTTGAAACTTTGTAGTTTAGAATGTCCCACTACCAATTTTTTATGGATTGAGTTGTTTGTCTAGTACTTGAATATTAATCTGCTAATCATATTTCCAAGTACATATGAAATTAAAATTATTCAATTTAATTTTCTAGATATATACCAAATATATGATTCTCATCTAGGATTAGCTTTATCCATGTATTATTTCATTCAATAGTTCTAATGTAAGATTCTTATCATAGTTGTTTACATGTATCCATCAACTTTATGACTAAGGGCAAGCTCTTTGATGTTGATTATAATTTTTCCAGTCATTGTTGTTTACATGTATGGGGTATTGTTCATGCTGGCTAATTGCTCGTTCCAGTCATTATTACTGTCATTTCGCACCTCTATTGGCCTGTGGTCTTCCTTGAATCATAAATAGGTATGAATTGCTTGAGACGTTAAGTTCATGTTCTTTTCACGATATTATATTGTCTCTCTTATAGGTTTAGAAGTTTGTTTGCATTTCCTTTATATAACCACTTACAATCTGATTGTCACTTCGGTTTAGTCCTGAATGTCATAACATAAGCATAACAGCAAAGTGTTATTGCATTATTGTGAGATTACCCTTGAAGAACTATAAATGCTTTTGTTTTAAATTGCTTTTGACTTATCTCTACACACCAACTACAACATGTGTGCCCACAATCCGCATACCCAAAGAGAGATAAAGAGAGAGAGAAATCAATTGAAGTAAAGTGTTATGCAATGTCATATATAGTAGTAGAATTGTAGAAGTAATAGTCCACTGTTCTGGTTCCTTCTTTTTGTTGTAATCTTGATGTTAATTGGATGAAGCTTTCTATTTTTATAAGGCAATTATTGGAATTGTATTGACCGCAAAAATATTCTTAGTCAAACAAGTAACCTTTTTCATGATTAAATGATTGTTACAACGCTGGAGTGTGTTATACAAATTTGTTTCCATTATATTATGAACCATTTTATATGCAGAAAATAACTTCCTCGTATCCATTTGATGAGACATTTTGAGCTACCAGGCCATTCGATTGGAGGTTAGACTTCGAACTCTTTCCTATGGATACTACTTATTGTCCTCTTGCATATTAGTTTCTATTTTAAATGCCCTTAGATGTAAATTTTATGCTTTACAACAATTTTTGCTGGTAGTTGTGCACACAGGTGTTTTGGAATATTTTTTATGTGTGTGGTCATTCATTGCTTTGTTTTCTAGACTAGGAGGGCGACCAATAGGCAGTGATGAGGTTGATTTTCTTTATTCACGCCATCATTGAAGCCCCCATCATGACCCACCAATTTCAGTAACACACCCTCTATTTTCTGTACTTGCTCTTTTATTACAGGAATTCACTAATTTCGGTAACTTTTTTGTAAAAAAACTTGCATTACCAGAACACTGGATTCATATACAAACCCAACCTGATAGTGGTAGTAGACATATTTGTAATCATGATTTTTTCATTCATTTGCAGGTAAGGTTGTAGCTAAATTCTATGCAAATTCCTGAGCCAACAGGGGCTGAAGTATGATTACATTATTTCACACATTTCATCTATTATATTCATAGAGTACCTAGTTTAAAATTAGAGTAAGAACAATTACAATCACATCTAATGTCTAAAATAGTTTGTAGGTTGTAAGTACAAATGATCACTGAATACTAGATTTTATAACCATGCAATTCTCAGTCGAAGGAAATTATAACCCACACTGGTTATATGTTGGCTGTAGGATGTTGCCAATTCAATTTAATTTCAGAAGTTTCAATGAAACATATATGTTGAGTGACTGAAATTTCCACTGGAATCTCAACCAATTGACAAACTAGCAATTCCAGATGCCACTCCCCATTAAATTATTTTTTTTATAACATTTCTGAAATTTAATAGTTCAGTCCTTGTTAAGGGAAAAAAGTTAGTCTCGTTGCTAGGTGGACAATTAGTGAAGTGGATTTGGAACTCATGCTTCTTAGTGATGACTTTAGCCGCTTGAATTAACTTCATGATATAGCTAGTGTGGATTTCCAATTAATGAAACTCAAAACTGAAAATCCAACTAATATTCATGCTGAGAAATTTTGTGAAATCCAAATTATACTCAGTCCACAGAGAAATATCAGATTCAATTTGATTTTTCCTTTACTCAAAAGGTTTTATCTGCATATGATATTGTAATGAAAAATCAGTAATAACTAGTAATGTCTGCTTGTAGAGTAGATGCCTATTATTCGTGTAATTGTCAGAAGCTTATGTTTCCACTCCCACCTATTTATGTGTAGAAGGAATGTAATGTGGCAATGCGGAAATCTATTTCTACCTACCGTGTTGCAGACCTGCATCCACTACAGTCCTACAACATGTTGCATACCACCTATGGAACCACCATCATATACCCACACCATATAGGAATACACACACATCCACCCTAGAACCTCATGCATCCCTCACGTTGTAGAAACTGTTTCATCATCATATTCTACCCAAGACAAGCCATGAGCTCATCCATGACTCGCAGTCATACCTTGTTGCCGCTACTGCTTCCACTGCCACCACAACATCCCCAAAGCTACCACCTTGTTGCACTATTTCACATTACCAGTTCCACACTACCTCCTTTCCCAATGCCTACTCCACACCCACCATATGCAGTAAGCTACAACCCATCCACCACCATGTCACCATTGAAAACTACCCCATCTCATGCCACATAGCAGCACACTGCATCCATGCATCCATCATCCTTATCAGTTAGGAAAATTATTTCAACTTAGTGCACAACTGTACATCGCCACTCCTCCATAATATTTGTTTTCAAAGCCCAAAACATAAAAAAACATACAACCAACACCCTCTACTATGTTGCCCCTCAAAACAAAATAGACCAGTAAGAATCATCCACTCGAGTCCCATTACATCCCTACTACCACATTTCAAAACAACAATTTTCAGCTGGTTCAACAAACCTCCATACATTTTAGAGAAACCCAAGCAGCAACCAAAATGTCTGCAGATTACCGTCATAGCAGCAACCCACATGTCCACAGACCACCATCATAGCAGAAAAATTTCTTCATTCACCCACTGACACCAATGAAAGGACCAATACAGTTCTGAACTTGATAAGCATTTCAATTCCATAGACATCTTTTGAATAAGTAAGAGTGAGGATATACAATTTGAATTATAATTGATGATCAAAGTGAGTATGATAAAATCCATCTATGGCTTCCGCGATGAGAATGGTGTTCCACATGTTATTACCAATCTTCTGTTGAGAACAAAAGTAGGCATGAACAGGAACAACAACCCCACATCATTGGAGGGGAGGAGTGGTTGGAAGTTGATAGAGACAATAGAAACAAAAACCCTAGTGATGTGAACAACGACACACATACAGTGATGCCTACAGAAAAGTATAGACCGACATCACACGCCAATGAATCTGAGAGAACACAAATTGAGGAAGATGACAAAACTACTAATAACAACCTAGCTGAAAGTGAAGGAACAAAGTCAAAAAATAAACCTGAAGAGGAGAATTCGATGTCAAATCTGAAACTGAGGTTGTTATTGAAGACTCACAAGATAAAAGCCTTGACACCATCATTCAACATCAAAATTAGATCTTGCAGATTCAATTAAAAACCTTGACACCAAATCTATGGACTCAACATGCCTCTATATTAGCAATAGAAAGTGGTGCAGTGAAATGATATTCTCAAGGATACATGTCATATGCATTTTCATAGAAATCGTAGCATTTGGTTTTAGCATTCAATATGCGGGTATATTCAATGGAATAAGTAGACAACATTTTGAATTTCTCGAGAAGCACTCTAAATTAAGATGACATAGGCAGTGTTCGTACATGAGAGGTGTAAGCACTTATATCAGTAAAATCACCACCAACTTCATGTGGGGTCTAGTTCAGTAATCTCATTCAGAATTGACTCATCAAGGTATTGAAAGAAGAAACTAAAACCCGATATTACATTATATACTAGAGGTCAATCTTCATGTCCAAAACATCATCCCAAACAACTTTAGTAGCTTTTTTGATAAGTGGTTCAGTAAAAGATCTCCACCTATCAGTCCAGAACATTATATTCTAGCCTAACAGAATAGTCCTAGAGCAACTAATTGAGTTATGCAAAGTTGGATCATGTGGAAAGTACAAAGAATCTATAGCTTTTTTGATAATGCTTCTAGCTTTGCTCATTTTCATCGCCAACTGCTTATATAGATACTTGTTTTTTTATTTGTATAAGGTGTGTTGCATTTGAAATCATATGTAGTACCTAGAACTGTATAAAGCAAGTGTTATTGAGTGTCTTGTTCCTTGTAGTTGTTTTATTTCTTTGAGAGCTTTCTAGATGGATGCAAGTTGCTAATTACAGTCCCCTAGCATGCTCTTTCCCACTAGCATTGTTCCTTATTCTCTCTCTTTTCATCATATTGTCTGCCTTATTTTATGTTCATGATTATGGTCCAAAATTAAATTACTCAAAGCTTCAGATGGACCACATGAATATGGTCACATGAATAAGTATTTATCTTGATGTTTGTATTATTGAGTTATATCTCACCAAGGAAGCACAAACACGTTTCTAGACAGGGACACTGACACAGACACAGATACGGGACACGACAAATATCTAAAATGTAGGACACAGACACGCCATTGGATGAGTGAATTATTTTTTCTAATATATACATATATGTGGGTATATGATGAATGAACTGGAATTTATTATAAAATTCGTCCAAATTAATGTATATATGTATGCATAATCTTTATGCATAAAGAGGTGTCTTCGTGTGTAGTAGAAACAATATGAAGTAGAAAACTAAACATGTTGTTTTAGTAAGTATAGTAGATTACAAAATATACGTATGTGTTTGTATTACTCATTTAACCAACTTATTAGACTATAATTTGATTCATAGTATTTGATTCAGCTTTGACTTTACATATTGGTTCTTTTTAACAGATTCATTTGTAATTGTGATTAGATCTCAGCTCTATGAAACATTTCTCAGTAATAAGACATAAACAGTAACTGTATCAACATTTGCAGTCTGAAATAGGCTAGATTGCAGTAGCAACCACTGCAGTGAAGTGTCCAAGAAGTGTCTGGGCAGTGTCCTACAATGTCCGAGGTGCAGAAAAAGACCAAAACGAACTGGACACGTCCCAGCTGTGTCCAAAATGTTTTGGGCTATGTCCGCGTCCGAAACGTGTCCGACACAAACAAGGGGGCTGTCTAGAAGTGTTTGTTCTTCCTAGGTATGAACAATATGGGACTTAACATATGTACACTAACATAGACATCATCTATAAGAGCAGAACTTATGAAGTTACATCAGGAAATGTCAATTGTTGGATATTCATTACAAAATGTTGCTCTGAAACATTCGATTCAAATTTCCTTCTATTTTGTATTTAAATTGTTCTCCCTCTAATAAATAGAATAATACATTCTAGAGCTTACTTGGAAGTTATGAATGTCTATCTCTCCATTGGATGGACAACTTGACATGGGTTTGTTTGATTCCACACTATGAGGGGGTTCACTAGGAATACATGAATACTGAAGTATCCTTTATACAAATACAATTCCATTCTGAAGATTAGAGAGACTCCAGATGACCCATGATAGTAACATATTTAGAGTTAGGCCATATGTAACATCAAGGCCAACAATACCTGATGAAGAATGCAATATAGTTAGGACAAAAGAAACAAATTAACTTTTAGAATCAAAATATAATTGAGTTGTGTCATATGTACCTGGATCAATAGAACCTTGAGGCAAATACATCAAGAAAATCAACGAACATGTGAATGTAAATGAAGATAACATATATGTCTGGAAGATGAACCACTCCATTGCACCGACATTATAAAATATTGGTTGAGAGTATGCATCAATCATGTGCAGATTTCGATTTATAAATCGTGATTCTTGGTCGAAGCACCTAATTGTGATTAAACCAGAAATCGTCTCTATGACATGTTGTATAACTGGTGCTTCACAGACCCCAATTAACCGTGCTAACTCCCACACAGTCGTGATATAATATTGCTGCAAATACTCACAGTGGATAAAATATTAGCTTAATTAGTTTTCCTAAATTAACTGGGGTTTATACATTTTCATTATACTATTTAACAAGAATAATACAAGATAAAAATAATACATACAATTTGTTGGTATCCATCACAAATGCACAAAGTTCCAAGAATTTTGATATAACTTCTGTTAATAAATGTACTTCAGCAAATTGAGAGATTATACTGATTAATTTTAGTCGCAGGGGCATCGATATGCTCACATATTATGACCTAAATCATAGAATGATGATTAATAGACAATCAACTTCTAGATTGTAAAGATTTTGTTGGGTCATTCATTTTTCAACTTTTCAAGGCCTTAAATAGGATGAAACCTTAGATTGAAAATCTCATAAATATTGACAATAATGCCAGTACTCCTCATGGGATAAGTCAAGAAGGGTAAGTTGGGTGACACCAACCTTGTGATATTCAATAACCGACCAACTGTGGAGCACAAACACTTAGATGCTCCTGGATATGTACCTCATATTTCCTTGTTATATCCAAAATTGTCTTCCTTTTCTGTATGTAGTAGGAAAGCCAGGACACCTATGAGCTTTCCATGACTCCTAGAGGAGATCCCCCCACCCAATCTATTAGGCTGTTGGTGGCTTCTTCTTTTATTGCAGATGAACACAATTTCCTCCCCTCTCTTGTTGCATGTTATTTCTACTCCAGTGTGAGAAACTTCCAATGGCATAAGGGAGGTGCAACTAGAAGGGAGGTGAGTTTGGATCCACTACATAGGTTCAACCTTGAGGTAGGTGTGGCTCACTACCTCTATAGTAGCTATTGCGGCTAATTGTCCATGTTTTTTTCCTGCTATTTTATATTTTAGATTTTCCATCTTTTTTGGTTTCTCTCACTCTCTCTATTCTAGTTCTTTTTGGCTTGGAAAATAAAGATGGTTTCCTTACAATTTTATTAACATTCTCTGCCAGATGCTAAGTTCCTATTGTATTTTCCCAATATTCATATAGAACAAAATAAATGTAAGCATGTGAGAATAGTAGATTTTGGCTATCTCAATGGATGGAGAAACCCATTGCAAAAAGTTTCTAACTTCTCACATTTATCTGTTCTATAGCACCTAAAACTGAATCTCAATGGCAAACTGTTCAAGGAGAACACTGCTACATATATATATTAGATATATTTTTATCCATGTACAAATCCTATATAGTCACAAATTATCTTATCGCATGCTCGTGGCCAAAAATGTCTCTATTCCTGGTTGACTAATTATCACCCATATATTTCATGGTTGCAACTTAATTCTGGACAGGCCATTATTTGCGGACTGTGGAAAACAAGATGGGAGGCAATAGGATGATTCTATTAAGCAAAACCCTGCTCCAATATATTGGAGAGGGGACTAATACAAAGTATGGGATCAAACCCTAATGGGATAAACATACTTAGGCCCATTTACATAATAATCTAAATTTACTAATAACTCCCAAGTCCCATGTCTGATTATAAGATCGTTATAGAAGATGTTTGTTGACAAGTTGTTTTCAATTTGCTACATCCACAACCTTGGGTGGCTAACTTTTTTGTGACTGCCATTGTTTGCTTAGGCTCCTATCAAAGACACGCCCTTGCCATTCCTAGAAAAATTTGAGTTTTTAGAGATTCATATCACTTGCTAAAATGTGTCACACACAACAAAGAGTTTCTTCTAGCAACATTATTGTGTCATCGCCTCCTTCATGGTATTTTATAAAAGTTATAGCTGAACTTTTCTTTCTTTGAACCCTATAGCCTCTGAACGTATAGGATTAGTTTTTCTCTGCAATACTCTTCCTCACTTGTACTATATATTCAGTAAACTCTCTACCCATGAACATGGGATCCTCATTATGGTTTTGTCGAATCACATAAGAAAAATCTTCTCTTATGTGTTCAAAGTTAATTCATGTAGTTGTTTAGTATGTTTGATCTATTTACATTTGACATTCTTGTTTCTCATTCTTGAGTTTAATTTTTTTAATGTTTTTACTTGTGGTTTTTTGTTCAGAATCTATTTCCACTGTGACATCCTAACAAATATAATTAGAGCTTATTTTAACATCAAGAAGCTTAATTGCAACATCAGCTTCTTAAAGAAGCATGTCTGGTGTTAGAGTGTCTATTTAAATTATGTTTAGTCTATTTGTAATATGGGCCCAATTGTGTGTTGCCAAAGGTATCTGAAAGTGGGAAGCAGGAGGTGTGCGGACATCACCCTGTAACCAATTAAGTGGTAGGCGGGCGATTTTTGAAAAAGCGGGTGTCTAAATTTTATATATTTTTATACAAAATTACATGTATGTGTATATCAAAAATGTATTTTTAAGGAACTTCTATACATATGTAATCAGAAAATCAGTAATTAACTAAGTATTCATCAATACGTTACTATTAATCAGTATCTCTAATCACTAAAATCAGCAAGCAGATCAGTAATTGTAAATAACAAACTATGAATTATTGATTTAAAGTAATCACTAAAGTAATACTAACCAGTAGTACCAATCATTAATCACTGAAAGCAAAAAGGAAATCAATAAAACTAATCATGCATTAGAAGTATAATAGAGCAATATGATATTTACTTAGATGCATTACAGCAGTACCCAATTATTACAGCTTACAAACAAAGTATGCATTCTAAATTAGGACTAGCTATATCATAGAACATTTACTGTATACAAGTTTCATATATTATAGTCAACACTACTTGGACTATGTAATTAATTAATGTTAGATTCTTACATTAGTATTTTTAAACAAAAGCGGGCAAAAAGCGGGAAAAAGTGGGTGGGGCAGGCAAAAAACGGGCGATTATGTTCAAAATGCTTAATCGGGTGCTTAGGGGCTAAATTAGGTGGATGAGGGTCATCACTGATTAAGCGGTCACCTGGGCCATTTTTTAATTCACTGGTATTGGCTCATTAGGTTTTTTCATGTGTTTTTATGCTTCCCCCTTATCCTATTTATAGAAAAGGGTGGCTGCCTCCTATCAATCAGAAAAATCTACACGAGGGGATTCCCCCACTTATATCATTTATCACATCTAGCTCACAGAATGACAGAAAATTCATTGAGGTAAGGAAATCAACCTTCATGGATGATGATGATGTGTGAGAGGAGACTGATCATAAGGCCCTTGTTCATATTTTCTTATACTAAAATAACAATGTTCCATCTATTTAACAAAAGTAGCAACCACTAACTTTTTAGGAGTTAGCTAGACATTTTCTACAAGGAGATGATCCTTCTAGATGAATTTAAGTTTGAGAAGCATTTTTTTCATCCTACACTATAGAAGGAGGTCCACTGGAGTCACTCTTAACGAGTTCAAAAAAGGATCATAGACCTGGAGTAGCAATTAGATGCATTATTGGATGGTAAGTAAGTCAATATCATAGTACGCACAAGTTGTACAACACCATTCGTCTGATTTTTATGGTGCCAAAAAGGCCCAAATAGTTTTTTATACAATCATTGGCCTTATTTTTATAGAATATTGCAAGTATTTTCTATTTTAATTTATTTCAGTTCTGTAGTTTGATTTCATTTTTATTATATACTTTTAAGTTGGTTTGGGATTAACCTGAGTTTGCGTAGGAGTTATGTATGTAGTTCCTAATATATATTCGTCTTAATAAATTAATTCAACTATTTGTAATCAAATTTCCGTAAAAAAATCCCCTTTGTTTTTCCATCAGGTAATATTATCGACCAAAATGGCATTGATTCTCAATTTCATCTCTCACTGAAAAACCCGCCTTGAGGCTTTTGAGTCTTACACCTAGAGGTAAAGCTATCCCACTTGCATCTCAGTTTACGTGTCAATGTCTTGGATTGAGACTTATTAGAGTGTCTATTTACTTAAGTGTTTTGTTTATTTACTTAAGTCATTTAGTCTATTTGTAATATGGGCCCAAGTATGTCCTTGGCCCATTAGGGTTTGGTCTATGTCTGTATAATTCCTCCCCTTCTCCTATTTTCAGGAAAGGGTGGCAACCACTTTTCTAAGAAGCAATAATAGAAAACCCTAAATGTAAGGGGATCTTCCCCATCATATCTCGTCTTCTTCAAGACTTATGTGTCAAAATAATTGAGGCTTGCCTCATGGCACTGAAGCTCAGCTGAGGCGCAAGCCTCAATTCTTGATGATAATATCTAATGCCAACGATCAAGTTTTTTGCTTTTGAGACAATTACATACATTTTTGTTGATATCTCATTTTTTGCATTGATATTTCATCTTTTGTTATAGATTTATTTTTCTTATTTTGGTGATCATTGCTATTAAAATTGATCTTAATCCCTGTTTCTCCTCGTTAACTTTGGTTAAAGATTTATATCTAGTTTTACTTTTTCTTGCATACATATTTATATTATACATACACACATTCGTAGATACAAACATATGTATACACATATATTACATGCATATATATCTTGTTAACATATATCTTTTTAAGGTCCTTGTTAACATACATATAAATATGCATATGTTTGTATAAGTTGTTATTGGTAAAGTGGGCTTAGGCCCATTATATTTGTGTTCTATAATTCCTAGTAGTTTCTAATGAGGTACTATCTCTCCTATATATAGGAGTGTGTCAGCCAAGGAAGCACATAAGCGGACACGGGACACAGCGATTTTGAAAAACATATGACACGAACACGACTATGGACACAACATTTTTTTAAAATTAAACTATATATATATATATATATATATATATATATATATAAATATAACACAAGAAAGAAAAAAATAGATAATTGGACACTATAACTTAATTTAAGATAAAGCTAAAAAATGAAACCAATTGGTGATTGTATAAACACAACATTGAAACATTGAAGTAGAATTATCTATAAAAGAGGTCTTTTCGTTTTTATGTCAAATACAAGTTAAAAAAAAGGCAATTTTACTTCCATTCGTATTCAATGTGTAATACCCAAACATGACGAGATATAAAAATTAAAAAGAAGAGGAGAGACCGGTAGATTAAATAAGAGAGATTGAAACATGAAAAAGTGGAATTCAGTTTCAAGATTTTAATTTGTATGATGAGACTCATATGAAATGATGTAAAGAAACCCCAAGAACTGAAGTTGTGTATTTTGAAGTCTAAAAGAATCAAAAGACAAAAAAATTGAGATAATTTTAATAAAGAGTAAGCATTTTTTGCAATTCCAGTAGCCTAGTCTAAGAATAGACTTCACAGATTCAGTCCCATGATGTGCCACGCTGCTGAATTTCGGAACATTGACCATTAGACATACATAAGAGTCTTTAAGTCAATACCTAGTACTCAGTAAATGTAGATTTCATATAAATTTTGAGACTGTTCATAAGGAATTTATTTAGATACACAACTAATATAAATACACAACTAGATATTCAAGAATGTGATAAACATAGAAACATTGATAGAACAAGGAAACAATGGATAAAGGTTGATAGTTTCCCTCAGTTAATTAGTTGTGCAGAACTAGAGGAAGGCCCCAATCCCAAGAATAGATGAATGAGTTGAGAGATTATATAGAAACAAGAATAGGGAGACAGTTGTTGCTGCTCTAGACTTAGATATGTGATAAGAACAACAAGAATACAACTGCCACCCTCTTGCAAACTGAGCTGGATTTGATCTATCAGAGACATGTTTAGCTGCCTACTTATGTTACTACATTAGTGGAAAGGTGATGGAGTTTTACAACGCCACTAAAAATCCTGGAGATGATGAATCCCTAAGTTTAGCCTTGCTAGTACTATGGTAAGATCTCCACCCACGTATGCTAAGACACGCGGAAGTCTTATCGTAGTATAGTTAAGGGTCGAATCCTCGGGACAACGGTCTTGATGTAATCAAGATGGAAAATGTTTTAGTCGTACTTAACTACTTAACAGTTGATATTTAGATCGAAAGTTTGATTTGGTTTTAAGCTAAGTGCAAGGAAAGTAAAGCAAGAAAGTAGAAATTAAGGTTGTAAACAATGGTTAAAAACCACTAGAATGTTGCCGGGTTTCACACCACTACACATGGATCACAAACATGCAACATAATAAAAAGACCTGCAAAGAGAAACTAATCGGCTAGTATCTTTGTAGACTTAGCTTCCTTTTAGATAACCAACTACGAGGAGTGTGGAGTATTGCAATGCCAGCCATCCCCTAACGAATGGTCACTTACATTGCATTACTCCTTCATGAAGTGTGTTCCTCGACCTTACCAAGGTTGCACTTCCATACGTCAACTGATTCCATTTCATAGTATGAAAGTGCAACGATGGGAGTGAGTTTACTTCACTCGTGAAAGCACTCCTAGATACCGAAACAGACATATGGTGACTACATATATCTAGAACCAACATTCAATCGATATTCAGATCTAAAGGTATAAACATAGACAATTCATACCAAAAGATAATAAGTAACACAAGTTGGTGATCAAGCAACAAGCATTCATTAAACGATAGATGTTGAGCCAAAAAGGAGAGTATCTCTATTGCAAATGATTGAATTACATTGCATGAAATGAAAACATGGGTAGCGGGGCTACTCCCCGCACCCTAGTGAAAAGGACTACTCGCTCATCTCAAGAGAAAAGGAGGAGGTGAGAAGAGAGAGAAAGAATGACATCTCCACGGAGGAGGGAAGGTTGAACCCTTGGTGGAGAGAGCAACGATCTTCACACTTCGTGGTTGCTTGATGATGGATCTTCTCCTCCCACCTTCTTTGTTGATGAGAGAGAAGGTAGCTTGATGATGAGATGTGGACCTCAAACCGGCAGCCTTAGGGCGATGGATGAAGGATGGAATTGCTCTGGAACTGGAGAGGCAGCCATTGGGCGTCTGAGATCTGATCCCTTTGAAGTGACCCTTGAGGTCCTATTTATAGGCTCAAGTTGAGCCCAAACGGTCTTGAGACCGTTTGGTCTCAAACGGTCTTGAGACCGTTTGCCTTCTCACGGTCTTGGGACCATGAGGCCTTCTCGCGGTCTTGGGACCGCGAGGCCTTCTCGCGGTCTTGGGACCGGGAGGCCTTCTCGCAGTCTTGGGACCGCGAGGCCTCCTCGCGGTCTTGGGACCGTGAGGAGTCTTTGTAATTTTTTTGTGTTTTCTGTAATGAAAAAGAAGAAAAGTTAGTTTATTGGTGTATCCGCAATAAAGTAAAAAAGTTTAATGATTCTATCTAATTTATCTAAGAAAGAGTATGAAAAATTAAAGATAACTAAATAAGATAACGTCACAAAATGGGAGGTTATCATCCCCCTAACTTAGAGTCTAGCTTGTCCTCAAGTTAGATAGAGCTAAGGCATGTAATGGCGAGGCGATTTTATTTGATTAGGGTTTCCATACTCTTGCTTCAATTCTAGGTCGGAGATCTAGTGAGGTCTTATTAGGGCTTCTGCTTACACTAACTCTTTCGAGTATCAAAAGTTGCATGGATCTCAGGTTCCTTTCATATTGTGAATCTCGCATTGGCACCACCTTTCTTATTATGTGCATGTCATCGACTCTAATCAGTTTTATACTTCTTTAGAGAAACCTACCGGTAGCTAGAGTGGGTATGAGGGCTGGCTTGAAAGGCTTATTGTGTAACTCCCCCTTCAAGTGGGGAAGGGTTTGTCTATGCTTTTTAGAGACTCACTATCGGGCACGACACATCTGCCTTCATGAGGGCAGCTGAATGTACCGGCCGGGTGAGCTCTTTTATCAGCCTTTTCAAATATTAGGAATCCTTAGGATCTCATTACCGGGCACGACACATCTGCCTTCATGAGGGCAGTTGTATGTACCGGCCGGGTCAGATCTTTGTTGGCTCTTCATATAGGTCCTTATGCGTGGCACAACTCTCATGTTTTTATTCAACACTCTGGCTTTTATTCGAATCTCACAGGCTTAGGAAGTGGGTTCTGTTAGCGTTTTTGATTGGGCGGCCAAGCCTCTTTTATTGAAAGAAGAAAAATGTTCTTAGGGTTCCTGACATGCACTTATTTTTAATTGGTGGTCCGCTCACGAGATTTCTTGATTTTGGATTTCCCTGATTTCCCTCTTGACTTTGAGAGTTTTCGGTTCGCTTTGGCCCTGAAGTTGACCTGTGAAGAGTCTGAGATAGAATTGAAGTAAAAGTATAGAAACCAATAGTGAATGAAATTTATGAATTCGCCATTTCATGCATGTATGCTAATCTTATTATTTATTATTATTATTATTATTTTTTTTTTTAGGACTACTTTATCTCTAACTTAGCTAAGGGTGATTCTTTCCAGGATGAAAGTTATACTTAAAAGTTATTTTATTGAAAAAATTACTGGAAAAAGTATAAATATGGACAGAAAGTTTGAAAATTGATATGTGAAAAAATAGAAGGGTTGAAGCAGAATGATACCTCGCCCTTGTCCAATGCACTCCCCCCCTAACTTATCACGCACTCTGTCCACAGAGTGTCAAAGTGATAGGTTGAGAAATGCATGGACAAGGGCATTCAGGCTTCGGTTAATCCTTTATTTGCCCCATGTGTTCTGAGTAAGTTGGCTGCGAACTTTCCCCGTAGTGCGTGGTAATCCACCTCTGTCATGTCCTCTACCGGCTTGTGAAGGGCCAGAATTGTATACATCCAGTAGAGGATGTGGAAGCCGCAGTCATTTGATTCTCTGATTTGTTGGGGGCACCTGTGGCAGAAGGCTGGTGATTTGAAGTGATCTCTGTCATATGCCCGTGTGTGCTGACCCAAAAGATCGTGTAATTTGTCAGCACACTCCTTCGCCACCTCCTCCGTTGGTGTCTTTGGAGTTGTAGTGTATGCTTTCCGTTTTGGATCATACTGGCTATCGGAACTGTTGTAGATTATTGTTGTTCCTTCGTGAAGATTGGTTGCCAGTAACATCCAGTGCTCTTGATGAAGGAAAGGTAACATGATGAACTTCGGAGTTGTATGTTGGAGATAAGAGATGGTTGACTCCTTTGTTCCGAAGTTCTTCAGCCCGAGAAGATCATCCTTCATGTAAGCTGACACCATATAGACCGTGTTGTGATTCCGTGCAAGCAAGTATTGATAAGCAGTCATTACACTTACAGACATGGAACCCTTGAACTGTAAGGTCTCACGGAGGGCATCTGCCATAACCAATATATCCCCATCAATATATACCATCTCATCTTTTTCGGCATATAGCCGTGACATTATTAGTCGGAGCTCGTTATCTGAAAGACTTTTGCAAGCTTCCGGATCGAAATCGGGAAATGAAGGTTCAATGGCAGATTGGCGTACCATATGTGATGAAGATGTCTTGATGGCTACCCCTGATATCAGATCAATGTCACCTTTATCTGGATCCAGATCGAAGATGGAAGGATTCCATTGGCTTTGCTTGGTGACATTGGATGGGTGTTTTTCTTTTGTCAACGCCGCTAGGGTTTGTCTGAAAGGTCTCCTCTGCGGACGTTGAATAGATGAAAAGAGATAACGAGGGACGTCGTCTACCGCCATGGTAGGGTCGTTGAAGAACCTTCTGTCGCATATAAGCTCCATGGCGTAACGTCCTCACAGGGAGTGGAAATCATCATTAACGAGTTCAGTGAAAGGGACCTGCTGGTTTAGCGCTAGGATGTGCCTTATGACGTAAAAAGCGCTGTCCCAGGAACCTTCAGCGGCTTGGACTTGTGGGTTAATTATTCTAAACCAGGGAGAGCTCCAGTCCTGGCGGAGAGAGGGGCACGCGGCCCATATGAGCTTTAGCATCCGGAAAGGGATGCATCTTGCCTCCCCGACTTCAATTCCAACAAAATTGATTATCCCGGCCTTTAAGTCACTGGCACAGAAATTGTACACTTTGGCGTCGCGGGCGACAATGTCCACAATCATGAGCAACCAGTGTTTACAAACTTGGAAAGGCGCGGTTATGTATCTCGCTTTTCTTGCGATCCCCCTGTGCAACCTTATAATGGATTTGTGCTGTAACTCTTTGTACAGTAAGCACAATCCCAGTGTGGGTGAGGCGTTGAGAACCGGTTGCTGTTGCCGAGAGCTTTTGTAGATATCGATAGAGTTGGCAAGCAGAGTACAAAACATTGCCATCTTCACCGGCGACTGGGATCGAAGTAAGGAACGGAAGTCATCACGCGTTAGATTGCATTTGGTCTTCGTGTTTTGATATACGACATCCTCCCCTGCTTTGGCATCATCTACTATAGTGTTGAGGATGAAGATATCCTATGCGTCTAAGGTAGAGATGGCCGCCATATCTAAATCGTGCATTTTGTTAGGTAGAGGTGGAGGCGGAGGTAGCTCTTGCGGTGTGGGGGAAGAAGTTTGTTCTAAGCTGTCCATGTACTGCTGCAGATCGTAATCTTTATCAGAATCAGAAGGAGTGTCTAAATCTTCATCAGTGTCTAGGCATACTCATTCTGATTCTTCAAGTTCAGGCACTGATGGTTCGGGTGCAGAGATTTGCTAGGCTGCTGTGGCTGGTATAGTGCTGCTGGTTCCCTGAATACATTTTTTGAACTCAGCAAAAGCCACTTCTTTGGCAGCCTCCCCCAGAGATCTCGCAGAAAAGTTGAGAAATTGATCCCCGAAGTATATGTTGACATTCTCTGTATGACAGGGGATTTGTGATCTTTATCACTAGTTTGGTGATCTTGCTGGTGTTTTGGTTCTGCTCCTTGGCTGGGGCCTGCCCCAGCATCATCTGGCTTGTCGGAGTCATCAGCTGAGGAGGTACTATTGTTTGAGTCAGCGGAGGAGTCAGAATCTTTCTCGTCAACAGCATCATCGTTATCGTCATCAGTTGTTTTCTTTTGTGCTTTCTTCTTGCACAGACGATGGATGGATTGGAGCTCATCGTATGCCACTTGCACGTGCTCGTGTGTTTCGAGCAGTGCTTCATGGGTTTCTTTTAAATCAGAGTAACGTTGTTCGGCGGAGAGGAGTCGTGCTGTGAGTTCGGTTACTTGAGCTCTTAGCTGAATAAGCTCATTATTTGACGACTCCTCTTGGCGATTATGTAGTTGCGTGAGGGTGGTGTTGATGTCGTCCAGGCGCGTGCTGACAGCTTGCTGTTGCTGCTTCAGCTCGCGGAGGGTCTCTGGCAGAGGTAGATTCTGGGTAGTGATCCTATCGACTTGCTTTGCCAACACTTCATGCTGGCATTATACTCCATGGATCCACTCGGGAAAGTTTTTACAGTGGTCGTCGATGTGGTCGACTTGCTTGGCCACTGAATCTTGACGTTGCTGGATTCCTTGGAGGATGCCTGGCATGGCGCGGTTTTGCTCGCCAATCTGGGCAACCTGTTGTGTTAGACCCTGCACACATGAAAAAATAGAATTCAAAATGTTAGATGGGTCGGTGAGGAGGTTTCGGATGGTGTCGAATTGATGTCCGAATTCCACACCGACGTTAGTATAAGGGACCCCAGTAAATGAAGAGTGAGGTGGCTGGGGTCGGGGTGGAATGGTAGTGTCATGCAGAAAAGACATTGTTGATGGACCCGCGCATTGCATGGTGACTGTGGATGGGGTCACCAGCGATGTCGGGGTGGTGGTGGGTGGAAAAAGTGGTGGCATACCCGGAGAGATAAATGGATCCGGGAATGTTGATGGAAAGTCGGTGGATGTGAAGGAGGAGAATTCGGGCATTGTGGTGGAGAATGGGGATCCCGAAGTGAAGAAGGGTGGGGGTGTGGTATGGTTGTGGAGAAGGGTGGTGTAGTGAAAAGTGGTGTGGAGGATGATTGAAGGGTGGTTGATGGTGGTGGGGTAGTAGATATTGGGGTGGTGGAAGGTGGAGAGGTGGTAGTGAGCTCAACATTTAGACTCATTATAAAAGAGTCTAGTGATGAGGATGTAATATGTTCTTCTGGGAGGGGGGGCTCAGGTTCGGGATGAGGTTTTGATGTTGGTGTCCCCGACAGCTCATGTGCCTTTACGAGCCTTCTGGAAGGTCGTTTGACTAGAAGTTTTGTTGTTTTGGCTGCTGGGGAATTTATACTGAGTTCTGCCTGCCCTTCCGTTGCTTTCTTTGCTTTGGCTTTGACTGAGGCTATGTTTTTGGCAATCTCGTCTTCTGTGAATAGGATCTTGTCCTTGTCATAGTCAGCAAGCTCTGGAAGTGGAAGCAGGGTTCTGGAAGATTTTGTGGGGCAGAACACGTAGTGCATCTTTCCATCCTTATCTTTTAAGATATAGGAGTTCTTTAGTGTCTATTCGTCGGTAAGGATGTCGCCCTTGATTGGGTTGCATTTGGGTAGAAGTCTATCCATCTTAAGATATTTGATGATAGATGTGATATGACCACCCATGCAAATTTCTTTTCCGAGGGAGAAAGCTGATAGCTTGAGCAACATATTTCGTCCAATGTTAACGAGTATTCCGTTTAGGACTGACCAGAGGACAAAAAGGTCAGATATAAGAACATTTCCTCCTTCGGATCTGGGGAAAAGTGCGCCAATGATGATTTTGTGGAGCGTGCGCACTAGGCCAGAATGAATGTTGGAGGCCTTTCTTGTCCTTGCATCAAAGGTTGGTAACCCCGTTAGTGTTTTCCAGAAGGTATGCTTGTTGAACTTGGGGTGTTCTGTACCAGCAGCTTTAGCTTTCTTCAGCTGGTCTTGATTATCGATAAAGATTTCATTTAGAAGATTTTCAGTGATGACCACCTTGTTTTGAAAGATTCTGGTGGTTATTCTGCGGTCACCACCATCCCTTTCTTTATCCATGATGTCCACCGCTTCTTTGTGGAAGTAGGTGAAGAATTCTGTTGTTGGCTCAATGTAGGGAATTTCGGATACGAAGCATAGCCGGGAGAGGTTTGAATTGTCAAGAAGAGTGAGGATTCTGTTATAGATCCCCATCTTCATAAGTATGCTGGGACAGACATACTTGGTTGGTTTAAGGAGTTGGCTGATGGAGGGGATGTTATGGAGATGAAGGTTTTCGGGTGGTGGTGCTGTGGTGGTGATGGGAGGAAAAATAGGAATAGTTATTGTGGAAGGGGTGGTAGTGGTGGTGGTGGATGGTGGGATGTACCCTGCCAGGATTTGTTCCCTTGCAGAGGCGGGGTGAACCTGCTTCCTGTCTCTCTTCTTAGGTGATGGCTCAGCTGTGGATTCTTGAGCCATTCTCTTCCCCTTAGATTTTGAAGTGGGTGATTCTTTCTCAGGGGAAGGCTGGTATTATGTGGCCTCGTCAGATGAATCTCTTCTACCTCCTCTTCAGAAGGTTCTTCATCTAAGCAGCGGTTGATTCGCTTTATGTCTTTCATGACTTCAATCAGGTTCACTTGTGCTGGGACCTGTCTAGTCTTTTTGTACTGGTCAACTATGTTTTGGAGATTTGTTCGTTCAGCTAGTAATTCCTCTTTTGTCCAGAAAGGAGCATCTGTTGTTCCTTGCTTCACAGGTGAAGTCATTCTGAAATGATTGACAATAAAACAAAAGTTAGAAATCGTAAATTTTGAAATTATAACAAAGTAATAATATTTGAGTTTTGCAGGTTAATTGATTTCAAACGGTCTTGAGACCGTTTGGTCATTTTCAAAAATTTTTTTTACACGGTCTTGAGACCGCGAGGGACCTCACGGTCTGGAGACTGCGAGGAAGACGAACCGCGCAGCAGATGAACCGCGCTGTCGTTCGTCGGCAAAGAACCATGAAAATGATGACGGCGACAAGGGCAGAGAGGAGTTTGAACGCAGGCGATTGTTTATCGGTGGTGTGGAGCGGTGAACCGCCGGGTTGTTAACCTGTTGGCGCGGACAGCGAGGAGCCTGGGTGCGGCGAGCGTCAGAACGGGAGTGACGACGGAGCAGTGTAAGAGCGGCGAAGGTGTGAAGCAGCATCGCAGAGACGAAGCTCTGAGCGCAGAGAAGGAAAGCGTTCAGAGAAGGAAAGCGCAGGGACAGTGTTAGAGAAGGAAAGCGCACAGAGGAATGAAACAGGAAGGCTCAGGAATTCGAGCTTCTAGAAGAGAAAACGTAGGCGAGGGGGGTGTATTTATAGGTTTATAGGGGTGGCGCCTCATACCGAACGGTTTTGAGACCGAGAGGGCCCAAACGGTCTTGAGACCGCGAGGGCCCAAATGGTCTTGAGACCGAGAGAGCTCAAACGGTCTTGAGACCGCGAGGGCTCAAACGGTCTTGAGACCGAGAGCGCTCAAACGGTCTTGAGACCGCGAGGGCCCAAACGGTCTTGAGACCGCGAGGGCCCAAACGGTCTTGAGACCGTTTGGCCCCAAGATTATGTGGATTTTTATGTATTTTTAGATTTAAAGAAGAAAGAAAAACAAAAAATGAAGAAAGTAAAAAAAAACAAAAACGAAGAAAGTAAAAAAAAAACAAAATAAAAGGCTAGAAAGTTAGGGAAGGTGATACTCAGGTCTTGGGCTACCTCCCAAGAAGCGCTTCGGTTTAACGTTGCTGGCTCGACAAGATTTTGCTCCGGCTATGCTGACTTTATAGGATCATGGATCTCTATGGTTTGCCTTGATAATTTGTCTGCCGGAGTGTGGTATTTCTTCAATCTGTGACCATTTACGGTCCTTTCTCCTCTATTATCATCGAGAATAATGACAGCTCCTGTCGGGTATATGTGTTTGATTGTGAACGGCCCCGACCATTTATTACGCAATTTTCCAGGAAACATTTTTAATCTGGAGTTGAATAGGAGGACTTTGTCTCCGACGGTTATATCCTTTCTTTTTATGTGGCCATCGTGCCACATCTTAGTTTGTTCTTTGTAAATTCTTGCGTTGTGGTAGGTTGTCATTCGTAATTCATCTAGTTCTTGGAGTTGCAGTTGTCTGAATTCACCAGTGCCTTTGAGATCGAAGTTTAGTTGCTTAATGGCCCACCGAGCCTTATGCTCTAATTCAACTGGAAAATGGCAAGACTTCCCATACACTAATCGAAATTGTGTTGTTCCGATTGGTGTTTTGAAAGCTGTGCGGTAGGCCCATAGAGCGTCAGATAGTTTGGTGGACCAATCGGTACGGTGCCGATTGACAGTTTTTTCCAGGATAGCTTAAATTTGCCTATTGGATACTTCAACCTGTCCACATGTCTGTGGATGGTACGGTGTAGAAACTTTATGGTTAACTCCATATTTTCTTAATAAGGCTTCAAAGCTTCGTTCCAAGAAATGTGATCCACCGTCAGATATTATTGTTCTTGGAACGCCGAATCTGGGGAATATTATCTCTTTAAACATCTTGATTACCGGTTTTGAATCACAAGAAATGGTTGGTAGAGCTTCTACCCATTTCGAAATGTAATCCACAACAACCAAGATGTACATGAATCCGTAAGATGGGGGAAAGGACCCATGTAATCTATTCCCCATACATCGAAGAGTTCGATTTCTTGCCATATATTCAATGGCATTTCATTTCTTTTGGTTATTCCATCAGATAGTTGGCACTTGTCGCATGATCACACGTATTCATGTGCATCTTTTGCGATGGTCGACCAGTAAAAACCAGATTGCAGGACTTTGAGGGCTGTCTTCTTAGAACTCATGTGGCCCCCAATGGGGCCTGAGTGACAGTGCTCAAGAACCGAGGTGATTTCCGTCTCTGGAATGCATCGACGAAAAAGTCCATCTGCGCATAAGCGGAATAGATAGGGCTCGTCCCAGAAATACTGCTTAGAGTCATGAATGAACTTCTTTTTGTCGTGATAGGAGGCAGACGGATGAATGATTCCTGTTGCCAAATAATTAACAATGTCGGCATACCAGGGGAATCCATTATCGATTTTCATTAGTTGGTCGTCCGGGAGGGAGTCTCGGATAGGTACTTTGTCTTCATCCTCGACTTCAATACGGCTGAGATGATCAGCGACGACGTTTTCCACTCCGTTTTTGTCTTTGATTTCCAAATCGAATTATTGAAGCATCAATACCCAGTGAATAAGTCTAGGTTTTGCATCTTGTTTCTGAATTAGATACCGTATAGCAGAGTGGTCAGTGCAGACAATGACCTTATCTCCAATCAGGTATGAGCGGAATTTCTCGAACGCGTAGATGACAGCTAAGAATTCCTTTTCTGTAGTGGTGTAATTTTTCTGTGCTTCATCAAGCGTTTTGGATGCGTAGTATATAACATAGGGTTTCTTGTCGATTCTTTGCCCTAATACGGCCCGTATGGCATAATCGCTCACGTCACACATGATTTCAAAAGGTTGTGACCAATCTGGAGCTCTTAGTATGGGTGCGGAAATCAAGGCATTTTTCAAAGTTGTGAAACTTTGCAAACATTCTTGGTTAAAGTTAAACTCCGTCCCCTTGGTCAGCAATTGTGTCATGGGTTTTGCTATTTTAGAGAAGTCTTTGATAAATCTTCTGTAAAACCCAGCATGACCTAAGAAAGCACGTACCCCTTTTACGTCTTTTGGTGGCAACAATTTAGAAATAAAGTCAACTTTTGCTTGATCCACCTCGATCCCTCTATTGCTCACTCTGTGTCCCAGAACGATACCTTCAGTTACCATAAAATGGCATTTTTCCCAATTTAAGATGAGGTTTGTTTCCTCACATCTTTGTAAAACTTGAACCAGGTTGAACAGACAGTTGTCAAAAGAGTCTCCATAAACTGAGAAATCGTCCATGAATACCTCCATTGTAGATTATGTTAATCCTGCAAAGATAGCAGACATGCATCTTTGGAAAGTGGCTGGTGCGTTACAAAGCCCGAATGGCATTCTTTTGAAGGCATATGTCCCAAAAGGACAGGTAAAAGTAGTTTTCTCTTGATCTTCCGGGTGGATAGGGATTTGGTAAAACCCGGAATAACCATCTAGGTAACAGAAGAACTTCTGATGAGCCAAGCGCTCGAGAACCTCATCTAGGAAGGGTAAGGGGAAATTATCTTTCCTTGTTGCTTTATTAAGTTTTCTGTAATCTATGCACATTCTCCATTCAGTTATTGTTCTAGTAGGTACCAGTTCATTCTTATCATTAAGAACAACAGTGGTACCCCCTTTTTTAGGGACCACCTGCATGGGGCTTACCCATTGAGAATCTGAGATTGGGTAGATGATACCCGCCTTCAGAAGTTTGAGAACCTCAATGCGAACTACCTCCTTGAGATTAGGGTTCAACTTCCTTTGATGTTCCCTCGATGGTTTGAATTCTTCCACCATAGGCAATCTGTGCATGCATAAGGCTGGGTTTACACCAGTTAAGTCAGTCATTTTATATCCGATAGCTTTCTTGTGTCTCTTTAGTTCATCAAGAAGTCTGTTTTCTTGGTCTTCTTCCAGAGTAGACCTGATAATCAATGGACAAAGTTTCTCGCTGTCAAGGAAGACATGTTTGAGTCCTTCAGGTAAGGCCTTCAATTCAGGGGCCTTAGGTGGCTCGGTTGCTTCTATAACGGTGACAGCCTTGAGTTCTTCAAAGGTGGTTGTTGGGGCTTCTTCAGCTTTTTCTAAATATTGAAGGCATTGTTGAACTAGTTCATTTGCCGAAAATTCTACTTCCGGGTTTGTCAAGGCACTTTCCAATTCATCGGAAGGTTCAGACATTTCTAACTGGGACATTTGATATATAGCATCTAGGAGAAAAACTTCCTCTTGAATGCTTGGTCCTTTCATGTTGTTAAGGACTCTAAATTGGAAAGCTTCCTTCCCAAGACTTAGTATAATCGTTTCTGCTTCTACATCGATGAGTGCTCGGGCGGTAGCTAGGAAAGGTCTTCTGAAGATTATCGGGTATCTTAGATCTTCTTGTATGTCCATAATAACGAAATCGCACGGGACATAAGAATTTGTTCCTATTCTGACGGGTATATCTTCAATAATTCCAAGGGGAGCAGTTATGGTAGAGTCGGCTAACTGAATTGTCATTGACGTAGGTAACAAATCAGTAAAGCCTAATCTTTTACACATAGAATAGGGCATGATGGATATACTTGCTCCTATATCTGCTAATCCCTTTTTGCTAGAGCCATTTCCAATCGAACACAGAATACCGAAGGAACCTAGGTCCTTCTTTTTCTTTGGCATTTTGTTAAGCAGAATGTCTGAAGTGGTCTGAGCTAGTTTCACTGTTTCATGCTTTTCTGTCATATATTTTCTCGACAGTAGGGTTTTCAGGTATTTGGCCCAAGCGGGCACTTCAGAAAGGGCATCTAGAAATGGGATATCGATATACAGTTTCTTCATAGCTTCTTTGAATTTCTGGAACCTAGTGTCCATTTTGGTCCCTTTCAGCCTGTCTGGATAAGGAATTCTGGGTGGTACTTCTGGCATTGGTTCCTTTTCTTTTTCTTTCTCAGTAGAATTTTCTATTTCTTTGCTTGAGTTTCCTGTTGGGGAAAGAATAGCTACATCATCATCATCATGGATGATTCTGGTGATATCAGGCAGGACACGACCAGACTGTGTGGTGACAACATTCAGTTGCTCAGGTCTATTTTGGTCATGCCTTGGGTTTGCCTTTGGTTGCCCAGTGAAGGTACCTGCTGGTGGTTTCAACTGAGCAGCAATGTGTGCTAATTGGGCCTCCACCGCCTTTTGTTGAGCTTGTTGATTCGCAAGCATGGTCTGCTGAGATTGCAACATCTGCCTAATCAAGAATATTTCATCAGATGGTTGGGAAGGAGCACTCCTCTGTTGATATTGAGTGACTTGTTGCCCCTGGGGTTGTTCTGGAGGTGTTGTCAACTGCGGTTGTTGTGGCTGCTGCAACTGAGGTTGTTGCAGCTATGGGTGTAGTCCTGGGTATTGATAGGAGGGATTCCTAGGATAATTGGATCGTTGGAACCCATTTCTATAATTCCCTTGGGCGAAGTTATTCTGAAATCCTGGTGGTTGTTTGCTGAAAGATCCACCTTGTATCTGTTGTTGAGGATTGGCAGTTCCTGCAGGATTTCCATATTGGAAACCTGGGTGATTTCTTGGTTTATCTGGATTGTAGTACACCTGGCCAGGTATTGAATGGATGGAGTTGACTTGCTCTGGCATTTGGTCCTCGGGATGCTCAATAATGGGCTCATATTGCGGCACGGGTGGTTGTAAATCCATCATGACATTGTACAACAGACCACATGATAATGTGGGATGGTCAGATGCATGACAGGCTTCACAAGTTCCAGTAGCTACTTTTACTTGTTGAACTTGAGAGATTTTCTTCTTGTCATATTCCCCGAAAGAAGTTTCGAGGGCTTGTTGCTTGCTAGCAATAGTCTTCAGGTCCTCTGCAATGGCCTTGAGTTCCATAGATTCTTCAGCTTTGTAGACTTTAAGAACTCCCTTTGGTTGGTTAGATGACCTTCCCCAATTGGATTGGTTCTCGGCCCCTAGCGTAACTATATTCCAAGCATCTTCATAGTTCTTTCTCATAAAATTTCCTCTAGATGAGGAATCTAGAAATTGCTTGATATCATCACTTACTCCTCTATAGAATGTTTCTATTAGTTGATTTTGAGATATGCCATGGTGAGGACACTTTCTCAGGAGTTCCTTGAATCTTTCCCAAGCTTCTGCAAGTGTTTCTCCAGGTAGTTGGGCGAAGTGATTAATATGTCCCCTAATCTCATAGGTTAGTGAAGGTGGAAAGAATTTCTCAAGAAACTTTTCTTCTAAAGGAGTCCAGGTAGTAATGATGGGGTGTCTATCTAAAGCATTGTACCAGCTTAGCACTCTTCCAGATAAGGTGAAGTGGAAAAGGTGTAACATTATTGCTTCCAAGGCGATTCCTGCTTGAGGTACAAGTTGGCAGAGTGACTTGAATCTCTTAAGGTGATCCATGAAATTGTCTCCGGGTGCTCCAGAGAAAGAGATGCCTTGCATGATCTGGATCCATTGCGTCCGGATTTCAAAGTTTGGTATGTTAATAATCGGTGGTCAGACTGGGTGATCATCTTCATAATTCTTCGGGACTGCGTAGTCCCGAAGTTGCTTGTTTCTTAGCGTAAGTTGAGCAGCAGCATGCTCTGCTTGGATGCGGGCTTGTTCCTCAGCTCGAATCTCAGCTTGCACTTGAGCACGAGTGTCTGCAATAAGTTGTGCTCGTTGTGCTGCTATGGCGGCGTTAACTCTTTCTGCAACAAGGCGTTGCTCTTCAGCCAACTGTCTGGCTCTTTGGCGGTTAAGTCTAATCCTTCAGTGGAAACTTCTTTCTACCTCAGAGTCGTACTCTGGTTTAGGGGAGAATCTGATGCTATGCGGGGGTTGCATACACGTTTTCTACCTGAGTAGAAAGAAAATCACACGTTAAGATAATGGAAGGAAATGAAGAAATCAAGAAGATTTGGAGTAGTTATCAAGAAAAAGTGTAAAATCCTAATCAACCAAGAAGTTGATAAGTAAAAACAAAAACGTTCCGTTGTCCCCGGCAACGGCGCCAATTTTTGATGGAGTTTTGCAACGCCACTAAAAATCCTAGAGATGATGAATCCCTAAGTTTAGCCTTGCTAGTACTATGGTAAGATCTCCACCCACGTATGCTAAGACACGCAGAAGTCTTATCGTAGTATAGTTAAGGGTCGAATCCTCGGGACAACGGTCTTGATGTAATCAAGATGGAAAACATTTTAGTCGTACTTAACTACTTAACAATTGATATTTAGATCGAATGTTTGATTTGGTTTTAAGCTAAGTGCAAGGAAAGTAAAGCAAGAAAGTAGAAATTAAGGTTGTAAACAATGGTTAAAAACCACTAGAATGTTGTCGGGTTTCACACCACTACACATGGATCACAAACATGCAACATAATAAAAAGACCTGCAAAGAGAAACTAATCGGCTAGTATCTTTGTAGACTTAGCTTCCTTTCGGATAACCAACTATGAGGAGTGTGGAGTATTGCAATGCCAGCCATCCCCTAACAAATGATCACTTACTTTGCATTACTCCTTCATGAAGTGTGTTCCTCGACCATTCCAAGGTTGCACTTCCATACGTCAACTGATTCCATTTCATAGTATGAAAGTGCAATGATGGGAGTGAGTTTACTCCACTCGTGAAAGAACTCCTAGATACCGAAACAGAGATATGGTGACTACATATATCTAGAACCAACATTCAATCGATATTCAGATCTAACGGTATAAACGTAGACAATTCATACCAAAAGATAATAAGTAACACAAGTTGGTGATCAAGCAACAAGCATTCATTAAACGATAGATGTTGAGCCAAAAAGGAGAGTATCTCTATTGCAAATGATTAAATTACATTGCATGAAATGAAAACATGGGTAGCGGGGCTACTCCCCGCACCCTAGTGAAAAGGACTACTCGCTCATCTCAAGAGCAAAGGAGGAGGTGAGAAGAGAGAGAAAGAACGACATCTCCACGGAGGAGGGAAGGTTGAACCCTTGGTGGAGAGAGCAACGATCTTCACACTTCGTGGTTGCTTGATGATGGATCTTCTCCTCCCACCTTCTTTGTTGATGAGAGAGAAGGTAGCTTGATGATGAGATGTGGACCTCAAACCGGAAGCCTTAGGGCGATGGATGAAGGATGGAATTTCTCTGGAACTGGAGAGGCAGCCATTGGGCGTCTGAGATCCGATCCCTTTGAAGTGACCCTTGAGGTCCTATTTATAGGCTCAAGTTGAGCCCAAACGGTCTTGAGACCGTTTGGTCTCAAACGGTCTTGAGACCGTTTTCCTTCTCGTGGTCTTGGGACCGTGAGGCCTTGTCGCGGTCTTGGGACCGTGAGGCCTTGTCGCGGTCTTGGGACTGTGAGGCCTTCTCGCGGTCTTGGGACCGCGAGGCCTCCTCGCGGTCTTGGGACCGTGAGGTGTCTTTGTAATTTTTTTGTGTTTTCTGTAATGAAAAAGAAGAAAAGTTAGTTTATTGGTGTATCCGCAATAAAGTAAAAAAGTTTAATGATTCTATCTAATTTATCTAAGAAAGAGTATGGAAAATTAAAGATAACTAAATAAGATAACGTCACAAAATGGGAGGTTATCAAAAGGCAAGCCTGTTTTGGGCTGTAAATGGGCCTGACCGTGTCCAGGCCGTGTCCAAGCCGTGTCCAGGCCATGTCCACCTATAATAAACAAAAAAAATGTTGGACACGGCTGGAGAAGTGTCTAATACGTATTTAGGCGTGTCCACAGAGTACGAGTGTCCAATACGTGTCGGACACGGGTACGACACATGTTTTGAAGTGTCTGTGCTTCCTAGTATCTCACTAGTTAATGTTTCATTTAGAGATTCACTATGTCAATCACGACCAGATCTTGGCCTTCTCTAATTTATGACGATCAGTAGCACATCCAATGGGACAAAATGTTCCCCAATTTTTTTAGTTTAACATTATTGTTTCTTTACTTTCCATTTTTATGAGTTTAACTCTACTTTCAACTTGATCTCTTGCATTTTTTCGGATCTAGGATCATAACTTGGATTTCCGCTTCACCATATTACCATTGTTTATTTTGCTACCTCTTTCTATCAACAACTTCCTTATATAATCTCACCCAACAAAAACAATGATTGATTTGATAAGATTTGTCATTTTTTAGATAAAATTTACTTGATAGTCCACTAGCACTTATAAATGCTCAAAAATAAGGTATCTAATCATCATTTTATTGCTCGGCTTAAGAGGCTCTTTCTTATATTGATATTTGTTTTTCCAAATTGTTGTTGGATCACCTATGTCAGAAACACATTGCATTTTTATGTGTTATCTGAGAAATTTTAGATGTCTGCATTCATGAATCATATCCATCCTCATGTTCTATTGGTGGCTTATGTGGAATAAGTATAAGGGTTAAAATGAACAAAGACCCCTTCATGGAGTAAATTAGATTAATATTTTGATATGGTTATTCTTTCTCAAAAATTTCATTAATTAGCTTTAGTTTTTTGATGTTCATATTCTAGCATGTAGACATCAAGATCATCTTTCATAAACTTTCTCCCAAGTTAGTATTTGTAGAACACTTATTGCATTGCAATAAGTTTGTTCCATGAATAAGTGAAGTAATCTTTAAGACTAGTTGCATATTTTGCAAGATCTTCATAAGCACGTTTTGTAGCTTCCTAAGAATTCTCATACAAGAAAAGACCCCCCTTGCTTTCTATCATGTAAACTGGGTTCTACCTTTGTTAAAGCATGGGTATATCATATGATAGATACTAATGCTTCTTCTGAATGGTGCCTTGGCTACTGTAGTGGTAGCCTGAGTTGTTTTTGTTGACCCAGGTGTCGCACATTGCCCATATTTTGATAATGACTTAACCATTCCATTCATATGTATCTAACAAATCTATTTGAGATCATTGCAGATATTAGATACAAGAAAAGAATCTCTTTTATCTCCAAAGCTACTCTTCTGGCACATGCAAAACATGTGACTTTTAACCGCTTTGTAATATAGCCCTTAGAGGCTTAGAACATTTTATGTAATCACTCATAATCATGTTTTGCATTGTATCTAAGATGGATAAAATGATTGGGACTCAAAAATCCATCGTTTGTACAGTTTATGAAAATTCCAAAATACCCTTAACAGGGATTTTGTCGGCCGAATTCCAAACTCGGCCGATCCATATATTCTGGAATTTTCTGGGCTGTCGGCCGAGTTTCCAACTCAGCCGACCCCTGTTCGGTCGAGTTTCAATGGTAGGAAACTTGGCCGATCCACTGATCAGTCAAGTCTGAAGGTCGACCGATCGGTCGAGTTTCCCCATGGAAACTCGGCCGACAGTCTATCTCTCAGACTTGTCGCCTAGTGTGTCGGCCGAATTGCCTTTAATGAAACTCGGCCGATCGGACTGTACTGGAATGCAGAAAAAGCAATTCCAACCGTTGGAGGAGTAGGTGGGACTCAAAATAGATCCGTTGCAAGTTGTAAAACGGCTAGTTTGTGCCACTTAACTCTCCCAACCTCAAAGGGACACCCTCAACTATAAATAGGACCTCTTGGACTTCATTCCAAGGTTGCTCATTCACATATGCTTGGTCCTAGCCTTAGTTGAGTGGTTTCTAATCCTTTGAGCCCCTTTCTCTCTCTAGCTTCAAAGCAAATTCGTGAGTATGAGTGAGTTAGGATCCCATGTATGAGAGCTATCATTTGTAATCTTGTAAATCTCTCCTTTCCACTTCTCCCATCTCCATTCTCTATGAAGATTGATTGAAGTTTCTTCTCCGAGTGAAAGAGAAGAAGGTTGTTGTTCTTCCCCAAGTGAAGGAGAAGAAGGCTAGTTGCTCCAGGCCTCCAAGTGAAGGAGGAAGGTGCTAAAGCTCTCCAAGTGAAGGAGAGGTGCAAGGCAAAGCTCAAGCAAGATAGGTAAATCCTACAAGGCCGAAGACTAGAGCAAGAGTGGGTAATTCCTTTGAAGAAGGTGGAAGACTACTTGCTTGGTGGGTAAGTCCTTGGTGAGGTAGAAGATCTTGGCTTGATATATAAGTCCTTGGATGGTTGGTAGTTGTATCTTGTAATCTTATTGTGTGATATATATAAGAGAACCAAGTTACAAATCCTAGAGCCTAACCAACTCTAGGTAGTGGACTGACATTGCTCCTAAGTTTAGGACATGGAACCACTCTAAACCACCTGTCCAAGTGCATGCTTTCCTTGTCTCTTATCCTTGCTTTGTATGCTAGTTTAGGACATCAAATTGCTGTTTTGAATTAAGTTCTGCACTTAATATAATTTGGTGGTCTAATCACTTTTATGAAGTTTGTGAAGCTCTATTCAACCCCCCCCTTCTAGAGCCCATTGATCCAACAAGTGGTATCAGAGCAGGTCTTCTGCAAGCTACTTCAACAAGTAGGAGAAGATGGGCGATTCAGCTCTTGGGTCACTCAATCTTGAAGGAAGCTTCTCCATGAGACCCCCGGTCTTCGACGGCACAAACTTCCTATATTGGAAGAGAAGGATGCAATTCTACATCCAAGGCGTGAGCTACGAGATGTGGAAGATAGTCCATCTCAAGTATGAAGAGCCGAAGGGGAACATCACCACGTGGACGGAAGATGAGATGAAGCATGCTCAACTCAATGCTAAAGTTGTGAGCATCATCTACGCCACCCTTTCACCATCGGAGTTCAACCGCATCTCTTCTTGGGACACGGCGCATGAGATTTGGCATAAGTTGTGTGTCACCTATGAAGGGACGGAGCAAGTCAAGGAGGCCAAGGTCTATATGCTCGGCGGCCTACTTGAGAACTTCAAGATGGGGAAGAATGAAAGAGTTGCGGACATGTACACAAGGTTGAATGTCATCTTGAACAGTCTTGCAGCCCTTGGGAGTGTCATGGATAGAGGTACCATCAATGCAAAGATCTTGAGATCTCTTCCAAAGAGATGGGAGCCAAAGGTCACTTCAATTGAAGAAGTTTACAAGCTGAGCGAGTTGTCAACCGAGGAGCTGGTTGGTAATCTCCAAGCACATGAACCAAGGCTCGACAAGCAAGAGGAAGAGGAGAAAAGAGAAGAGAAGGAGTCCAAGAAGATGAAGGACACAGCCTTCAAAGCTCAAGTTGAAGAAATGATGCGGCAACAACAACTTGCCATGAAGTCTCCCTGCCCTTCCTCAAGCGAAGATGAAGGTGCAAATGATCATGAAGCCAACTATTCAAAAGGAAGACACTTCAAGGGCAAGCCATCATCCTCAACTCCTAGATGCTACGAGTGTGGTCAAAAGGGCCACTACAAGAATGACTGCCCAAAAGCCAAGAAGGGCTATCATAAGAGCAGCCACAAGAAGGATGACAAATACAAAAGAGAAGCCAAGTACAAGAAGAAGAACAAGAAGGAGAGAAGACCCAAAGATGCAGCTCATGCGGCATGGGAGGAGTCCTCTACTTCAAGTTCCTCAAGCTCCGAGGATGGTGAATGTCACCTTGCACTCATGGCTTCTACTAGTGAAGAAGTAATTGAGGTAAGTGAGGTAAGCAAGGTAAGTGATGAAAGTTTACTTGATTTATCTAAGGAAACCCTCATTGAAATGCTTAATGATTGTCAATCATCTTTTGCTAAATGTAAAGCTAAAAGAAAAAGATTAGGAAAGATAGTTGATGATCTCTATGCCAAGATTGACATTCTAGATCAAAATGAGAAATTACATCTTGATAGCATAGATTCTTTACAAGGGCAATTTCTAGACCTTGAACTTCAATATAATGGAGTAGAGGTTGAGAATGGTACTTATCTTAAAACTATTGAAAATCTTAAGATAGAGAACCAAAATTGCCTAGATGAGCTAGATGTTCTAAAAACTGAAAATGTTGAACTTAAGCTTATTGATGATGCTAGGAGAGATGAAGTGTATGTTTATCAAAGAGAAATTGTTGTCCTTAAATCTGAAAATGCTAAACTTCTTGCACAAACAAATGATTTATCTTCTAGACCTATCTTGCCTAGAAATGAAGTTGCAAACTTAACTCTTGAAAAAGACTCTCTTCTTACTAAAGCCCTCTGTCTTGAGGCCGACCTTTTGCATGCTAGAGAAGATCTTGCTAGTTTTTCTACTACCATTACAAATCTTAGTGATGATAATGCTAAATTAAGATCTACTTTGCAAAGGTTTCTTTCGGGTAAGAAGTCTCTAAATGATGTTCTAGAGAACTCTACCAAACAAGTTGGTACTAGTGGTCTAGGATACAATGCGACTACTCCAAAAGGTAAAAAGAAGAAGAAAGGAAGGATCCCACTCCCCGCTTTGCAAAGAATCACCCCAAGGAGTTGATCATTGGCAACCCGTTTGAAAGAATGAGGACACGAGCTGCACACAACAAAGAACAAGCAGACAGTGCCTTCATCTCTCAACTGGAGCCAAAGAACATCAAAGAGGCCCTTGGCGATGATGAGTGGATCCTTGCCATGCAAGAAGAGCTTGAGCAGTTCGAGAAGAACCGTGTGTGGACCTTAGTGCCAAGATCAAATGATAGAAAGATCATTGGTACCAAATGGGTCTACCGCAACAAGCTTGATGAGCAAGGAAAAGTGATAAGGAACAAAGCAAGGTTAGTAGCACAAGGTTACAATCAACAAGAAGGTATTGATTTTGATGAAACCTATGCTCCTGTTGCTAGATTAGAATCTATTCGTATGCTACTTGCCTTTGCTAGTTATAAAAATTTCTTGCTTTATCAAATGGATGTTAAAAGTGCGTTTTTAAATGGTACAATCGAGGAGGAAGTATATGTTGCTCAACCTCCAGGCTTTGAAAATGATAAGTTATCCAATCATGTATATTTCTTGCAAAAAGCTCTCTACGGACTCAAACAAGCACCTCGAGCTTGGTATGAGAAACTAAAGAACTTTTTGTTAGATAACGGGTATATCATGGGCAAAGTTGATTGTACTTTGTTTCTAAAACACACTTCTACCCATTTTCTCATAATTCAAATATATGTTGATGATATTATATTTGGCGGAACTGACCTTGATCTTTGCAAAGAGTTTGGTTCTCTTATGCAGAGTGAATTCGAGATGAGTATGATGGGTGAGCTGACCTTCTTCCTCGGCTTCCAAATCAAACAAACCAAGGAGGGTAACTTCATCAACCAAGGCAAATACACACTTGAACTTCTTAAACGCTTTGGGATGGAGAACATGAAGCCAATGGATACACCCATGTCAAACACTGCAAAACTTGACAAGGATGAAGAAGGTGAGAAGGTAGATGAGAAGCTCTATAGAGGTATGATCGGAAGTTTACTTTACTTAACTGCCTCTAGACCTGATATAATGTTTAGTGTTGGCTTGTGTGCTCGCTTTCAATCAAGCCCTAGGAAATCACATCTTGTTGCTGTCAAGAGGATTTTTAGGTACTTAGCCAAAACTCCAAATTTTGGACTATGGTACCCTAACTCAAGGGACTTTACTCTTGTAGCATATAGTGATGCTGACTACGTAGTTTGCTTGATTGATAGAAAGTGCACAAGTGGCACTTGCTTCCTCTTGGGACCATGCTTGGTGTCTTGGTTCTCCAAGAAATAGAGCACAGTGGCATTATCAACTACCGAAGCTGAATACATTGCAGCCGGAAGTTGTTGTGCCCAGGTCCTATGGATGAAGCAAATGCTCCAAGACTTTAACATTCATTTTGATGCTTCTCCTATTTTCTGTGATAACACTAGTGCAATAAAGCTTTCTTATAATCCAATATTGCATAGTAGAGCTAAACACATAGAAGTTCGCCATCATTTTCTCCGTGATCACTTTGTCAAAAAGGATATTTATATCACACATGTGGATACGGAAAATAAGTTGGCCGACATTTTCACTAAACCGCTTGCTAGAGAACAATTTAATTTTATTAGATCAAAATTGCTCATAATCTCTCTTGATGATGTTGACTTACTCTCTAATTACTTGGTTACATCTTATGTGTGTTGCTCTTGCTTATAAATGCTTTGATTGCTCAAAATGCTTGTTTTTGATAAAATTTCTCTTGTTTCTATCTCTTCTTCGGGTTTTTCTCACAAATCGGGTTTTAATCGACAAATAGTACCCTATGATGATGGGAATGTGCCTAAATATGCTTAATATACAATCTAGTCCAACCAGAAAAATTTCTTTAGGTCATTTGAGGCTAGGGCTAGATTTTAGGTTTTTTCCTCATCAGGGTTTCTGTCGGCCGAGTTTCCAACTCGGCCGATCGGTCGGGTACAGGGCACCTGTGCGCTCTGTCGGCCGAGTTTCCTTTCCTGGAACTCGATGGTTATTCGGGGTACAATCAAATTTCAATTGATCCTAAGGACCAAGAGAAGTCCACCTTCACTTGTCCCTATGGAACTTTTGCATACCTTCGTATGCCATTTGGTCTGTGTAACGCACTGGCAACCTTTCAGCGTTGCATGCTTTCCATTTTCTCCGATATGGTTGAACGCTGTTTGGAGGTTTTTATGGACGATATCTCCGTCTATGGTGCATCCTTTGATGAATGTTTATACAATTTGGACAAGGTTTTGCAACATTGTGAGGACACGCATGTGGTCCTCAATTTGGAGAAATGCCACATGATGGTCAACGAAGGGATCGTGCTTGGACATAAAGTGTCTAGCAAGGGGTTGGAGGTAGACCCGGTGAAGATCAAAGTGATTTCTAAATTGCCCCCACCGAATTCGGTTAAAGGGGTACGGAGTTTCCTAGGTCATGCCGGTTTTTATAGTCGCTTTATAAAAGATTTCTCTAAAATCACCAAACCATTATCTGAGTTGTTAGAAAAGGATGATGTGTTTGACTTTAACTAAAATGTTTACATGCTTTTAATGTGCTTAAAGAGAAATTGATTTCAGCCCCGGTTGTGCAAACACTGGATTGGACAAAGCCATTCGAATTGATGTGTGATGCATCGGATTTCGCAGTTGGGGTTGTTTTGGGACAACGGGTGGACAATAAACCCGCTGTGATTTTCTATGCGTCCAAAACCTTGAATGAAGCACAACCAAATTACACGACAACCGAAAAAGAAATTCTTGCCGTTGTTTTTTCTTTTGAAAAATTCCGGCTGTGGCGACCGTCTTGCGAAAACATGATTAACTAATGCGAAAGTGAATTATTTGCAGTAGATTACTGAAAATCACTGAAAATTTAAATGTTTTTCAAGAGATCCATTCCCAGGAAAACTCTTTAACCAAAAACCAAAGTATTTCCAATTCATCCTGGTTCACAAGTATACAACCTGTACCCTTCCTTCTCAAAGATTACAACATCAACTATCTTATAAACAATATATACGGACAATATACGAATCTCGAGGCATCAAGACAAAACCTCAGATTGATTCATAAGACACTAACTAAAAACTCCGAGGACCTGAGAGTACAGAGACGACACATAGGACTACTATCTGTATGACTAGACAAGCAATATCTCCACCTGAGATCTTATTACTGTCCATGTTGTTGCTATTGCTGTTGCTCTTTCCTTCTTCTAGGATTTCTTCTTTGCCTCCCATGCATACCTAAAAATGTTTCCCATGGGGTTGAGACAATTGAAAATTGCCCCAGCGAGAGATATAACTCTCCGCCAAAACATTGTTAATGCAGTTTATTAAATTAAAACTGTGCAGGAGTTACTTTTACATTATCAGGCAGAATTATTCATCATGGAACAAAATAAGATCATATCCTATTATCAAGGAAGTCATTGCCTCTACCCATGGTAGATAAGTAATTCATTTGTTTACTTTGCAGAGAATATAAAGAAACATAAATAACAATTATCCACTAAGGAATGCACAAAGAAATACAACTTCAGTCAATGAATTTCCGTATTCAATCGTTAAGCAAACATGCTATACAGCTGATTACATTTTACAATCACACTTATGCCCTGAGGAAGCGATCCGTACTGCTCAAATCCAACCTTCGGTTGAGAAACCCAAAGCCGGTGCCATACAAGGTCCATGGAAGAGCCGGACTCCATGACCTCCCACGTCTCGGTCAGTGCGAGACCACAAGCAGCACCGCAGTCTCTTGCTTAAGTGACCTCAGTCATAGGGTTAGCTCTTGTAGGCTACCCTTTCTCTAGCCCGCCTTGGTACAGGTCTCGGCGCTAGTATATCTGAGCCACGGGCCAATTCACCATGCTCCCTGAGCCATGAACGCATTCATGCTCTTTCACACTGAGCCATGGACCTATTCACCATGCTATTATACACATCTTGAGTATACAACCGAAGTTGCACTCTAATACTCCTATTTCCGACTAGGAGAAACCCCACATATTCAACAATATATGCTCCGGATTAACCCGCAGGAAAACCCATTTCACCATCACCAGCTACTGACGATGATGAATCTATGGCCAGGGCACTACATGATGAAATTCCAATTGATTAATTAAGTACATTACCATATCTTTTAGCATCATCCATATTTCAAACATGAATTATTATAACAGATGCTACAAAGAAAGATACAATACATCTATCACATACCTTTCAAATATTTAAAACACATGATACTTGGGATCTCAGTCCTTTATCACATTACTGGGAATTCGCATCCCTTCACATTATCATCATCATGATTACTGGATCTAGGTAGTTAAACCCTTAGATCATAACATTGTTATCTCTGTAATAGATAACCATTACCTCTAGGTCCTCAGACCAAGGTATTCATTTTACTTGTGTGCAAGTATTCACATGGCTCACTAGGCCATTACACATCTTGTCACCTCTCACTAGGCAACAACTTATTCACATGGCTCAAAAGGCCATTACACATCTTGTCACCTCTCACTAGGAAACATCTTATTCACATGGCTTACAAGGCCATTGATCATTATACTTGTTATACAAGTATTTAACATGCCTTAAAAGGCTTATGCAATAAAAGAAATACAACCTTCCCATCATTAGGGTTAAGGTTTTTCATTATTAACCATTTAGGTTTTCAAGGTCATATTATCAATGATCAAACCCTAATTCATTGCTCCACACATCTAGGAGCAAAGATTGATATCATAAGTTTTCAATCATACTTATTTATTCTCATCATTTTTCATTAAATGAATCATCAATTCAAGGTATGAGTTCATTTCTCATCCTCATCATGGTATGATTACATCATACACATCATTTGGGATTAACCCCATTCTCAAGGTACATTAATTAACACTCATCAAGGTGCAAAAACTCATTACATTTCATTGTAATAGTTGCATAACACACTTCATATGTTTCTTACCCAATTATATTGGATTTGGAGTACATCAAGGCATATAAACCCTGAAGTGTTGAATGTGACAACTATCATATTTTGATGTATCACTTTCTCATCACTTCAGACTCTCCTGAATTAGCCATCTTATCTTGTATTAAGGTATTTCCCTTCTTAATACATTCCATCAGTAATCACTTACCTATAGAATATAATGCATAGGCCACATATTAGAGTTGTCCAACTATCGTTAATGATATGGACTTGTCTAATGGTAAAGACATTGCTTACAATTAGGTTGCATATATTCAACCACATGAAATGTTTCACCTTTATAAAGCCATTCCTTCTATCTCATCATTAGGGTTTCTTTATACCCTTACTTAAGATTAAAATTATGATTTATTGTCATATTATCCAAGATTAGGGTTTTATGTATTATGACTCCTCATTAGAGTCTCACTTGCCTTCACCCTTATTAGGGCCTCTTATCACAACATAACATTAGTACGTCATGGGGTGTTAATACTTAGTTAAGGTTTCTCATGGAATCACCCTCAACTAGGGTTTCCACCATAGTTTCCCTTCTTTTTGGGTCTACTATTCATCTCTATTAGGATTTCATTCAATTATCCATAATTGGAGATTCACTATTCATTCCAATTAGGGATTTGCATCTCTTTTCCCTAAATTAGAGTTTCACTTATGATTACCCTAGATTAGGGCTACATCCTTACCCTGGATTAGGGTTTCATTTAGAATTGCCCTCAATTAGAGTTAGAATTCAATAACCCTGTCAATTAGGGTTTATGTTCATGATTAGGGTTTCATGATCTCTTTACTTAAGGATCATACCCTTAATCACCACACAAATCATATTCATGTTATGAATTCATGCTATCATCATCTCAACTTGATTAGGTCATATCAACCCTTCAATCCAGTTCATACAACTATGATTAACATAGTGTACCAAGTCATTGATCCTATAAGAAATTAGGGTTCATCCCTTAATTGGCACTAACCACTTAGGTACTAATAGGGTTTCAACCTTTGTACCTTCATTGACTATCATTACTAATCAGCATTGGATCAATGGATCATTCATCATCTTGATTCTCAAGAGATTCAATCACATTGGACCTCCATTACATAAGGTATCCAATTGAATTGGTCAATTGAATCTTCAATTGCAATATGTACTCAATTAGGTTATTCAATTGGACCTTCAATTGCATTAGATTCTCTATTGGGTTAACCAATTGAACCTTCAATTACATTAGGTATATAATTGGATTGACCACTTGAACCTTCAATTGCATAACACAACTTGACCTTGAAACCACCTAGGTCTCCAAACGGTTTGAGACCGTTTGCCCAAGTAGGTGAAGACCGTTTGGCCAATTAGGTGAAGACCGTTTGGCCAAGAAGGTGAAGACCGTCTACCATCATATCATCAAAATCCAAGTCAACCAATTAAAGTTTTGGATCATTGGATTGATCACCAAATCAGCAATTGATTACACTTTAACTTAGTATCATTGGATCATCAATTGCTTAACCATACTCACCCCTAGACCTCCAAACGGTCTTGGGTGACCTACAAATGGATTGAGACCATTTGGATGAGCTCCAAACGGTCTTTAGACCTTTTGGCTCATCCAACCCTTGGATTCTAGTGAAAAATCACCAAGGTTTGGTCTATCGAGTTGATCAACACATCAACAATTAATTGCAATGTGATTTGGTACCTTTGGACCTTCAATTGGTCAACCATACTTGACCCCAGACCTCTAAACGGTCTTGGGTGATCCCCAAACGGTTTTGAAACCGTTTGGGCTAATCAACCCAAAATCTCAAAATCAACTCATTGGAATTTCAGCACTAATCTCAATTAGGGTTTACCCAATTGATTAGCCGTCAACTCATGACTCGTTTGGAATTAATCCATACAATTTGGTGAGTCATTAACCAATGCCATTAGGAACAGTAATACCAAACGTTCAATGCTTGGTCAACCATCTCAAAAGGTTTTGAAACCGTTTGCCCAAAAAGTCGAATTACTCAAATTGAAAATCAGCACTTAATCCAATTAGGTTTCCCTAATTGATTAGCCTTCAACTCACGATTCCCCAGGAGTGAATCCCTAATATTTGGTTAGTAATTAACCAACATTATTAGGAACAGTAATCCTAAACGGTCAACTCTTGGTCAACCATCTCAAATGGTTTTGAAACCATTTTCCCAAAAAGGTCAAGTTAAACAGATTGAAAATCAGCACTTAATTCAATTCGATTGCCTAATTGATTAGCATTCAACTCTCAATTCCTTGGGAGTTAATCCCTCAAATTTGGTGGGTTATCAGCCTACTTAATTAGGAACAACATTCCCAAACGGTCAACGCTTGGTCAACCATCTAAAACGGTTTTGAAACCATTTGCTCCCAAACGTTTTCAAACCGTTTGCCCTTAAACGGTTTGCTGAAACCGCATAACCAATCAAATTAAAACGATTTGGAGTAGCTATAAAAACCGTTTGGCTTGGTACTTTTCTTTGGATAAGCATCTAGGATGATTTCATCATCCCCTTCCTTCTAACAACCAAGAACAGAAACCGTTCTTGATGGAAATTGCAGCAAAGAAACAAGAGTGTATCAAATTAAAGAAAACAATCAACAAAGTATAGAGAATTGATGCAATATCAATGATTAAGGGTTTGAGTTATAAAACCCACCTCAAATATGATTTCCAAGCTCCAAGATACACGGCTATAATGGTGTATGGAGCTTCTCCAACTATTCCAAGGCTCAACTTCAAGATTTGGAGTGAAATGATCGGCTAGAATTGAAGATTGAGTGAAGAAATGAAGGAATTACACATTGTTTTATGATTTTCACCATGAAATCATGAAGAAAGAAGATCAAAGGCTTACCAACAGTTTGGGGACGTGCTCCCTGCTGTCCTTAGCTTTCTTGGTCGGTTTTGCAAGCAAGGAGAAGAAGTGGGGTCAGAAAAGCCTTTCATTTGGCTTGGAAAAGGTACTTTTATAAGAAAATTGAGGAGAGAGAAGATACTTTATAAAAGTCTTTTAAATTCCAAAATTGTTGCCACCACTTCCCCCTTGGTTTCTTTCATGCAAGGGAATCTCTATCCCCACATAACTCCCTTCTATTATCTATGAATTAAGGGAAAAGAAATAAAGCACCTTAACCCTTATAATAAGAATATCCTTATTTGAGTGGAAATTCATTTTCTTATAATAATGGTGAGTGGAATTTTCACCTCCTTAGGATATGGTCGTGCCTTTGCAAGGCTTTAGGCTTATCCACACACATATGAATCCAACCATTTTAATTTTGGTTGAAGTCCCTTTAATTAATACATTCATTTTTTCCCTAAATTGGATTAGGGTTTCACTTAGGATTAAATCTTGATTATTTTAATATCAAGATTCTCTCTCCTCCATCTTAATTCAAATGAGAGGTCTCTCTCATTTTCTTTGCTCTACATGATTCCAAGAAACATTAGTGACTTTATTGAAGTGGTAAATTTCATATTGAACCCTTGGTTTTGGGTAAATTGCACATTACTCCAAAACTAGGTTTTTATGCACAAACATTGCTTTATCAGCTCTTTCTTAGTGTTCAGGCTTCCATAAGCCATACCTCAGCATCATTTTCACTCTCATGATGCTTAAACACATGAGGAACATATTATCATGCACAATTTCACTTAAACCCCTCAACTTGGGTAATTTGCACTTTAGTCTAATACAAACAAAACATTGATTTCAACAATGTTCAAAAAAGACTAAAATTGCAACATAAGTTCCTCTTGAGGCCTAATTACTTTTTGCAAGATGAGATTAAGAATTTAATCATCTTTCTTAATCAAAACACCTAGGGTTAAGTATAACCCAGGTCAGGGGTGTTACACCGGCAATATATTGTAGGATCTAAATTCGTGGTATGGACGGACCACGCCACCATTAAGTACTTGATGGAGAAAAAGGATGCCAAACCTAGACTGATTAGGTGGATCCTATTGTTACAAGAATTTGATATTGAAATCAAAGATAAAGCAGGAATAGAAAATGTGGTTGTGGACCATATTTCTAGGTTGGAAAGGGTAGATGAGAAGGACGTGCATATACCCATTACTAAGACATTTCCTGATGAGAAACTTTTATCTGTGAAATCTAAAGATCCTTGGTTTTCTTATATAGTTAATTATCCTGCTTGCAAAATTATCCCGGATGATTGGACATACCAAGAGAAAAAGAAAAATTTCCATTCTTTGTGGTATTATTTTTGGGATGACCCTATTCTGTTGAAGTAGTGGAGGGATGGTGTATTATGCAGGTGTGTACCGGAGGTGGAGTACGAAAGCATTCTTTGTCATTGCCATACTCTACTGACAGGTGGCCACCATGCATGTTCTAGAACCGCGGCCAAGGTATTGGAGAGTGGTCTTTATTGGCCTACTTTATTCAGGGACGTCTATGATTATGTGAGGCAATGTGATTCCTGCCAAAGGGCAGGTAATATTTCAAAAAGATAGGAGATGTCCCTCAATGTATTTCAAGAGATCGAGGTGTTCGATCTATGGGGTATTGATTTTATGGCACCCTTTGTGTCCTCCAATTCTAACTTTTACATTCTATTAGTTGTGGATTATGTGTCGAAATGGGTAGAGGAAATACTCACTAGGACTAATGATGCTACCGTAGTGTGCAGGTTTGTCAAAGAATACATTTTCTGTAGGTTTGGTGTACCAAGAATGATCATTAGTGATGGAGGTATGCATTTCTGAAATCAGAAGTTCGCAGCACTATTGAGAAAGTACGGGGTAAATCACATCATTGGTACCCCGTACCACCCGCAGACACAGGGGAAAGTGGAGGTTTCTAATCGGGAGATTAAGAAGATCTTGGAGCGCACTGTGGCTTCCATGAGAAAAAACTAGAGCACCCTGCTACCAGACGCTTTGTGGGCGCATAGGACGACATTTAAGACACCTATAGGCACTACACCTTTTAGGTTGGCTTATGGTTGGGCTTGCCATTTGCCGGTGGAATTGGAGCATAAAGCGCACTGGGCGCTTAGGAAGCTGAATTTGAGCTATGATGAAGCAGGAAAGAAGAGGTTGCTTGAATTGAATGAACTTGACGAGCTAAGGATGAATGCATATGAAAGCTTGTGGATCTACAAGGAGCGAACAAAGCGAATTCATGATCACCATATTTAGATGTGCATATTCAAGAAAGGAGATCATGTACTCTTGTTCAACTCCAGGTTGAAGAAGCATCCCAGGAAATTGAAATCCCGATGGAGTGGACCGTTCACCGTAGAGGGGGTCAGGCCGCATGGCACAATCATGGTGAGTGATGGCGAGACAACATTCTTGGTGAATGGACAACGATTGAAATTGTATTTCGGTGAAGATTACACAAGGAAAGTGAATGAGGTCAAACTCATTGCGCTTCTAGATGCATGAGGAGTTTAATGTCGTCTAGCCTAAGATGTTAAATAAGGGTTCTTGTTGGGAGGCAACCCAACCATCGATATCTTAGTTTAGTTACTTTCACATGTGTACTTTTGTTTGATTTGATTTTGTTTTTAGTGTAAAAAAGATACCTTGATCATTTGTTCAATGTGCAGGACTGAGGCAGAGTCGATACCATCGACCCTTGTGTCGATGGTATCGAGATGGGTACAGGTTGGTGGCTATAGAAATTGATCTGTGTCGATACTATCGACGGCCTCGTCGATGGTATCGACACACCAATAGGTTGATCGCAACAACGAGGTCGATAGTATCGACATGGGCGTCGATACTAGCGAGATCTTTGGAGATTTTCAGACGAAATTGTCTTAGTGAAGTCGATACCATCGACGGGCATGTCAATGGTATCGACCCAGTTGCAGGCAGAAAGCGGCGGCCGAGCCTCGAGAGGGTGTTGCCCTAAGCAAAAGTCGATACTATCGACTTGTGTCGATAGTATCGACGTGACACATCACCGATCCGCGAGAGGAAATCAACGACGATCGCTGCATCAGGAATGTCGATCCATGGGAAGGGTCAATACTATCGACACCCGTCGATAGTATCGACACGTCATCGATCCAGGCACCCACATTGGGCTATCGACAGTCGTCGATAGTCGCGGAAGACGAATTGTGCTACATGAGTCGATACCATCGACTCGCGTCAATGGTATTGACGGGAACACAGCAGCGCTGACCACGGTTATAAAAGGGATGGTTTGTCATCATATGACGTCATACCTTCAGCAATTTCTTCCTCCACTTGTTTCGAGAGCCTTGTTGAGCAATCAGAGCACAACTATGAGCATCCAAGGAGCATGTTCTTCCCTGAGCCTTCACCGAGAAGAGATCGTCTTTTCCGACCTTCGCCAAGCTACGTCTTATACTCTTTCTTCTTTGACAATGGTGCATACTAGCGACATCGATGGAGATCCCAGAGTTCATTCCTCAACCGACTGCGTCTATTTTGTGACCGCGGATTGTCCATCCTTCCACGGAAGTCAAGAAGGTTTACGAGGACATTATGAAAAGAAAGATAGAGCCGACCTGCTACATTGACCAGACAATGGTCCGTGATCTAGTTTTGAGGCCAATCTTGCCTACATTCTCAAGGGATAGGTAAGGCATACATGCAGGATGCCCGATGAGATGGAATGCCACGCCGACGGACAGCCATTCTTCGGTGACTGACCCACCTACAAGGAGCTCATGGAAGAATTCATGGCGTCGCTGGATATATGCGTCGTGCCAAGCGACATCATCACCACTGATCGGGAATGGATCAAAGGTTACGTTTCTTTCCGGATATACAACAATGACTACACTCTCACCCTCAGGCAGTTCAATGAAATCTACAACTAGAATCATGGGGGAGACCAGTACCGGCAGCCAGACAACAGAACAGACTACGATGCCATCTTCGCTGAGCTAGTGACTGCACCGCCTGGCAAATCAGTGAGCTACCACAATGCGGTGGTGGTAGATTTCGAGCATCTGTTCGTGCGGGTTCTTCACCGCATCCTTTGCACCACCTTGTTTGCCCGTGGTGATCTGTCTCTCAAAAAGTTTCAAGAGACAAATTTGTTCTTCCTGCATAAGTTGTTGAAGCGCCAAGAGTGTAATTGGGGTGCGTTTTTCTTAACACGTGTGTTGGCTGTAAAGAGGAGTACGCGGAAGGCTCCAATTCACTTTGGAGGGCTCATCACACCGATAACGCACTATCTTGGGTTAAATTTCTCCCAACTTACTCCTCTCTCCAACAGGAGCAAGGTAAACCTGCAACATCTGCATCGCTCCAACCTCATCCTGCTATGTGATGGCTTGGCATATGCACACTGCCATGTCAACCAAGCATATCAGGAGTGTTCACTTCCAGACCCCGTCTTCCACATCGAGGGCGCTCAGCATTTTCGATGGCCTGTCATTGCCATCGAGAGCTCGAATGAAGATGGCAGCAATGACGACAATGATGGTGACGAGAATGAAGAGGACGTGGAGGCTTTGACTCCTCTTCGGGTGCCCGTGGCACCCCGGAAGCATCCCTGCATGCATCCAGGTGCATCTTCTTCTTCGCAGCCTCCGCCACCACCGCCCTCGCAGAAAAGCGAGGATGTCTACTCCATGCAGGGGATGTATACGATGTTGTAGGAGATCCAGCACACTGAGCTGCAACACACAGCTTCATATGTCGGTATTCAGGATACGACGAACCGATTGCTAGATAATCAGAGGGCTATTTTTGGAAATGAGTGCCTCCTCCTCGACAACCAACAACACATCCACGACAGGTTGCATAGGATGGAGATGTAGCAGCAGCCTTTCTACGATCATTACTGGAGCCAGAATTACTTTGGGGGGTATCCACAACCTCCACCAATGCCCCAGTATGATCCACGTTTTCAGGGGCAGTACCCATCCTGGGACCCCACGGCCCCGCAGTAACCGCCTCCTTCGAAAGAATGATTGGTGTCTCTATTCCACCTTTTAAGGTTGTTTTTGACTATGAGGCCATAGTCGAATTCAAGCTTAGGGGGGTAGTTGGAACAACTCTATCCTTTAATTTTTAGTTTTCATTTTTATTATTTTATCTTTTGTCTTTTATTTCTTGCAATATTTAGTTTGTTTGTAGGATCCACACTCTACCTAATGTATTCATGGATGTCTTAAGTCATGCATCATTTCGTTTGCTTGTACATGGGAATTAGGGTCAAATTTAAAAAACTTTAGTGTTTGCAAGCTTGTGTTGTTCAACTTTGAGCACATAACTTAAGAAAATGATTGGGTTTGTCAACTCTAAAACAAGAAATCACAACTGTACATGCCTATGATTCATGAAAAGTGCACAAAATTGTTTGTTTGAGCCTAAACTGATCAAATGATAATGAGACTCTAATTTGAATAAGAGAGAAACCTCTTAATTACCACACATGTTGATAAGGAGGGACACATAATAATTTTCAAAGGTTCAGTCAATCAGTCTTGTGATCTATCCACTCCATTGTTTTCGTAATCCACCTTAAAAACTGGAAGTACATTATGGTTTTAATATCTTTGATTGCATCTCACGGTTTTAATATCTTTGATTTCATCTCATGTAGATAGGACTTGCATTGCAACTATTTTCACATATTTTGTATAAAAAAATACAGATGAGTTATACATGCACATTATCTTTAGGTGCGTGTCATTTAGTTGCATGAGTATCATTTTGTAGCTTCATTCACATTTTTGTGCATACAATACATCATGTATTTTATTTCTTCTGAAAAAGGGTGATGAACTTGTTCCATACCTTCTGAATGATTTATAAGTCATGCAGTAATAAGTGAGCCGACAAATAATTCGTTGTCAGCTATGAAAATAAGGGCTTGAAAGAAAAGAAAAAAAAACAAGAAAATTTAAATTAAAAAAAAAAAGAAAAAAAAGAGAATTTAGAAGTAAGCAGTAATGAGAGGGAGAAAGGAACAGAGTATCACCTGCATATTAAAAAGGATAAGTACATGATGTAGTTTTCTTAGATATTCCATCTCACCTGGAGACGGAATGATAGTGCATGCATCATTCCACCAAAATGTAGGCATTAGGGCATTTTCATTTGCATATGCATCATTTAGGTCATTTTTGCTTTGTGCATGTTAGAATCGTATAACGCTTCCATTTCTTCCATGAGCCACCCATTCCATCCACCCGTTGCTCGAATTGGTAGGCTACTGTGATTTTCTCCTCACTTGTCAATATCAGGAGAGCTGCTTCCATATAGATGGTAGTTAGGGCGAGCAACGTAGAATAGGAGATCACAAGATGCACCGAGCCTGAATCGAAGAATTTCATTATGTTAACTGCCTTATATGATAGTGTTCATCAATTTTGAGGTAGATATCTTTTATGGATGATAATGTTGCCTTTAGGGTAATTATAATTCCGTGGTAAGTGAGGGCCGGTTTGTAAATGTCTGGCGGGGATCATTTGGTGATGTTTGTTGTGATGACATGTTCTTTAGTTGACTTTCACAATTCTATTCTAACGTTTAGTTGCTCGAGGGCGAGCAATGTTTAAGCTTAGGGGATTTTGATGCGATGATTTTGAGTCGCATTTATAGACTTGTTTCACTCGTGTTTTATGCGTTTATTGGTCATTTTGGCGGTTAATATTGCATAATTCATTTACTTCAGTCTATGATCTTTCTCAGCATCAATTATCCTTTATTTTGTTGTTTTGAGCATAAATGATTACAATAATATATTTTATTTCGGCTTATGTGGTTTTGTGTTGCAATTTTAGGAAAAACAAATATATGTTGTTGTCGATACCATCGACAGTGGTCGATACCATCGACTCTACCACAGGTTGTCAGCCACAAGGAGCTGCACAGAGTCGATTCCATCGACGGCAAAGTCGATGGTAGCGACTTACCATCAGGTTGCTGGCGAGAAGAGAGTCGATACTATCGACTCCAAAGTCAATACTATTGACCCCAGAAGATTCAACAATGGAAAAGGACAAAAAGAGACGCCTTAGGGTGTCGATACCATCGACCCTCGTCGATGGTATCGAGTCAGCATCAGTCATGACAAAGAAAAGAAAAGAAGACTAGACGCTATTGTGCAGGGTCGATACAATTGACTCGCGTCGATGGTATCGACGCCGTCAGATACATGTTTGTTACAGATTGATCTAAATCTGATGGCTGTGATATTTTTGCGACCTAACTCGATGATTATACCTAATGACGGCGGCCAAGAGCAAGGGATCATGTCATTAGCCACTGCACACATCCCAAGAAGGTGTGGAGAGAAGAACGGAGCCCAGAAGCACGCCCCAATCATTTCGGAAGCCGAAGAATACATTTTCTACCACTGAAAGGCTGTAGATCACGCATTCCATGCCGAAGAAATGCTTGGATCTTCTCCGTTCAGGGGTTTCATATCTTATTCACGTTTTTCTCCATGTTTCCTCTTTTCTCTACCATGTTTTGCTCTAAGATGAACATGTAGGGCTAATCCCCTTTGTCTTTAGGATAGGGAATAGCCTGGGGAAGCATTGTATGGCATTTTTATCATAGTAATTCATCATTTGTCTCTTAAATCTGTGGTATGATTTCGTTTTCTCAATTATATTGTTATGATTGATCACCATAATGATATTCTAATGCCCTTAATTACTTTGAAAGAAGAATTAACAGTTGAAAAGAGATGAAATTCATATTAATTAACAAATCCCTTGAATAAGGTGATGTACGGTTAATGGTGGAAACCCAGAGGTCGATTCTAATGCACCTAGTTTAGGGTATAGGTTACTACGACGGCGGAACCGACCTAGACTTAGGTAGTGAATTGTACCACGACAGTGGACAATTCTGACTACAGGCCACTACCCAGATTGAGAGATGAACCTGAATTATTATATGGAAAGTCATACAATGAAAACCCGCGTTGAAACCGCAATCCTAAAGATCTTCACCTGAATTGATTAAATTAAACCTTCAATCGATTGGTTTGTTTTATTTTATTTTATTTTTATTTTTACAACAATTCTTAAACTCTTTTAATAGGTTTAGCTGATCGCGAACAGTTAGTAGTAGTCTACTGATAGTTCAGTGTCCCTGAGTTCGACTTGGGCCTCACTAGGGCCTATACTACATTGACGCGTACACTTGCGTTTTACGCACGGAAAAAGCATGTCAACAAGTCTCGCTACTTCTTCTCTTCAAATACATCTTCCAGGGAAAGGTCTGGTTTCTATCAAAGGTTGGGCATCTCCAGCACTCTTGACCTCATTCGATATCTTAGCGTTCCCCTTCTGCACCATCGTCTTAACAGGCATACTCATGCCTCCATCTTACAATCTATCAAGACATGAATGAACAATTGGTCTGCACGTCATCTTTCTCTAGCTGGTCGAGTACCATTGGCTAAGAGTATGCTTCAAACAATTCCCTCTTACACCATGTAGACAATGAAGCTCTCACCCTCTCTTTGTGATGATATCAATCACCATATCAAAGATTTTATATGGTCCGGATGTCCTGAACAACGCAAGATGTCCATGGTGGCCTGGCATAAAATTACTCAGAAAAAGGATCTGGGAGGTTTGGGTCTCAAAGATGCCTGGTCACAGAATGAAGCACTGATGTTAAAGAATGTCTGGAAATACATGAATCAACCCTCGTGCCTATGGGTATGAGTGATGTAGGGGAAATATAACAAAGATGGCTCTATGATGAAAAAAGCAGGCTCTGCTACCTGGTCCTTTATAAAATCCCATCTTCCTAAGCTGGAAGCGCTCTGCCACAAAACCATTAATTCAGGAAATTCTACTAATGTATGGCATGACAAATGGCTGCTAGGCAAGTCCATTGTGGACCTGGCCCCATCTGTTGTAATTCTAGAGGATCTTATAGATCTCAAGGTTAGGAGCATGGCTCTGAAGGATGACACTTGGGATTGGGATTTTATCCACTCCTTCTTACCGCCAGTTACATGGAAGTTCATCCAAAGCATTCTCCCCCCAACTACAGATGCAGGTAATGATGCCTGGTCCTATCCATTTGAAACCAATGGCAAATTATCGACCTGCTCAGCATAAAGTTGGCTGCGATCAGAACCTCAACAAGCCACCCTCACAAACTGGAAAGTCATCTGGTCCTTAGCGGCGCCTTTGAAGATACACACCTTCCTATGGCTCCTTATGCACAGATCAATCCTCACTAACACTGAGAAAGTGTGGAGTCCATCTCCACTGATGACATGTGCCCGAGATGTTATACAGCTAGCGAGACGGTTGTACACTGTCTCAGGGACTATACAGCAAGCAATCAGGTCTGGATTCACTTGGGAATTCATCAATCCTTTTTCAACCTTACATACGGTGACTGTATAGACCTCATCACCAAGGGTATTGGAAGCCTAGCTGATAAGCTCACTCATTGTGTCAGAGCCTGGGCACTCTGGCATACACGCAATGATGCTATCCATAATGACAGTCACCAGCCTCCGGCCTCCCATGCGCTCTTCATCATGTAGCGATCCATATCTATCCTGCAGCTCGCCCAAGCTAGGAGTCGTGCGACATTCAATACATGTAACCCACCCTCCCTTATCCCGGGGGGTTCTGAATATACCATCTTTGTGGATGCTGCTTTTCAGCCGCACAGCCTCAAAATAGGCATCGGTATCTATGTCCAGAATCATCAAGGTCGATGTATTCTAGGCTCAGGAGTTCCCCGGCTCACTACCTCAGGTAAGGAAGCGAAGATGAAGGGCATTTTAAAGGCATTAGAGCTATGCAGGGCAAATGGATGGACGTCTGCCATCATTTACTCTGATTCCACCACTGCAATCGAGTCCCTTTTGCAGAACTATAGTGAAGCCAGTAGATTTGAGCCTCTACGAAGGAAAGCAACAAGCGCACTAAAGGCCTTACCCCAAATCCGGATCTCTTTCATCCCGCGATCAATGAACTCAGTAGCAGACCACGTCGCAAAACACACTTTGTACTCCTCCCTTCCCCACTTCTTCTCAGGCGAAAAACCTCCCTGGTTGAAGCTGTATATTCATGTTCCTTTTTCAAATTTGTTAGCCTACAGTAGAGAGTAGGGTGAATAATAATTATTCTCTACATATGTTAAAAAACTAATTACCATATGAGAGAGAAAATTTGACATAAAAGCATTTATTCTCATTTTCTTAAACAAAAGAGCATAGATATATATGAAAATATTTTCTTTAAATAAATCAGAGATCAGACAACTATTGAACATAATAAAATAGATTGCAAAACTAACATGGGAAATTTTTATGAAGGTCCTCAACAATTATCTTATTTAGAATAAGAGCATGCAAGGAATAAAATAGTTTGAAATTTTGCATAATAAGAGTGGGATGTTACAATTCTACCCACCTTAAATAAATTTCGTCCTCCAAATTTTCTAGGGTTTCTACCCACCATAAGGATTACACATAAACTTGTAAATTTTCCATACAAATTTTCATTATAAAAGAGGCATACATAAACAAAGCAATATTATTCAACATAAATTACTCAACTATCCTTCCTAAGTCTCATACTTACTCCTTAACATTACACCTAACTCATTACACTTAGGGAATTTATCACTCACTTACCATGACTACATCTTCATAGTTGTCTAACCTTAGGTCATATATACTTCATCTCTTTATATGTGGTGATCAAGCACATATTTAGAAATGTTGGATCTCCTTATGCTACATCTCACCAACTCATTTGTGCATGTGTCCCATACCACACACACAATTAAGAAGGTAAGACACATAAAATGTCACATTAAATGATATTTTCCTCAAATCTCAATTGGGTGGCCCTTACCATTGAGACAAGGAGAAATATGTCATCATCTAGGGTTTGGTTTCAACTACATGAGCATGCTAACATGTACTTCTCTAATTAGGTGAGGGCTCTAATCATCTTTAGGGTTCTCTAGATATACTAGAATACATAATCATGTTCCCTACTACTATTTCTTCATGCTAGGGTGACTTGCATGAATCCTTATTGTTGCCTTAGTGGCCATCTATTTCTTGGTCTGATACCATTAATGTAACACCCCTCCCTAGGGTTACATACATAACCAGCGAAAGCACAGCCTAATCCCCAACATTATCCATAATGTGGGGTACTTGGCATATTCGGGAGGGTTGTCACATACATCATCCCATATCAAGAAATAAACAACACTTGGCATTCATAGAAGCATAGATTCATACATAAGTTCTTGAAAAGAAAACTACATCATGGTTCTAAAGCTACACATATTCTAGATAACATATGAAAGATAGGATCCCCATAGATGGATGTCCCACCAAGAAACAACTTATAAGGTCTTGGATCCTTGGAATCTTGTCAAGATGTCGCATTCCCTTTAGCTCCAACTTCTGCGGACATCTCGTCCCCAGCCATGCAAAGGAAAAACAAACATGGTTTGACATAAAAATAACATTTAAAGATGCTTTGACATAAAAATGAACATGCATTAACATTAATCATTTCTTGGCATCTTTTACATGAATAATTTGACAATAAGTATATGCTCCTCTCTTAATGCCCCGTAAGGAGCCCATAATGCTCAGAAAGCCCATAATTGCTCAGAAATCCCATAATGCTCAGAAAGCCCATAACAAGGTGCATATAAATCTAAATCAAATTCCCTTAACCATGATCATTCTTAGACTTAATTATCTTCTTAATGACTTAGGTTGGATCTTATTGGGATTACTCCCTCTTAAACATAATTGGGATTTCTCCCCATGAACCATGATGGGAATTTCTTCCCTCTTAAGCATGAATGGGAATTTCTTCCCTCTTTATCTTGTTTTCATGTGCCTTAATCATAATTCATAACATTAATGTGGTTTCTATTCTTAGACTTAGATTATAGTAATCAAACATTCAATAACTATATACTTGAAAGAAAAACATGCATTAATCATGACTTTAACATGAAGTGCTTAACATAAATCATTAACATTCAATAAACCAAGTATTATCTATGCCAAAGGCATGGCCCGCTTACCGTGAGCTAAATCCCCTAAGTCAAACCTGGTTTGACAGATTGGGTTCCCTTAAACACCTAAAAATAACATGTTTATCATTCATTATAAAACATGAAACCATAATTTCTATCATATACTTATTGCAATGTGAAAACAACAAAATCAGTCAAGAAAAACTAGAATATTGGATTCCTCATTGAAAATGCTTTCCAAAACATATTTTTGCGGATTTTTCTAATAATCAGGCGATTTAATATGCCACTAGGGTAGTTAAGGAATTTCATGCCCTATTTTCTTTGATCACTGAGGCAAGCCTCGTTGCCGATTTCGCCATGCCCAATTGGGCCAAATCACAAGCTGAACCACTAATTCTGGATTTGGACATATGTTTATATACATGGCTTTATCTCGATTTGTGATTTCTCAGGGGTCATTGACTGGCCTGGTTTGTTCCCTACCTGCTCCATCACAGTAGGTGTGAGCGAGAAACCTGGAGGTTGATCCTTCAATCAGAACCTGAGAAGGCAGAAAATACTTGCGGCATTTGGTATCTCCACTGCACTCACGACACCAAGGTGAGGCCATTAAGCCTAAGATCGAGCCCTGATGTGCACAGGAGCTGGAGACTGCTATTTGCAGTCGTGGCCATGGATGTTGGGCACGACCATAGCTGCCAAATGATAGAAGTCGAGAAAAGACTCGAGGTCATAAAGAAAGGAAAGCCATGATGTCTTGTGGAGTCAAACTGAGGTAGAGTAGGCAACTAGGAAATAGAAAGGACCGTTGTATCCTCGATATTCGTCATAGGAACATGAGTAATAGGGGAGATGGTCGAAAAGCTGATCATGGATGAATAGGGCGGGAAAACACCAACCAAGGGTCGCAAAAGATCCAATAGAGTCATGCAAAGCCATGGGCAGTGTTACCTTGGCCAGCGAGGCCCTAAGGCATCATGGCGTCAAAGCACTTGTGAGGACCTTGCGGGGGTCCACAGGGTACATCGTTTGGGGTCACGGAGAGCCATAACAACAAAGGAAATAGATGTACTAGGGTCCAGGGATGCTTACAGTGATCACGATTGATCCGAGGTGGACCAAGGAGGCCGGGCGAACTCAAGGTCGCCGAAGATGGAGGAGGAGTAGGTCGGGGAGTTCGAGGGTGTTGGAGACGCAATTGGCCACAGAGGAGGACCAAGAAGGGTCTGTCGGTGCTAAAGAGGGCTTGAACCAGTGACGGGGAGGGTCGACGCTTCAATGCCAGAGAGGGTGTTCATGCCCTAAATGGGTGTTTCATGTATAGGCCATTAGGGGAGGCGAGTAAAGGCTTGCTGGGTTCGGGAGACTAAGGAAAAACTGTTGGTGAAGAAATCTATGAGAAAGGTGGAATGATGAGGGAGAGAGGGATCAGTGAAAACAATCATGTGAAACAGCTTCCATTCGTGAGAGTAACGGAGGAAGGAGAAGATAGGCGTGCCATTGGACCTTGATCCAACGGTCGTTGTGCATGCGCGTGAGAAATGTAACACGTGATAGATCTAAGGCGCGGACTATAGGTAAATAAATGACATAAATTAAATCTCGATTAATTCTCTAGAAAACCATATACAAACCTCTCTCAAATTAATTGAGAGGTCAAACATGGTCCTAATGGGATCAAATTTTGACCATAGGTGCATCAGAGTGTCTAGAACATTCCCATTAAATTTGTTTTACTACTTGTACACATTTTAGGCCTAAAATAGCAAAAACAATTATGTGCACTTAAATGACCATGATGAATGTAAATAATGCCATTAATTTATCAAATAAGAATTTTAAGATATGAAAATGTGCATTAAATATTATTTCTTTTTAATTTACAAGATTGAGGCCATTAAGCAAGCAATTAAATATGTAAATCACTAATTACCATATGAGAGAGAAAATTTTACATAAAAGCATTTATTCTCATTTTCTTAAACAAAAGAACATAGATATATATGAACATATTTTATTTAAATAAATCATGGATAAGACAAATATTGAACATAATAAAATGGATTGAAAAACTAAGATGGGTTTCATGAAGGTCCTCAACAATTATCTTATTTACAAAAAGAGCATGCAAGGAATAAAATAGTTTGAAAATTTGCATAATAAGAGTGGGATGTTACAGGTAGTCATTCTATATATGTTATAGGAGTGGGCATCATGCAATTTTATTTTGGTTACCACTAAAACTACAAACTCTAATAAATATATTTGTTTATGAATTTTTCAAACTACACTGGACTGTTAACTATTCCAAAACCAAACCAAATGTTGATTTGTGGTTTGGTTTGATTTTTTTTTTTCAAACTCTTATATGAGGAACAATACATTTTTGTGCTATGTTATAAATGAAAAGATTAACTGCTGTGCATCATCTTAATCAATACATCTAGCATGATAAAAACAATGTTCATATGATACAAAATATTGTTACAAGTAGATAACATAAGAATACATACATTTGTATGTATATTATATATATATATATATATATATATATATATATATATATATATATATATATATATATATATATATATATGGGTATATCTTCGCTACCCGTGCGGGTAACTAAGATTCGCTACCTGTGCATCAGTTTTGTAATGGGAAGGTATGCATTTGTAATGAGACAATACAAATTTGTAATGAGACGACTAAAATTGTAATACAAAGACTCGTTTTTTATTACAACACTGTTACAGTAATAAATATATATTTATTACTGTAACACCGTTGTAATACAAAATGAGTCTTTGTATTACAATTTCGGCTGTCTCATTACAAATTTGGTCATCTCATTACATATATGTGTCATCCCATTACAAAATTGATGCATGGGTAGCAAAGATATACCCTATATATATATTTATATATATATATATATATATATATATATATATATATATATATATATATATATATATATATATATATATATATCAGAATCAGGTAAATATATTCCACCGTCCTCCTAAAAGCATAGGAGGTCAAGAGTTACATGTAGGCCCAATGACGTACATCCCGTGAATAGTGCAACAACTCATTCTTCTAACTAATGTGTAACTTATGTTTAACACATTTACAAATTTTTGCAACAATACTCTTTACATTAGTGGTTGTGCTTACATGTTTACGTGTGTTTCTTTACTCCCAAATATGATAGCATAGAGCAACAAACATGATCATCTTTTTTTCATTTTGTCCGCAACTTGCCAACATTCTTATCGGTTCCTCTTTCAGCTTTAGATGCAAAATAAAGTCTTGACATATTATCTTCCAAACATCTTTTGTAAAATTGCAGAACCTGTTACACTAAATGAGATTTCTCAAAACATGAAAAACAATTACTCTTTGATTAAACACAAACCCATAAAATAGGGTAAATTAAAATTGATTTCAACATTTTCCAAGTGCTCAGAAACATTTACATAAGAGCCCAACAACTTGATTTATTTCATATAATATGAAAATATTTTACAATTGTTCCATGGCCTCAGCCACCATATATACATATTACAAAACAATCATTTCCAAATATATCACTTGATCAACCATATAACATGCAACCAAAAACTTAGTTCAATCAAAACATTTTATGCAACCTTTCTCAGTTGGACGTGAGAGTACATGGATCACTCTAAGACACACTAGACAACTAAATTGTCGTCAATCACCTAAAAGGATTGGTGACCCATGAGGTGAGACCCAGTCCCAATGAGAGATACAACTCTCTCCAACACATATTAATTACAATAGATTTTACAGTATATAAACTGAGCAGTTGAAGATTTGATAAACAATTGAGAAAATTGAACAATTGAAGCATGCTAAATAGGTTGAGCATATAACATTAGAAACAAGTATGTTAATCAATGTGTATACAGGTCATAGATAAATCCCTTTCTTTTATAAGATATATACTCAATTTTCATAGAATGGCATCTAATAACAATCATCCTCATTACTCTGACTATCAACATATGCTTTGATAACAACACAAGCAATCTAGTAGCATAACAATCTCAACATCTTGAATATCTATAGAAGCATAACATGACTATCAATACTAGCATGTTTAGTAAAATGAACATGTCTACATCATGAGTACAATTAACATCAGAAGCACAACTAACTACATAAACATGATTAGCAGTTTAAGAATTTCTAATTGTAGATGCATGGCTAGTAGTATTAATGCCAACATCATAATCTTAATTATTAGTGTCAGTATAACTGACAACATAAGCATGTTTACAACTTGAGCATTACTACAACATAAGCATATCAATCATCTCCTATTATACTATACATCATCTCTATGTAAGGAAAACAAACACGGGTTATCATGCAATATTAAGTGTTGTGTATAACCCTAAACAAATATGATTCCTAGTTGTATTATATATTTTATTACTATCATAAAGATTTTAGACATACCACCCAAATCCAACTGACCATTGTTCAGTTAAAATCAGTTCCATACAAGATCTACGAAGTTTTAGACTCTAAGATCTTCTCCATACACATTAAGTATGAGTGCAGCTCGCAATGACATATAGTAAAATAGCAAAACAACGACATATAGTCATGTAACTAGCCCACCTTGGAACAGGTCATGACACTTGAATCTAATGTATTTAAACCCAATCACTTAGGTATAACTACAGTCGTCTTCTAATCACATCATGTTCTAATCACTGAGACCCAACCACAGTCCTTCCCAAAAAGTGGGCTAGGTATGACCGTATTCATCCTCTCATAATACTTAGTGTAAGGATGACAAACACCCCGCATACTCAACATGTTAAGTATGTGCTCTGAGTTTCCCTTAGGAATACTCGTTTCACCATCCAGAAAGTTCTAACACTGAAGATGGTTCCATGGAACAAGGCACTACATGATTAGGGTTCCACCTTATTATTTATCTCCAATTGGGAGAATTAATGTTGCATCAAACAAGTGGACAAAAAAACCCTAATTCGTCTCTAACAAGCATTTCTAGATAACAACTTCAGAAGATATCAAACATATGAGACATAATTTCTCATCTCAACATCACAATGAACTATTAACCTATCAATCAAGAGACTATACTTGTCATCACATCATCATCACATGGTACTATTCATTTCCATTTACGAGACTACACTTGTCATCATACTATCACAAGATATAAACCCTTCAAAATATCATAGGGTATTAGCCCTTGTCATCGTAATAGGATTACACCTCATTCAGAACCATGCTCAAAGGTCATTAAGACCATCACATCATTCCCTTTAAATTCATCATTATCTTTCCATGCCTTATAACAAGGCTCAACAAGCATAACCACACATGTGATGCATGGGCTCAACATGATATTTCATTTAATAACTAAAATATGTGTATAGGATAACATTGAAGGTTATATTATATTTAAGAGCATTCCTTTATTATATCACATATAGAAAAGCTATATGATTGGTCATCATCATACTTATAATGTACATGTTTAGTATAAGAATAAATCATGAAGCTATGATGACCACTAGTTAAGACATTAGAATTTCAATCATTCATTAAGAAGGATAGTCCATCATTATATTAATCATTCAAAGAAAAATATCATGATTAACCATAATTCTCTACTTGAAATAGGGTTGGGGTTAGTAAGGTAGATTACATTAAAGTTATAGTTAAACATTCATTGACAAACCTTAACCAATAGCATCCCCATATAATCTTGGATGCATAAGGTTAAACATCATCATCATCACATTCCATACCATTCTCAAGTATGGATCCACACATAACTCAAGGTGTAACCATTAGGTTATAGTATACTATAGTTTTACAACATTAGAAGAGACACCATTATTCTATTATTTCACTAAGGAAGGTTGATCATAATTACCCATCATCATCTGAGTTCATTAAAATTAAGTGTAATAAGCTATATCATATTAAGGGTTACCTATCAACATAATACGGTCATTATACAATCTATTCATGTGAATGAAAAGGTAATACTACCTTATTATAGGAAAACCTCCAAAGTTCCCATCATCATTCAATCTGTATCACCATACTACAACATCATCCAGAACCATTGGATGTGGAAAAGGTAAGACCATTAGTTATTTACATAAGTAAACACCTAGAATATGCCACCTATGAAGTCATTGAGTTTTGACCTAAAAAGAGTCACCATTTAACCCTAGACATCCCTTATTTAATGACATGAAGGGGAACCATAGAATGCTGGGTTAACATTGATCATTCATTGTACATTTTAAGCAAGCCATCCTCTCAACAATCAAGCTTCTTCAATTGATCACATAAGGGAAACCATCAAATTTAGATTTATTAGAAATCATATGTAATACTATAGTTTTCAATCCGAACCATTGGATGTGGAAGAATCCAATCTCAACCATTGGATCAAATCCATTATTGAAAACTATTAGATGAAGAAGTGTTTGATCCTAACCATTGGATTAGGTCCATATTTCAAAACCATCCATTGGAGTATAAGTCTAACCATTAGATCAACTAAAACAAAAAACCATTGGTTTAGGGCTTAAATGAAACTACATTTAAAGCTTTGACACACCATAGGTTATGGTGACCTAATCTAACATCGATTATGTCATATTGTGTTACCATTGGTTGATAGGATCAGCTCTACTATCATTTAACATCATTGTAAATTAATCTAATGTCATCATTGATTGATAACATCATTAGGGTACTTAGTGGTTGATCATTAAGCATGTAATGGAGCAAAACCCTAACCTAGGTGTGACCATAGGTTGTCAGCATTGGTTGACACCCTTGGTCACCACCTTAAGTTGTCAACAAGGTATCACCATTGGATGATGTTGTTCATAGAAGAAATCAACTTTAAACACTAATGTTGACCATCGGTTGATAGGTGCTTAGCACCTTTGGATGTTAGAACAACCTATTGTAGATCATATTCAACCTTAGGAAGAATATGTACATGATTCAAGTTCATCTAGTACTGAAAATAGAACAAGGAACACCATAAAACTTGAAACCCTAGCAAGCATAGCTTCTATTTGCATGGATCTTCATTTTTAAGCAAGAACATAAGCATGCAAGCTTGGAGTAAGCAATATAAGTGAATTAGTTCATAAAACTCACCTCTATAGAGAAGAACATGCTTATTAGAAGTAAGTAAACTCGTATAAGAAGGTAGAAAATCAAAGCTTTATGTCTGAACTCGATCGTCTAACACCTTGTTCCACCAAAAAGGCAAATTCTAAGCATATGGAGCATGAAAGGTAGGGTCTTGAACTCTAGATCATCTGTAACATCCCTGACCTGGGTTAAGGCTTAACCCTAGAGGTTTTAAATAAGTAAGTCATTTATATTCTTTTCTTTATCTTTTGAAAAGTAATTAAGGCTCAAGAGGAACTTATGTTTCATTTTTGGTCCTATTTGAATAATGTTGAAATAATGTTTTACTTGTTTTGGACCAAAGTACAAATTACCCAAGTTGAGGGGTTAACTTACAAATATTAAATGATAAAATGTTCCAAAAGTGTTGAAGCATCATAAGAATGAAAATGATGCAGAGGTATGGCTTGTGGTAGCCTGAGCACCAAGAAAGAGCTTATTAAGCAATGTTTGTGCATTAAAACCTAGTTTTGGTGTAATGTGCAATTTACCCAAAACCTAGGGTTCAATATGCAAAATACCACTTCTAGAGAGTCCCTAATGTTTCTTGGTATCAATTAGAGACAATAAAATCATAGGTGCGTCTCATCTGAATCTCTTTGGGGGAGAGAGAATCTTGATAATAAAATAATCAAGATTTAAGCATAATTGAAACCCTAATTCAATTTAATGCAAAAATAAATATATTAATGGAAGTTCCCTTCAACCAAAAGTGTGATGGTTGAATTTTTATAAGTTTGGACGTCATTGTGCCTTGCAATGGCACCTAAATACATAAAGTGAGTGGAGAGCCCACTCACATTAGTTAAAGAAAAAGTAATATCCACTAATTTTTTGATATTATTATTGTATTGATTAAGGTGCTTAATTTGTTTTCTTTAATTCATGGATAAAGAAGAGGATTTCGAAGGGAAGGATGATGTATTCTTATGCAAGGAAGTGAGGGGGATAAGTTCCACCAATTTAGGGAGTTGAAAGATTTTTATAACACTTTCTCTCTCTTGAAATTCCGTTATATACATTCCCTTTTTCACCCACATGAAAGGCTTTTTCGGCTCCTCTTTCTTTCCTTGCTTTGGACGAACAAAAGGGAGCTTAGGAGAAATAGGAGGACGTGCCCCAACCTGTAGGTGAGCTCCTTAATCATCTTCAACCTTGATTTCATTATGGAAATCGAAATTTAGTGCTTATTTTCTTCTTTTATCCATTCAATCTTCAACTTTAGCCATTCTTTTCACTCAACGACTACATAACGGACCTTGGACAGTTGAGAAAGCTTCATTCACCATTGAGGACGTGAAGCTTGAAGCTTGGATTAAACTTTGAAGGGGGTTTATATAACTTGAACCCTTAAACATCATTATTGATTTCATTTCTTCATTATATATTGATTCCTTTTTCTTTCCCGAATTTCCTTTTTATTAATTGTTGAAATCACCACAAAGATCACAACAAAATTAGAAGGTTTAAAGCTTGAATATGATGATGTCATCTTAGCACACACCTCAATAAAGATCATGTGGAAACAGTTTCAACTTGATGACCAAACGGTCTCAAGACCAATTGGTGATGAAACAGTCTCAAGACCGTTTGAGGGTAAACGGTCTCAATACCATTTGAGGTTAAACGTTCTCATGACCATTTGGGTTCAATTGCTGATATGGATGAATGAAGATCCAATGGTTCAAATTGATGTAATTATAATGGTTTCAAGAATGGACGACCCATTGATTACAAACACTAATCGGATTGATTGGTTGAACCCCTAAATTGATTGAGTTGATTTCTATTATGAATGGCCCAAACAGTCTCATGATCATTTGAGGTCAAGAGGAGTCATGGATGGATGGATATCTAAGGGTTCCAAGTTGATCTACTTTCAATGGTCTTAATGTTGGACGGTTCATGATAAATGTGTTTTCATCACTTTTATTTACATCTTTTAGATATATTTTTATGATATTTTTGTTGTTTATTTTATTAGTTTTATAATTAATTACATTATATTATATTTTTCTCTTCATGAAGAATTTTAATTATATTTTCTTGGATTTTTTTGGAAACGGGATAAATATTCTTGGAGTATAATTGCACAATTTGCAGCAGTCATGTAATTATTGTATATCTGTCACCAAAAGTGCCATAACTCATGCATCCAAAGTCCAAATTGAGTGTACAAGTATTCATTGGAAAGGAAATTTAATTTTATAAACGATTATCCTATTATATGGAACGCTTCTGCGGGAATCAGCATTGAAGAGAGTTACATGGTCAAGATAATTAAAGTCTATCAAATTCCTATTGACCAAATCTTAAAAATTCAAAGGATGGCTCCCTCTCTTTTTTCCCACTCTTTTTCTTTGGAAAGCCTACCCCTCCTTCTCCTATAAAAGGAGGGGCACTTCCTCCTCCCAAGATCATCTTTTGTATCTTCTTTGTACGGGATTTCTGAGCAATCTTCTTGTGTTCTTATGTTATTGTGCTTTCCATCAATAAAGATTAGTTTTTGCAAGCTAAGTGTTTCCTTCAATTGTTGTTCTTTTACTTTGCTCATTTAGATCTAGTTCCTTCTTCCTTTTATTCTTCTGTGGACTGGAGCAAGGGATTAAGTGTCGGCCATTTCATAGACTCTAGCTGAAGGAACTATCCTATAGTAAGACTAGACTATGGCTAGAACTCTTCTTCTCTTCATCTTCCTTTTCTCCACAAGCATGAGTGAGTAGTTCTCTATCGAGGCAAGGGGAATAACCCCTTAGCTATGGCTTTATCGACTTTTTCTTAAAAACGATTCTATATGTCTTTTAGGTTTGATAACTAATTGATCTATCAAAGTAATTAATTGATTTGATCAAAAGTTAATCTGGATGAATATGACTTTGGAAGTTCGGATTTAGAACAACAAACCCAATCGCATAGGAGTTTTGAAACAACCGTAGATCTTCTTCTTTTAGGATGATGAACTAAGAAACATGAGCACCAGGACCAATGGGCTCATGTGGAGTCCATCTTTAGTATATTTTTATTAATTCACTTGCCTTCATCGAATCTGTCTTCTTAAGGATTAGTTTGTTTTTGCCTAGGCTAAGGTGGTGAAAACCTCTAAAGCCTTGTTTCTCATCTCTTGATTTAATCACTGCTTGTTTTTGCTTTCTTTAATCTATAGTCTTTTCATTCATACTAGTTTTTCTTGTGCTAATAACAATCACAATTTTCCTTGTGACGGGGCAAGTTTACATTCTTGTTAAGCACATTTTCATTCATGTATTTCCTTCCTTAGTGTTAATCATCAACCCCCAAAACTCGACTTTTACTTTCTGCTCCAAATCTAAAAAATACCAAAAAAACAAATAACAAGTTCTTCAAAACAATTGGGATAAAAAGAAACAATCTTAAAAAGTTGTCATGTGGGATCGACCCTTTCTATACTAGCCTTAATCGGAAAGTTGAAAAAGGATTAAACTCTAGGATAATTAACTTAATGATTGTAAGTGCTAAGTGACACATTAACAATTTGGCATCGTTGCCGGGGACAACGGATTTGTTTCTTTCAAACCTCAAAATTATTGAAAAAACTTTTTTTCCTTTTTGTATGCCTTCTGAGTAACATTCCAGTAGTGCTACTCCAACTTCTGCCGAGTTTCCATTCCGACAGTCTATTTTTTCTGCAAATACATTAGTTTGTAAAAAAATTGTAATTTTAGTTAGTTTTGTAAACTTTAACCTTTAGTCATAATCCCTTAGATTTTTTTTGTTAATTTACGGTCTTGTAATAAATCTTTAGCTCTTTTTTGAATTGTAAAAAAAAACCTTTCAAATGGAGTGGGCATTGCGATATCCCCCACAATGTTATTATTGTGGTCATTGCCACCACGCATCTCTTGCCTGTCCAACTTTATCCCATAGCACCCCTCTTTATGAGCTCTTTCATCCTGGTGGGTACAATGTAAATCTTTATTTTTCTGAGAACCATTATGGGGAATCTTGCTATCGATATTCTGAGAGAGGGTATGACCAACAAAACATTGGAGGAAATGGACCAATTTATGACACCCAATATAATCCTCAACAAGAAGAGAAACTTAGGTCCCTAGAGAAGATGGCAGCAAAACTCATAACTAGCCAAACCTTACTGGCCACCTTGTTGAAAGCCCAATCCCAAAAATTAGATGTTCCAAATATGTTCCCCCATGACTCGGTGACACGTTGTAATATTGTATCTTCCCACCATGATGACAACAATGGAAATAACAATCCACCATCTTCTAAAGATTATTATGAGGAGCAACACCACAACCAACATACTGGGTACCATGACCAAGATCCTTATGGGGGGAATAGTGAGGATGGTAATTTTTTTGGGATGTATGAATCTAATAATGAAAATCAACTAAAAGAGAGACTTGGGGCTTTAGAAAAAATGGTAGTAGAAGGACAGAAAAAACTAGAAACCAACCAAACCCTTTTAGAAACCTTACTAGAGGCCCAAGCACAAAAATATGTGGAAGACTTAGAGCAACCTAAGATGGTTCTTCTCGAAGATGATGATGATGATCTAATTTTTATGTCATATACGTCGGATTCTAAAGAAACAATACATATCATTGGGTCGTATTTCTTGTGCGATGAGGACGTGGGCATTCCTACCCTTCCCTTGGAGACTTTATTACTCGAGTATGAAAGGTCAAACTCAAAGTGTCGTCTTAAAGACCCAACAACCTTTCCCATCATTTGCAAAAGTCCAATTGTTGTCGACGACCAATCCCCTCTGGTTGGATCTATTCTGGATCATGAGCATCCCACCTCCATTGATGAAACGATTCCTCCCATTCTGCCACAACCCATTCCCATTCTACATAAGGATGATATAGAAGGGGAGAACTCCTTACAAGAAATCTATATACCCCCTTCTACTGTCTGCAAGGAATATATCCCCATTTTTATCCTTCAAGAACCCTTGGGAAATCCTTTCATAGAGGAACTACAGTCACCTGCAATATCAACCATGAAATCCATCTATCCCAAGGTTGATTGCATGAATTTTGAGGAGAGCCAAAATATGTATGATGTTGATTTAAATTCATGTGTCCCTTTCATATTACCACCAATTTTACTATATATAGATAAATATGACAAAGGGAAACCAAAGCCTGATCCCCCACCCGATGTTTCAGAGTCGACACCATATGTGCCACCCACTGAACACCCACCAATCCACCTCAAGCCACTCACATTTATGACATTTCCTTTACTACTAAAGGAATATGTGTGGATCCTTTTGGAAGGAATGTGAGGCAAAAGACATTATGAAATCCTCTTTCAGCCTCTACGATCACCCATCAATTGGGTGTACCATGAAGTTCCTTTGTTCAAAGATACAACCATCATCAACATCCCCTTCAACTGGACCTTTTTTGAGCTACCAGGACCTCCCGGTGATCCCAGTGATTTTCTTCCCTCCGTCCTGGATTTGTGTTTTTCTCGAGACAAGCAAAAGTTTATGTCCGGGGTGGAGGTGGGTGGTACGTACTCCTTCCACCTACACTATCTTATTTTTCTGAAATTTTTCATTATGTTATATAATTTAGTTTTAATTTCCTTAAAAAAATCACAAATTTTCAAAATTTTTAGTTTGGCCCTTATCTAGTCGGCCATGTTTTATTTCTTTTATTGCAAAATGACCTTTATCTAGTCAACCATTAAGTAGACATACATCATTGTACCCCAAATTGAATTTAGTAATTCTTTTGCAAAATCTATTACAAATTGCCATGTCTGAAACCACCATGTCACCTAGGATCCTTAATAACATCACTCCTCAGAATAGTTGGCAAGTCATAAGGAATCGATCAGAACCAAACATAATTTCCATATATTTAAACAATAGATTATCTTGTTATAAAATTTGTATGATGTGATTTATAGGAATACTCTAACTAGAGAAATGACACTCTCTGATAAAAATGTATGAAAAAAAAATTGAAAGTTATAAGCACAAGAACATCTCTTCCTTCCCTCTTTTTTTTCTTCTAAAAAAGAGAAGCAAAGAATCACCACCAGACAAAAATCAAGTCCGGGGTGGCATGCTTCCCAAAATGAAAACTTCATACCCCACAAAGGGGCGTACCATCAGAAGATGTCAAAAGTGCACATGAAAAAAATTGTGACCAATGTAGCCACAACTCCATAAATTCATATCCCGAGTCAAATAGAGGAGGGATCAATATATTTTCATTACTTTTTTCTTTGTTTTCACACCCCCAAATTTGTCCTATTCTTGTGCAATAACTTTTTAAAAAAAAAGTAATAAAAATTGAGAGTGTCAAAGCAAAAGTAAGAGATGCATATTTTTCTACAAATTCTTATTTTAGAAGCTAGATTTGACAATTGTTTTGATAGGGAATATATAATTTTATGCTATGTGGTTCTAGTAGATCGGGTCACTTGGCCAAAATTTGGAGGTGTGGATTGTAGTGATGTTATTAAGGTGAGGATGGCATATTGGAGTATAAATTGGACTTTATTTGTGATTTTACTTGCTTGAGGACAAGCAAAGATTCAAGTCTGGGGTATTTTGACAAATGTGTTTTAATCACTTTTATTTACATCTTTTAGATATCTTTTTATGATTGTTTTGTTGTTTATTTTCTTAGTTTTATAATTAATTACATTATATTATATTTTTCTCTTCAAGAAGAATTTTAATTATATTTTCTTGGATTTTGTAGGAAACGAGATAAATATTCTTGGAGTATAATTGCACAATTTGCAGAAGTCTTGTAATTACTGTATATCTGCACCAAAAGTGCCATAACTCTTGCATACAAAGTCCAAATTGAGTTTACAAGTATTCATTGGAAAGGAAATTTAATTTACTAAAATAATATACTATTATATGGATCGCTTTTGTGCTTTTTATGGGAGCGAAAGACATTCGAAATTTCTGCTGTGGGAATCTGCATTGAAGAGAGTTACATGGTCAAGACAATTAAAGTCTATCAAATTCCTATTGACCAAATCTTGAAAATTCAAAGGATGGCTCCCTATCTTTTTTCCCCCTCTTTTTCATTGGAAAGCCTACCCCTCCTTCTCCTATAAAAGGAGGGGCACTTCCTCCTCCCAAGATCATCTTTTGTATCATCTTTGTACGGGATTTCTGAGCAATCTTCTTGTGTTCTTATGTTATTGTTCTTTCCATCAATAAAGATTAATTTTTGCAAGCTAAGTGTTTCCTTCAATTATTGTTCTTTTAATTTGCTCGTTTAGATCTAGTTCCTACTTCCTATTATTCTTCTGTGGACTGGAGCAAGGGATTAAGCGTCAGCCATTTCATAGACTCTAGCTGAAGGAACTATCCTTTAGTAAGACTAGACTATGGCTAGAACTCTTCTTCTCTCTCTCTCCCTTTTCTCCACAAGCATGAGTGAGTAGTTCTATATCGAGGCAAGGGGAATAACCCCTTAGCCATGGATTTATCGACTTTTCCTTAAAAGCGATTCTAGATGGCTTTTGGGTTTGATAACTAATTGATCTATCAAAGTAATTAATTGATTCGTTCAAAAGTTAATCTGGATGGATAAGTTTGGATTTAGAATAACAAACCCAATCACATAGGAGTTTTGAAACAACCGTGGATCTTCTTCTTTTAGGATGATGAACTAATAAACATGAGCACCAGGACCAATGGGCTCATGTGGAGTCCATCTTTAGTGGATTTTAATTAATTCACTTGCCTTCATCGAATCTTTCATTTTTAAGGATTAGTTTGTTTTTGCCTAGGCTAAGGTGGTGAAAACCCCTAAAGCCTCAATTCTCATCTCTTGGTTTAATCACTGCTTGTTTTTTCTTTCTTTAATCTATAGTCTTTTCATTCATAATAGTTTTTCTTGTGCTAACAACAATCTTAATTTTCCTTGTGACAGGGCAAGTTTACATTCTTGTTAAGTGCATTTTCATTCTTGCATTTCTTTCCTTAGTGTTAATCATCAACCCCCAAAACTCGTCTTTTACTTTCGGTTCCAAATCTAAAAAATACCAAAAAACAAATAACAAGTTCTTCAAAACAATTGGGATAAAAAGAAACAATCTTAAAGTTGTCATGCGGGATCGACCCTTTCTATACTAGCCTTAATCGGAATGTTGAAAAAGGAATAAACTCTATGATAATTATCTTAGTGATTGTAAGTGCTAAGCGACACATTAACAGTTCAATGAGTGTAAGCCTTAAATCGATTGATTAAGACACCCTAATTGATCCATTTGGTTTCAAGGTGGTTTGGACCAAATGGTCTTGAGACCGTTTGAGTCCAAACGGTCTTGAGACTGTTTGGGATCAAATGGTCTTCAGACCGTTTGGCAGCCAAACGGTCTCAAAACCAGTTGATGTTCAATCGGTTTCAATGATGGGTTGTTCATTCAGTCTCAAGGTTAATTTGATCGAACGGTTTCAAGGGTTGAAAGAACCAAATGGTTTCAAAACCATTTAAGAGCAAGCGGTCTCAACCCTAGATGCCCAAACGGTCTCAAGACCATTTGGAGGGAAAACGGTCTCAAAACTGTTTGAAGGTCAAGGAGGTCAAAACCGTTTGAAGGTTCAAAATTATCAAAACTATTTGGAGACCTAATAGCATCAAAGCTATTAAAGATCAATTAACCCTATGATTGTGAATGATGTATCTCAAATTTAATAACAATGGTTGTACCTCTCAAGTACTTAGGTGATTAGTACCCTTAGAGGGGTTAACCTTTGATACTTATGGAAGCAATATTTCAACACACTATGCTAACCCTAAATGTATGTACTTGAATGAAGGGTTGACCTAATCTAATCAAGCTTGAAGTAATCAACATCCTAGAGAGGATGAGAGAGAGAGAGGAATTCATACATGTATAATAATCATGTAGTGGTTAAGCCTCAATACTCTCACCATGAATAAAATATGTATTTAGGGTATGATCCTTGATAAAGAGATCATGAAACCCTAACTGAGAAGATGGATGAGCCCTAACCCTAATTTAGGGCAATGCTAGGTGAAACCCTAATCCAGGGTAATGATGTAACCTTAATTTAAGGTGAGGATATGAGAAATCCCAATTCAGGGTAATATAATGAAAAACCCTAATGTAGTGATGTGATGTGAAATTGTAATCTAGGGTGATGCTATGTAATGCTATATGAAACCCTAATATGAGACCCTAACCCTAATAAAGAGTGAAGATATATGAAATCCTAATCTGGGCAATATGATTATAAACCATAACCCTAACTTTGGGCTATGAGTTGAGAAACCCTAACTTTAGGTAATGCTATGTGAAATCCTGATATAAGATGATGATATGTGAAATTATAATACAGGGTGATGTTATGTGAAACCCTGATATAAGATGATGTTATGTGAAATTCTAATACAAGGTGATGGTATGTGAAACCCTAATACAGGGTGATGTATTGTGAAACCCTAATATAAGGTGATGTTATGTAAACCCTAATTGATAAAGATGGGAAACCCTATCCCTAATAATGGAATAGTGACTAATATATTGATAAGTGAAACACCTAAGGTGGTTGTTAATGGATGACCTTATATCAGTAATGCCTTAACTCGAGATCAGTCCACATCATTGACAATGGTTGCATTTTTCAAATAAGTGACTTGTCACCAATACATTACATGATAAATGTGATGAACTTGTGCATGAAGTATTAGGATGGGAGATACCCTAATACAAGATAAGTTGATGAACTTAAGATAAAGGTGATGAGGGAAGTGATACATCAAGACATGATAGATATCACATCCAACACCTCAAGATTGATACACCTTGATGTATCCTAAATCTAATATACTTGGATGAGTAAAACATGAAGTGTGCCATGTCAATTTATACATTGAGATGAAATACACTTTGATAAGTGTAGGCCAACATACCTTAAGAAAAGGTTAAGCCAAGCTAATAAAGTATGATGTAATCATATTCTAGTAAAGTTGGGAGGGGAACTCATATTTTGTATTGATAATTCATTTAATGATAAATGATGAGAATAAATAAGCATGATTGAATACTTATGTTATCAATGTTGGCTCCCAACTGTGTGGACCAATGAAGTAGGACTTGATCATTAATAATATGATCATGAGAACCTAAATGGTTAATAATGGAAAACCCTAAACCTAATGAAGGGTGATGATATGTATGAGAAACCCTAATCAATAAGGAAGTGAAATCCCTAACCCTAATTATGGAGGGTTGTAATTCTTTTGTTGTATAAACCTTATTAGGCATGTTAAATATTTGAATAAAAGTATAATGATCAATGGCCTTGTGAGCCATGTGAACAAGTTGTTTCCTACTGAGAGGTGACAAGATACTTAATGGGCCTTGTGAGCCATGTGAGATGGTTGTGTAGCAAGTATCATGTTTACCTTGGTTAGATGACCTGAAGGTATTAGTTACCTGATAAGTGGTGGCAAGTGTTCTTTGATGAACTCAGGGATTGAATACCCATATTCCATAATCATGATAATGAGATATTAAAGGATGAGAATGCCCATGATGTGATAAGGGATTGAGATCCCAATGTTTATAATGTTTTGAAAAGTACTTGATACATATATTATACTTTTCTTTATAGCATTTGTCATAATAAGTCTTGTTTGAAACTTGACTGATGCTAAAAGAATACAGTAATGTACTTAATTAACCAAGTGAAATCTCTACATGTAGTGCCCTAGCCATAGATCCATCAGCGTCAGAATTTGTTCAATGGTGAAATGGGTTGCTCCGTGCCATAACTCGGAAACCGCATATTTTTTAATATGTGGTGGTAATGGGTGAATATATCCTTACACCTCATAGGAATGACTGCGGGACATATCCTATGCACGGGAATGGTTACAGACCATATCCCAGTAAGAGGATGGCTATGGGCCATAACTTCACAATACCAGGCATTGGCTACGGGCCATATCCTGAAAAGAGTATATGCTACAGGCTATAACTCTATAGCGAAGTTACCAGTATACCCTAGAAAGCTATTTAGCAATGACAGTAGATGTCCTACATACAGTCTCATACTGACTGAGATAGATGTAGTCATGGAAATTTGGCTCTTCCATTGACCTTTTATGGCACCAATTTCGACTTCGCAATGGTCAGTTAGAGTATGAGCGGTATACCTCATCTACTCATGGCATAATTGTGATTGTAAAATGTAATCAGCCGTATAGCATGTTTTCTTAAGGATTGAATGTGAAAAATCATAGGCTAATGTTGCATTCCTTTTATGCAACTTTAGTTGATAGATGATATATTTATGTTTCCTTATATTCCTTGCAAGGTATATAGATGATGTATAATTCTACCATGGGTAGATGCAATAATATCCTTAAGAAAGGATATTATCTTATTCTATTCATACAATGAATAATACTACTATTAATACAAAAGAACTCATGCTCAATTTTATTCTATTAAACTGCAATAATACTATTTCAGGCGAAGAGTTATATCTCTCGCTGAGACAATTTTCGATTGTCTCACCCCCCTTGGATCCAACTTTTTAGGTAGATGCAGAAGAATAGGCAGAAACCCTATAGCAAGAGGAGAGCAGCAGCAACAATAGGGATAGCTATAATATTCTAGGTGGAGGCTCTGGATGTCGTATGTTGTATAGGGAGTCCTATGTGTCGTCTCTGTACTCGCATGTCCTCGGAGTTAGTAGTTAGTAATTTTAATGAATCGATCTGAGATTTTGGCTTGATGCCTCGAGGTTCTTATGCTGCTTGTGTATAGTTTTAACAGAGCAGTTGATGCTTGTAATCCTTGAGAAGGGATGGTACAAGATATGTACTTATGAACCAGGATGTAAATGAAATAAATTGGTTCTTGATAAAAGAGTTTTCCTGTGTTTGGATCTCTTTGTAAATGGTTTTATTTTTTAGTGATTTTTTAGTAATCCACTGTTAATGATCGCTTCCACTTAGTTAATATTGTTTTGTTTAAATGGTGTGCGACAACAACACCATGGAACATCAAAGTTTAAACATGAAGGTAGGTCTAAGGAAGGAAAAGAGCTAGAAAAATGGAGAAGCAAGGAACAAAACAACTTGCCTTAGTCAGAAACCCTAGGAGATGACCTTAGAAACCCCAAGTAGGGCTAGATGGAGCTCTAGGAGACCATCTTCTCCAAAAAGGGGTCATCTTCTACCTTGGACCACCTGGTTCTATAGACCAACAAAAATGGATCAATGCTCCAGGTTAGAGGAAAGAGAAATCAAGCATAGAATTTGTACTTGGGTAAGGAAGAGGTAGATATAGCCAATGTTAGTCTACAAGCATCCAACATTTGTAGACTACTAGGAAGAGGTCTATAAGCATCACTCCATTTGTTCATGTCCTAAAGATTTCATGGATGAGGAGGAAGTAGGTCCACCAACTATTGTAGACTACTAGTATACTAGCTGATGGTCTCCCAGGCCAGCCATCACCTTTTAGTTGAAGGTTACCATCGTTTGTTCATGGTTTAGGTCTAAATATTGGTGAGCCATCGGTTGATCATATCAAAAAGTGAACCATGGGTTCAAGTGATCTGAACCAATATGAACCATTGGCCTAGAGACCCCTAATGATGGAAATTGGCTATTACCACTAGAAGATTCCCACCATCTATTTCCCAAGCAGTGGAGCCATCTGTTGATAGGCTTGAAGGTGGCTCATCCATTGGGGGGGTAACCCTAATTCTAATAGAAAGAGATCTCCTCCAAACCAAGGTACAATTGAGCATTCCATGGCTCAAAAAGCTTAATTATGATTAGATACCATCTAAGGAACATAATTGATGTGAAAAATCGCAACGAAAATCCCTCAATTGGGTAAATTGTAGAAAATTCTAAAATGTACATAAAATTGTATAACTTGCTCAAGCAGTGTCCAAATTGGACCAAATATTCAGCGTCGATCTGTGCATGAACCAATTCAAATTGGCTTAAAAGTAGTGGATTTTGAAACCTAAGCTTGTCTTATGATTCCAAAGCATATGCCAAGGTTATATTAAGGTGCTAAGCCTTCAATTTGTAATTAATCTTATTCAACACTTTAAGAATGATTAGAGGTCTTAAAGCTATAAATGTCTAATAGGGATTTGGCCCCAGAAATCTAAGGAAAAATATGATGGGTACTTCCCATGCACCTCGTACTCTCATTATACCACATTGTTACTTTCATCGCTTTGTGATGACACATCATTCTCATAGAAGACATATTCTTCTCCATCAACTCTTGCATGTGTCACCTTGGTTCAACATAGAAACTGTTGTGCCACTTGTATAGGACTGACAATACCTTTTTACTTAGGACACTAACAGTCATCATAAATTATTCTATTTGTTGTATCACACATTACTCAAAGGCCACACTTGTTTGCTCTTTAACAAACATGGAATATCATGTACCGCTTATCATTTGTAACTATACATGGTTTCATATCTATATTCCTTTATTAGTTGTTGTGATTATCAACCCAATCAATATGGTGAGTATCCCCTAATTGTCAAGAACTATAAGGCATATGTTCTTAGAGGATTCTTCAATCATCTAAATGATGGAGTGTACATTAGTCTTGTTGAAGAACCAAACACTTGTCTATAACTGTTAACAAACATAACTTCTTGGTTGACCTTATTAGGAGTAGGTCAATGAAACTATCTTCATCTTAACATGATTCACACAGCCCACTTGGAAGATGTACCATAACTCCAAGATGATACTCTAGTTAACCCCCAACTCACTCTTGCTAAACTTGTCACATACATAATTATATTTTCTTCAACATTCATAAAGTTTAGCAAAGATGCTAACCATGCTACTGACAATCTCTAAAATACTTTGAGATGTCATCATTCATAGCTTGTCACAACTTATGGAAGAAGACTTAATCACTTTGTTCCTCTTATATATAAACATTTTGATTGTATTAGTTAGTCTAAATGACATAACTTAAACTCATCATGGTCATGTTACTTAAGTCATCCATTCTAATTCTTATTCATTGGTATTTTGATCCAAGGTTTATCTTAAATGAACATTGTAGCACATGTCTAGTGATCAACAAACTTTGTATCCTAGATAGTGGTCTCACCCAACTATTGACTGATGACACATAACATTATAGAATCACCCTTCTTTTCCCAAACAACACTTGGAGGATCAACATCAACTCTCTCTCTCTCCAATGGAGAGGAACACTGGACAACTCATCTAATAGATATCTTTAACTCACAAAACATTGGTACATTCTGGATAATATAACTCATTACCTTGGTATCCACCAAATGTTTTATAAAGAACTCATGCCCTAGTTTCATCAACTTTCTGCACATCATAACTGGCAAAGAACATATTGGAGGAATCCCCCTAACTATTAGAAGGCTCAAAAAGCATACTCATACAAAATATAAAAATCTTAGAACTATTGTCAAAGACAATCACACATCATATCAAGATATCCATCCCAGGATTACAATAAATCCACATGTACCAAGTGGTATGAGATCCACTTGAAGGCTACACCTCAAAAATAAAGAACATAAAGGGAAACACACTTCCCACATCAAAGCAGAACTGTCCATGGGTCACTATCAAAAGGTAACCAACTCTATTTTCCCCATGAAGGTTACACTTTTAGTGTATCATCTTACTTCTTACAGCTATCATATCTCTATACTCTTTTCTCATTAACTATTCATCATTCTTGTATATGTCCTCTCATGTTTCCAAGTTTTTTAACCAGTGATCAAGGGATAGGTCCTCATTTTCCATATTTTCTTCATTAAACAAACCACTTCTTCCTAGATTTCATTCACATACCATGCATATATTACATTAACACTTTCTTACAGACATGTTGGTCTAAGATTACTCAGGTTATACTTGTTTCCTTTGTCATTTTTCTCATTCATGTTCTCATATGATTCTTACCATATGAGTTCTTTCCATTTTAAGCGGATTCCATACCTTGAATCACTTTATTAACACAGACTTATATGTCTTATTGTTACAACCCCAATTTTGGGTTCATTTGGTGAGAAATGTAATTTCTCATATTAAAGATATTTGGACAAATAATATAATTTGTTGTGAATAAATGGATTTCGTTTAAAATAGCCTTATTGTTTGATTTGTGGGCTTTATTGGCTATTGGCCCCAATAACAAGGAAAATTCAATTAATTGATGAATAATTAAATATTTGAGAAAAGAAAGAGGTAGAAACCTCTAGAAGGCAAATTCAAGGAAGGATTTTGTGCCTCTTGGGTTCCTTGGGTACCAAGGAGTCCAAAGTTGCATAAAGAGAGTAATAAGAAAAGAAGAGATCAATTAAGTATTTCTTTATTAAGAAAGAAATTGAAAATATTGATGAAATGTGGAAAATAAGTAAAAAGAGGTATAATTAAGTGATCCTTGGTGGAATTTCGTATCCCAAGGATTGCTTATGATAAAAGGGATACCAATGAGGAAAATAAAAGGTAAATAAAGAGAAATCCTCAAAAAGAACTATTTTAATAAGAAATAAACAAGATAATGAGAAATAACGAAGAATAATGCATTTAGATGAATCTAGAAGGATAATGAGTATCCAATAAAAGGATTTCTAAATATTAGAGTTTCTTGGGGTCCAAGGAACCCCAATAAAGAGGAAAGAAAGAGAAAATATCAAAATAGAAAAATAAGAAGATAATGTGAGTATACCATTAATGTATTACATGGTATTGCTAAAAAGAAAGAAATTGCTATTAAAGGAAAACTTAATTTCGTGCCTAAGGGTTAAAAGTCAAGAAATAACAAGAGTACGTGAGTGGAATTTCGAATTCCTAAAACGTAATGGAAATATATACATGAAGAGAGAGAAAGATACTTCAAAAATAAGGAAATCCCTTTCCTATAAGGAGTAGCCTTGATTGCTTAGTAGTCAAGCGATCTAGGGCGTGGATACTCCCCTATTTAAAGGAGAGACCCTCCAATTCGAGTCCAGAGAGAGAGAGAGAGAGATCCCACGCTCTCCTCTTTGTTCTATCCATGAAAAACTTAGTAAGAGGGGTAGAGGCACCCTAGATCGTGTGGGCGTTATGGCGTGGTCCTGCTGGAGGCGCGAAGTACCTACATAGTCGGAGGGAGGCTTGGCGACCGTCTCTCTGCTATCACCGGGACGCCACAGCCCCTAGACGGCTGCAAGGGTCGGCCGCCTAGGTAGACCTCATCTGCGGGAGCTAGCGGCTTTGGCTGCAAAATCTGGGTAGATAGGGGAGCGCCGAGGAGCTCCGGAGGTGGAGGGATCGTCTCCAGTGGTCGATGGGGTCCGGGAGAGGGTGGAGGAGGAGCGCAGCTGCAGCTAGGGTTGCTGCGGCGGAAGCAGCAGCTGAATCGTGAGGTAGAAGAAGGGCGGAGGCACGTTGGACAGAATTGCCTTCTACGGGCCAAAAGAGCCGGACTTTAAGTCGAGGGTAAACCAGTAATTTGGTTATAAACCCAAACGTGGGCCGTGTCGCATGCATAAGATGACGTGGCAGCTTCCGGTTGGTCTAAAAAGGTATTTCTTCCAAAAATCATAACTCTTTAATAGTAGCTCGGATGACAAAAGTTTATACATGAATCTTGCTCAGAAAAATGAGAGGAATCCAATACAAATATAATTGGAGCCTGGTTCTTCTTGGAATTCGAAAATTAATGGAAGTTATTAGCTTTAGATGTAATAACATTTAAAGAACCCTATTTTTATATGATTAAAATGCTTAGTAGGGTTTAATAGATGAATAAAGTTGATATTAGCATGTTAATGATAAAAAGGAACATTAGGAAGAAAAAGGATGAACTTTGCATATAATTAGTTATTTTCGAGTTTAATGTGCATGAATATACTTTAATGGGCCTCGAAACCCTAATGTTGACTAGTTCGACTATTAATGGCCTTAATTGATTAATTTCATGATTAAAGTAGGAATATGTTATTTCGAGCATTAAAGTCCCTAAGTTGTGGATAAATAACCTTAATATAGAAATTAGGGTTTTTACATGAATAAAAGGTGGAATTAATGGCAAATCAAGTTCTTATGTGTTTTGGATCATAATGGACTATGAATTGATGATAAATGCGTATAATGACCTTGAAATAACTTAAAAGGATAAAGAAGGTAGTTTTGGTATCAAAGAGAAATAATCTACTTTAATTGGGCTTATGATGATGAAATTAGGGTTTATGAACTAATGGAGCATTTAATATGATAAAAGTGTTATGGAGGCAAAAACCCTAATAAAACCCTAATATGGTCTAGGAAGCCTAATGTGGAATCCAAGTCTAGCTTTAGAATGTTCTGGATGAACTATAACACTTGGATCATATGCATTAATTTCAGGATATTGTTAATTGCTTATTGATTGATTCTTTATCCTTATTGCTTGGACAATGAAGTTGCTCTGGATCAGGTATGTGGTTAATTATGAATAACCACCTTAGGTTCCCGGTGATTTTTCGTATGGTTAATCGCATTGAATGCAAATTATCTGTTGGATGTTCATACTTGCAAATTATAAAGTTACTATGATTATCACATTAATAATAGAAGTACGGATTCTCGCACCTACATGCCACCCTGATGGATGATGCCAAAGGTCGGGCCCAGATGGGTAGACCAATGGACACCTTGAGTAGTGACCCCAGACACCAAGAAGGTGGCCTATGATATTGCATGACAAGTGGGCACCATGAGTGGTGACCCCCAGGCACCAAGCTCGGGATTGAGAAGGTGGCCATAAGTCATTGGCAAAGGGCACCCTAAGGTGGTATGCCAGGGTTAGGGCAAAAGTAGTGGAGAACGTCATACTGAAAAGTGTAAATTGGCTTGTTAATTAATTTAATTGTGATTATTAAATTGTTAGCCATATTTGCAAGATTTTGGTTGTTCCCACATACCAGTATATTTCGATATACTAACCGACGTTTTGTTTGTCAGCATTTTAGGAACAACAATTGAAAGAACAAACAGTAAAGTGACACATTGTGAAAGTAAAACATAAAGTGCAAGGTGGATTAGTTAGAGTGGATTCAAGCTTGGATATATAGATTCCCAAGGTTTTCAAAGGAAAGTAAAGTTTTAATTTTATACCAAATTTCAGTTAGTTGGTAGAAATTTGTAATTGTTATTGATTATTTGTCGAACCTTTGATCCTGTTAATTGGATAACGGCACCGAACTTTCGGTCTCCCTTAATTGGGGGTTACCGGGAGGCGGGGTCGTTACAATTGGTATCAGAGCATAGGTTCCTCAAGTAATCTTTAATAATTATTAAATTTTACAAATTCTATAGAACCCAAGGGAGTTATTAGAGGATTATCCGAAAGACAGAGGTGTTTAGAAAAGGATCACGACCGGGGGCTGGCAATATTTTCCTCCGCACCGCTAGTCAGAATACGAGGACTCCCGGATCTGTGTGACTGCCTGGACAAAGTCTTAGGGTATGATTCAAAATCAGATACCTTTAGGACTCTCTCATCTTATTCATCCCTTCTCAACTCAAATTATGTTAAGGACCTTAAGGATTAGGGTTTTCTCTCTTCTCCTCACCCTCTTGAGGTATGGGAAAAGTTAATAAGGTCTAAGGAATCATCCACCAAACTAATGAAAAGCATGTAAATAAGATGTCATGGACATAAGCTTAATAGATTAAGCGCAAACTAAAGAATAGATACATGCCTAGGTCGTATGACACGAGTTCTCATAGCCCTCAGGAGAGACCTGAGGATAGACCTCCTTGTCAGGAGGATGAGTAAAGAGAGTTAGTCTTGGAGTTAGAGACCTCACACATCCTTTGAGGATGATGTTAACCCTAACCCTAAGAGAAGGTTAGAGAGAGAGACATGATGAGATTAGATGTAATGGAAGACTGGGTGTTTGGATGGACATGCCTATGGTTTTTCATATGAGCCATGAGAGGTTAGATGGCCTAGCACCTTTGGCACCCCAACCCTGAGAAGGATTGTGCATGTTTGAGAAAAGGATAGCTCCTTCCTAGATAAGGTTAGAGATGAACCTATATAAAACATATGGGTTGTTGCAAGTAGGATATAGCTTGCACCCTGAGTACATCAGTAATGTGAACAGTAGGTTAAAACTAAGGCCCGAAGGATATGATGGATGGCTTATGAGATAAGCATATGGATAATCTCGAGCCAAACATGAGTTGAGCATAGGCTTCACCCACATATGGGTATGCTTGTGAGCATGAGCCTTCATGGAGAGGGGACCTCTAGTAGTAGGGTTGGATGTGGAGTTAGCTCTAGAGAGAGAAAGAAAGAACCCAGTAGGAAAGTTGGAAGCTTAGGTTCTGAGACTTAGGAACAATGGATAGTAGAGGATGATGTGACCTAAGTGGATGATAGTGGTTGCCCTATGAAGGCTGATGATAACTTGGTTGCATTTAGAGGAACCAAACCTTAGAGAGAGGATGATGCTTCTGGAACCAATGTGCCTATGGTATAGGAGTTTACCTGTTGAGATGAGACAAAGAGTGCCTTAGACCCTGAGGAGGTTCAAATAACCAGTTGTGGGGCTTTATACCTAGTTGGTTGTCCTTGAGGAGGACTCAACTCTGAGGTGTTTCTCATATAAAAGGATCATGGGAGTAAATGGCATACCTTGGGCATGCTTGATTCATGGTTAAGAGGTTGAGCATGTAGTTGGATATCCAAAAGTGAACCTACGGTTCCTGGCCGAAGAGGGGAAGAAGTGTACCCAATGCTCCTGATGAGTTTTGAGTCTCTATAGTTTCGAGCATGGTACTCCTCATGTGTAAAGGTAAAAGAAACTCCTTAAGTTAAGGGTATGTTTTATGAACCCTTCCCGACTAAGTTGATCTAATGTTGAGGAAAGAGAACAAGTATGACCTAGCATGGTTTAATAGGTGGTCTACTTGTGCCCTAGTAGCTTCTAGGTTAGGCATGCTCATATGGATGTAAACCCTAAGTATGCTTGTGACCTTGTTGTCAAGGGTTGTAGTTTCCTCCCATCCTGGGAGAGGGAACCTTTAGTTGGGTGTATACCAGTTTTGTTGGAGTTAAGATAACCTGAAGAGGTTTTATAGGATCCTGAGAAAGCTAAGTGAAAAGTACATGGCATGAGATTGAACCTATAGACCCATAGTGAGGATGAAGGATTGGGCAAGGTTCTAAGTTGAACATGTACTATGTTAGAATCCTAAGTCTGTCCAAGGGTCAGGTAGGGATAAGACCGATGGAAGAAGGAGTTGCCAAATTCCCTAGTTGCACATGACCATAGGGTCGGGAGGTAACAACTATCATTGTATGAGGGCCATGGGTTAGGAGATTGATCACCTTCATGAACTCATGGGACCCAAAGGGCAGATGAGTAGGGCACTCTCTAGATGCATAAGGGAAGAGGGATGACCCCAAAAGTGTCGGCACCCTATAGACCTAGAGGAGATGACCTAGGATTATGCTTGGACCAAGTAAGTCTGAGACCAGTTTTCCTAGAAGTAGTGTGGATATCATGATGTTTGTGATATAGAGACATATGTTGCACGTTTCAACTTGGATTTGAAAGTGTACGGGCAAGGTGGGTTGTACTATCTCTACTCTTGGAACAAGAAGTACTCTATATTTGGACTGCAGTCAAATGCTTATTTCTTCTTATTATGGGAGTGAGAGATAGGACAGTACGCATGCCCTACACCAAGGATAAAGATGATGTAAGTTGGAACGTTGCTACAAGGGATAAGGATAGAAATGATAACATACCTTTGTGGAGTGAATGATACATGGATGGTTTACAACCACTAAGAGTATTAAAGAAATCATCTTGTGAGGATGTTTTATCATGAGCTATGTGGAATTTGTAAAGTTGAGTTGAATCACCATGAGGATGAGCTCAGAGTTTCTTGATGAAGACAAACATAGAGTTTGAGATGAGATGATAAGTATAATACATGGAGGTGTATGTTACCTAACACTTAAGGATGAGAGGTGGTAATGAATGCTCTGTCTGAGATATAGCTGCCTAGTTAGCTGGAAGCTAGAAGAAGTTGAGGTTGTTTGGCTAACCCTATGTTTGGAAAGAAGATGTGCTTTGGCTAACACCCGGATGTAATAAGATATGATGAACAAGTTAATGGTTGTTTGGGTAGCCAGTTTAGTCTTTGATGAAGTGAAAGGATGGTGATAGAACCTCAGATACACTTCTTTGGATAGGAAGGTAATAAAACCCTTTTGAGAGTGGTTTAGGGTTTCTGAGGTATCAAGCTTGAGGAATCATAATGATATAGGAGGACATGATATACTGTGGTACTACAAAGATAGTAGCATTCTGGATGATTAAAACAAAGTTGCATGTAGCATGTGGCCATGCAAGCCAGAAGGTGAAGGGCGAACACCATTATCCCAGTGCATGGATATAAAGTATAAAGAGTTCCCGAGAGGGAATGGGAGTTCTTCACTATGGATGTTGTGAGTCTCTCCTAGACCAAGAAGGTCAAGATACAATATGGGTTATGGTAGATCGCCTTACCTAGATGACATGAGAAAGGAAGAGTTCTGTCAAGGGACAAATCTGGTTGAACTACATATGAAAAGAGATGGTTCAACTACACCATGATGCGAATTCAAAGGTTCTTGATGTAACCCAAAGGTTCACTTCCATGAGGTGGAAGTAGATACATGAAGAGCTCAGTGGTTGTACAGTTTATCACCCCATACTAATGGACAGTATGATCCAGACTTGAGGGTCTGATGAGAGCATGTGTGCTCATTTAGGGTGATACATAGAGACATTTCTAAAGATGTGATGTTAACCACCATAGCCTTTATTGAGATGCAAGAAGTTCTATAGGGAGGTTGTGTCCGTCACCACTTCATTATGATGATGTTGGTGAAGGAGGCCTCGCGAAGGTCAGGAAAGAACCACAAGTGTGTGCAGATGAAGTCGCTTTGATCGTGCAATGGCTAAGAGAAAGCCTAATAGTGACATGAGTCATGAGCTGATGCAAAGCAGACTGATATGCAGTTTACTGTGGGAGAATATATGATGTGAAAATCTGACCCCTCTAAGCTACAACTGAGAAAGTTGAGTCCTCGATATATGGGTCCATTAGAGATGGATTGGTGGAGATGGTTGTGTTTAACCTTACCCCTTAGGATAAAATGATGTGTTACATGAGTCCGATCTAGAGCACTATGTGAGGTACCCAAGCCATGTGTTGAGCCTTGAACCTATTCAGCTTTTGAGAGGCTGAAATGTCCTGAGTCACCTATGAGGGTATGTTATACCAAGGTAAGAAAGAACTCAGATGGAAGAATATGAGATGAAGGTTCTTGGAAAGCACCATGGAAAGGGTGAAGCAACATGGTAGCCCTGATGGATATAAGAAGGGTTTATCCTGTTTGTTTGCTTGCTTGATGGAATTTTGAGGAAAAAATTCTTATAAGAGGGGAAGGATGTTACAACCCCAATTTTGGGTTCATTTGGTGAGAAATGTAATTTCACATATTAAAGATATTTGGAAAAATAATATAATTTTTTGTGAATAAATGGATTTCATTTAAAATAGCCTTATTGTTTGATTTGTGGGCTTTATTGGCTATTGGGCCCAATAACAAGGAAAATTCAATTAATTGATGAATAATTAAATATTTGAGAAAAGAAAGAAGTAGAAACCTCTAGAAGGCAAATCCAAGGAGGGATTTCGTGCCTCTTGGGTTCCTTGGGTACCAAGAAGTCCAAAGTTGCATAAAGAGATAAGAAAAGAAGAGATCAATTAAGTATTTCTTTATTAAGAAAGAAATTGAAAATATTGATGAAATGTGGAAAATAAGTAAAAAGAGGTATAATTAAGTGATCCTTGGTGGAATTTCGTATCACAAGGATTGCTTATGATAAAAGGGATACCAACGAGGAAAATAAAAGGGAAATAAAGAGAAATCCTCAAAAAGAACTATTTTAATAAGAAATAAACAAGATATTGAGAAATAATGAAGAATAATGCATTTAGATGCATCTAGAAGGATAATGAGTATCCAATAAAAGGATTTATAAATATTAGAGTTTCTTGGGGTCCAAGGAACCCCATTAAAGAGGAAAGAAAGAGAAAATATCAAAATAGCAAAATAAGAAGATAATGTGAGTATACCATTAATGTATTACATGGTATTGCTAAAAAGAAAGAAATTGCTATTAAAGGAAAACTTAATTTCGTGCCTAAGGGTTAAAAGTCAAGCAATAAAGAGAGTAGGTGAGAGGAATTTCGAATTCCTAAAACCTAATGGAAATATATACATGAAGAGAGAGAAAGATACTTCAAAAATAAGGAAATCCCTTTCCTATAAGGAGTATCCTTGATTGCTTAGTAGGCAAGCGATCTAGGGCGTGGATACTCCCCTATTTAAAGGAGAGACCCTCCAGTTCGAGTCCATAGAGAGAGAGAGAGAGATCCCACACTCTCCTCTTTGTTCTATCCATGAAAAACTTAGTAAGAGGGGTAGAGGCACCCTAGATCGTGTGGGCGTTATGGCGTGGTCCTGCTGGATGCGCGAAGTACCTACGCAGTCGGAGGGAGGCTTGGCGACCGTCTCTCTGCTGTCACCTGGACGTCGCAGCCCCTGGACGGCTGCAAGGGTCAACCGCCTAGGCAGACCTGGTCTGCGGGAGCTAGCGGCTTTGGCCGCAAAATTTGGCCAGATAGGGGAGCGCCGAGGAGCTCCGGAGGTGGAGGGATCGTCTCCAGTGGTCGACGGGGTCTGGGAGAGGGTGGAGGAGGAGCGCAGCTGCAACTAGGGTTGCTGCGGCGGAAGCAGCAGTTGAATCGCGAGGTAGAAGAAGGGCGGAGGCACGTTGGACAGAATTGCCCTCCGCGGGCCAAAAGAGCCAGACTTTAAGTTGAGGGTAAACCAGTAATTTGGTTATAAACCCAAACGTGGGCCGAGTTGCATGCATAAGATGACGTGGCAGCTTCCGGTTGGTCTAAAAAGGTATTTCTTCCAAAAATCATAACTCTTTAATAGTAGCTCGGATGACAAAAGTTTATACATGAATCTTGCTCATAAAAATGAGAGGAATCCAATAAAAATATAATTGGAGCCTGGTTCTGCTTGCCATTCAAAAAGTAATGGAAGTTATTATCTTTAGATGTAGTAACATTTAAAGAACCCTATTTTGATATGATTAAAATGCGTAGTAGGGTTTAATAGATGAATAAAGTTGATATTAGCATGTTAATGAAAAAAAGGAACATTAGGAAGAAAAAGGATGAACTTTGCATATAATTAGTTAATTTCGAGTTTAATGTACATGAATATACTTTAATGGGCCTTGAAACCCTAATGTTGACTAGTTCGACTATTAATGGCCTTTATTGATTAATTTCATGATTAAAGTAGGAATATGTTATTTCGAGCATTAAAGTCCCTAATTTGTGGATAAATAACCTTAATATAGAAATTAGGGTTTTTACATGAATAAAAGGTGGAATTAATGGCAAATCAAATTCTTATGTGTTTTGGATCATAATGGACTATGAATTGATGATAAATGGGTATAATGACCTTGAAATAACTTAAAAGGGTAAAGAAGGTAGTTTTGGTATCAAAGAGAAATAATCGACTTTAATTGGGCTTATGATGATGAAATTAGGGTTTATGAACTAAGAGAGCATTTAATATGATAAAAGCGTTATGGAGGCAAAAACCCTAATAAAACCCTAATATGGTCTAGGAAGCCCAAGGTGGAATCCAAGTCTAGCTTTAGAATGTTCTGGATGAACTATAACACTGGGATCGTATGCATTAATTTCAGGATATTGTTGATTGCTTGTTGATTGATTCTTTATCCTTATTGCTTGGACAATCAAGTTGCTCTGGATCAGGTATGTGGTTATTTATGAATAACTGCCTTAGTTTCCCGTGATTTTTCGGATGGTTAATCGCATTGAATGCAAATTATCTATTGGATGTTCATACTTGCAAATTATAAAGTCACTATGATTATCACATTAATAATAGAAGTATGGATTCTCGCACCTACATGCCACCCTGATGAATGATGCCAAAGGTCAGGCCCAGATGGGTAGACCAATGGACACTTTGAGCAGTGACCCCAGGCACCAAGAAGGTGGCCTATGATATTGCATGACAAGTGGGCACCATGAGTGGTGACCCCCAGGCACCAAGCTCGGGATTGAGAAGGTGGCCATAAGTCATTGGCAAAGGGTACCCTAAGGTGGTATGCCAGGGTTAGGGCAAAAGCGGTGGAGAACGTCATACTGAAAAGTGTAAATTGGCTTCTTAATTAATTTGATTGTGATTATTAAATTGTTAGCCATATTTGCAAGATTTTGGTTGTTCCCACATACCAGTATATTTCATACTGACCGACGTTTTGTTTATCGGTGTTTTAGGAACAACAATTGAAAGAACAAACAATAAAGTGACACATTGTGAATGTAAAACATAAAGTGCAAGGAGGATTAGTTAGAGTGGATTCAAACTTGGATATATAGATTCCCAAGGTTTTCAAAGGTAAGTAAAGTTGTAATTTTATACCAAATTTCAGTTAGTTAGTAGAATTTCGTAATTGTTATTGATTATTTGTCGAACCTTTGATCCTGTTAATTAGATAACGACACCGAACTTTTGGTCTCCCTTAATTGGGGGTTATCGGGAGGCGGGGTCTGTACACTTATACTTCATTATCTTCTTGAATTACAACTTCAAGAATTCCCACTACTACAGAAACAACATTCAATGTCGCTTTTCTGGGTGTCAGTTCTTTAGGAAAATTGATGCCTAAAATATTAGATGTCGGTTATTTAGGCAAACTGACGTCTATATTCGAAGACCAGCCAGACACGGGTACCACTTTGAATATAGCGTCGTATGTTAATAACAAATTGACGCCTAAAGTCGCCCACGAAATACAATTTTCACGCTTTGCGTGAGTTATTATTATTTGCAATTCTATTTTGTAGATTACAAATTCTATTATTTGCAATTCTATTTTGGATACTAGTTAATAACATTTCTATTTTACAGAATTTGTTTGCATTGGAAGAGAAGTTGCATCGTAAAAGTGTGACGCAACGCGCTGGAAAGATGCTTAGGAATTATAGGACAAATCTGAATAGAGAATACATAAAAGAGGGTAATAAGAAGAAGAAGTCAGCCCTTGAACAATGGAACTTCTTGGACAAAGAAGATTGGGACAATTTTGTTTCTTCAAGAAAATCTGAAGAATTCAAGGTATTAGGCATCACTCCCAATTTAATTAATATACATTGTATTCACCTATTCAAGATTAACATTTAGTGCTACTAACCAAATCATTAATGTGCATACTAACTAGGCCCTCAGTGACGCACAAAAAGCAAGGCGTGCACTGAATGTGCATGACCACACTATGGGTCCAAAAGGCTATGCAAGCGTTCGCCAAAGACTACAGGCGGAGTCTGTGGCTACTCAGGAGTTTGATCCTACTCAGGAGTCTGCCACACCCATGCCTCGCCATGATATCTGGATAGCTGGGAGGCAAAACAAGACGGGTGAAATAAAGAAGCCCGTAACTACTGAGGCGGCTGCGAAAATGGTAAAATACAACTCTTAGAGAAATCGTTTGAATATTGATTATTTGTGGTGTTAACTTACCAATTTCTGTTGATGGTGATTAGTCAGAGCTGCATGAGCAGAGGAAACAAGGCACGTTCATCCCTCAGGGCACAAGGGATGAATTGACAGTTGCTCTGGGTAACCCAGAGCATCCTGGACGTGTTAGGGGTGCAAGCGTTGGTGTGGGCATCAAAGCATTCTTTGGGCCATCCCAACGTAAACCCAGAGCAGGACTTTCTCAAGAAGTGGTAACCTATTCTTTTTTTAGAATGTTACTGCAAAAGGAAATTCAATAATAAGAAGCTAATGTTTCTTTTATCCATGTATAGGAGAATAAGAGAGTCGAGGATATAGTTGCTAAGAAGGTCAACGATGTAGTTGCTGAGAAGGTCAAGGAAGAATTGCTGTGGTGGCAGGCATCTCAGGCTTCCAATCAACCTATGGCGACCCACTCTTCTCCTGATGCACAAACTGCGAGTAATCCTGGAGACCCATCGCCTAACACGTCTGTTGTAAGTATTGTTTATGACATTGTAGCTAGTCTTTTCAAGATGATATGTTTTCAAGATGATATGTATATATGTATAACATTCTTTATGTAAATTTGTAGGCATTGAAGCCATGCCGCTTAAGAATGCAAGACTATGTTGTTGCAGAGGCGCAGGCTTACCAGTCCCTTCCTGGGGCAACGTTTCATGGGACTCCAATGCCACAGGGCTACATTCGTGTAAGCATGATATGTGTATTACCAGATTGGAAGGAAGTTGCATTGCCATATGCCCACCCAGATATTGATACACTTGGTGAGGCAGAAGGTGGGGTCATATTGTGGCCCAAAGCAGATGTCGTCTACACTACTGAAATTGTAAGATAAATTTACATTGATTTAGACTGTTAATGTGTATATATGAGGTCAACTGATCTGAAATTATATATACATGTTAAAAAGAAGACACCATGAGCACCTAGGCCTCCACCTCCACTTCCCGCATTACCAAGTTGGGTTCCAACTGACCTAACATACCCGTTAGGTCCTGCTTGTAGGGGAATGGCATGTTGGCTACGGGCACATAATATATATTGCCCAATAATTGTTTCTTTAGATGCAGATTATGCAGGTCAATCATATGATAGCTCTTTATTTATACAAGATATTATTGAGTTGTTTATGTATGCTTGGCTGAATACATCAATGATAGAGACATGGATAAGGTGAGATCTTGTTTATACATCCATATACCTTGTGTAAGATCTGGTGATCTGGTTTCTTATATATTAATGCATACGTAATACATGTTTTGCAGCTACTTAGTCGAAGATCATTGCAACCAATTTGCATTTGATCATGTGGGATTTTTGATTCCATCATTGATTAGTATGGTAGCTAAAGACCTTGATAGTGTTCAACAATACTGTATAGATGCTTTTACAATTTTTGCTCAGCAAAAGAAGACGATAATAATAGCTCCATTCAATGTCAAGTAAGTTTACTTTATTTATAATTTGTACTTAAGAAAATTCCATTTTTATTGTGCATTTTGAGTTATAAATTGTTAACTTTTTACCTCTAGAGGTAGACATTGGGAGTTACTAGTTATTATCCCTGGGACATTCACTGTTTATTATCTAGATCCCACGTGAAGTACATTAAACACTAAAATTGGACACGTAATGAGAATGCCATTATTCTGGTGAGAAATATTTCATTTTTGTATCTGTTAACGTCTGTTATTACATTACTATTTACTTATGCAATTTACTGTGTTATATTAACATGTAGGGGTTTAGATGCATTCAAAAAGGCTGGAGGAACGGTCCCAAGGAAAAAGAACCAGCCAATAAATTGGCAGAACGTACAAGTAAGTTCCCGACTCCAATGTATATATTATTGATGTGAATTGTGCTTAGTTGTATTATTTTGTATGTTTCAATTTATAGTGCGCTACACAAGACAATGGTTGGGCATGCACATACTATGTGATGCGATTTATGCAGATGATTATCAAACATGCCGCATTGGACATCGATACCATACATGAGGTATTATATATAGTCTCATTAGTTAGTATAAAATATATCAATCTTATTTTTATATTATTACTTATATATATACATCATTCTCTTTGCAGGTGTTTAAAACTGACCACACTATAGGTAAACGCTTAAAAAATGTACATGCTCCATATACGATGGAAGCATTAAATGAAGTAAGAGAAGAAGGGGCAAAAGCCATACAAGTAGTGGCAATTGTAAGATATAATTGGGATGTTGATAGCGATCCTGAATGATATTTTGTAAATGAATATTTCTGAATGTTAATACATGTATTTGAATGTTTCTATATGTGTGAATGTGAGAATTGAATTGATGTCTGAATGTATCTACTTGTGTGAAATTTTGTTTGTTAATTTTGCAGGTTTGTGGCCTGTTTGTAGGCTGATATCAATGGATGTCATAAACATGTAGTTCAGAAAACTGAAATGCAGGTTCTCATCCTGCTGACCAGCCACAGCAGGCCTGCAAACTGATATGAAAAAAATAAATAGATATAGGCGTCAGTTATTTATAGAAAACCGTCAGCAAAGACCTACAGCGTCAGTTTTTTGAACAAAACCGACGCCTAATGTGGCCACGGCCGTACTGGAAATGGTGTTGGCTGTTAGTGTAAAACCGATGCCTATAATACATATAGCGTCGATTGTTTAGTTGATCACCGACGCCAAAAGGGTTCGCGCCACAGAAAACGGCGTCATCTAGGTCACTTTCTGCGTCGATTACCAATTAAACACCGACGCAGAATGTGTCCTAGATGACTCTGTTTTCTGTGGCGTGAACCCTTTTGGTGTCAGTTTTCTATAAACAACCGAAGCCTGTACGTTAAATAGGCGTCGGTTAAAAAACCGACGCCGAAGTGTTCGACCTTTAGCGGAGCCCACATAGGCGTCGCTCGGTAACCGACGCCAAAGGGGGTTAAACAACCGACGCTAAAAGGCATTTCTGTAGTAGTGTCCTCTTTTGCTTGTTTGTATTCAAATTAATGTTTCATGGTGTTGTATCTTTCTCTTATAGTTACCAAATTTTTAGGTTTTGATAGGTTATGATGTAATTCTTATGTTCTTTAGAGTAAGATTAAGATTTTAATACCATGATTTCAGATTTGTTATGCTCTTTAAATTGTTTCAAAATGAATACTTGATCAAAGTAATCAGAAAGAAATCAATCTAAGAGTTCCATACTTACCTTTTCTTCAATACCAGAATCCCTAGTCAGGGCACCCAAGCACTAAGATTAGGTTGTATGCACCATGTTTTTATGTCAGGTTCCTTAATTAAACACAATCCTAATCCTAAGTCCTAGTGTACGTGTAGACTCAGTGAACTTAGATTTGTGATACTAATTTGTGAGAACCTATTACACTAAATGAGATTACTCAAAATATGAAACACAATTACTCATTAATTAAACACAAACCAAGAAAACATGGTAAATTAAAACAAATTTCAACATTTTCCAAGTGCTAAAAAAATTTACATAAGAGCCCAACAACTTTTTTTATCTCCATGGTCTCAACCACAATATTTACATATTACACAAGAAACATTTTCACATATATCACTTGAACAAGCATATACCATGCTACAAAAAACTTAATTCGATTAAAACATCATATATAAACTTTCTCACCTAGACCTGAGAGTATAGGGATGACTCTAGGACACACTAGACAACTAAACTACCATTTATAAGGTTCATCACCTCAGTTTCTCCTTGCTTCCATATTTATATTGTCCATTGTCATCGATCACCTAAAAAGATGTGGTGACCCATGAGGTGAGACCCAGTCCCAGCGAGAGATATAACTCTCTCCAACATATATTGATTACAACAGATTTTACAGTGTATAAATTGAGCAGTTCGAGTATTTAATAAACAATTGAGAAAATTGAACAATTCAAGAATGATAAATAGGTTGATCAAATAACATTAGCAAGAAGCATGTTGGTCAATGTATATACATGTAATTGATAAATCCCTTTCATTTATTAGATATCTACTGAGTTTTCATAGGATTGCAATTAATGACAATCATCTTCATTAGTCCTGCTATCAACATATGCTTTGCTAACAGCATATGAAATCTAGTAGCATAAGCATCTTAACATCTTGAATATGTCTAGTAACATAACATGACTATCAATATTGGAATTTTTAGTAAAATGTACAAGTCTACATCATGAGTAGTGATAACATCACAAGAACACATAACTACATAAACATAATTACTATTTTAATCATTTCTAATTATAGAGACATGGCTAGCAGTATTAATGCTAAGAGCATAGTCTTAATTATCAATGTCAGTATATCTAACAACATGAGCATCACTACAACACAAGCATATCTATCATCTCTTATTATACTTTACATCATCTCTATGTAAGAATAGGAAACAAGGCTTATCATCCATTATGAAGCATTGTGTATAATCCTAAACAGATATGCTACATGGTTGTATTACATCTTTTATAACTCTCTTGAGGATTTGAGTCATACCACCGAAATCCAAGTGACCCCTGATAAGTCAAAATTAGTCCATTAAAGATCTAGGAAAAGTCAAACTCTAAGATCTTCTCCATACTCGGTCATTACGAGTCTACACTATAGTGACATATACTCAAAATGCAAAATATCAACATATAGTCTTGTCACCATCCCACCTTGATACAAGTCATGACACTAGCTTCTAGAGTTTTCAAACTCAATCACTGAGGTACAACTGTAGTTGTCCTCTAATCATTGAGACCCGACTACAATCATTCTCAAAAAGTGGGCTAGGTATGACCGCAACCACCCTCCCAAAAAACTTGGTGACAAGATGATAAGCACCATACATACTCAGCATGTTATGTATGTTATCTGAGTTTCCTTTAGGAATACTTGTTTCACCATCCAACAAGTTGTGACACTAAAGATGGTTCTCTAGCACATGGAAATACATGATTAGGGTTTCACTTGATTAGTTATCTCTAATTGGGTGAATTAGGGCTGCATCAAATAAGTGGACAAACAAACCCTAATTCGTCTCTAGCAAACATTATTGTATAACAACTTTAGAAGATATAAAAGATATGTGACATAATTGTTCATCTCAACAGCACAGGGAACTATTCACTTTTCAATCAAGAAAATATAATTCTCATCAAATCATCATCACATGGTGCAATTCATTACCATTCAAGAAACAACACTTGTCAGCATATTATCACATGATATAAATCCTTCAAAATATCATAGGGTATTAGCCATTGTCATCATAATAGGATTACACATCATTCAAGGATCATCCATGCCCAAAGGTCAATAAGACCATCACATCATTTCCTACAAGTTCATCATTATCTTTCCATGCCTTATAACAAGAATCAACAAACATCACCACACATGTGATGCACTGGCCCATCATGGTATTTTATTTAATAACTAAAAGAAGTTTGTTGGATAACGGTGCAGGGTTATCTTCTCTTTAAGAGCATTCCTTTATTATCACATATAAGGAAGGTATATTATTCATCATCATCATGCTTATAATGTACAAGTTTAGTATAAAAGGTATAAATCATGAAGCAACGATGACCACTTGTTAACACATTAGAATTTCAATCATTCATTAGGAAGGATATTCCATCATTATACTAATCATGCAAAGAAAGATACCATGATTAACCATAATTCTCTAATTACAATAGGGTTAGGTTTATCAAGGTAGGTTACATTAAGTTATAGTTCAACATTCATTCACAAACCTTAATCAATAGCATCCCCATGTAATCATGGATGGATAAGGCACAACATCATCATCAAATTCCATACCATTATCATGTATGGATCCACACATGAATAAAGGTGTAACCATTAGGTTATAGTATATTATAGTTCCAAAATTATAAGAGAGACTCCATTGTTTTATTATTTCACTAAGGAAGGATGATCATAATTACCCATCATGATCTGATTGCATTAGGATTAAGTGTAATAAGATATACTCATATTTAGGGTTACGTATCAACATAATACAGTCATTATACATTCTATTAATATGTGTTAAAAGGTAAGCGTACCTTATTATAGTAAAATATCCATAGTTTCCATCATCATTCAACCCATATCACCATACCACAACATCATGTAGAACCATTGGATGTTGAAAAGAAAGCTTCGAGCACTAAGGCTGGCTGGATTCCTGGAGTGGTGAGGGTCCTGGTGTGTGGTGGATTATAGATATGACAGAGGGTAGGAATGCTAAAGATCGTACTCCTGCCACCAGAAGCGCTAGACTAGGGTCATCTTCATAATCTCCTAAGCGAGATGCTTACACCCGAATAGTTAGATTGACAACCAGATCCAAGATTTGGGGTGAGTTTGTTGCATGGATTCTGTTGAGGAGTTAGTCTAGACGATCCATTCAATGCAGAGGTGGAGGACGAGGTCAGGCTATGTAGAACTCATGTAACAACTATACTATATTTTCTCAACTTCAACTAATAGATTTCTATGGTCGTTTGTGTGGCCTAGCTAGTAGCTAATAATATGTGCCTAAGAAAAGGAAACATGATGACATGTTCATAATGGGCCAAACATGAAAAAAATTGAAGCCTACTATATATGGTAAACCTTAATTTTGAATTTGAAAATATTTCTAGCTACGACCTCAATTCACTTAAAATTTGAAAAATAGATTCTCTTTGTATATCATTAACCAATCATCATATGAGACCAAAAGAAATATTTGTTCACCCTTCAATTAAGATACTCCAAATTGGTACACATATTAAGATATTGAAGTCAAGTATGCATCAAATAACCTATAACATCATCAACACCAATTTACTTATTTTATTATTAAACCACCTTAACTATCAATAAATTATAGGAATCGATGTATACTTTGATTGGATACCTAACTTCATAAATATACTAAGTTGGTGATTAAGAAGCTATCCATTGTACTTGGAGTCAAGTAGATCTAATAATCACTCATTGCATCTATTATTAACCTTTTAAGTGAAAAGAGTCCAAAATTGAATAATTAACTTGTCAATTTGTTACTAAACATCTACACAACATTCATGGTCTTCAACTTCTATATGGGGTATCGAAACCCTGAAATCTGTGTTGTCACATCAACTGTGAAAAACACCTAATGAAAATGTAGAAAACAACTTATAGGAAGGCAACTAAAATTATTATTTTTATTCATCGCAAATTAAAATGAATGGTTATTACGTTGAAAATAAAGCAATATGATAAAAAATGAATAGCTAATTTCCTTAACACATGTAACAATTACCTATAAAAATCATAAGAAAACTAATATGAAAAAGTGTTCAAAACAAAAATTAGCAGTTCTTTTCAACAATACACATGAAATGATAATCAGAAAAACATAACATGATGATTTTAAAATTTAAAAACAAAGATCCTGATCAAGAGGTTCAAAACTAAAAAAAACAAAAGCAGCGGTAATAACCCCAATAACCCAACGGTCTTTAGTTGATGATTGTGGCCTTTGACCAAGCCAACACATGCCTCGTGATTCCCACACAAACAATTATTGCTTTGTTTGGCAAAGTGGCGACGATTGTTTGGGCAACAATGGACAACCACCGGCAGTGGGTAATTCGATGTCAATCACTTTGCCAAACACACAATTATTCACCGCTCTCGTTTTACATTGTGTTTTTTGTCTAGAGCATTCGACAATCACTACCAACCACTCATGCGATAAATTATAGCGATGAGTCATCTATGATGGACCATCAGCGATAAACACAATCACATTGCTAAACACTGTATGCGTGAGTATGTGACTGCCCTGGCGTCTTATATTCCCCACTAATAAGGGTACAATGAAAACAATGCCACAGATTAGGGAACTGATAGAAGCACCACGATTACCAAGTCCGTCAACTAGCATATGACTTATTAAACAGTTTGTTGGATGTTAATCATTTCCACAAATTTGGCTGAGGCATGTGCCTCATGAGACTCAGGCGTGGCTCCGCCACTGGGTCTGCGCAGTTGAGAATCAGAAGTGTCCAGTCACACAACATGATAGTATATGTCATATTAGGGTCGGGTACAAATCCAAACAAAACCGTTAAACTCAACTAAATTAAACCAAAGCAGCCAGTTAATTTCAATTTTACAGGAACAAATGGTTTGATTTGGTTTTAAAAATTTTCAAACCATTAAATAACAATTCCTCTTAAAACAGAGAGTGTGGTTTAAACAAATCAAATCCAACCAATGTATATATTTCTATATCTTATTTATTTATATGCTTATGTTCTAAAAAATATTTATCTATACCAAAATTTACTATACTCAATAACCTTTTGTATTAAAAATGTGTAAAACAAATGTTAAATAAATTAAATTATTTTATACAACTAGACTGTCTCGTATAGGGCATATTTATATTAAGGTAGTTGTATATTCTCTCTCTCTCTCTCTCTCTATATATATATATATATATATATATATATATATATAATTGTCATACTATAATTTCTACTTTCATTACAAATAAAATTATAAAAATAACTATCCCTGTAATTTACAATACCTTCTGAAATATAACTATCAATACTGATTTCAAAATGAAGATAACGATCAATGCAACTATTAATGTGACTATTCCAATTAGATTGAGTATCATATATATAATGATAAGGGTTGTGATCCTTACTCTTAGATCCACTATTGAAATAATCGGAAGTCAGATAATTAGAAAAAAAGCCTTCTAGTTAATTCAGAAAAGAACTAATATATATATATATATATATATATATATATATATAGGAAGAGAGAGATTAGGATACACTTAAGTGTATGGGAGCTAGAATACAATCAACTTTTGTGCCTTTGGATCTGCCCAGATTTTGATCTGCTGCTGGGAGTATTTCTGCCGACTAAGGCAAGCATTTAACACTCTGACCCCACCGGCTGGCCTCTCTCCCCCACCTAAGATCAGACTCTATCTCCCCTGACTCTCTTTCCTACTCTCTCCCCTGGTCGCTCGAACGTCCCTCTCCCCCTTCTCTATCTCCATCCCTTCGCCCTCCCTTTGACCCTGCTCACTCTTGGTTGGGGTTTACCAGCGACGGATGGCCAAGACCGGAGAAGGCCAGGACCGTCGACGGTCAAGACCAGAAAAAAATTGGCAAGGTATTGGCGACCTTTTTGCCGAAGACCTTCCAAGACACTCCCTGACAGCTCCCCCAGTCCCGATCGGTGGTGGTTTCTTCCCTGGCGCTGCAGATTGACTAACTGCTCTCCGCTCAAATGCTGACTGCTTTAGTTTCTTCTAGTTCTACCATCTATTTGTAAGAGCTGATGATGGAGCACACCTTCCCACCCTCATTACTCATTCCTTCTTCCTTTGACCGAACTTATTTCTCCTTGTAAGACACTCCCTAGCACCTAAGAAGATCCAAGACACTCTCCGACGGCTGAATCAATTATTTTCACAAGGAACCGGCAATCATGACCTTGCCTCACAGTGGTTGTGACATCTTAGGATGCAAGGCTCATATGCAAGTCAAACTAGAAGCGGATACAAAGTGGGTGGGTATGAGCTTTGAGAAAGAGCACAATCACGATCTAACCAATAGTGCATCTAAAAAGACGTTTCGCCGCTCACACTGTCGCATGTCTTCTGAGGTGCAAGATTTGATTCAGGCGATGCATGATCAAAATATTTCTATTGCACATATAATGTCACTTATTGCTAGCCAACAAGGTGGAATTCATAATGTCACATTCACAAGAAAAGATCTAAGTAATATACTAGTTTCTTTTAGAATTAGATATATAGGTGTTGATGTAGAAACCACATTAGTTCATTTCAGAAAGCAATAAGCAATTAACCTTATATATTCTACTCTATACTATTTGATGAAAAAGGTTGTGTACATAATATCTTCTGGGTAGATGCGAGATCAAGATTGGCATATCAAACATTTGTGGATGTGATTACATTTGACACAACTTACAGGACCAATAGATACAATATGCCATTTGCACCTTTTATAGGGGTGAATCATCATAAGCAATCTACTTTTTTTGGTTATGCTTTATTAAGAGATGAGACTGATGGGTCCTTTATTTGGGTTTCCCAAAAGTTTCTAGAATCAATGTACGAAAAGCACCCAAAGTCAATTTTAACTGATCAAGATCCAACAATGAAGAAGGAAATTCATATTGTGTTTCCTAATGCAGTGCATCGTTGTTGCTAATGCCATGTAATGATAAAAGCACGTGAACATCTACATGTGATCTATGGGACCGTTGTTGTATTCACTGAAGAGTTCAAATGTTTCATCAATTACCCCATCACTATTGATGGGTTTGAGGAAATATGGAATAAGATGATACCTAATTCAATTTGAGTGACAATGCTCATCTAACCTTTTTGTGGAATATCAGAGAGAAATGGACCTGTATACTTTAGAGACAAATTCTTTGCCAACATGTTGACAACACAACAAAGTGAGAGCATGAATATAATATTTAAAGATCATGTGAACAATCATTTTCCACTATTTAAATTTGTCCAAGCATTCGAGAAGGTGGTTGATAACCGATATGACAAAGAAGATGAAGAAGGCTACTTTCCTAAGGATGGCCAACCAACACTATAGTCTTATTCTCCCATTGAGAAACATGCAGGGGATATCTACACCATATCAGTTTTTAAAGTTTTCAAAGAGTAAATGAAGTTGACCTCATGCTATGACATAGAGGAGGTTAGGAAAGATTCAATATATCAAATTTCACATGTCAGTGGTGAGTCTCTTACATTTATATCCAAGCATACTATAATTTCTACTTTCATTACAAATAAAATTATAAAAATAACTTTTCCTGTAATTTACAATACCTTCTGAAATATAACTATCAATACTGATTTCAAAATGAAGATAACAATCAATGCAACCATTAATGTGACTATTCCAATTAGATTGAGTATCATATATATAATGATAAGAGTTGTGATCCTTACTCTTAGATCCACTATTGAAATAATCGGAAGTTAGATAATTAGAAAAAAAGCTTTCTAGTTATTTCAGAAAAGAACTAATATATATATATATATATATATATATATATATATATATATATAGGAAGAGAGAGATTAGGATACACTTAAGTGTATGGGAGCCAGAATAGAATCAACTTTTGTGCCTTTGGATCTGCCCAGATTTTGATCTGCTGCTGCGAGTATTTCTGCCGACTAAGGCAAGCATTTAACACTCTGACCCCACCGGCTGGCCTCTCTCCCCCACCTGAGATCAGGCTCTCTCTCCCCTGACTCTCTCTCCTACTCTCTCCCCCAGTCGCTCGAACGTCCCTCTCCCCCTTCTCTATCTCCATCCCTTCGCCCTCCCTTTGACCCTACTCACTCTTGGTTGGGGTTTAGCAGCGACGGATGGACAAGACCGGAGAAGGCCAGGACCGTCGACGGTCAAGACCAGAAAAAAATTGGCAAGGTATTGGCAACCTTTTTGCCGAAGACCTTCCAAGACACTCCCTGACAGCTCCCCCAGTCCCGATCGGTGGTGGTTTCTTCCCTGGCGCTACAGATTGACTAACTGCTCTCTGCTCAAATGTTGACTGCTTTAGTTTCTTCTAGTTTTACCATCTATTGGTGAGAGATGATGATGGAGCACACCTTCCCACCCTCTTTACTCATTCCTGCTTCCTTTGACCGAACTTATTTCTCCTTGTAAGACACTCCCTAGCACCTAAGAAGATCCAAGACACTCTCCGACGGCTGAATCAATTATTTTCACAAGGAACCGGCAATCATGACCTTGCCTCACAGTGGTTGCGACATCTTATTTGGGCCATTGGCTGTAGTAGTGGCTGAACATCTACATCTTCAAGTTGCAACATCTCTAAGAGGTGAGTCACTTTTCAGTAGTCCTACAACAATTTCTGGTGGTATTGTTGTGGTGTTGCATGGCCTCTAATTTGAAGCATTCTATTTTATCACTATTATCATAACTTAATTGAATTTTATCGGGTTTCTAATGAAAATCACTTATCTTTAGCAATTAGGTGTATTCATCTAATTGGGTGTTCATATTTTAATTGAACCTTATTAAGTTTCTAATGATAAATATTTTTCTTTTTTGTTGAAGATATGGAAGGTTACATTCTAATTTGGTTTGATATGGAAGGCACTAGCACCACACAACAACCCCAATATGGTTAAACCTCCATTTAACTTATCATTCTACGTTGACTTTCTATTATTTGAAAAAATGCAAATAAGGGATTGATTATGTCTTGTTTTTGTAGATATGGATTTTTCTCATGATGTAGACGGCATGGTGAGAATAGATTGGTTAGATGAAGAAGATGGAGTGAATGCAAATGAACAATTTAGAGAAGAAAATGAGACCCCTATAGAGGATGAAAGGGTTGAAGTACAATATGAACTGGAGACTTTCATAGGTTTGCAAATTGATAGCCTTGATAAGGTTGAGGAGTTTTATAATCAATATGCATATCATATGGGATTTAGTACAAGGAAGGGGAATCATTATGTCTAAAACAAAAAAAGTCACAAGTAGGGTGTTCATGTGCTCCAAGGAAAAGGTATACAATGGTCAAAAGGAAACCCCTCAAAAGGACATAATTTCTAATCAACAGGATGCAAGGCTCATATGCAAGTCAAACTAGAAGAGGATACAAAGTGGGTGGGTATGAGCTTTGAGAAAGAGCACAATCACGATCTCACCAATAGTGTATCTAAAAAGAGGTTTCACCGCTCACACTGTCGCATGTCTTCTGAGGTGCAAGATTTGATTCAGGCGATGCATGATCAAAATATTTCTAGTGCACATATAATGTCACTTATTGCTAGCCAACAAGGTGGAATTCATAATGTCACATTCACAAGAAAAGATCTAAGTAATATACTAGTTTCTTTTAGAATTAGATATATAGGTGCTGATGTAGAAACCACATTAGTTCATTTCAGAAAGCAATAAGCAATTAACCTTATATTCTTCTACTCTATACTATTTGATGAAAAGGGTTGTATACGTAATATCTTCTGGGTAGATGCGAGATCAAGATTGGAATATCAAACATTTGTGGATGTGATTACATTTGACACAACTTACAGGACCAATAGATACAATATGCCATTTGCACCTTTTATAGGGGTGAATCATCATAAGCAATCTACTTTTTTTGGTTATGCTTTATTAAGAGATGAGACTGATGGGTCCTTTATTTGGGTTTCCCAAAAGTTTCTAGAATCAATGTACGAAAAGCACCCAAAGTCAATTTTAACTGATCAAGATCTAACAATGAAGAAGGCAATTCATATTGTGTTTCCTAATGCAGTGCATCGTTGTTGCTAATACCATGTAATGATAAAAGCAGGTGAACATCTACATGTGATCTATGGGACCGTTGTTGGGTTCACTGAAGAGTTCAAATGTTTCATCAATTACCCCATCACTATTGATGGGTTTGAGGAAATATGGAATAAGATGATAACTAAATTCAATTTGAGTGACAGTGCTCATCTAACCTTTTTGTGGAATATCAGAGAGCAATGGACCTGTATACTTTAGAGACAAATTCTTTGCCAACATGTTGACAACACAACAGAGTGAGAGCATGAATATAATATTTAAAGATCATGTGAACAATCATTTTCCACTATTTAAATTTGTCCAAGCATTCAAGAAGGTGGTTGATAACCGATATGACAAAGAAGATGAAGAAGGCTACTTTCCTAAGGATGGCCAACCAACACTATAGTCTTATTCTCCCATTGAGAAACATGCAGGGGATATCTACACCATATCAGTTTTTAAAGTTTTCAAAGAGTAAATGAAGTTGACCTCATGCTATGACATAGAGGAGGTTAGCAAAGATTCAATATATCAAATTTCACATGTCAGTGGTGAGTCACTTACATTTATATCCAAGCATACAATAATTTCTATTTTCATTACAAATAAAATTATAAAAATAACTATCCCTATAATTTACAATACCTTCTGAAATATAACTATCAATACTGATTTCAAAATGAAGATAACGATCAATGCAACAATTAATGTGACTATTCCAATTAGATTGAGTATCATATATATAATGATAAGAGTTGTGATCTTTACTCTTAGATCCACTATTGAAATAATCGGAAGTTAGATAATTAGAAAAAAAAAGCTTTCTAGTTAATTCAGAAAAGAACTAATATATATATATATATATATATATATATATATATATATATATATATATATATAGGAAGAGAGAGATTAGGATACACTTAAGTGTATGGGAGCCAGAATACAATCAACTTTTGTGCCTTTGGATCTGCCCAGATTTTGATCTGCTGCTGGGAGTATTTCTGCCGACTAAGGCAAGCATTTAACACACTGACCCCACCGGCTAGCCTCTCTCCCCCACCTGAGATCAGGCTCTCTCTCCCCTGACTCTCTCTCCTACTCTCTCCCCCGGTCGCTCGAATGTCCCTCTCCCCCTTCTCTATCTCCATCCCTTCGCCCTCCCTTTGACCCTACTCACTCTTGGTTGGGGTTTAGCAGTGACGGATGGACAAGACCGGAGAAGGCCAGGACCATCGACGGTCAAGACAAAAAAAAAATTGGCAAGGTATTGGCGACCTTTTTTCCGAAGACCTTCCAAGACACTCCCTGACAGCTCCCCCAGTCTCGATCGGTGGTGGTTTCTTCCCTGGCGCTACAGATTGACTAACTGCTCTCCGCTCAAATGCTGACTGCTTTAGTTTCTTCTAGTTCTGCCATCTATTGGTGAGAGTTGATGATGGAGCACACCTTCCCACCCTCATTACTCATTCCTGCTTCCTTTGACCGAACTTATTTCTCCTTGTAAGACACACGCTAGCACCTAAGAAGATCCAAGACACTCTCCGACAGCTGAATCAATTATTTTCACAAGGAACCGGCAATCATGACCTTGCCTCACAGTGGTTGCGACATCTTATTTGGGCCATTGGCTGTAGTAGTGGCTGAACATCTACATCTTCAAGTTACAACATCTCTAAGAGGTGAGTCACTTTTCAGTAGTCCTACAGCAATTTCTGGTGGTGTTGTTGTGGTGTTGCATGGCCTCTAATTTGAAGCATTCTGTTTTATCACTATTATCATAACATAATTGAATTTTATCGGTATTTCTAATGAAAATCACTTATCTTTAGCAATTAGGTGTATTCATCTAATTGGGTGTTCATATGTTAATTGAACCTTATCAAGTTTCTCATGATAAATATTTTTCTTTTTTGTTGAAGATATGGAAGGTTACATTCTAATTTGGTTTGATATGGAAGGCACTAGCACCACACAACAACCCCAATTTGGTTAAACCTCCATTTAACTTATCATTCTACTTTGACTTTCTATTATTTGAAAAAATGCAAATAAGGGATTGATTATGTCTTGTTTTTGTAGATATGGATTTTTCTCATGATGTAGATGACATGGTGAGAATAGATTGGTTAGATGAAGAAGATGGAGTGAATGCAAATGAACAATTTAGAGAATAAAATGAGACCCCTATAGAGGATGAAAGGGTTGAAGTACAATTTGAACTGGAGACTTTCATAGGTTTGAAAATTGATAGCCTTGATAAGGTTGAGGAGTTTTATAATCAATATGCATATCATATGGGATTTAGTACAAGGAAGGGGAATCATTATGTCTAAAACAAAAAAAGTCACAAGTAGGGTGTTCATGTGCTCCAAGGAAAAGGTAGACAATGGTCAAAAGGAAACCCCTCAAAAGGACATAATTTCTAATCAATAGGATGCAAGGCTCATATGCAAGTCAAACTAGAAGAGGATACAAAGTGGGTGGGTATGAGCTTTGAGAAAGAGCACAATCACGATCTCACCAATTGTGCATCTAAAAAGAGGTTTCACCGCTCACACTGTCGCATGTCTTCTGAGGTGCAAGATTTGATTCTGGCGATGCATGATCAAAATATTTCTAGTGCACATATAATGTCACTTATTGCTAGCCAACAAGGTGGAATTCATAATGTCACATTCACAAGAAAAGATCTAAGTAACATACTAGTTTCTTTTAGAATTAGATATGTAGGTGTTGATGTAGAAACCACATTCGTTCATTTCAGAAAGCAATAAGAAATTAACCCTATATTCTTCTACTCTATACTATTTGATGAAAAGGGTTGTGTTCGTAATATCTTCTGGGTAGATGCGAGATCAAGATTGGCATATCAAACATTTGTGGATGTGATTACATTTGACACAACTTACAGGACCAATAGATACAATATGCCATTTGCACCTTTTATAGGGGTGAATCATCATAAGCAATCTACTTTTTTTGGTTATGCTTTATAAGAGATGAGACTGATGGGTCCTTTATTTGGGTTTCCCAAAAGTTTCTAGAATCAATGTACGAAAAGCACCCAAAGTCAATTTTAACTGATCAAGATCCAACAATGAAGAAGGCAATTCATATTGTGTTTCCTAATGCAGTGCATCGTTGTTGCTAATGCCATGTAATGATAAAAGCACGTGAACATCTACATGTGATCTATGGGACCGTTGTTGGGTTCACTGAAGAGTTCAAATGTTTCATCAATTACCCCATCTCTATTGATGGGTTTGAGGAAATATGGAATAAGATGATAACTAAATTCAATTTGAGTGACAATGCTCATCTAACCTTTTTGTGGAATATCAGAGAGCAATGGACCTGTATACTTTAGAGACAAATTCTTTGCCAACATGTTGACAACACAACAGAGTGAGAGCATGAATATAATATTTAAAGATCATGTGAACAACCATTTTCCACTATTTAAATTTGTCCAAGCATTCGAGATGGTGGTTGATAACCGATATGACAAAGAAGATGAAGAAGGCTACTTTCCTAAGGATGGCCAACCAACACTATAGTCTTATTCTCCCATTGACAAACATGCAGGGGATATCTACACCATATCAGTTTTTAAAGTTTTCAAAGAGTAAATGATGTTGACCTCATGCTATGACATAGAGGAGGTTAGAAAAGATTCAATATATCGAATTTCACATGTCAGTGGTGAGTCACTTACATTTTTATCCAAGCATAGCTACAAAGTACTTGTCAATCTAAGTAGAGAAGAATTCTTTTTTGAATGCAAGCTATTTCCATTTTCTGGGATCTTATGTTGTCATATACTAAAAGTGATGCTTTATCTTAAAATTCATAAGATACCACCTTTGTATATGTTGAAGTGTTGGACAATGGAAGCAAAAACTACAACTACAAATCATTGTGTCAAAGAGACTTGTGAAGAAGTTGATGGCAGTATCCCTTTGGGTAGGTATAACTCACTTAGCAGATCAACAATGAAATTAGTTGGCATACCTTCTAAACACAAGGACACTTACCTTAATGTGCATGAGATATTTGAAAAAACTTATGAAAACATCATGTCCTTGCAAAAAGATATTAGAATGGATTCTTTTAAAGAAGGTGTGCCATCATCTGAAACTCACATTCCAACACTAGGTAGTCAATGCATGCTTTGGATTCAAGATGTGGAAGATGGCATGGAAGCAAGATATCCACCTCCATCACATTGTAAAGGAAACATGAAGCCACAAAGTATTCAACCACAAGCTGAGTTAAAAGCAAAAAGAGAAAGGGCATGCAGTACATGTAACGGAAAATGGCACAATAGTCATACATGCAAATCTGGGGATAGTTGACTTAGTTGATTTAGTTTTTTTTCCAGTTAATTTACTTGATTTTCATATTCATGTCACTCATGTTGTGGAAATTCACATTACATGTTGTCAAAGATACATTTGTTGTTCATGATCTTCACCAAATTTATGAGACTAAAGAAGAATAAGATCTAGTGGATGGAGACATTCAAGCGGCATTAAATGTGGATTCTCATGATCAATGTTTTGTAACCAATTGTGTGTTGAAACTATGGATTCACGTTCAGTGCAATGTATTAATGTATGCACATTTAATTTAATGTATTCTTGTATTCACATTCAGTGATGATGTATTTATGTATGCACAAAGTGCTGAAACTATTGGACGAATTTAGTAGTGTGTTTTATGGACAGAAAATGTTGTTCTTACTGGATCTATTCAATAATTCTTATCCAAAAGTCTGAAATGAATGGACTTGTGATTCGATTCAGTTCAGTTAATGTTTGTCTCTGAATGTTGATACTCTAGTACACATTTGGATCTGAATGTGTGTGGTTTATTCAGTGGATTTGTTATGGATTCAATGTGGAATATGAACTGAAAATATGAATTGGTTCATTAAGTTCATTTGTTACTGTTGCTATTTACAAAGTAATGAGTAGATATAAATTTGATAGCATGTTTACTGGTTGTCAGATTAGCTCCCCACTAAAAATATGAAATGTTTCATTAAGTGTATTTGTTAATGTTGCAAGAGTCAATGACCAGATTTGTAGGTGAGCTTTTCTGGGAGATAATATAGTGGAGTGGGATTGGTCTTGTCTCATAAATTTTTAATAAGCCCCATTTATAGGTGTGTAGAATCCATGTTGTTCCTTTAACACATTTGGTGTCAAAGTGCCTCCATGCTCTATACAACCAAGTGTTGATTTAGCATTGGCAGATCGTGCAATCTATGCAGAGGTTGGCCTTTTGTTGGTGGTGTTAGTAACAATCTACAAATGGGAGGTTATTATGGTGTTGTTCAGATCTCTATGGATTAGTTATCATGGACAGTCAGATCTCTATTTCTATAGACATTCAATGTACTAGACATTGTATTTATTATGGTTTCAATGTGGAACGATCTGCAAATGGGAGGTTATCTGTTGGTACATGGCTACAAAAAAGGGTTGATTTCCATTCACATTGATGTTCATTTTAATTAAAACTGCAACAAATCAAGGCAGAGCCCCCATGCAGTAGATTTGATAATGCAGAGCCTCAATTTTAATTAAAACTGCGGAAATTATTATGGATTCAATGTGGAATTCAAACTGCATATGGGAGGTTAATGATTCATGAATTGTTTTAGCATTTTGGTAGTGATCATTTATGGAGTCATTGAACTTGTTACAATTCCCATTTAGTTGGAATTTACTCACTGCCTTCTTAACATACATGAAAACCATTGCTCAACTAAATTTATACACATGCATTGGTCTCAACTGAATTTATATACCTGCATTGCTCAATTTCCATACATACAAACCATCTCATTAAATTTTCACAACCACAAAAACACATAAATGATAAGGGATAGTGATTTTAAATCATTCATTCATAAATCAATACAATGATATAGGCCATTGCATTCCCCACAAGATTGATCAAAGAACACCAACTTCTAACATCATCCTACGTACATAAAAAGAAACAAGACCCAAGATGCCACTAATAAAGCCGCACAACACTTATATTTAGTCACAACTCTTTCCTCCCTCATCCGAGACAACTTTATTCCTTCTTCAAGCCTCTTCATCTTGACAATATATTCATTAGGAATATTCACTTCATCAACCCATTGGAAGAACCTGCAATATTCACTTCCCTACACACAAAACAAATACCAACACATTAAATTTGTATCTTAACTTTTCTGATTGAAGATATCATCCGATGTTTGAAAATAACCTTTTTGTTGAAATTGGAACAACCCAAAAATTTAAAGCCATAGTTTTTCTCAGTGCAGGCTATCTTAGTTTCAAGGACCTGGCCACAATAACAAAGTTGTCTACAACTTCTGCTCCCATTAAAAGGTGTCGAACAATTAGATTTAGGGTTACTTCCACCACAATTTTATGAATTAATCATTCGAATGAGTGAGATTGTAGAATGGGGGAGAAAGAACGGATGACCACAATAGTAGAATTGGGGAGAACACCTATACTGATTGGAAAAGGGAGAAAATTAGGGTTGATGGTGGCTGGTACTGCTCCCTTGTTGCTGATGGAAGAGGTTGTCGTTGGGATGATTGTTGATGGTGGAGTTGTTGGGACGGTTGCTGATCGTAGAGGCTCATGCTCACTGGTTGCTGTTGGAGGAAGCAGAAAATAGGGTGGCCAAAGGAGGGTGGGCAGGGGAAGGAGGAATGAGGTCGGGCGGGGAAAGAAGAAATGACGTTGGGCAGAGGAGTCGACGTTTGAGGGGAGAGCAGTCAGTCAATCCGTAGCGTCGGGGAAGAAACCACCACCGATTAGGACTGGGGGAGCCGCTAGGGAGTGTCTTGGTGGGTAGGTCATTGGCAGCAAGGTTGCCAGTAGCTCACCGATTTTTCACTGGTCTTGGCCGTCGGCGATCTTGGCCGTCTGTCATAGCTAAACCTCGACTAAGAGCGAGCAGAGTCAGAGGGAGAGCAAAGGGATGGAGATAGAGCGGGAGGAGAGAGATGGTGTAGATACTGGGGGAGAGAGTGGGAGAGAGAGTCTAGGGAGAGAGAAAGGGAGAGAGAGCCTGATCACGGGTGGGGGAGAGAGACCAGGCGGTGGGGTCAGAGCGTTAAATGCTTTCCTTAGTGGGAAGAAATACTCCTAGCCCCAGATCAAAATCTGGGTAGATCCAAGGGCCAAAATTTGATTGTATTCTGGCCCCAATACACTTAAGTGTATCCTAGCCTAAGTCTATATATATATATATATATATATATATATATATATCTGTGTGTGTGTGTGCATATATGTATATATATATATATATATATATATATATATATATATATATATATATATATATAGAGAGAGAGAGAGAGAGAGAGAGAGAGTTAGGCTAGAATACACTCAAGTATACAGATCACACGAATACACTCAAGTGTGTTTGCATATCAGAACTATTTTTTGCAAAATGCAAACCATTGATCTTCACCGTCATACTATAACTAGGCTACATTCCAATTTTGAGCCCATTTGGATGAGTGTAAGTCATTCATCCAAGGACAACAAAATTGACGTACAAAACTAATTTGAAATGCATAATTTTTTTGGTCTTTATAACATGACCTATAAATGTCCAAATGTTCTCAAATTTTGCATATGAACTATTCACAGGATGTTTATACATACATAAATACATACATACATACAAATAGTCATGCATCACCTCTTAGGGTTACTCTGGCAATCTTGATAAATCACCTGTGATTCCATGAGCATGGCGCCCACACCCCCGGACATGTAGACTGTGATGTCCACTTCCACTCAACACCCCACCCACCAACCCTAACCCTACCGAAAGTAGGAATTTGAAATAGATAGAGGAGGCAGAGCTAGATAACGATGACTTGAGAAGAAAGCTAGAAACGATGGAGAAGATGGAGCCACATAACGCTTTCCCGCAAGTGTTGAACAGACTACTGAGGAGCCAAACTGAGGACATGTCCTTTCCACAGCCAATTGAATGGGAGGGTGACATTCACATCGAGTTGGATCCAAATGAATTCGAGAAGATGAGAAACATGTGGGTGTTCATCGTTCTGGTGTATGCCCTAGGGAAGAGACCATTTTATGCCCACCTATAAGCATGGATATAATGGAAGTGGAGGTCGAAGGGAAGCTTCGAGTTGTTGTCACAGGAGAAGGGTGTCTTCTTGGTTAGGTTCTCAAATTCAGAGGACAGGAAGGCGGTCATGGATCTAGGCCCTCACTGGTTTAATTCTCAATTAGTAATTGTGAAGGGCTACCGATTTGAAGATGAACTAAAGAAGGAGTTGTTCTCGACCATCCCTACCTGGATAATAATCTATTCCTTCAGTAGAAAATGGACGAGGAGGGTGGCGGGTACCATAGTTGTGGGTGGAAGGAAAGTCTTGCATATAGATGATAGTTCTCTCGAGGGAGAGAGGCAAGGATCCTTGTGGAACTGGTCGTCAAACCTCCAACACTAGAATAGGTGTGGCTAAATTTCAAAGGAGTGAAGCCGATCCCAGTCAGGGTGTAATACAACCATGTCCTATCCAAGAGCAGCCGATGTCAAGCTTGTGACCACAATGATGATCAATTAAATGAGAAGAAGATGACGGAAAAGGGGAGAGAAGGAGGATCATGTTTGGGTAGTGAAATCAACAAGTAGGACATCTCTCCAATAACAGGTTGAAGATGATCCAATACCGACAAATGAAGCAAAGCAAAGGTGAATTGTGACTTCGAGGGCTATACGCTTGTGGGTAGCAACAATGGAACAATGAGTTCTGTAGATGCTAATTCCACCAATAGCATGCTAGATGAGGAAGAAACAATTATGAATAAAGAGAAAGATGGAGGTGAGAACTCAACCAAACATCATGAGGACAAAACTACTGAGAAAGGAAGTTCATAGAGAGAAGAGGGTGAATGTATACAATCTACCAACAAGAAGAGCAACCGTATGGTGGGTATTCCTAAATCATGAGGTGTTGGAGATGTACTTGATAAGGGGTATCGATTTGAAGCTCTGAGTGACTCAGACAGAGAAGAAGAACAGTTGATCAACCAGGAAGAGAGGGATGAAGGTAAGAAGAAAAACAAAAAAGAGCCCACAAGGTGTACCAGAGATGAAGACAAACCATGTTAATATGTCCATGTTACTATGGAATATTAAAGGAGGGTGTGACATGAATAATAAGAAGACGATCCGAGAATGGATTGTTTCTAGTGGACACTCCTTAGTTGTTCTTGAGGAAATGAAAATAAAGGAGAGAAATAATGACAACATTAGATATTTGTTTCTGCGGGGGTGGGGGCATGTTTTTAATGTGGCATGCTCCGGGTTGGCCAGAGTCTGTGTGGTTTTGAAACTGTGTGCATGGAAGGTGACAATGCTAAAGATGTCAGATCAACAATTTATAGTTGAATGCAGAAATAATGGGGGCTTGCATATGTGGGTGTCAGTTGTTGACCGACTGATAACACCCAAATTAGTGCATATTCTCTATGCATTTTATCTATAGTTTTGTGCCACTTTACTCTTAATATGCACTTTTTTTCTCATGTTTTATGCTTTTTGTCTCTCATTAGATAAAAGTAGTTAGAATAGTCAATAATGTAGCTAATTATCTAATTTTTGACTTACATGCACCGAAACTAGCCAATTTTGGGACTCTCAAGCATCGAACCTGAAAAGACAAAAATTCCAGCAGCTGGCCGATATGGTTGCCCAATACGGCTGCCCCATATGGTCTGGCCGATACGACTGCCTGATATGGCTTGGCCGATATGGTCTGGATGATATGGCTGCCCGATACGACTGCCCGATATGGCCTGCCCGACATGGTCGTCGGGCGACAGTCATATTGACCCTCCTGATGCCTCACGATCGAAGACACAGATGAAGGACACATGGACCAATAAAAGCTACAACTCCCATCAGCTCACTGCCTATAAATAGCACCTACTAGCCTACAAATAAGTAGAGGAGCCGGATGGAGGACCCTACAAGAGCTAGTGCCTAGACCAAGGAGCTAGTGTGTCGAGTTCCCCAAAAGTCTACTGCCCGATACGGCTGCCCGATACGGTCTTCCCGATATGGTCTAGAGAGAGAGAGAGTTGAGGAGTCCAGAGGGACAAAGAGAAGACCCAAGGGGCGAGTTCCGGTCTGAACACAAGCCGAGGAGCGAGACCCACCTCTCCTCTATGGGCTATATCTCTTTACTCTTCTCTTTCATTCTACTACATTCCTATATTTCTTGTACAAATGATGTTCATCCATCTTTGTTCGATGCCAGCTATGCTTGTCTATGGCTAGTTAGCTCCTTCTTGGCTAAGTAGCCTGATCTGGTCATGTATATGTACTTTTTCCGTTTGCAAGTAGATTCATATCATATCTAGTATGTTGCATGTTCTATTTTCTCTTTCCAAGTTATGATTGCTAGTTTGGTTGATCTCTTACTCACTTGAACTGCTATTTCTACCTGTATTGAGAGATCCGTTGTAGGAATATCTAAGAGACGATAGTTTGGATCTGAACCTGAGAGGAGGACGATCTAAGGTATTTTGTTCCTGACACCCCAGAATATCCTAAGACCCGAGAGGGAACTTAGCATATTCCGAGGTGTTGATATGTCATTCCTTGAGAGAGAGTCAATGAAATATTGTTGATGGTTTTAGTCACGCATCGCGAGAGCGAGTGGGATGACCCCACTAGACAGATGCCATTGTGCATACTAGATGCTTGCTTGGGTGTTCAAGGGTTGTCTATGCCCGAGAACGAGTGCATAGGCTGCCCCGTTTGGGGTTACATATCCAGGAACTCTCCTTCTCTAATTAGTAGAACCACGAGCTTTGTTTTGTTTTGTTTTGTTTTCTTTGTTTTGTTCTAAATCGTGACAACCCGCTAGACTAGTTCTAGAACATACTTTTATGGACTATTGTCATGGCTTATCTAACTAAAGAACGAGGTATGTGGCATCCTAAACGTCACCACGTCCCTATGTTTGACCTCGTATATCTACTTCGACCCCATAATAAATTTGTAGGGGCCTAGAAGGTTTCATGTTATAAATTTAAAGCTTGATTCCTTTCTTTGACCCGCGTTCATTTTCGGACGCGAGAAAAAGGCCGGTCAACTTTTGGCACTATTGTCGGGGATGTGGTTTTCCACGTTTACACGCCTAGTAGATTTTTGTTCTGTCACTATAAGTTTGTATATACATTCATAGTTTTTCTCTTGCATTATACTAAATCAGTTTTCTTTTTCTCATACCTTTTTCAGCCATGGACCTTGCTTCCACAAGACAAGTCATCTTGTCCACCTAACCTCTTGAGTTTTTCCATAGTTCCGACTGCTGGCAAATAATTGAAGGTTGTGCTCTGCAACTAGTCGAGTTATCCTCACCTCCACCGTTGTCATATGTTGAAATTCTAACAAAGGAGACTACCAGTAAACCATCGACTCTCGTGCTATCATGGGATCAAGGACTGATCAAGGCAGTGGAGTTAGCTGGAGAATGTGTCAAGGCACTCACCTCCCTAGTTCCTCATCTCCAAGAAAACATCGATCCGCTCCAGCAACTATTAGACAAGCAGGAGAATCATCTCAAAGTAGCCACCGAGGTTGCTGACCGCAGTAGTAGTATTCTTCAAACTGTTGAACAAGGATTCATCCTAAAGCATCAGTTTGATACAGTGGGTTCCCCTTATATGTGCATGGTAGAATTGACGGGTCTCGAAAACATTGTTGCTCAAGTACAATAACTTCATGATAAAGATGTTGAACAAGGTAGGAGGCTCCAAGAGCTCATCGATCTGGTTACAATTTGGTTACAACTGCCATCACAAGACAATGAAGATGTTAGTCATCAAGACCATCCCATTGGGTCTGAAGTGGTGTATGCACCATCATCCTATTCAGACCATCAACTGGATTCACCAGTATTTTTTTGTGAAGACCAACCCACTTGGGGAAGCTCTTCATTCTATCCAAATGACCCAACTGATGAACCATTGGAATAAATAAGTCATAGACATGAATGTGTCTATGGTGACGATGATGAAGACTCAAAAAGCCAATCGACCTCACAACCAGAAGGTTGGTTTGAGGAACCAGAGTCAAATATTGAACCAGACTTGAGTGACATTTCTCATATTGAGACTTGTCATTTCGCTTTGAGCAGTACGCCAACCATGGTTTGGAACAATTTGTTTGACGACGACGATGATGACAACTGCTCGACATGGAGCAGTGATTATAGTAATGAAGACGAGTTGGAGGAGCACGATCCATCATTTGCCACCATCCCTTTACAAGGCTTGGTGGACATCAAGGGTGCAGGATGGATGGTTCACTACAACATGGCTGCTGAGCATGAAGATACCCTTGACTCCACACCAGGTGATAAGCTTGGGGTGGTAGAACTACAAATAGATTCTTTAGAGGACACTTCATGTTCAAAAGATGATTGGATGGCTCAGACTATACATGAAGATTTATCTGAGAATCCATCCTCAAGTGTAGAGATGGAGAGAAAAGATATGAGTCCTCATGATGACGTCCAACCTATCACCTCCACCTCATCCTATGTCGACATACCAGGACCTTCATATGCAGACTCATATAATGAAAGGTACCCCGAGGATGATATGCTGAAGAATTCATCCCAGTGCAGTTCAAGCCACTTCCAGTGCAAAGATGACTTCACCGAGTCGCCGAATTTCACTTTGCTTGTTTGGACTCGGCAGGGCCAACACATCCGCCTATTCTACTACTACTATGTGGCAGAACCTGTCAGCAAGACATAGGTGACACTGGTCCCAAAACTTAGGATTTGGGATCCTAGTGTCGATATCGTGGGACAACCACCCTCAACCCCCTCGACCTTTTATTACAATAAATTTTGCTTTTCATGTTCTTGGTAGTTACTTTCTTTCTTCTAACCATTTTTATATCCTTGCACCCATGCATCATCTTTATAAGTTCAATAAATGTCGTTAAACTCATACATTCCTGCCTCACTATCTCAAGTTTGAGTCTTGCTCAAGGAAGAGCAAAATTTTAAGCTTGGGGTGGTGCGCTTCGCCCTTCTTTCTCTTCACCCTTCTTGCATGCATGTTTATTTCATGCACTTAGTTTTAAATTTTCAAAAAAAAAATCAGCTTTTTATCTTTGCAATTATGGCTATATGGTGTGAATCTAATAGATAAATGCTTGACTGTATGCCTATATGCATAGTTTTCATCTTAAAAATTTCTTGACCTTTTGCTTGACTTGCTCTTTGACTTTTTCCTTGAGTTTGGAAATAAATCTAAGGTTATGTCCCTTTTTCATATCTTAAAGCTAAATTCCCTTGATCTATGTCGTGAATGGAAAATCCATGGTAAAGGACTGTTGGAATGAGCTAAATCATGATTAAAGTCTCCTAGCTGTGAATTTCAAAAACTTGCCTCTATTCTAACGATTCTTGAATCATAATTGCAACTTTTCACACAGGTGTCAAGCAGATCATGATGAGTTTGGAGCTATAATCAAAATAAAATGTTTTTCCTTGATGGACTACGTGCCTTCTCACATTAGATTGAGTCAAAAAGATGAAAAATATAAAAATGTGCAAAAGAGGCTTGGCCGCCCACAAAATCCCAAAATATCTATATAGTTCTCACCCAAGCCTACAAATAGAATGCAGATGATAAAAGCCTGAGAGTGAACAATAAATGAGTGTTGTTTTCCCTTTTAGGAGAGTTGAGGATGGTGCCCAATCGGTGTATGACTGAGCTTATGAACATGGATATGTCGTGCCTAGTAGTACCACTCGAAAAGCTCATTAGAGAGTCACTAGGAACCCCCTAGGTGACCTATGAGACAATCTCAGTAGCAGGGTTGGTTTAGGTGTAGTACGAGGAGTTCATCTCACTGCTTTGGACCAATTGGTTCAGACTGCAGGGACTGTTGCTCGCTACATGGACCAGCCTGACACAGATCCAGATCCTCAGAAGTCATTAGAGTCTTTTTGCTTTGTTTCTTAGGATATGAATAAGTGAGAGGCGTGGTATTCCTGATTGGTTTGCATGGATTCATGGTGATGGCTCATTGCTCATCACCCACGTGATCACCTGTGTGATAACTCTTTAATGATTAAATAATTATGGTTCAAACCCTCATGAGTATCGACAAGTTGTAGTGAATTTGCTTAATCTTGCTTGGAAACTCTTTGATCTTGCTTTGGCAGGATTGTGCCTGACAGGTGGGGGTTGTTCTGAAATGACATGGATCAAGAGAATTGATGTCTTAAACTATTTTTCATAACCTTAGCATTTATTGCCATGCTTAATTTGGATGTTATCTTTTTGTTCTGTGAGCACAACCTTGCTTGAGGACAAACAAGTTTTAATCTTGGGGTAGTTGATAACACCCAAATTAGTGCATATTCTCTATGCATTTTGTCTATAGTTTTGTGCCACTTTAGTCTTAATATGCACTCTTTTGCTCATGTTTTATGATTTTTGTCTCTCATTAGATAAAAGTAGTTAGAATAGCCAATAATGTAGCTAATTAGCCAATTTTTGACTTACATGCACCAAAACTAGCCAATTTTGGGACTCTCAAGCACCAAACTTGAAAAGATAAGAATTCCAGCAGCTGGCCGATATCGCTACCCGATACGGCCTGGCCCATACGACCTCGCTGATATGGATACTCGATATGGCCTGGCCGATATAGTCTAGCCGATACCGCCTGTCCGATACGGCTGCCCGATACGGCCTACCCGACACGGTCGTCGGGCAACAATCATATTGGCCGACCTGATGCCTCAAGATCGAAGCCACAGATGAAGGACAGGTGGACCAATAAAAACTACAACTCCCATCAACTCGCTGCATATAAATAGTAGCTACCAGCCTACAAAGAAGGAGAGGAGCTAGAGGGAGGACCCTACAAGAGTTAGTGCCTACACCAAGGAGCTAGTGTGTCGAGTTCCCCAAAAGTCTACTGCCCGATACGGATGTCCGATATGGTCTAGAGAGAGAGATCCGAGGAGTCCTGAGGGAAGAAGAGAAGACACAAGGGGCGAGATCCGGCCTACACATAGGCCGAGGAGGGAGAGCCACCTCTCCTCTACATGCTATATCTCTTTCCTCTTCTCTTTCATTCTACTGCATTCCTTTGTTTCTTGTACAAACGATGTTCATCCATCTTTGTTCGGTGCCAGCTATGCTTGTCTATGGCTAGTTAGCTCCTTCTTGTATATGTAGCCCGATCTGGGCATTTATATGTACTTTTGCCTTAATCAAGTAGATTCATATCATATCTAGTATGTTGCATGTTCTATTTTCTCTTTCCAAGTTATGATTGCTAGTTTGGTTGATCTCTTACTCGCTTGAACTTTTGTTTCTGCCTGTATCGAGAGATCCGTTATTGGAATAGCTAAGAGTTGATAGTTTGGATCTTAACCCGAGAGGAGGACGATCCAAGGTATTTTGTTCCTAACACCCCAAAATATCCTAAGACCCGAGAGGGAACTTAGCATATTCTGAGGTGTTGATATGTCATTCCTCGAGAGAGTGTCAATGACATATTGTTGATGGTTTTAGTCACGCATCGCAAGAGCGAGTGGGATGATCCCACAGGACAGGTGCCACCGTGCGTACTAGATGCTTTCTTGGGTGTTCAAGGGTTGTCTAAACCTGAGAACAAGTGCATATATAGACTGCCAATTTGTGGTTACATAGCCAGGAACTCTCCTTCTCGAATTAGTAGAACCACAAGCTCTGTTTTATTTTCTTTGTTTTGTTATAAATCATGACAACCTGCTAGACTAGTTCTAGCACTTATTTTTATCGACTATCATCTTGGCTTATCAGACTAAAGAACGAGATATGTGGAGTCCTAAACGTCACCATGTCCCTGTGTTTGACCCCATATATCTACTTCGACCCCGTATAGTTGTGGGGGCCTAGAAGGTTTCAGGTTATAAATTTAAAGCTTGATTCCTTCCTTTGACCCGCATTCATTTCCGGACGTGAGAAAAAGGCCGATCACCGACCTAAATCGTGTGTCCAAAATGAGCGAATTAAAGTAGTTGGATTTTTAAATAGATAACCCAACTTTCAGGCCCCCATAATGATAACGGGGTCTGATGTAGCGATGGGGATCGAACACAGGGACAAGTGTGGTCATGCTAAGAATGCAGAATCAACACTTTGTACTCTGATAAGAAAGAGAATAGAACGTATCCCCAAGGGAGATGGCGATTGAAAACAAGATTAAAGGAACCGAAGGAAATAAACCAAAAGTCTATCTCCAAATGGAGCTAAGAGAAAGAATTAAGTTTTTGGGTTAAGAGGTGTTTATAATGGTTTTGCGAAATAGAATCGGGGGAGATAAAACTATCGTAAAGGTAAAGCACGAAGGAAGAAGACTTAGGCATAACATGCGGTAACCGAAAACCTCCTGCACCCTCCTCTCTCAAAGAGGGTGTCTCCAACTATGCACCAACACCCTCTCTCAAGAGTAATGAACATGAGTTGGAGTGGGAAGAAAGCCGGGGTGGCCCCGATCATGGGAACTCTTATACTCTCGGATTAGACTGAACTCTAGAGTTACAATGTCCCTCTCTCGAAGGAATTGAAATGGGAAACACGATTCGATAGCTAGTCAAAACATGATCCAAGCATATAGGATATAGTTTAGATGCTACAAAGAAATCATCCAACAAAAAGAAACCATACACAGAACAACATATATTAAACTCCACGAATTCCGTAATCATAGATATGAGAAAAAGGGGATTCAGTTACAATGTGTGATGAATGAAAGTAAATTGTTGTATAAAAAAAGGGGGAAGATAGATATCAACCCCCTTGATATAGGAGGTAGATATACAACAGCAGACCCCTAAGAAATCTCTAACTCGATACCAGGCGGGAGCTCTTCCCGATATGCCTATATCGGGTGGCTAGCCCTCTCAGACGATACACCGTGACGGGTAGGCATATCGATCAAGGCGACCTACCCGATACGGCCATGCCGGGCGGCTAGCCCTCTCGGGCGACACACTGTGATGGGTGGACCGTATCGGGTTCGGTATCTTTCCAGGTTAGACGTGACTTAGGTTCTCAGGTTCCTTGTATCAGGTGTAGGGGGGCGAGCCGTCTCGGGCAGGAGCCCTTCTAGGAACTCAGCACGTCGAGTGACCTTCTTTGTCATATCGGGTTGCTGCGACTACTGGGACGGGTTCTAAGTGAAACACTCTCTCCCCTCTCGGGTTTGGGGAGTGCTCACCTAGTATCATCCAGCATGCCTTCAGAGTCAACACATTAGCTTCAGATGCTTTCCAAAGTTAGATTTCATGAGATTTTGACTCATCCCTTCGGAGTCCTATAGCTGCTATTTATAGGCAGCGACTGGGAGAAGTCGTGATTCTCATGGGGCCACACGTCCTAAATTAGCTCCCTTTTCATGGCTTCAGAGATGGTCGACACATGTGTGTCACCCGACATAGCAGGTTGACGCGTGTCAAGTTGCAATCGTATCGGGTGGACTTGGCGGGCAACACTACTGATGAGGTGCTCGTGTCATGCGACATGCCTTAACAAGCTGATCAGTCGTGATGGGCAGAGTCCTCTATCGGTAAGTGGTGTATCACCCGTTAGAGACACCTTGGGCGACATGTCCATGCCACGTTGTGGCTATATTGGGTTGAAGCCATGATGGTTAAGTGATGTGTCGGGTGGCTGGTAGAGGGGCCGATGCGGGTGGGTGTCGTTCATGGGCCGGGACGGACCTTTAGCGGTCTTTTAGGTATAAAATGGGGAGAAATCTGTACAAAAGATGGAAAAAGAGTTAGGGTTAGAGCGCAGTTTACATTTATGCAAAATCATGACAAAAATTATAGGAAAAGCAGTTTAGAGGGAAGTTTTGATAGGAAAATATAAGCTATAAATAGCCCTAAAATTACTGTTATCAACTCCCACAAACTTAGCATTTTGATTTTCCTCAATCAAAATGTACTTATTTTAAAGTTTCGTTTGTGATACTACTTCATGACCAAACACGATCCTTGGTCAAGGGGTTTAAGTGTGTTTTTCAAGATGTTCATTGAGAAAATTACATCTACTCACAAGAAACGGGCTTTATTATTTCTCATTGCCTTATCTACGTAAAAACTTTCTCTTCAGCTTTGGCGAGACTTTAGTGCATGGTTTCGAAGTTAGCTTTCACACCGAACAACTTTTGGGAGCAAGAAGTTGGGTTTTTAGGGAGGTTAAGGCTTTTTTAGGTTTTTCTTGTTTCCCATTGGTCCATCCAGGTACGGGTCCGTTAGCGGGCAAGTGGTCCCTGCAGTCCAAGCCAATTGGCTTTAGAGCAGTGATTTCACATCCTACGTACCACTGCCCCAGATCTACCATGCCTAAAGATGAGTACTTTTGGAAGAACAAGTGTGTTGTTTTTTTTCATTAGGCACAACTCTCATTCTTTTATTCACTCTCATAAGGCTTTTCTCTCTCTTTTTTTTTTCATTTTGGGATTTTGGCGGATAAGGGGGGAAAATAATTTTGTTGTTCGGGCAACTTTTTCCTTGATATGCACATCTCTTAGCTATTGTGAGATTTTTTTCTTTCAAAAATGGCGTAGAAAAAGTTGTAGCCTTTTTGTCATTTGAGACTGCATTTTCAGAATGATCATAACAAAAGCACGCACCACCTTAGACACAAAGAGAACAATTTGGAAGAAGAGGTATCTGATATGCACTATTTTGTTCAGATTTGTATATGTATATGTATATGCACACAGGGTATGTTAAAAAGAAAGAAGAAAGACAAAATGGGAGAAATTTTATACCTCCTTCACTGATATATAGTACCATCCCCCCAAACTTATCCCACACTCTATCCCAGAGTTGTGAGAAAAGAGAAGGCGAGCTAGTGATAAGTCAGTGAGGGCTAGCTGGTGAGCGTGCCTCCGTTAGATATAAGCTCCCACACATATTCTCCATGTTTGATGTGATAGTCGATGTGGTGGAGCTTGTCGAGCGTTTGTTGTAGCTTCACCGAGCTAGAGATCCATTCTAGCACAAAGATGTCGTAGTCATTGGATAGAGGAACTTGTTGTGGACTGTTGTGGCAGAACTGAAGCTCGTTCCATTTGCAATCTACCATCTCCAAGAATAGCTAGATCAGCATTGCCACCTCCGTATAGTATTTTCTTACTAAGAGCTCGAGGGGTGTCAAGGTTGTCGATGTACACTGTACTGGATGATCTTTGTTGCTATCTGAGCTATTGTAGAAAATTCCTGCTCGTGGGTGAGTGTACATCGTCAGGAGCATCCAATGGTTATAGTGTAGGATAGGCAGGAAGACGACACATGGCATTCTGCTCTGTATCTCTGCCAGAAAAGATTGTTTTGCTCCTGACTCATCGACAAGGCAGATGTCATTGAACAACATTGGATGGGCTATGTATGCATGTTCAAACTTTCGTTGTAGTATGTGGATGTAGGCGGCCTCCACTAATATCGGCAAACATCTTCCTTCTTTCACCATGTCCCTTAAATTGTCAACTGGGACTATGACACTGCCTACCTCATAGATGACGTATGTGGGGGTAGAGTCCGCTAACTTCTGCAGGATCTCATTTACTTGTTGCTATGTTAGTGTAAAGCATGAGGAATGGTCAAAGTTGCTAATCATTTCTTCAGAAGCATCAGGCGAAGTGGGGCCTTCTTTTAAAAGTATTTGTTCTAGAACATCCATCTGCTTGCCTACCCCGTAAACATATGTGGCCTCCTTGGCTTCTTATTCTAAAGGGCTGCTAGGCGGGGAGGATATGCCTTCTTGATCGTTGTCCAACAACCTCTCTAGGACGTCTGCATCTTGGAAATAGTACCCGTCCTTGATTAGTAAAAGTGCATAAGTGCTTCTGAGCTAGTAGAAGTTCTGGCCCTTTAGCTGCCTTATGTATCCAAAAATGAGGAGTAACATAATGGCACGAAGGACAATGATGGTGTTGTTCCCACTTCCCGCTTCTTCTTGGATGGGGAAGTCTTTGATGCTGAAGAATTTCCATATGCCGGAGTGGCATTGGACAACATACTTGATCACTCGGAGTACACGCAGTGGAAGGAGCCTGAGAATCTTATCTTTGGGGTGCACAAATGTGTGTCCTGAGCATGGGATCTCCTCATTGTAGCAGCTGAAGAGCTGGACGTCATGATTCCAGAGATCAACCACGCACATGAACCAATTTTTCTATGCTTGTAAGGGGCCAACACCAATGTTGTGTATTATTCTTTGACATGTTGCAACATGTTGGCCACCAAAATAGAATCATATGACCCCATCATCAACCTTCTTTCCAGGATTGGGGTGGTGGTATATATCAGCTGTCGGCATGTCCTAGTGTTGAGATTCTCCAGTATGGCACCATCTAGGACCCTGAACAACTTTTTTGTGATGACAGTTGGTGAGCAAAATATACTCATCAGCTCCCCCCATCGTGTAGAGAAGTACTTGTCACTCCAAACGACATCTTCTTCATCAGCCTATGATCTTAGGACCTTGTTCAATAGCATGTGGTCCCTCATCGTCAGGTATCCGATGGCTCTTTTGTCAAAATCTGCCATCTCGAATGAAGCGATCTCTGACGGCTCTCAAAATGCATCTTCCGTTGAGCTTCTTCCTCTAGGGGGTGTCTTTCATTTGCTGTGTAAATGTCCCCCCCTTCTCCCTCTGATTCATCAGAAGAGTCCTCCCCAACCCTGATTGATTCGTTGTTCTCTTTAGCTTCATCCAGGGAGGCAGAGGGAGCATCTTCTTCCATGCCGTGGGAGCTCTCCGGTCCTGCTGGAGCCCCGTCGGCTGTCTTGTGTGTCACTCCTTCCTCGGGCGTTGTGGAGGGCCCGCTGGCGAAGGAAGGGGACAACGTCCTAGAGGAGGATGCTGATGAGGAGGGCTGGGAACCTAAGCCAGGAGGTGATGGAGAGCTCCTTGGCTATCTTGAGCGGGGGTGGCCATCCCTCCAGTTAAGATTCTCCTCAACTGCATCGAGGCGTAGGAGGCCCTACTGTAGTGTTTCATTAAGTGTCTCTAGTTGGCCGGGAAGGCCAACTAGAGTTAGTAGCTGCCTCTCCAGTTCGCTAAGCCTCTGCTGGAAAATAGAAAATTTGCTGGTAAGGGAAGAAAAGGTAACTGAGTGGTTTCTTGTTACCTCTCACAAATGGTCAAATATTTGACCAAGGATCTCCCCCATAGATGGAGGTGCTGCGTTAAATCACCCTCTCGCTCTCGTGATGCTCCTCATGCGTGAAGGTCGGCTCAATGGCTGCTCAACTTCAGGAGAGTCTGAGCCCATCTGTACCTTCCATGAGGGTGTCGCTTCAGGGTTAGGCGTTGGCACCTTCGTGGCTGCCTCTACCTCTCTTGTTGGTGTTGGTAGAGAAGGGTGTGAGGTGGGTGGGTGTTGTTATACCATCTGGTGTTCGGTGACCTTCTCCTTTTCTATCACCGGTGACGTTTACAATGGTATCGGTGTGGGTTGCGCAGCCCTGAGCTCCATCTCGAGGGGCTTAGTGAATGCCCCATTGTTGGCGTCTGGCTATACCATCTCCTCCGCCATTGAAGGCACAACAGAAGCTTCGGGAACTGCGGCTATCTCTCCCGCGATAGCTTCCCTTGGGGATATCATCGTCGTCTCAGCCCCAGTTGTCTCAGTGACCTCCATGATCGCCATTACTTCTTCTACAGCCGCGACAGTTGTTGTTGTGGCATCCACGAGGGGGATAGGAGTAGCGATGATAGCTTTATCAGTGGCTGCCACCAGTTGCGCGGGGGTGGTGGGTGGCTCGGCAGGGACTGTGGAAGATTTGTCCTACCGGACGTCGATAGGAATTGGTCCTCCCCTTGATGCCACCCTTTCTTGTATCCTGGAGGTGGCGGCGTAGGCTGCTTCAACCTCCACAACTTCGATCTCTGTTGCGGTGAAGACCAGCTTCTTTGCATCATAGTGGATGTAGAGCGATAGCGGTAGAAGCTTGAAAGTTCTTACAAACATGTAGAAGTACCGACGACCCTTCTACAGCCATGCTCATCTACTTTGACGACAATTTGCTGGGTGCGGGCCATTTCTATAATTGTCAAATGAAAGTATTAGTAATCATCAAAACTTCTGAATGGGTCACCTTACCTCATATCGGGCGGCAGGGTTGTGTCCCCCAATACAAGGTAGGTGATACTTTTTAAGTCAAAACCAGACAAAGCCCGACACAAACAAGTCGATATTGGGTATCATTAACCAAACGAACTTTTCCCTACATGGCTGCCTTATATGTCAGTCCAAAAAAAGTCACACACGATACATGTATCGCCAAGAAATATTCGGTGGTCGATACGATCCCAAGTTGGTTAAATAAAAATCTTGTCGTGCGATACTTGTACCGTGTGACATGGTCAAAAGGACCCTAATATCGACGCTGTCTGATACAAGTGCCGCCCGATACGAAAGAGTGTCGGGCGACATGAGTTGAAATAACTTACCCGATATGGGTGTCGTGCACCTCATATCGCCTGGCACAAAAACCTCACGTGACAGATCAACTAAAGATACGCGATACAAGTTGCCCCTTATGATAGGGCATATTGGGCTATACCTGTTTCTGAAAGATTGATGTGCGATACTGGAGCTCGCAAGGATGGCCAACGTGAGAGTAAAAGCTAAGGGTAGATGCACGATAAGGGAGTAGGTAAAAAAAGTAAATGGAAGTACCTGACATGTTTAACTGAGGTTACTATATATAGCCATCTTGGGTGCGGGTAAATCGGGTAAAACTGGGACACGTTTTGTATGAGGAGACCAATCATTCCCGAAACGAGCAGTTAAATCAATCCAATCAGCCATGTCAAAGGTTGATTTGGCTTCCTGAGTACGACTTGATCACGGCGGTTAGGTGTGTTTGGCGAGCTAAGTGTATCGCACGACACCGATTCGTCGTTAAAGTCTGATGCCCGATATCATTGACTGATAAGGGTGTCTCATGCAGATCGAGGAGCCTCACCCGATACAGGTTTGGATGATTCGTAGCCTGATACAACGCAACACACGCAGCCTTTCGATTGACTGACACTACTACGTGACATGGGAAAAGGTTAGTCAGATGCCCGATAGGGCCAGAGAGCAAGGTATCGGGCATGTCAACTTTGCGTGCTCAATACAAGATTAAAAAAGGAAAAGAAAACAAAACAAAACAAAACAAAATAAGAGAGGAAAAACTAAGACTAAAGAAAGGATAACATTGATGGGAAAAACATCATTGGCTTAAAGGAAATGACTTCTAGCCTCATATAGTATTACTCATCAACACATAAAAACTAAGTCTATGACCCTCAAAATGAGAGAGTCTGTGCACGTGGTGCATGCACTAACTCGGGCCTTATTACATTGATAGCGTTCATAATGTTTTTCTTGTAGGAAAGGAAATAACATCATATTCTAAGGAAAGTAAAGACTTGGGCTGCATCCCGAGGAGGGTTGTGGTTTCCGTCGTCAACTCGACAACTTCAAAGTCCTTCACTCTACTCCTTCGGTTGTTGTTTCTGCATCCTATAGGTGTATCTCTGATCTTCTTATGAACTCTTCATCTTCATAGTACCTCTTGAATCTGTACCCATTCACCAGAAAGACTTTTTCTGGATCGTCTTTGTCATGCAGTTCCATCATCCTTTGCCACTGTGAAGGGTCTGAACCACCTTGTTTGCAACTTACCTGGAGAAAGGCGGATAGAGGATTTAAATAAAACAACTTTATCACCTTCGCTAATGTCCTTTCTCTTTAGGTTGGCATCATGCCACACCTTGGTCCTCTGCGTGTAAATCCTTGCATTTTTGTAAGCATGTAATCTCATCTCCTCGAGCTCCTACAAATGTAGGAACCTCTTTTACCCAGCCTTTTCTAGGTCCATATTCATAAACTTGATTGCCCAGAGGGCCTTGTGTTCAAGCTCCAATGGTAAGTGGCAAGATTTTCCATAGATTAACCTATAAGGTGTTGTGCCTATGGGCATCTTGTATGCAGTTCTATAGGCCCATAGAGCATCGTCTAACATAAATGCCCAATATTTCCGCGTGCGAGTGACAGTCCTTTCTAAGATTTTCTTGATCTGCCTGTTTGACACCTCCACCTGCCCAAATGTTTGGTGGTGGTATGGTATAGCAACCTTGTGCCTGACCTCATACTTCTTCAGTAGTGCTTCAAACTGCTTCTCTCCAAAGTGTGATCCGCCATCGCTTATTACAGATCGGGGTACCCCGAAGTGAGGAAAGATGGTTTTCTCAAACAGCTTAATCACATACTTTGAGTCACAAGTTTGAGTAGCAACTGCCTCAACCCACTTTGATACGTAGTCCGCTGCTACTAGGATGTATTGATAACCTTTTGACGGGGAAAATGGACCCATGTAGTCTATTCCCCAGACGTCAAAGATCTTGACTTCTATCCAATTCGATAAAGGTATTTCATCTCTTCTTCCGATATTCCCAGTAGATTGGCATTCCTTGCAGACTTTCACGTAGGCAGTTGCATCCCTGAATAGGTAGGCTAGAAAAACCCAGATTGAAGCACTTTAGCGACTATTTTGTCTCCACCATGGTGCCCCCCGTAGGGTGAAGAATGACATTCTTTTAAAATACTTGGGACCTCCTCTTCTAGTATACAACTTTTGTACAAGATGTCAGAACACCTTTTGAAAAGCAAGGGGTCGTCCCAATAGTAGTTCTTGACATCAGATAAGAGCTTCTTTCTCTGGTTGTAGGTGATGCCAGGCGGTAGCTGTCTACAAGCTAGGTAATTGCAAATGGCCACAAACCAAGGATAGGTTGGCTCATCGGACTGAGCCATCAACAAAGCTTCATCATCATAGTTGTCGTTAATAGGCAACTTGCTTTCTTCCTCAGAGGTTATTCTTGAAAGATGATCTGCGACTACATTTTCCTTACCTTTCTTATCAATTATCTCATGATTAAACTCTTGAAGTAGTAGGTCCCATCTCAGCAATTTGTGCTTTCTATCCTTCATTTGCATCAAGTAGCAAATAGATCCATGATCAATATATACTTTTACTTTTGCTCCAATGAGATAGGATCTGAACTTGTCAAATGCGAAGACGATCGCTAACATTTCCTTCTCTATGGTTGTGTAGTTTACTTGCACCTCATCTAGAGTACGACTTGCATAACAAATTACATGATGTTTTAAATCCTCAGTCTGTCCCAGGACAACCTCAACAGCATAGTCGCTAGCATCGCACATCAACTCAAAAGGAAGCTCCCAGTATTGAGCTCGAAGAATTGGGGGATTCACTAAGGCCTCTTTCAAAGACTGAAAATCCTTCAAACAATCATCAGTAAAGATGAATTCTACGTCCTTTATTAGCAGGTTCGAAATAGGTTTGGATATCTTCGAGAAATGCTTGATGAACCTCCTATAATAGCCTGCATAGCCGAGGAAACTTCGCACTCCTGTCACGAACTTTGGCGGAGGTAGTCTAGAAATAGACTCAACTTTCCTTACATCAACATCAATTCCTCTCTTGGAAAGTTTATGACCAAGGACTATGCCTTCTTATACCATAAAATGGCACTTTTCCCAGTTAAGCATTAGTTCTTCTCCTCGCAGCATTGCAAAAATAAAGACATGTTCTTTAAATAGGCATCAAAATCCTTTCCATAAATAGACAAATCGTCCATAAAGACCTCTACAATGTCTTCCATGAAATCTGAGAACATTGCGATCATGCATCACTAAAACGTTGTAGGAGCATTGCATAGCCCAAATGGCATCTACCGAAAAGCATATGTATAGTACAAACAGATGAAGGTGGTCTTCTCTTGATCATCTGACAAGATAGGAACTTGGTAAAACCCAGAATATCCATCCAAGAAACAAAAGTACTCATGATGAGCTAGCCTCTCGAGCACTTGATCGATAAAAGGGAGAGGGTAGTGGTCTTTCTTAGTGGATTAATTTAGCTTCGTATAATCAATGCACATCCTCCATCTGGTAACAGTCTGGATGTCTACGTCATCACCTTTTATGACGGTCATACCCCCTTTCGTAGGCACCACATGAATCGGGCTCACCCAGTTGCTGTTGCTGATTGGGTATATAATGCCAGCATCTTTGAGTTTGATGACCTCCTTCTTTACAACTTCTTTCAACATCTAGTTCAACTTCCTTAGGGGTTTAATGAGGGGTTTCACATATTCTTCAAGATTTATTCGATGCATACACAGGGTAGGGATTAGGCCCTTAAAGTCATCCACTGAATACTCAATAGCTTGTCTGTGGAGCCTCATCTCTTTAAGGAGCCTTTCCAGTTGTTCCTTGGTCAAATTAGCATTGACAATAATAGGATGTCTTTCTTCTTTATCTAAGAACTCACACTTCAAACCTTCCATTAGTTGCTTCAGCTCTGGTAAAGGTTTTGGTACTTTCTCTTCTTCCTCAGTCGATTCTAGAGAAGCATACATCACTGTCTCGACCACTTCTTCTTGATTGCTCAGATCCACTTCATCTTGGTTCAGCTAGTCGAGTACCTCAACTATCTCAGGGTTGTTAACCTATGAGTTTTTAAAGTTGTCATATGAGGATCTACCACTACTGTGTCTTCTGCTATTTCTTCATAGTATTGATTATAGCTATCCATGAAGTAAGTTGATTCCAGCAGTGACGGTCCTTTCATAGAATCCTTTACCTTGAAATCAATATTATCATCCCCGATCCTTAGGGTAATAATGCCCTCAGTGACATCAATAAGTGCCCTTCCAGTTGCCAAGAAAGGACGACTGAAGATGATGGGGCACTTAGGGTCCTCAACGGTATCAATCATAACCATATCACAAGGAATGAAGAAATTTCTTACTCTTATCAGGACATCTTCGACTATCCCTAACAACATTTTAAAGGTATGTTCTGCCAACTCTATCCTCATATTAGTCCTGACCATATCAGTCAGTCCTAAGCACAGCGTGAGACTTAGAGGCATGAGGTTGATACTAGCCCCCAAATCGGTGAGACCTTTTCTTTCAATGTTGTCTCCTACCGCAAAGGGTATAGTAAAGGCCCCGGGGTCCTTTCTCTTGGTCGGTAAATATTGTTTCACAAAGGCAGATGACATAGAGGCTTGATGCACTGTTTCGATCCTTCTATCTCGTCTTTTCTTTGTGATTAGATCCTTGAAAAACTTGGTGTAGGTCGACATTTCTTCCAAAGCGTCGAGAAATGGTACCTCTAGGTGAAGCTTCATCACTGAATCCATAAACTTTTCATACCTTTTCTTGAGGTGAGCCTTCAGCATCATGTACAAAAACGGTAACCTTGGAGAGTATCTCTTAGCGAAAAATTCCTCACTAGGTCCTTGCTCCCTGACTGGAGGGTGCTGGCTCTATCCCCTGTCTGGATTTTCTGCAATCTTCTCTTGCTCGGGTTCTTCTACCCTCAGCTCTTCAGGGCGATCTATACTACATCCCGATCTGAGGGTTGCCATCTTGGCAAACTCTATACTATAAGGGATCTTCCCCGACGGGTTCTTCACAAGCTCGGCTAACTGAGCTAGTTGTTGGTCTATCTGATGTTGATGAGTTTGCATATCCCCCATCTAGACTTGCATAGAATTCAAAACTCCTGAGTTGGATAGTACACTTTGTGCAAGATGATTATTAATGGTGACCTGCCTTTTAACAAAGTCAAAAGGCTGACCCACTAAGTCTGGCTGGTTGTTGCTATTTGTCTGGCTCATCCCTTGAGCTTGCACCTGCCCTTGACTCATGTTAGCAACTTGACGAGGTTGAAACTTTCCCTGACCTTGGTAATTGGTTTTATTCGACTGAAAAGAGCTTGTCTTAATGTACTATCCTTGTCTACTTCTTTTATCGAAGATAGGGTGTTGCTTGGGTGGGTTGTTCAGCTGATGCAAATTTTCTGCGGCATCCTTGTTGCCATAACTGAAGCTAGGGTGGTCCGACCTCCTGAACGTGATGTAGGATACATACACAGCTTCCTCCTCTTCCGAATCACTTTCACTAGACTCTTCAGGTCGAGTGTATACACAGCTATCTACTCTGTGGCCTGCTTCGTCATAGGTTACGCACTTCATAACCTTCTCAATTTGTTTCTTTCCTTTTCCTCTAGACTCCTTCAGTTGTCAGACGTCCGTAGCTATCTTTTGAATCTGAGATGTTATCACCTCCAGAGATTTTGACTCGATTGATGGTCCTTCATTAGTGGCTTTCTTCACGTATCCTCTGTCAGTTCTATCATACTCAGATATGACTTGTAATTCAGCCATGTTCTCAATGATCTTTTTATATTTGTTGGGCTTCTTTCTAAGAAAGTCGCTTCCTGCTGCTGCATATAGTGAAACTCTCTCTTCAGGAGTTAGACCATTATAGAATGTTGTTATTAGAAAACCCTTCTTGTAATTATGGTGGGAGAAGTCCCTCTGGTATTCCTGGTATCTCTCCTAGGCTTCATGCAGGTTCTCTCCTAGCTTCTGCGTGAAGGATGTGATCTTTTGCCTATTCCTGACAGTCTTCTCGGTAGGGTAGAACTTGTTTACAAAAGCATCTACTAAATCATTCCATCCGTCAAAGATTGATGAGGCAGTCCAAGGTACCATGACAATGCCTTTTCCTCCAAGGAAAAGATGAAACTCTTGCAGTAGATCACTTCTTGTGGAACCCCCCTCATTTTTATGGTGTCACATATATTTTTGAAAGCATCGAGGTGATGAAAGGGATTGTCATTCTTGGAACTCCCTCGAAAGCTCTTATTCTGAATCATGGAAATCACAACGAGTTTTAGCTCAAAATTCACAACATCGACCCTTGGAATAATCATTGGGCATCTTGAATTGTTGGCTTTCGTGGTAGCCAACTCTCAAAGGGTCTTTTCTTCCTCCTCAGAATCTTCACTATTGTTGTTCCTATGGTTCTGCTCTTGATCATGGTGGTTCCTTCTATGTCTGCGGCAGTGACGACGCTCTTCATGGTGGCGATCATTCTCAGGATGCTCTGGTTCAGGTTCTTCTAGCTCTTCATGTAAATGATTGTTATTGTAATGGTCATCATCCCCATGTGGAGGTGGGTGTGGTCCAGCTCTAGCATTTCACTCGTCCTCAGAAAGTGGTGGTTCCACGTGAGGCGACATGATGACTAGAGTTGAATCGAGCGAAACCTTCTTCCTAGGTACCTAAATAGAACATAGAATCAAATTAGAAAATCATAATTGATGAATCAAACTGTTTTGCTTAGATTTAGATTAGAGGGCTTCAAGTAAGAGTGTTGTCAAGTTTATTGCTAAGCTTGAGGCACGGGAGTATAGTTTGTGGACTCATGTTCATTAACAGTACCATTTTTCCTTGTCCCCGGCAATGGCGATAAAATGTTGACCGACCTAAATCACGCGTCCAAAAGGATTGGATTAAAGTAGTCAGACATTCAAATAGATAACCTGAATTTTAGGCCCCCACAACGATAAAGGGGTCTGATGTAGCGATCGAGGTCAAATATAGGGACAAGGGTGGTCATGCTAAGAATGTAGAATCAACACTTTGTACTCTAATAAGAAGGAGAATAGAATGTTTCCCCAAGGGAGACGGCGGTTGAAAACAAGATTAAAGGAACCAAAGGAAATAAACCAAAAGACTGTCTCCAAATGGAGCTATGAGAAAGAATTAAGTTTTTGGGTTAAGAGGTTTTTATAAAGGTTTTGTGAAACAAAATCCGGGGAGATAAAATTATCATAAAGGTAAAGCACGAAGGAAGAAGACTTAGGCATAATAGGAGGTAGAGGAAAACCTCCTACACCCTCCTCTCTCAAAGAGGGTGCCTCCAACAATGCGCCAACACCCTCTCTCAAGAGTAATGAACATGAGTTGGAGTGGGAAGAAATTCGGGGCGGCCCTGATCCTGGGCACTCTCATACTCCTAGATCAGACTGGACTCTAAAGTTACAACACCCCACTCTCGAAGGAGTTGAAATGAGAAACACAATTCGATAGTTAGTCAAAACATGATCCAAGCATACAGGCTAGAGTTTAGATGCTACAGAGAAATCATCCAACAAAAAACAAATCATACACAGAACAACAAATATTAAACTCCACGAATTCCATAATCATAGATATGAAAAAAAGGGGTTCAGTTACAATGCGTGATGAATGAAAGTAAATTGCTGTATAAAAAAAAGGGGAAGATAGATATCAGCTCCCTTTATATAGGAGGTCGATATACAAGAGCAGACCCTTAAGAAATCTCTAACCTGATACCAGGTGGGAGCTCTGCCTGATATGCATGTGTCGGGCGGCTAGCCCTCTCGGGCGACACACCGTGATGGGCAGACGTATAGGCCAAGGCTCCCTACCTGATACGACTGTGTTGAGCTGCTAGCCCTCTCGGGCGACACACTGTGACGGGTGGACCGTATTAGGTTTGATATCTTGCCAGGTTAGAGGTGACTTAGGTTCTCGGGTTCCTTGTATCGGGTGTAGGGGGGCGAGCTGTCTCGGGTAGGAGCCCTTCTAGGAACCCAACATGTCGGGTGACCTTCTTCGTCATATCGGGCTGGTGCGGCTAATGGGATGGGTTCTTAGTGAACCACTGTTGCCCCTCTCGGATTACGGGAGTGCTCACCTAGTATCGCTCGGCACACATTTGGATTCGACACACTAGCTTCAGATGCTTTCCAAAGTTAGCGTTCATGAGATCCCAACTCGTCCCATCAGAGTCATATAGCTGCTATTTATAGGTAGCAACTGGGAGAAGTTGTGGTTCTTGTGGGGCCACACGTCCTAAATCAGCTCCCTTTTCATGGCTTCGGGGATGGTCGACACCTGTGTGCCGCCCGACACAGCAGGTCGTTGTGTGTCGGGTTACAATCGTATTCGGTGGCCATGCCAGGCAAACGCTACCGATGAGGGGCTTGTATCACGTGACATGCCTTAACGGGCTGATCAATCATGGCGGGCAGAGTCCTCTGTCTGGTAAGTGGTGTATCACCCGTTAGATCCACATTGCGCGACAAGTTCATGCCACGTTGTGACTATATCGGGCTGAAGCCATTACGGGTAAGTGACGTGTCAGGTGGCTGGTAGAGGGGCCGATGCGGGTGGGCGCCATTCATGGGCCGGTACGGGCCTTTAGCGGTCTTTTAGGTATAAAATAGGGAGAAATTTGTACAAAAGATGGAAAAAGAGTTAGAGTTAGAGCACAATTTACTTTTATGCAAAATCATGATAAAAATTAGAGGAAAAGTAGTTTAGAGGGCAGTTTTGATAGGAAAATATAAGCTATAAATAGTCCTAAAATGAGTGTTTTCAGTTGTATATGCTCATAATGATAGAAAGAGTAGACATTATCTATGATAGGACATGGTTTCTCTTTTCTGTTAAAACTCTCTACTGTGGTTGGTTATTGGGGACTTTAATACAGTTTGTTTACAAGCAAAGAAAAAGGGGAAAAGGCCAACTTTATATACAGAGATGAATTATTTCAATCATACAATAGACAAGGTTAGATAGTTTGAGGTACCAATGATTGGGAGTGACATCTTTACATGGAACAATGAAAGGGATCCAAGAAACATAATAGCTAGTAAGATGGATATAACACTGGTGAATGATGAGTGCCTGCAAATTTTTCCTGATGTGTAGGTTAAAGCAGGTGGATCTGAAATAAGTGACCATGCTTCTATATCAGTGCAAATAATAGAGAAGAAACATAAAGGAAATCGTTTAGATTTTTAAACTATTGGGTTGATTATAATGGTTTCAATGATGTCATCAAGGAGAGTTGGAATATATAGATTACAGCGAACCCAATGTATATGTTTGTAAAGAAGCTAACAAGTACAAAGCTTGCATTAAAGATGTGGTCCAAGGATGAAGTGAATGTTCCAAACTTACTGGCAGATACCAAAAGAGAATGTAGAGAAGTCAAAGAAAACCTTCTACAAGACCTGCTAAATGAATAAATGATAAGGAAAGATGGCAAGCTGAAGATGATGTTGGAGGATTTGAAAAGAGTAGAGGGAAAATTCTACTAGCAAAGAAGCAAAGACAAGTGGATGGAGGATAGTGATAGGACTACCAAACTTTATCACACGACAGAAAAAAGGAGGGAGGCTGATAACATTATTTCAGAACTTATTGACAAAGATGGCAATGTTGTCAACAAATAGGAGGACTTGGAGGAACAAGCTATAGAGTTCTATTCTTCTCTCTGAAATAAGAATTGTGATGATGAGCAGAAGAAGGAGGAGATGACATGGAAGTTCAAACTCTCAAGAACTCATAACAATATTCTTACAAGGAAGACAAATGAACAAGAAATTAATGAAGTTGTTTGGAGTATTGGTAGTAATAAGTCCTCAGGATTTGATGGTTTGAATTTTTTTTTCTACAAGAAGACATGGGATATTATCTGGGAGGACCTGATTGCATATTTTAATTTGTTCATGGAAGCGGGGAACATGGTTATGTAGGTCAAACATTCTTTCTTGGTACTAATTCCAAAGAAGAAAGTGACTACGTCTCTTGCTTATTTTAGACCTATTGCTTGTTGTTCATTGTAGTATAAAATCATTGCAAAAATTCTAGCTGCCAGATTGAAGTATGTACTTCCCTACCTCATATATGAAAATCAAGGATTGTTTTGTACAAGTAGGAGCATTAGTGACTATGCTTTGCTAGAAGGGGAATTTCTACGAGACTAGAACGTGATGAGAGGCACCAGAAAGGCTTGTTTGAAACTGGACATGTCTAAAGCTTATGACAATGTCAGATGGGACAAAATGTGGTGCATCATGGAGAAGATGGGATTCAATGAATAGTTTATTGGCGGGATGAAACAGTGTGTGCGAACAACAAGCTTTTCTATACTGGTGAATGACACTCTGTTGGTATATTCAATGGTGGAAATGGACTATGTCAAGGTGATCTACTCTCCCCTCTTCTCTTTGTTATTGTTATGGAGTACTTCACACAGAAGATGTTGGATGTGGAAAGGAAAGAGGATATCTTTCCATATACAATGCATGGTACCAAAGTGATGACACACCTAATATTTGCAGATGATGTGCTTATCTTTGTTGAATCCAAACAAAATACATCGATGAACTTGTAACTTCGTCTCAAGGAATTTGGTAAGCAGATGGGGCTGTATGTAAATGCAAACAAGACCCACCTCTTTCTATCTAAAAACTTCTATCAGATGGAGGATAGATTGAAGGATGCCATGGGAGTGGAGATGGGGAAATTTCGTACTAAATATGCTAGGTTCACGCTAGCTGGAGGCAACCTACAAGTCAAGGACATTGTTGATTGCATGAACATATTAGATGAAATGATTAAAAAATGGCTAACCCAGAAAACATACATGGTAGGGAGAGCTACACTTCTAAAGGATTCTATAGTGGGTCTTCACATTTTCTAAGTGCAACATGGAGAGATCCCCGATCCAGTTCTACATAGAATGGAATTGAAGATGGAAAATTTTCTTCGGGCAAGTGTGTACCACCAGATGATATATGCATGAATGGCTCTTCCCAATGATGAAGGAGGCCTAGATTTGAAATCAATGAGGGATATAGTAAAGTGGGGGACAAGGAGAAAAATCATTTTCTATCATCAGGTGTAATGACCCCGCCTCCCAGTAACCCCAAATTAAGGGAGACCAAGAGGTTAGAGTATTTATCCCAATTTCTAGATCTAAGGTTTGACAAACTATCTATAATAATTATCAAATTCTACTAAACTAAACGGAAAGGCTATAATAAAAAAAAAATTTGCATACCTTTTTCAAAAACTCAGACATCTACTTCTATCTGCATCCGGAGTCTATTCTAACTAATCCTCCTCAAGAATTTAATTATCATTGGATTCCATATATGCCACTTTACTATTTGTTCTTTTCACTTGTACCTAAAATTCTGACAAACAAAACGTCGGTCAGCATAAATGAATTATGCTGGTATGTGGGGGAAACAACAATCGTGCAATTAATTTTAACAACATATTGCAGTCAAATATGATTTAACAAATAACTTTACATTTTCAACATAACTGCTCAATCCTTACATACCCTAACCTCTGCGCTATCCATGTAGTGGACCTGGATGCTACCTTCCTTATGGTAGATCCCCATTTAACCCCTCATGATCCTACCTAACAGGTGATTAGTTTCTAGGATTGAGTCACATGACACTACCCATAGGTAGCCCACTCCTTAACTCCTGGTGTGCTAAAGAGTTGCATGGCACTACACGTAGGTAGCCCAATCCCTAACCCTTGATAGCCTAGACCTTACTCTAGGTTACCCTTTTTAGCATTTGCAAAGCCACAGAGGACTAGGATCTGATCCAGTTATGTATGCATACTTATGGTGATAGTCATAGTCACTTTATAGTTGCATGAAATAAAAGTCATCCAAGCAGTTATTTTTAGGCAACCGATAAAAACATTCGGGAATCGCCGTGAAACTAAAGTCATTATCCATAAACGTAACCACATACCTCTCAAGCTGATTTGAGATAGAATAATACAATCAAGAAATCCAAATAGGCATGCAAGCACATTATGAGATCCTAAAATATGCATACAATTTCCTTTTATTAATCATGACATCAAGATCTACTGAACCAAGCTCGATTCCTAGGGTTCCTAGTCCACTTTTAGGGTTTTCATTGCAATTAGGGTTTCCCTTCATCTTTTAATATTTTAAATCCTAATTATGTCATCTATTCATAATGAAAGATACTAAGGTTATCTTTTAACAACATATAACCCTGATATCAGAAAAAGCATAATTAACCATCAATTAAGTCCATTAAGCCTCATTTACATTAAAGCTACCATTTTTTTCCTTTTAATCCATGACAAGATCGTTATGCTCATTTATCATCAATTCATAGTTCATTAGGGTCTAATTCACATATGAAATCTATTTGTCATTAAGTCTACCTTTATCCATTAGAAAACCGTAATTACTACATTAAGGACATTTATCCACAATTAGGAACTTTTATACTAGAAATAGCTTGGAATTATCATATCTCCATTTTATTCATGATTTTGAATAATTAAAACCATTATGAGCCACATTTACTAATATTAGGGTTTCAAGGCCCATTAAAGCATATTTACGCACATGAAACTTTCAATTAAACTAATTACATGCAAAGTTCATCCTTTTTGTTCTTAATGTACATGTTTACAATTAACATGTTAATATTGACTTTAAACACCCATTTAACCCTTCCCCAAATCATTAATCACCAAAGATTTGGGTTTTGCATTAATTAAACCATTAAAGAAGGCATCTTAATACACTTTTTGATTTTCAGTAAGAATCAGGCTTCAATTATATTTTTATTACATTCCTTGAGTTCTCCTGATCAAAATTCATATATAACTTATGTAAATCCGAGCTACTAGTGATTAATTATGAATTTTGTAAGATAAACTCATATGAATCAATAGGGAGGTGCCATGTAGGCAACAAACTCCCCATACACGTACCTCGCACACCCGTTTCAATTATAATTGAATGTCTCTTTTACCCCCGGCTGCAGACCGTTCCTTCACACTCAGGAGGGGCATTTTCTTCAAAAACTCCCTACTCATCTTCCACCTCTAGGCCCGGAGCTCAGCGGAAACCATCTCCCTGACTCTGCCACTCCCCGTCGCATCCATCAAGGTCTCCATCCATGTATGAAATGACTGGGGAGAAGAGCATTAGGTCTGTAAAACTCAGTTCTCTATAGGTGAGTTCTGGGTGATCAGGATGAGGGTTCCTCAAGAATTGGCAATGTAGCCCTGTGGATTTACAGGGAGGGGTGTCTAGACTTCCTTCAAGTTCCCTCTGTGGCTCTAGGGATAGAGTTAAGCTCAATGTTAGGGTTTGCACGAGGAAGATGAAGAAGATGAAGAAGGAAGAGAGAGTTATGTAGGATTTCTCTGGAACTCGATCCCTAGTCTCTACCCTTTTATATAGGGGAGGGTAACCACACCCCAGAACGCTTCCCCACAAAGGAAACAAGGCTTTTCCTAATAGGAAAGGAATTTTCCTTAATTAAGATGCATTTTCTCTCTCTTTAGCAATTCCTTGTTTAGCCATGATCCTTAGTCATTAAGGAATTCGAAAATCATCTCTTTCATCATCATCATGCTTCACTTTTAATCCATTGGCCATGAAAAACAACTTTCTTAAAGCAATTAACATCCCCTTTTGATAATATCAAAAAGTCATTAATTATGTAGCACATTATCCTCTTATTTTGTATTTTTTGATATTTTCTCTTTCTTTTTCTCCATTGGGGCTCCTTGGACCCCAAGAAACTCTAACATTTCGATATCCTTTTAATGGACACTCATTATCCTTCTAGGTGCATCTATATTCATTATTTCTCATTATCTTATTTATTTCTTATTAAAATATCTCTTTTTGAGGATTTATTTTTATCTTTCTTTTTATTTTCCTCATTGGCATTGTATTTAATATTAGGAATCCTTTGGATACGAAAATCCATCAAGGGTAACTCAATTATACCTCTTTCCACTTATTTCCCACATTTTATCATTTTTTTCAATTTCTTTCTTAATAAAGAAATACTTAATTGGTCTTTTCTTTTCTTTTTGCATTATCTTTGAAATTTTGGACTCCTTGGAACCCAAGGAACCCAAGAGGCACGAAATCCACCTTTGGATTAAATTCTTTTGCCATCTAGAGGTTTCTACATTTTTCTTTTCTCCATTTCTTATTAATAATGGAGTTCCTTGTATCTTTTCCTTGTTATTGGGCCTAATAGCTAATAAAGCCCGCAAAATAATCAACAAGGCTATTGTAAATGAAATCCATTTATTCAAAACAAATCATATCATTATTTGTTCAAATATATTTAATAAGAGAAATTATATTTCTCACTAAATGAACCCAAAAGGTGGGGTTGTAACATCCTTCCCCTCTTATAGGAATTTTTCCCTCAAAATTCCATCACGCAAACAAAAAATTCAGGATAAGACTTGTACATGTCAATCATTGGCCCCTATGTGGCTTTTCCCTATCCATAGCGCTTCCAAAGAACCTTTCTTACCACATATTCCTTTCTCTGAGTTCTTTCACCTTGGCATCTATAAACCTCATAGTTGACTCAGGTCATTTCAGCCTCCCTTAGGGCTCACTAGGTTCATTCGTCCGCACATGGTCTGGGTACCTCACATAGTGCTCTAAATTGAACACTTGGAAATCATCACACATCACATTATCCTAAGGGGTAAGGGAAAACTTAACCTTCTCCACCAAACCATGTCAAAAGAACCCATGCATCGGGGACTCAACTCTCTTAGCCATAACTTTGAGGGGTCGGATTTTCATGTCACATATTCCCCCACAGTGAACTACATGTTAGTCTACTTTGTATCAGCTACAAATCATGTCATCCTTGGACTCCTTTCAACCATCATATGATCAAAGCGACTTCATATGCACACACTGTGGTCCTTTCTTGACCTTCGCATGGCCCCCTCACCAACATCATCTTAATGAAGTGGTGACCGACACAACCTCCCTTGCAAAGCTTCGTTACATCTCGATACTGGCTATGGTGGTTATCATCACATCTTACAGAAGACAAGAACTATCTCTAGATATCACCCTGAATGAGCACACATGCTCTCATCAGACCCTCTAGTCTAGATCGTACTAACCATTAGCTAGGGTGATAAACTATACTAACATCGAGTTCTTCATGTATCTACTTCCACCTTATGCAAGTGACCCTTTAGGTCATACTCAAGAACTTTTGAACTCGCATCATGGTGTAGTTGAACCATCTCTCCCATATGTAGTTCAACCAGATTGGTCCCTTGACATTACTCTTTCTTTCTCATGTCATATAGGTAAGGCGACCTACCATAACCCATATTGCATCTTGACCCTCCTTGGTCTAGGGGAGACTTACCACAAGATCCATAGGGATGAACTCTCATTCCTTCCCAGGGATTCTTAACTTCTATATCATTACACTGGGTTACTGGTGTTTGTCCTTCACCTCTTGTCTTGCATGGCAACATACCCCATGCAACTTAATCTTAGGCATCCAAAGTACTATTGTCACTTACTATCTTTGTAGTACCAAGGAGTATCATGATCTCCTACATGTCATGATTCCTCAAGATTGATTCCTCAGAAACCTTAAACCACTCTAGTCGGGGTTTCACCTCCTTTTTCTCCAGAGAAGAGCATATGAGGTTCTACATCCATCCTTTTATTGTGATAAGCCCTAGGCTGGCTAACCAAACAACCATTAACTTGATCAACGAATATTGTTACATCTAAGTGTTAGCCAAACTTATCTCTTTTTCCAACTGGGGGTTATCCTAACAACCTCTTCTATCCTCCATCTAAACTAGGCAGTGGTATCTCATCTAGAGCATCCATTACCACTTCACATCCTTAGGTGTTAGATAAAGTTGAAGACATACACCTCCATGTATTTCACTTATTATCTCATCTCAGCTCTAAGTCTATCTTCATCAAGAAAACTATGAGCTTATTCTCTTGGGTTTTCAAACTCAAACTTGTATAACTCATATATCATGATAAAAACATCCTCATAAGATGACTACCTTGTTTCTCTTAATGTTTGTAAACCATCCATGTATCATGCGCTTCACTAGGGTATGTTATCATCTATGTCCTCATACCTCTTGTCAACGTTCCAACTCACATCATCTTTATCCTTAGTGTAGGGCATGCGTACTGTTATATCTATCACTCCCATAACAAGAGGAAATAAGCATTTGGTTGCAGTCCAAATATAGAGTTCTTTATGTTCCAAGAGTAGAGATGGTACATCCCACCTTGCCAGTACACATTTAAATCTAAGTTGAAACGTGCCACGTATGTCTCTACATCACAAACATCTCGATATCAAAGTTACTTCCATAGAAAATGGGTTCCAAACCTACTAGGGTCCACACACAATCCTTAGTCATATCCTCTAGGTCTATAGGGTGTTGGCACTTTTGGGGTCATCCCTCTTCCCTTATGCATCCAGAGAGTGCCCTACTCATCCACCCTTTGGGTCCCATAAGTTCATGAAGGTGATCAAGCTCCTAACCCATTGCCCTCAAGCAATGATAGCTGTTACCTCCCGACCCTATGGTCATGTGCAACTAGGGAATTAGGCAACTCCTACTTCCATCGGTCTTATCCCTACGTGGCCCTAGGATACACTTAGCATACTATTATAGTACATGTCCAGCTTAGAACCTTACCCAAGCCTTCATCATCTCTCTCTCTGCATTCATGGTCTGACTTTCATCCTTTCATAGGGGTCATGGAAACCTGCCTACCTTGGTCAGGCCCCATACCATTTACCTCCATGGTAACACATCCACATGCACTTAGAGATGGTTATCTGTGGGTCTACAAGTTCATTCTCATACCATGTACTTTTCACTTAGCTTCTCAAGATCCTATGAAACCTCTTTAGGTTTCCTCAAAACCCACAAAACTGATATACGCCTACCAAAGGGTCCCTCTCCCCAGATGGGAGGAAACTAAAACTCTTGACAACAAGGTCACAAACATCCTTAGGGTTTCCATCCATATGAGCATGCTTAACCCTAGCAAGCCAGTAAGGCACAAGTGGACCACCTGCTAAACCATGCTAGGTCACACTTATTCTCATCCTCAACATTGGATCAAGATCATACCTTCCCATGTCATCAACTTAGCTGTAAGGGGTTCATCAAACATACCTTAAACTCAAGGGGTTTCCCTTTCCTCTAACCATGAGAATTACCATGCTCGTAGCTATAGAAACTCAAACCTTGTCATGAGCATCAGGTACACCACTTCCCCTCTTAGGCCTAGGTTCACTTTTTGGGTGTCCAACTGCATTCTCAACCTCTTAAACATGTCCAAGGTATGTCATGCACTCCCATGATCCTTTTATTCGAGCAACACCCTAGAGTTGAGTCCTCCTCAAGGACAATCAATAAGGTTCAAGGCCTCACAACCTGTTACTAAACCTCTCCTAGTCTAAGGAACTCTTCTTCATATCTCAGAAGGTAAACACCTATGCCATAGGCACATATGTACCAAAAGCCTTATCCTCTCTCTAGGGTTTGGTTCCTCTAATGGCAACCAAGATATCATCAACCTCCAGGTATCAAACATGGGGCAACCACTATCATCCACTTTGGTCGCATCATCCTCAACTCCCCACTTTTCCTCATATCCCAGAGTCTAGGCTTTCAACCTTCTTTCTTGGGTCCTACTTTCTCTCTCTAGAGCTAACTCCACAACCAGCCTTATACTAAAGGTCCTCTCTCCATGAAGATGGATCAGCTCATAAGCATACCCCTACATGGTGAAGCCTAAGTTCAAACTTATGTTTGCTCAAGGTTATCCCTAGCCCTTTATGCTTATCTCATCAGGTATTCAACACTACTACTCACACTACTAACGTATTCTAGGTGCCTACTATGCCATGCTCATATAAGCTCATCGTGTTTCCATAGATTCTTCTATAACTTCATCAATGAAGGAGCTATCCTTTACTCTAACATGCACGACCCTTCCCAGGGTTGGGTCGCCAAAGGTACTCAGTCATCCAACCTCTCATGGCTCATATGGCGTCCAAGGCATGTCCATCCAAACACCTAATCTACCATGATATCTAACTCATCTAACCTTCACTTAGGGTTAGGGTTAACATCATCCTCAAAAGATGTGATAGGTCTCTACTTTTAATGGAGGTCTCTACCTCCAAGACTAACTTTCTTTACTTATCATCATGACAAGAAGGTCTAGCCTTAGGTCTTTCCTGAGGACATAACAACTTATGTCATACAACCTAAGCATGTATCTATTCTTTTATGATTAATCTATTAAGCTTATGTCCATGACATCTTATTTACATGCTTTTTATTAATTTGGTGGAGGATTCCTTAAACCTTATCAACCTTACCCATACCTCAAGAGGGTGACGAAAAGAGAGAAAACCCTAATCGTTAAGGTCCTTAGAAGCATTTGTGTTGAGAAGGGATGAATAAGATGAGAGAGTCCTAAATGTATCTTATTTTGAGTCAGATCCTAAGACATCGGCCAGACAACCACACTAATTTGGGAGTCCTCATATTCTGACTAGCGGTGCGGAGGAAAATCTTGCCAGCCCCCGAACGTGATCCTTTTCTAGACAACTCAGTCTTTTGGAAAATCCTCTAATAACTCCCTTGGGTTCTATGGAGTTTGTAAAATTTAATAATTATTAAAGATTAAATGAGGAACCTATGCTCTGATACCAAATGTAATGACCCTGCCTCCCAGTAACCCCCAATTAAGGGAGACCAAGAGGTTAGATCCGTTATACCAATTTCTGGATCAAAAGCTCGACAAATTATCTATAATAATTATCAAATTCTATTAAACTAAACTGAAAGGTTGTAATAAAAAAAATTAAATTTGCATACCTTTTTCAAAAACTCAGACATCTACTTCTATCCACATCCAGAGTCTATTCTAACTAATCCTCCTCAAGTTTTTAATTCTCATTTTATTCCACATATGCCACTTTACTGTTTGTTCCTTCCACTTGTACCTAAAATGCCTACAAAAAAAATGTTAGTCAGCATAAATGAATTATGCTGGTATGTGGGGGAAACAATAATCGTGCAATTAATTGTAACAACATGTTGCAGTCAAATATGATTTAACAAACAACTTTACGTTTTCAACATAACTGCTCAATCCTTACATACCCTAACCTATGTGTTGTCCCTGCAGTGGACTTGGATGCTACCTTCCTTATGGTAGATCCCCATTTAACCCCTCATGATCCTACCTAACAGGTGAATCAGTTTCTAGGGTTGAGTCACATGGTACTACCCATAGGTAGCCCACTCCTTAACTCTTGGTGTGCTAAAGAGTTGCATGTCACTACACATAGGTAGCCCAATCTTGAACTCTTTATAGCCTAGACCTTGCTCTAGGTTACCCTTTTTAGCATTTGCAAAGCCACAGAGGAGGACCAGGATCTAACCCAATCATGTATGCATACTTATGGTGATAGTCACAGTCACTTTTTATAGTTGCATGAAGTAAAAGTCATCCAAGAAGTTATTTTTAGGCAACCAATAAAAACATTTGGGAATCTCCATGAAACTAAAGTGATTATCCATAAACATAACCACATACCTGTCAGGCTGATTTGAGATAGAATAATCCAATCAAGAAATCCAAATAGGCAAGCAAGCACATTATGAGAGCTTGAAATCTTCATACAATTTCCTTTTATTAATCATGACATCAAGATCTACTGAACTTAGCTCGCTTCCTAGGGTTTCTAGTCCACTTTTAGGGTTTTCATTGCAATTAGGGTTTCCCTGCATCTTTTACTATTTTAAACCCTAATTCTGTCATCTATTCATCATGAAAGATACTAAGGTTATCTTTTAACAACATATAACCTTGATATCAGAAAAAGCATAATCAACCATCAATTACGTCCATTAAGCCTATTTTACATTAAAGCTACCATTTTTATCCTTTTAATCCATGAAAAGATCGTTATGCTCATTTATCATCAATTCAAAGTTCATTAGGGTCTAATTCACGTATGAACTCTATTTGTCATTAATTCTACCTTTATCCATTAGAAAACCCTAATTACTACATTAAGGGCATTTCTCCACAATTAGGAACTTTTATACTAGAAATAGCTTAGAATTATCATATCTCCATTTTATTCACGATTTTGAATAATTAAAACCATTATGAGCCACATTTACTAATATTAGGTTTTCAAGGCCTATTAAAGCATATTTACGCACATGAAACTCTTAATTAAACTAATTACATGCAAAGTTTATCCTTTATGTTCTTAATGTACCTTTTTACAATTAATAGGTTAATATCAACTTTAAACATCCATTTAACCCTTCCCCAAATCCTTAATCACCAAATATTTGGGTTTTGCATTCATTAAACCATTAAAGATAGCATCTTTATACACTTTTTGAATTGCACTCTGAAACAGGCTTCAATTATATTTGTATTGCATTCCTTGATTTCTCCTGATCAAAATTCATATATAACATATCTAAATCTGAGCTACCAGTGATTAATTATGAATTTTGTAAGACAAACTCATATGAACCAATAGGGAGGTGCCACATAGGCATCAAACTCCCCATACACGTACCTCACGCCCCCACTTCAATTATACTGTAATTTCTCTTTTACCCCCTGCTGGGGATCGCTCCTTCACACTCTAGAGGGGCATTTTTGTCAAAAATGCTTTGCTCGTCTTCCACTTCGTGAGCAACCCTAACGACGGCCGACTGCAGTTGTTCGTGGGCACCTCCCTCCACTTCCAGGCCTGGAGCTTGCCAGAAACCATCTCCCTAACTCCACCACTCCCTGTCGCATACAGTAAGGTCTCCAGCCATGTGTGAAACTGCTGGGGACATGAACATTAGGTCTGCGAAACTTGGTTCTCTGCAGATGAGTTGTGGGTGACCAGGATGAGGGTTCCTCAAGAATTGGCAATGTAGTCATGCAGATTTAAAGGGAGGGGTGTCTACACTTCCTTCAAGCTCCCTTCATGGCTCCAGGGATAGAGTTAAGCTCAAAGTCAGGGTTTGCATGAGGAAGATGAAGAAGATGAAGAAGGAACAGAGAGTTACGTGGGATTCCTATGGAACTCGATCCAGAGACTCTACCCCTTTGTATAGGGGAGGGTATCCATGCCCCAGAATGCTTGCCCACAAAGCAAACAAGGCGTTTCCTAATATGAAAGGAATTTTACTTAATTAAGATGTATTTTCTCTCTCTTTAGCAATTCCTTGTTTATCCATGATCCTTGGTCATTAAGGAATTCGAAAATCATCTCTTTCATCATCATCATGCTTCACTTTTAATCCATTGGCAACGAAAAACAACTTTCTTAAAGCAATTAACATCCCCTTTTGATAATATCAAAAAGTCATTAATGATGTAGCACATTATCCTCTTGTTTTGTATTTATTGATATTTTCTCTTTCTTTTTCTCCATTGGGGCTCCTTGGACCCCAAGAAACTCTAATATTTCGAAATCATTTTAATGGATACTCATTATCCTTCTAGGTTCATCTATATTCATTATTTCTCATCATCTTGTTTATTTCTTATTAAAATATCTCTTTTTGAGGATTTCTTTTTATCTTTCTTTTTATTTTCCTCATTGGCATTCTATTTAACATTAGGAATCCTTTAGATTTGAAAATCCACAAAGGGTAACTCAATTATACCTCTTTCCACTTATTTCCCACATTTTATCATTATTTCCAATTTCTTTCTTAATAAAGAAATACTTAATTGGTCTTTTCTTTTCTTGTTGCATTATCTTTGCAATTTTGGACTCCTTGGAACCCAAGGAACCCTAGAGGCACAAAATCCACCTTTGGATTAAATTACTTTTCCATCTACACATTTCTACATTTTTCTTTTCTCCATTTCTTATTAATAATGGAGTTCATTTTATCTTTTCCTTTTTATTGGGCCCAATAGCCAATAAAGCCTAAAAAATAATCAATAAGGCTATTGTAAACAAAATCCATTTATTCAAAACAAATCATATCATTATTTGTTCAAATATCTTAAATAAGAGAAATTACATTTCTCCCCAAATGAACCCAAAAGTTGGGGTTGTAACAGGAGGGAACCTCAACTTGGGGGAAATGGATGAGAGAAAGATATCCAAGAGGACTTGATTTCATACCACAAACAAGAAAAGGATACTCACACACTATCAATGTTATGACGGAGATGTGGCAACAAGTTAGACATCTTTTTGACCCTCATATGGGAGGTGGATGGAGACTTAAAGACATGAAGACTAACCTTTGGGAAGTTACAAGATCAAGAGCTGCAAAATACAAGCACATGGAGCAGGTATGGGCCAGAATACATGTACCAAAATGTAGTATGTGTTTATAAAATTATGCACAATGCTCTAGCTACTTTAGATAAAATACATGGATGGAATCATGAAGTTGTTGATGTTTTCTTATTATGTAAGAAGGAGAATGAGTCACATAATGTAAGGCCATTGAACAAGTTTAAAGTGTTGAATTAAATATTATAATTGAATTCTTATAACCTTAATATAACCTTGTGATATGCTTTTGAATCATAACATAAGCCTAAGTTTCAAGTTTGGTCCAATTTGGAAATTATTTGAGCAAGTTATGCAATTTTATGTACATATTGGACTTTCCTATAATTTACCCAATTAAGGGGTTTCCTTTGCAATTTATTACGTCAATTATGTTTCTTAGATGTTTTCTAATCATACTTGAGGTTTTTGATCCTTCAGGTGCTCAATTATGTCTTTGTTTGGAGGAGATTCCTTTCTATGTTGAATTAGGGTTTACCCCCCCCCCCATGGATGAGCCACCTTCAACGCTATCACCCAAAGGATCCACTTCGTGGGGAAAATATGGTGGTCATCATCTAGTTGTAACATTTGGTGGTCATCACTAGTAGGCTCTAGGCCAATGGTTCATGCTGGTTTGGTTCACTTGAACCCATGATTCACTTAGGCTCTGATTGGTTTGTCATAACTGGACCAGTAAACCTATTAACTGGAGTTCCTTAAGTAGTTTTTCATGATTGGTTTAAAGTATGTGTTGGAATTTGAGTTCTATGACTTTTGATGAGCTACAGACTTACATACAAAATACAGTTCCTGAGTTCCATCTTAAAAAGAGCAGAAAATGAGTTTTGGGACAACTACCAACATTTCTTATATAATTATATTCTTCATTTGTCATAAGTGACACATGTAAACTATTTATGACTAGAAATATTATCAATTTGGATATAGATTTTTTCTAAAATCATAACACAATATGACAAAATATCATACATTATAATCACACTGTGTAAAATATTTTACACTACAACCACCATTATCAACATGATATACAAAATAAAAAATACAAACATCATGAAAAAATATGTCACACCATGTGAAAACAATGTAATTTACCTAATACATTTTATTCTTAATGTTTAATAATGTGATGTAATAAATGATAAATAACTATAACCAAGTACAAAATAAAATTTCCTACAACAATAATATACAAGTTAATATTCTACATTGTGTTAAATAATGATGAACCAAAGCATATATTTACAAGCACATAAAATGCAGAAATTATTATAATACTTTGTATATACAAAGTGAAATAAAAATATTATGAGGTGATTTTAATCATATTTTTATTAATATTATAATTGTAGAATAAAATAATTTTAAAAGATAAAATATGTACCATAATTACTTGTTGAGGTTATCATGATTTAAAAATATTAAAATTTTCATGGATATGATTCTTTTTTAGTGTATTTATCATTCTTTCTTATTTATATTACATAGAAAAAATTGCAATATTTTTAATTATTTGCATATTTACACATCTAACAAACCAATATCATGGAAGTAAATGGAACTCAAGTCTGGGAAGCAGAACTAGAGTTCCCAAAAATTGAGTTCCACAAAACTTATGACTTACACCAAACCAATAGCACACTTGTGGACATGATCAACGGACGGTTCACCCATATTTAGACCTAAACCATGAACAAACAATGGTAACCTTCGACCAACATGTGATTGCTGGCCTAGGAGACAATCAACGGTGACCTATCAATCCCCAACAGTCGGTGGACTTGTTGATTGCTCGCTGATAACACCCAAATCTATGCATTTTCTCTATACATTTTATCTGTATCACTTTAGTCTTAATCTGCCCAATATTGCTCATGTTCTATGCATTTTATCTCTGCTTAGGTAATGTAGCTAGAATAGCCAATAAAATAGCTAAACTAGATAAATTTTAGACTTGTAGGCACCGCAACTAGCCAATTTTGGGATTCTCAAGTACCGAACCTGAAAGGACAAGAATTCCAGCAGTTGGCCAATATGGTCTGGCCGATACGGCTGCCCGATACGGTCTGCCCGATACGACCTTCCCGATACGGCATGCCTAATATGGCCTGCCCGATACGACTGCCCGATATGGCCTGCCCGATACAGCTTCCCGACACTCCACCTGCCCAACACGGTCGTCGGGCGACAGTCATATTGGCCAACCTGATTCTTCAAGATCGAAGGCACGGATGAAGGACACATGGACCAATAAAAGCTAAAACTCCCATCAACTCGCGGGTTATAAATATCAGCTGCCAACCTACAAATAAGGGAGGACCCCTGGAGGGAGGATCCTACAAGAGATAGTTCCTAGACCAAGGAGCTAGTGTGTCGAGTTCCCCAAAAGATTGTTGCCTCATACGACCTGCCCGATACGGTCTGCCCGATACAGTCTGCCTGATACGGCCTAGAGAGAGAGAGGATCGAGGAGTCCAGAAGGATGAAGAGAAGACCCAAGGGGTAAGATCCGTCATGCACGGAGGCCAAGGAGCGAGAGCCACTTCTCCTCTATGGGCTATATCTCTTCCTTCTTCTCTTTCATTCTACTGCATTGCTTTGTTTCTTATACAAACAATGTTCATCCGTCTTTGTTCGGTGCTAACCGTGCTTTTCTATGGCTAGTTAGCTCCTTCTTGGCTATGTAACCCGGTTTGGGAATGTCTATATACTTTTGCCTTAAGCAAGTAGATTCATATCAGATATAGTATGTTGTATGTTCTATTTTCTCTTTCTAAGTTATGATTGCTAGTTTGGTTGATCTCTTACTCGCTTGAACTGCTATTTCTACCTATATCGAGAGACCCATTATAGGAATAGCTAAGAGACGATAGTTTGGATCTGAACCCGAGAGGAGGACGATCCAATGTATTTTGTTCCTAACACCCTGGAATATCCTTAGACCTGAGAGGGAACTTAGCATATTCTGAGGTTTTGATATGTCATTCCTCGAGGGAGAGTCAATGACATATTGTTGATGGTTTTAGTCATGCATCACGAGAGCGAGTGGGATGACCCCATAGGACAGATGCCACTGTGCATACTAGATGCTTCCTTGGGTGTTCCAGGGTTGCCTACGCCTGAGAACAAGTGCATAGACTACCCCGTTTGTGGTTACATAGCCAGGAACTCTCCTTCTCTGATTAGTAGAACCATGAGCTCTGTTTTATTTTGTTTTCTTTTCTTTGTTTTATTTTAAATCATGACAAACCGCTAGACTAGTTCTAGCACTTACTTTTATCGACTATCATCTTAGTTGATCTGACTAAAGAATGAGATATGTGGCATCCTAAACGTCACCACGTCACTATGTTCAACCCCGTCTCTCTACTTCGACCCTGTAATAAAGTTGTGGGGGCCTAGAAGGTTTCGGGTTATAAATTTAAAGTTTGATTCCTTCCTTTATCCCGCATTCATTTCCGGACGCGAGAAAAAGGTCGGTCCACTTTTGGCGCCGTTGTCGGGGATGTGGTTTTCCATGTTTACATGCCTAGTAGATTTTTTTTCTGCCACTATAGGTTTGTATATACATGCATAGTTTTCCTCTTACTTTACACATACTTGTTCATATATACTAAATCACTTTTATTTTTCTCATACCTTTTTTTAGCCATGGATCTTGCTTCCGCAAGACAAGTCATCTTGTCCACCTATCCTCCCGAGTTTTTCTGCAGTTTCGACTGCTGGAAAATAATTGAAGGTCGTTCTTTGCAACTAGTCGAGTTATACTCACCTCCACCATTGTCATATGGTTAAATTCCAACAAAGGAGACTTCCAGTCAACCATCAACTCTTGTGCTATCATGGGGTCAAGAACTGATTAAGGCAGTGGACTTAGCTGGAGAAAGTGTCAAGGCACTCACCTCCCTAGCTCCTCATCTCCAAGAAAACATCGATCCGCTCCAGAAACTATTTGAAAAGTAGTAGCATCATCTCAACGTAGCCACTAAGGCTGCAGACTGTAGTAGTAGTATGCTTCAAACTGTTGAACAAGGATTCATCCAAAAGCATCAGTTTGATACATCGAGTTCCCCTTATATTTGCATGGCAGAATCAACGGGTCTCGAAAGCATTGCTACTCAAGTAAAACAACTTCATGATAAATATGTTGAACAAGGCAGGAGGCTCCAAGAGCTCATCGATCTTCTTACAATTTGGTTACAACTACCATCACAAGACAATGAAGATGTTAGTCATGAAGACCATCCCATTGGGTTCGAAGTGGAGTATGCACCATCATTCTATTCAAACAATAAACTGGATTTACCAGGATTTTTTTGTGAAGACCAATCCACTTGAGGAAGCCCTTCATTCTATCCAGATGACCCAACTGAGGAACCAATGGAAGAAATAAGTCATAGACATGAATGGGTCTATGATGACGATGATGAAGGCTCGAAAAGCCAATCGACCTCACAGCCAGAAGGTTGGTTTGAGGAACCAGAGTCAGATATTGAACCAGACCAGAGTGACATTTCTCATATTGAGACTTGTCACTTCACTTTGAGCAGTACGCCAACCATGGTTTGGAACAATTTGTTCGATGATGACGACGATGATACCTGCTCGACATGGAGCAGTGATTATAGTAACGAAGACGAGTTGGAGCAGCACGAGCCATCATTTGCCACCATCCCTTTACAACGCTTGGTGTACACCAAGGGTTCACGATGGATGATTCACTACAACATGGCTGCTGAGCATGAAGATACCCCTGACTCCACACCAGGTGATAAGATTGGGGTGGTAGAACTACAAATAGATTCTTTAGAGGACACTTCATGTTCAGAAGATGATTGGATGGCTCAGACTGTACATGAAGATTTATCTGAGCATCCAACCTCAAGTGTAGAGATGGAGAGAGAAGATATGATTCCTCTAGATGACGTCCAACCTATAACCCCCATCTCATCCTATGTCGACATCCCAAGACCTTCATATGCAGACTCATATAATGAAAGGTAACTTGAGGATGATATGCCAAAGAATGTGTCCCAGTGCAGTTCAAGCCACTTCCAACACAAAGATGACTTCACCGAGTCATCGATTTCAACTTCACTTCTTCAGACTCAGAATGGCCAACACACCCGCCTATTCTACTCATATTATGTGGCTGAACCCGTCAGCAAGACACAAGTGACACTGGCCCCAAAACATAGGATTTGGGATCCCAATGTCGGTATCGTGGGGCAGCCACCCCCTTTTCTCTTACCCACTCACTCACCCTTTTATTACAATAAATTTTGCTTTTTATGTTGGTTAATTTCTTTCCTCTAACTGTTTTGATATCCTTGCACCCATGCATCGTCTTTAGAACTTCAACAAATGTCCTTAAAATCATGCATTCATGCCTCACTCTTTCAAGTTTGAGTCTTGCTCGAGGATGAGAAAAATTTTAAGCTTGGGGTGGTAGGCCTCACCCTTCTTTTCTCTTCACCCTTCTTGCATGCATGTATATTTCCTACATTTAGTCTTAAATTTTCAATTTGTTTAGCTTTTTACCTTTGCAATTATGTCTATATGGTGCAAATCTAATAGATAAATGCTTGACTGTATGCCTAGATGCACAATTTTCATCTTAAAAATTGCTTGACCTTTTGCTTGACTTGCTCTTTGACTCTTTCCTTGAGTTTGGAAATAAATCTAAGGTTATGTCCCTTTTTCATAGCTTAAAGCTAAATTCCCTTGATCTAATTGGTGAATGGCAAATCCATGGTAAATAACTATTGGAATGATCTAAATCACGATTAAAGTCTCTTAGCTATGAATTTCACAAGCTTGCCTCTATTCTAAGGATTCTTGAATAATAATTGCAACTTTTCACATATGTGTCAAGTGGATCATGATGAGTTTTGGGATATGATCAAAATGGATTGTTTTTCTTGATGGAATATGTGCCTTCTTACATTAGATTGAGTCAAAAAGATGAAAGACATAAAAATGTGCAAAAGAGGCTTGGCCGCCCACAAAATCCCAAAAATATCTATATAGTTCTCACCCAAGTCTACAAATAGAATGCATATGATAAAAGCATGAGTGTAAACAATAAATGAGTGTTCTTTTCTCTTTTAGGGGAGTTGACGATGGTGCCCATCCGGTGTATGAATGCACTCATGAACGCAGATATGTCGTTCCTGGTAGTACCACTCTAAAAGCTCATTAGAGAGTCACTAGGAACCCCCTAGGTGACCTATGAGATCATCTCAGTAGCAGGGTTGGTTCGAGCGCATTACGAGGTGTTTGTCTCACTGCTCTGGGCCAACTGGCTCAGACTGCAGGGACTGTTGCTCGTTACATGGACCAACCTGATGCAGATCGAGATCCTCAGAAGTTATTTGAGTCTTTTGCTTTGTTTATTAGGACATGCATAAGTGAGAGGCATGTTGTTCCAACTTGGTATGCATGGATTCGTGGTGATGGCTCATTGCTCATCACCCGTGTGATCACCTATGTGACAACTCTTTCATGTTTAAATAATTATGATTCAACCCCTCATGAGTATCGACAGGCTGTAGTGAATTCGCTTAATCTTGCCTGGAAACTATTTGATCTTGCTTTGGCAGGATTGTGATTGATTGGTGGGGGTTTGTTCCGAAATGACATGGATTAGGAGAATTGATGCTTTAAATTATTTTTCTTAACCTTATCATCTATTGCCAAGCTTAATTTGGATGTTATCTTTTTGTTCTTTGTGCACAGTCTTGCTTGATGACAATCAAGTTTTAAGCTTGGGGTAGTTGATAACACCCAAATCTATGCATTTTCTCAATGCATTTTATCTATGGTTTACATCATTTTAGTCTTAATCTGCCCAATAATGCTCATTTTCTATGCTTTCTATCTCTGATTAGGTAATGTAGCTAGAATAGCCAAAAAAGTAGCTAAATTAGCAAAATTTCAGTCTTACAGGCACCAAAACTAGCCAATTTTGGGATTCTCAAGTACCGAACCTGAAAAAACAAGAATTCCAATTGTTGGTCAATATGGTTTGGTCAATACGGCTGCCCGATACGGTCTGCCAGATACGGCCTGCCCGATACGGCCTACCCGATACTCCCGATATTGTTTGCCTGATACGGCCTACCAGATACAGCTGCCTGACACACCCCCTGCCCGACACGGTCGTCGGGCGACAGTCATATTGGCCCACCTAATACCTCAAGATCGAAGCCACAGATGAAGGACATGTGGACTAATAAAAGCGACAACTCCCATCAACTCACTGCCTATAAATAGCAACTGCCAACCTATAAAGAAGGGAGGACCCCTGGAGGGAGGACCCTAGAAGAGCTAGTTCCTAGACTAAGGTGCTAGTCTGTCGAGTTCCCCAAAAGTTGTTTGCTCGATACGTCCTGCCTGATACGGTCTACCCGATACAGTCTTCCCGATATGGTCTTCCTGATACGGCATGCCCAATACGACCTACCCAATACAGTCTAGAGAGAGAGGATCGAGGAGTCCAGAAGGATGAAGAGAAGACCCAAGGGGTAAGATCTGTCATGCACGGAGGCCAAGGAGCGAGAGCCACTTCTCCTCTATGGGCTATATCTCTTCCTTCTTCTCTTTCATTCTACTGCATTGCTTTGTTTCTTATACAAACATTGTTCATCCATCTTTGTTCGGTGCTAACCATGCTTGTCTATGGCTAGTTATCTCCTTCTTGGCTATGTTGCCCGATTTGGGAATGTTTATATACTTTTGCCTTAAGCAAGTAGATTCATATCAGATCTAGTATGTTGCATGTTCTATTTTCTCTTTCTAAGTTATCATTGCTAGTTTGGTTGATCTCTTACTCGCTTGAACTGCTATTTCTACCTATATCGAGAGACCCATTGTAGGAATAGCTAAGAGATGATAGTTTGGATCTGAACCCGAGAGGAGGACGATCCAAGGTATTATGTTCCTAACACCCTGTAATATCCTTAGACCTGAGAGGGAACTTAGCATATTTTGAGGTGTTGATATGTCATTCCTCGAGGGAGAGTCAATGACATATTGTTGATGGTTTTAGTCATGCATCGTGAGAGTGAGTGGGATGACCCCATAGGACAGATGCCACCATGCATACTAGATGCTTCCTTGGGTGTTCTAGGGTTGCCTACGCCTAAGAACGAGTGCATAGACTACCTCGTTTGTGGTTACATAGCCAGGAACTCTCCTTATCTGATTAGTAGAACCACGAGCTCTGTTTTATTTTTTTTTCTTTTCTTTGTTTTGTTTTAAATCATGACAACACGCTAGACTAGTTCACGCACTTACTTTTATCGACTATCGTCTTAGCTTATCTGACTAAAGAACGAGATCTGTGGCATCCTAAACGTCACCACACCACTGTGTTCAGCACCGTCTCTCTACTTCGACCATGTAATAAAGTTGCGGGGGCCAAGAAGGTTTCGGGTTATAAATTTAAAGCTTGATTCCTTCCTTTATCCCACATTCATTTCTGGACACGAATAAAAGACCGGTCACTCGCCCATGAAATCATTAGGCCATGGATACATGGAGAGATGCTAGTACACCTCATGATTGCTTCCATCCTTATCTATGGGCTATATCTACCTCTTCCTTGCCCAAGTACGAAACCTTTGCTTGATTTCTCTTTCCTCTAACATGGCGCTCTAATCCCTCTATGTTTTTTTGCTAAACCAGGTGGTCCAAGGTAGAAGACGACCCCTTTTTGGAGAAGGTCTCCTACAGCTTAATGTAGCCCGAAAAAGGGTTTATGAGGTCATCTCCTAGGGTTTTTGACCAAGGAAAGTTGTTTTCTTCCTTCCTTCTCTATTTTTTTAGCTCTTCACCTTCCTCAGACCTTTTGCCAGGTCAAAACTCTATTGTTCCATGGTAAAAGTTGTCCTAGAGCTCAAGACTCTACCTAAAGTTTGATGGCCGAGTTCAGACCTAAAGTTTGGTTTTTTTACCTTCTGGTTCAAGTTTTATTTCTAGTAAGAAGCATGTTCTTCTCTATAGAGGTGATTTTTATAACCTTCTTCACTTATATTGCTTACTCCAAGCTTTCTTGCTTATGTTCTTGCTTAAAAACAAATATCCATGGATATAGAAGCTATGCTTGCTAGGGTTTCGATTTTTATGGCGTTCCTTGTTCTATTTTTTGTACTAGATGAACCTGTAATCATCTATGTGTTCTGGATAAGGTAGAAGATGATCTGGAATAGGTTGTTCTAACAAGTGATGGTGCTAAGAACCTATCAACCGATGGTCAACATTAAGGGTTAAATTTGATTTCTTCTAATGCACAACTTCATCCAATGGTGATACCTTACAACAACAAATGGTGTTGATAACTGGTGGTAGTAACCAAGGGTGTCCACCTATGTTGACAACTGATGGTCACACCAATGTCAGGTTTTGGCTCCATTAGAAGCTTAATGATCAAAATCCAAGTACCCTAATGATGCTATCAATCAATGATGACATTATCTTAAAATCCAATGATGTTAAATGATAGTAGAGTTGATCCTATCAACCAATGGTGACACAAAATATCATAACCAATGTTGGATCAGGTCACCACAACCAATGGTGAGTCAAATCTTTAAATGTATCTTCATTTAAACCCTAAACCAATGGTTTCTTGGTTCAATTAAGCTAATGGTTCGAATTATACTCCAATGGATGGTTTTGAAATATGAACCTAATCCAATGGTTAGGATCTAACACTTCATCATCTAATACTTTTGAATAATGGACTTGATCCATCCTTTAGTAAATCAAAGATCCTCTTCTAGTTCACTGCCCATTCAACTGGAGATGAATCCATGTGAATGCAAGTTCATTTTCTCTAGAGAATGGAAAAGTGGTCAAAAGACCCTTGCCATCAGATGAAAATGCAGTTGATGATGTCATTCATAAAGATGATGATGTCAAAGAAACGTGAATAAAGAAAAACATAGTTGAAGGGCATCCTTCCTACAAACCTACTATCTAGATTCCTCAAAGTCTTTGATACAAGGATGATTTTTGATTCCATAAATTTATGGACAACCTCAACAAACTTTATGTCAACCTTTATTTAGATGAAGTTACTGTTGAGATACCTACTTTGCAAAGTTTCTAACAGACATCTTAACTAAGAAGAGAAGAATTGATCAAGTGGAGACTGTTATGTTGTATGTGAGGATGAGTTCCATCATTCAAAATAGACTATTAGAGAATCTTGATGATCAAGCTGCCTTCACACTATTGTGCACTATTAGAGACACAACATTTGAAAAATATTTACTTGATCTTAGAGCTAGCATGAGCCTTATTGCTTCAGTACTATGTGAAAAAGTTGACATTATAGTCATGTAGCCGACCAAGATGGCCATTTAGTTGGAAGAACACAACATCAAATATAAGATATGAAGTATTGAAGATGTGCCTGTCCAACTGGGAAAATTCTATAGTCCCTTCATCTTTGATGTGTTGGACATGAATGAAATCATGTCCAATCATATCCTTTTCATATGACCCTTCCTTCGCACAAGTGATTGTATAGTCTATGTAGAACAAGATAGGATCACTCTTAGGGTAGGAGAAAAAATGATGGAATTATCTATTCTAAATGCAATGAAAGTCACAAACAAAATAGAAGACATCTGCCTAGTTGATTGTGTTGATAAATTTCCTTAAGAACAAAGAGATTTTTCTAATTTAATTGTTGACGACTGTGAAGAAAGTGAGTTGAACTCCAACATGACTACATAAGTCTTAGTTACTTCTTCTAATTCTTATCCAAATTTACCCCAAGAAGATTTTACACCACTAGAGGATGATTCTTACAAGCCTACTAAGGAGAACAACATAGAACTCAAACCCCTTCCACTGGGCTTAAGGTATATTTTTATTGATCTTGATTCTACTTATGATGTGATTACAAATTCTGACTTAACTAATGAACAATAAATCAAGTTACTTAGTTGATTGAGTTGCATAAAGAGGTTATCAATTATTTGATTGACGAATTGAAAGGAATCAACCCCTCCATTTACATGAATTGAATTAATTTGGAATAGAACGGCAAACCAAGTGTAGAACCTCATAGGCTTTTAAATAGGAACATGTTTGAACATGTAAAAAAAAAGAGATTTTCAAGTTGAAAGATGTAAGGATCATATTCCCTATAAAAGACATCCCATGGGTGAGTTCTATTCAAGTAGACCCATTAAGTGGAGCACAATCTTCATTAAGGGGGATAATGATGAACTAATACAAACACGGGTACCCACAAGTGGAGCATGTAGATAGACTATAGAAGACTAAACAAGGCAAACCCTAAAGATCATTTTCCCTTGTCGTTCATTTATTTGATGCTTGAAATGTTCGCCAATAATTCCTACTTTTGTTATATTGATGGATATTCGGGATTTTTTCAAATATCAATTTTACCATCGGGCCATGAAAAGACAACCTTCACATGCACATATGGAACCTACACTTATAGACACATGCCTTTTGGCCTTTGTAGCACACAAACAAATTTTTAGCTTTGCATGATGGGTATTTTCTCTGTTTTAAGTGAGCTTATATTGGAGGTTTTCATGGATCATTTCAATGTTTATGGAAATTCTTCTGATGAATTTGGTACTGAATTTGAAGAAGTACCATTTCATGGTACAATCTAGGGTAGTGCTTGGTCATGTGATATCTTAGTAGGGTATTGAAGTTGACAGGAGGTAGAAGCAATCAAAAATATATCTACTCCATCAATAGTCAAAGATGTCCAAAGTTCTCTTGGCTATGTAGAGTTTTATAGGACGTTCGTCAAGGATTTTCCAAAATAGACAAGCCATTATTCCCATTGTTCTATAAAGACGTGGACATTGTATTTGATGATGGATGTCAAGTTTCTTCCAGTAAACTAAGGGATGCTCTCATTTTGGAGTATATCATTTTTCTGCTAGATTCAAGAGAACCTAATAATCGATGTGTGATGCTTGTGACTATGCCATCGATTTTTATACTATGTCATTAGAAAGACAACAATATGCACACAATACACTATTCCATTAAGACCTTATATGAGGCCCAAATAAATTATACCACCATTGAGAAGGAGAAGCTATCCATAGTATACACCTTAAACAAATTCCGCTAGTATCTAGTGGGATCCAAAATTATGGTCTACACTGACCACACAACAATAACATATTTATTAAATTAGAAGGATGCTAAACCAAGCCTGATTTGCCTGGATTTTTATTGATTCAAGAATTTGACCTTAAGATTAGAGATAAAAAGGGTACTAAGAACAATGTGACTAATCACCTTTTGAGGTTGACTACAAATGCAACTAATTCACTTCCTACTGATCATTACCTTTCAGTTGAAAGGTTGTATGTTTTTTATACATCCCAAGCACTATGGTTTGTAGACATCACCAACTTGCTTGCTATCTGGCTTCTTCCCCCTTATTTAACCTATCAAAAAAGAAGAAAATCTTACATGGCATCAAATTCTACTATTTGGATGATCCAATGTTGATCAAGAGTGGAACTGATAGACTAATCTGGTGGTATAGTTGAAGAATAGATCCCGACATTATTTATAGATGACATTCTTATTCCTATGGAGGCTATTTTGGGGGACAGAAGGCATACAACAATTTCTTCAAGATGGGATTTATTGGCCGACCTTATTTCGAGATGTACATGCTTATGTAAAAGGATGTGACAACAACCAAAGAACTGGTGGGATATCAAGGAGACACAAGATGCCTCTCATCTCCATTCATGATATTGATGTATTTTATGTTGGGGTATCGACTATATGAGACCCTTTCCATCCTCATGTGTCTATGAATATATATTCGCTGATTTTAATTATGTTTCAAAATGGGTAGAAGTGATTCCCACGCAAGTTGTTAATGAAATGTTGTCATGAGATTATTTTAGAAGATAATCATTCCCCGCTGTGGAGTTCTAAGATCTATCATTTCAAATGCAGATACACACTTCAATGATAAATAATTTGATAATCTTCTCACCAGGTATGGAGTGATACATAAGAAATCTTCTCCATACCATCCTCAAATAGTTGGGCAAGTTGAAGTATCCAATAGAAAACACTAGGAAATTCTAGAAAATATTATTTTAATCTCAAGGAATGACTTGGGCCCTAAAATTGGATGAACTGCTTTGGGCATTCTGGATAGGAAATAAGACAACAATCGATATCACACCATTCAAACTCAAATATTGAAAATCTTATCATCTTCCTTTGGAGATGGAGCACAAAGCCCTATGGGCCATCAAATTTCTTAATTTACATGAAGAAGGCGAGTCAAAAGTGGTTGCTACAACTTTAAGAGCTTGATGAGCTCCAGTTGGATGCTTAGCAAAATGCAAAAATCTACAAAGAGAGAAAAAAGGCATGGCATGATAAGAAAATAAGAAAAAGATATTTTCTTGAAGGAAAGAAAGTCTTTCTCTTTAATTCTAGGTTGAAGTTCTTTCAAAAATCTCTACTTGAAGTGGTCAGGAGCGTTTTGGGTAATACACACATCATGTGTAACCATTTCATAAATTCACCTAAGACCACATAACTCATGTCTTATGGCATGCAAAAGAGAGACAACGTGTGGGTATGACCACATATTTTCACTTCTACAACAACATTAGATACACAGCTTGTGCCCTCATTCACACAACATATGGAATTATGGGATTAATCTCAAAGTTTTCACAAACTTCATTTGTTATGTTGTGATCCTTGGATCTACGAAATGTACAATTTACAAAGAAAAAGTGCCAAAGTAGGTAGAACTTTTGTGTTATGTTGTGTGGCCAGGTGTCACAGAGTGTAACTTTCATGAGGGAAATACCAAATTTTTGACTAAAATTCTCCCTTATGTCATGCAACACTGAACCACCACATGTAAGATTGTGAATTGGGAAATGTTTCACATGATCCATATGATGTGTCACAACCTCTTATGGTGTGTATGCAAGTTTATTTAGGTCTCTAAGGCCCTAACCCAATATATTTCCTCTCCCTCATATTACATAAGCAACAATTAGCCTCCACCTCTAGACCTCCTCGCCACGTCATAGTGTCACCAACCCTTTTCCACCATCAAAAACCACTCCTCATCGTTGTCCAACCCTATGAAACCTCAACACACCCTGGCATGAGGCATGTAAGTAGTAGCAACAAAGTAACCACTGCCTCGAGACTCCTCCAAGACAACACATCATTAATTCAACATAAAAACAAAACTGAGATTGCATCCTTCTCATCATCCGCCATCCACGTGCTTCCTTATTCCACCTACACCATAAAGGGGACACTTCCACACCACGTGATCATCCTTTACATCATGTAGCGGTGATCATCCTTTACATCATGTAGGTATGACAACATTCATTCTCTCTAAATGCTTGAATTTAGGATGACAAGCACCCCTCATACTCATAAGTATGTGCTCCGAGTTTCCCTTAGGAATACTCATTTCACCATCTAACAAGTTCTGACACTCAGATGGATCTATGGCATAGGGCACTAAATGATTAGAGTTTCACTTGATTAATTATGCCAACTGGGTGAATTAAGGTTGCATCAAACAAGTGGACATACAAACCCTAATTCACTTCTAGCAAGCATATACATATCACAACTTCAAAAGATATAAAATGTGTGAAACATAATTTCCCATCTCATCATCACTTTTTTTTATATTAATAAACCACAGATCTAATATATTCATCCCATGATCCGCAATGGGCAAAACACATCATGCCTTCATTACAAGGGAACCCAGCAAGACAAGACATATCACCCTATCTTCCTCAACTAATATTAGTCCATCTTGTAAGAATATAGGGAACTCCTTTTCTCTCCAGGTGAATCATACCTCTAACACGCATAGGGAGATTCATCTGCTCTGTCCACACTTCACCCTCCTCGAGATGATTACCCCACATCTCTAAGAAACTCGGTGTGGAGTTAATGATTTTAGGGACCAGGAAACCCAAAATAGCTTCTTCTTCCATCACATTTCGGATTTCAGAAAGGTATGGAGCTACTCTCCATGGGCCCGATGCTCCATTCCATATGCAGTCATGAGTTCTCCGATCATCAATCTCAAAACACGATATCGTCAAGTTGTGATCATTGGAAATCTTCAAAGTGACGAGACACGCTTGTATATATGCCACATAGTAGTCCTTCTCCAACAACGAAAATCTGAAAGTGAGCCTCACATGCCCATGCCTGTTTCTGATAATCCCGACTGTCCATCGACGCTGAGACCCCATCGCATCTTTTCCTGTTCCGATGGTCAGGTTCAACTTTAAGTTTGCCATATCAGGAGGTACCCATCTGATTAGGCTAATAGACCTGATTCTAGAGCTATGGACGTCAATTCCTTTGGCTCCCAGCTTCTCATATAAAGGCATGTTATCTTTACTTCTAAGCTTCTTCTTAGACACGGTTCTATTAAGAATGAAACAGATCTCATCCCACATTTTCTCGGGCCTATATTTCTTCTGCTGAAAACGTATATCACATCTAGCTCGCCAAATCATCCAAAGTATAAGAATGATCATCTCGTTTTGAATCCAAACCTCCAGGATTGCAGACGGCTTCAACAACTTCAAGCTAGCGATGGACCGAGGTCTAGACTCAAAGATGTCATTAAAACTTGTCCAGAAGGTTCTGGCCAACTGTCCCTCGAACAACAAATGTTCAATTGTTTCCTCTTCAGGCTGCTCGCAGCAGGCGCACATGGAGGCCATGGGAATTCTACAACTCTTAATACGATCATCGGTTTGCAACACACCGTTAATTGCCTTCCATAACACAGATCCTGCTCTAGGAACGGATGTGGACCATATCCAATCAGAGTCCCTGGGATGGATAACATCCATAGGTTGTGTGTGCGAGATGATCACCTTAGCAGATCGTAGACTGAATGACCCATTGTCTGTAGGGGTCCATACCAAGCAGTCTGCCTTGTCAGAAACCGCTGCCATGGACCTCTGAATCTGTTCAATCCCTTCCGGAGATATGATATTGTTGAGTGTGTTCCAGTTCCAACCTACGCCATGTAACCATAAATCATTGACCTGGATGTCTAACCTGGCGTCCGCCTGTCTGATAGCATAATTCTGCATGATCTCCTAGCACCATCTCGCCTCCCAGAAGGAAATGTCCCCTTTTCCAATGACCAACCTACATCTTGGAAGTACTTCAGGGTATGTGGCCCACAACTTCTTCCAGTAAGGTGAAGCAAAGGAACTCTTCTTCAAATACGGTGGATAGCACCCAGCTTGGTTTTTGTATTCCGACTTGTATTTGTCCCTCATGAAGGTAGCCCAAGCGGAGTCCCCTTGAATGACTTCCCAACATGCTTTGAACCTGAAGGCCTTAGCCGTGAGCTGTAACGACGGGATGCTCATGCCGCACGTCTGCGTAGGACTGGTGACTCGATCCCACGCGACCTAAGCTCTCCTAGATCAATTTTGCCTATCCGACCATAAGAAATATGAGAAGATGGAGTTGATTCTTTTCATCACGCCCACCGGAAAATCCGCTGCAGCGACAACATGTAAGGTCGTGGAATTGAGAACATGCTTGATCAACAAACGTCGCCCTGCGAAAGATAGGAATTTGGACTTCTAGGCTGCAACTTTGTGAAACACCTTCTCAATCAAGAAATCAAAATGAGCAATGCATTGTCTGCCCACTATGATAGGTACTTCTAGGTATGTGAATGATTCCTCCAGCTTGGGGACTCCCAACTCCGATTCAATCCTATCTGTTACGGCAGTGTCCTTTGACCCAACAAGAAAACCTGATTTAGATCTGTTCAACATCTGGCCCGTTGCTCTTCCATATTGTGTAAATATATCATTGATGACATGCCCGCTTCCTGGTGAGTCGTTGAAGAAAACTACTAAGTCATCTGCATACATTAAGATAGGTGGAGTATCACCTTTCCCCCGTGTGACAAAACGTGTGAAGCTCTGCCTTTGTACCTCCAAGTTTAAGTGCCTACCCAACACTTCTTCGAATAGAATGAATAAAAGTAGTCATAATGGGTTTCCTTGCTTCAGCCCTCTCCCACACGAGAAAAAACCAGCGGTGAAATCATTTATTGTTACTGTGGCCCAGGATCTAACGAAAAACTCCATGCATAAGTTAATTGATTGCTCTATCAACCCCATACGATTAAGGACTTTCTTGAGGAACTGCCATGAAACTGTATCATAGGCTTTAGAGATGTCATACTTCACCACCACATTTGGATAAGTGCCTCCTTTATTAATATCATATGTGATCTCTCTGGCAAGCTTTATATGGTTCACAATGTCTCTACCTTGTACATATGTGCCTTGATAAGGACCAATCAAAGAAGGGATGATAGAAGCCAATCGGTTGCTGATCAATCTAGTGAACACCCTTGCTACAACATTCTCGATCGAGATAGGACGGAAGTCCTTGCCCAGCATCGGCGCCGTGGGAGTCTTAGGGAGGAGAACAATCCGGCAGCAGAAGAAACTCCGATGACAAAGGCCACCCTGAAAGAAAAAGTTAGCAAAAGCCGCGATATCATCCGCAATAATGTCCCATGTTGTGCTTAAGAACGCAACTGTGAAGCCGTCAGGTCTAGGTGCCGCATCCATGTCCATCATACTAATGGTTGAAAAGATCTCTGCACGCATCGGAGTTGCAGTAAGGGTCGCACACTCATCCAAGCTTACTGATTGTGGGATCAGTTCGATGAAGACATGTTCATCTTCTTCCGATAGAGAAGGATCTTCCTCATACATCTTCTGATAGAAATCTGCAGCTGCTTTTGCCATCATCTCTTTATCTTCGAGGACCTGACCCTCAGGGGTGGTCACTTTTGATACCGATCTGCACCTTTTCTTTGCTCTGACTAGGGCATGAAAAACAGGTGAATTTCTATCACCGTCATCCAACCATCTCACCTTAGCCTTCTCCTTCCAAATCATTTCTTTCAAATTCCAGTTTTCTTCCAGCTCCATTTCTGCATCTTTAAGCAACACCCCATTGTCCTGCGAAGGGTTCTCATCGAATTCCAATTGCAGGGTCTGCACGACGTCTTCCAAATTAGTGATTTTCTTTTGTATGTTTCCAAACACCTCTTTACCCAAAGATTTGAGGGTGCCTCTTGTTGCTTTCAGCTTGTTGTATAATATAAAGGATGGGTCCTCATTAGGAGCTATCGAACTCCAAGTGTCTTGAATAAGCCTGATGCACGATGGATCTAGCAACCAAGCAACCCTGAAGCTGAATGGGGTTGGTTGTCTGCGTTGGTCTCCCGAGTTATTACCAACCAGTATCGGGCAGTGATCGGAAATTCGAAACCTTGTGAGATGGATCGTCGAAGACAGAGGAAAAGCATTCATCCAATTACCATTAACTAAGGATCTATCCAATCTTTCCCATTTCTTTGGGGTATGTTGCTGTTTATCCACCCATGTGAATCTACTACCTTCGTAAGGGAGCTCTTCTAGACCAGCGTCATTTATGAAAGCATTGAAATCCATCATCCCTTGGAATGGAGGAGGCAACAAACCTCTCTTCTCATCAGGTTTTCTTACCACATTGAAATCGCCTGTGATCAACCATCGCTCATGACCGACTTCATGATTCAACTGAATTAGCGATTCCCATAAGCTTCTTCTCTCGATGATAGAACATGAAGCGTAGATTACAAATATGATAATCCTCCCCCCGTGTCCGTCACCAACTTCGAAAGTTATATGATGTCTATGGTTAAGGATTAACTGCGGGTCAAGATCAGCATCTGCATAGGCCCATATTTTTCTGTGTTCCTCATTATGAATACACCAATCCAGCCTAACAATGTCAAGCAACTCTTCTAATCTCTCCGCATGAATCATAGGTTCAAGCAGCCCCACTATTAGTGGTATGTGTCTCGTGCACAATCTCACAAGGACCTTCCTCGTCTGGTTATTTTCCGTGCCTCTGATGTTCCAAAACATGTACTTACTTCTATTCATAGGAAACTAATCTTATAACCCCCTCTCAGATGGCCTTCTTCACTAGCTAATAGCTTGTCTCCCAGGAATCCCACCACCTGTCTTTCTCTCGCGGGACGTCTACTTCAGAAAAGCAGTCCTCACCCTACATGATTCGCTCATCCTCTTGAAGAACATGATCTCTCCCTCTTTTTGTGCTACAATTCTTTCTGCTTCTCTGTGCGTACCATGCGCCTTCTCCAACTAACCCGTTCGTACTGAATATCGTCTCTCTCTGGGGTGGTCTCCTCTCAGTATGTTCCGATCCACCATCAATGAAATCCACCAAGCTTCTGTGTGGTAGTATAACGTGAGACCCTTCCTCATTAATCACCACCCGCTTCTGAGCACCTTTGTCTGCCATCTCTATCGGTTCGACGGGACCTGCATTGTTCTATAAAGCATCTGTCCTATTTGAACCTGGATGTGCTGTTGGAGGATCAACCATTATCGTGGTGACCTCCGTTCTCTGGATTGCTCCCGGTATGATGTCCATTTCCTTGCCCAATTTAGTAATATCCTCACCTCGAGGGCCTCTGGCAATGATCATCAGCTTTGCTACTCCCCTCGCATCCCCTGTTTCTATGTTGATGAATTGAGGCACATCCTCATTAAAACACTGCACAGAGACCAAGACACCTCTCTCATCCACCTAACTCTTTCTCCATAGTGGTCGATCTACTAGAGTGCCAAAGACAGACATAATTTCCTTGAGAGATTCTAGGTCACGGCAAATGACTGAGACTCCTGTGATCCAGAACCATAAGGTTTCCTTCTTCGCATCCAAACCCCCCGTCGCATGCTTCAAAGGGAGATCTTTATTGAAGAACTTAACAGACCCATATTCTATGGTTTTCCTGACCTCGTCGAGGGAAGGGAGATACACCAGCGCTCTTCTTTCCGCGAATTCAAAGATATCCTTGGCATGAGGCCATTTGGTCTGTAGAAACTTCATCACGTCCTCCCTCTTTTCGTTATTCGGCCAAGACACTTCAAAGGCATAATCCAACATGTCAAGGTGCATGTTTCGATCCCAATTTTCCTCCTTTAAAACCACCTTAGCGAGCTTAGGGTTATGCTGGGGGGCACCTCTGGCAGGGAACCCATGGGCAGGCACAAGGGTGGGAAACGCTGTCTCAGATCTCAAGTTTGGTGGCGGTTCATTTGTCACCGTACATCTGTGTGCGAGATGAGCAGGTTTCCAGCAACGATAACATACCTTCCTCCTCTCACAGGTGGCCTGCCAGTGCCCTACTCTAAGACATCTGTAGCACACGTTGTGGGGGATGTTATACGCAGGCGCTTCCTTCCTATGTTGCGTCCGAGTTGCTTGACTATCTCGTGGTAGTTCCTGCACTTTTGTCCATCTCCACCCTGACATTCTATGCAATTCCTAGTCTTCGTCGGATCGGAAAAGCTCCCTGATGCTCACCAAGGACGCCTCCAATGGTATTCGCTCTGTGTTGCTTTTGCCCTTCTAGCAGTCACGACTTGTCTCGCCAAAACATTGCCTCCCTTCTTAACCCACGGTGCAAGTTGATCTACTCGATCATCCACCTCCATCCACTATAGTAACGCAGTGATGAAGACACCGATCCTCCAGAATCGACGCTAGATCCTAGGCCACCGACGGCGCCGCCATATCGCCTAGGGTTTTTTTTCCTAGGGTTGTCTAATCCGCTCCTGGACAGGAGTGAAGTATTCACTTACATCACATCATCGCATGGTAGTATTCACTTACCATTCATGAGGCTACATTACTCATCATACTATCACAAGATATAAATCCTTTTCACAATATCACATGGTATCAACCCTTATCAACACAAGAGGATTACACCTCAATTACGGTTCAACCATGCCCAAAGGTAATTAAGACCATCATACTATTCCCTGCAAGGTCATCATTATCTTTGCATGCCTTATAAAAGGGCTCAACAACATCAATTACATATAATACACCAGTTCAACACAATATTGCATTAATGAGCTAGGAGATATTCATAAACGATCATAGAAGGGTTATATTAACATTAAGAACATTCTTTTATTATATCAACATTCAAGGAATATAGATATGATTCACCCTCATCATATTCATAATGCACATGTTTAGCATTAGAAAGTATCACCATGTGGCTATGATAAACACCAATTAAAATATTAAGGTTATGATCATATTAAGGAGGTTATTCCACCATGATTCCATCATATAAGAATGTTAAACATGAATACTCATCTTTATCTATTTGCATTAGAGTTAGGTTACAAGATAATTTATATTAATGTTACTAATCAACACTCATACCAAAACCCTAACTCATGGCATTCCCATTGGATCATGGATGCATAAGGTGAAGAATCACCATCACATTCCATACCATTCTCAAGTATGAACCCACACATAAATCAAGGTGTAACCATTATGTTATAGCGTACTAGAGATTTAACAATAGTAACAGAGTACTCCATGATTGTATTAGTCATTCAAGGACTATTCATACGCAATTACTATCATTTAGTTATATTAAAGCTAGGTATAACAAGCTATACCTCATTAGGGTTACATATCAATACAATATGGTTATCATCCCTTCTATTCATATGACTGAATATGTAAGACTACCTTATTACGGGTAACCCTCCATTTGTTATGTCATCATCCAACCCATATCACCATACCACAATGTCACCCAAAACCATTGGATGTTTAAAAGGTAACACCATTGGTTGTTTACATAAGTAAACACCTTGAATGAATCACATATGATGTTATTGAGTTGTGATCTATAAAATTCACCATTTCACCCTAGATATCCTTTGGTTAACGACAATATGGGTTCTATTGAGAGTAGGTTAAAACCCACTATAGACTGTTCAATTAAAATAAACCATCAATTGTCAGCAAGTAAGCTCCTTAAGTTGATCATATAAAGGAAACCATATGAATCACATTATTAGGACCAACATATTACATTATCCATCATTCCACTTTTTTCGATGAATAAACATGACATCTTGACCATTGGGTCAAGTTCATATGTTAAAACCATCAATTACAGTATAGGTCTGACCATTGTATCAAGTGACCCAAGAAACCATTGGTCAAAGGCTTAACTGATGCTACAACTACAATGCTTAACTCAACATAGGTTCTAGAGACATGATCCACCATCATTAGTGACCATTAAATCAATTATATCAACACTATATTCATAAATCAACATCAAATATTAAGCTAATGTCATCATTGATTGATAACATCAGTAGGGTACTTAATGGTTGATCATTAAAAATCTAATTGATCCAAAACCTTATCTGAGGGGGTGACCATAGGTTCTCACCATCATCTAACACTTTTGATATAGAATATAAATTATCATGAAGATAACACCATAGGGTTGTTGCAATGGTACCATCATCGGGTCATGGGTTTATAGAAGAACTCAACTTTAAACCCTAAAATTGACCATTGGTTGATAGGTTCTTGGCACCATAGCATGTCAAAACAACCTGATACAAGTCATATTATACCTTAGGAATAACGTACATAGGATCATAGGTTCATCTAGAACTGAAATCAAAATTGGGAACATTATAAAAATCAAAATCCCAGTCAAGCATAGCTTTTTAGTACATGAATCTTCATTTTCAAGCAAGAACATGTGCTAGACAGCTTACAGTAAGCAATAAACGTGGAGCAAGTTATAAAACTTGCCTCTAATGGGAAGATAGACTCCCACACATAAGAAAACGCTATCTTGTAGGCTATAAAATCCAATCATTAGTTGTGAACTCATCCATTTAGCACCTCTCTTCATCAAATGAGCAAACCCTAAGCAGAAGGAGAAAGAAAGGTAGGGTTTTAGAGCTTTAGAGCAATTTCTACAATGGAATAGCAAGGTTCCCACCTGGATAAAGGTAGGAGGAAGTATAAAAAAAAAGGAGGAAAGAATGGTATTCTTACTCTTTTAAATCAAGATCACTAGAAGGAAGCTCTTTAAACCCAAAAAGGAAGTCAATTGCAACTCTAAATTCTTTTTCCAAGAAGCTCCCATCTTTCTTCTTCTTTGGATAGAAAATTCGCAGAAGCACAGAGGGAGGATGAGGTTTGTATAAGGAGGGAAGTAGTGGAGAGAAAATGGTTCGTTTTGGTACTTAGGGATAAATATATGAAACTTTAAGATAAAGAAAAAGAAAAAGTTGAAGTTCTAGTATCTTTCCAAGTGTCCATGGACTTAAACTATTAAGAATATAGAAGCACACACACAAGAAGCTCCCCCACCATCCATAGAGACATGATTATCCATCTTTTCTTCAATTTCCAAGCAAAACACATAACTCACTAGTTGATAGCTACTAAAGGTAGGTCATCCATGAAGGGGTAAACCCTAAAATACCCTTGGAGAAAACACCTTCAAACTAAGGTTTAAATGGGCTACCCATGGCTCAAAAAGATCAAGAATGATGATTGAATATACAAGTAACATAATTTGAGTGATAAATTGCAAAGAAAACCTCTCAATTGGGTAAATTGCCAAAAAGTCCAAAATGAGCATAAAATCGCATAAGTTGCTCAAACAATGTCCAATTTGGACCCAATTTGAAAATTAAGTTTGTATTATGATTTCAAAGCATATAAAAAGGTTATATTAGAGTTTTAATAATTAAATTATGATAATTAAGCTTATTCTACTCATTAAGCAAGTTTAGGGGTCTTACAACTATAAGCCCCTAACAGGGATTTCACCCCTGAAATCCAAGGTTAACAAAGATGGGTACTTCATTTGAACATCATTCTATTACCTTCACATGGTTACTTGCATATCATGGTGATGTCACATCATTCATACATATCTCATCTTGGGTCAGCGCAAAAACCCGCACATAAGAAGACATTTGCAAATATGGAACATAGAAACTTGTTGTGTCATCTATACAACTCTAGTAGTAATGTTCAACTTTAAATTCTAGCTATCATCCAAAAATTATATCTATTGTATAAACACATTACTTAAAAGTCATACTTGCTAGATTTTTACCAATCATGTCATGTGTCCCATACTATTCCTTGAAGCATAAAAAGGTAATGTATCCATCCTTTTTTCTCTTTCTAGATACACTGACACTGGAACTCTTGTCAGTTATTTTTTAGTACCAAAAGAAATGCTAACACTGGGATCTATCATTCCATACAAGGAAACATGATATCTAGTCAACCTTGTTGGGGTTGAAACAAAAACACTATCTTCACCTGACTAGGATTTACAAAACCTACTTAGAATACATATCATGATCCCATAAAGACATTTAATCAACCCCATGGAACTCTTATTCAACTTGTGTCATAGATATTGCTTCTTCGGACACCCTATGGTTTTTGAAGAAATGTTGATCATATTTGAAATAATTTGACATGTCATCATTCAAATCTTGATATAACTCGTATGACATGACCAGAATACTCTATTCCTCCTATTCATAAATTCTATTTGTACATTGGTTAGTCTAAAGGACACAACTCTAAACTCATCATGGTCATGTAACTTTTTGTCATCCACTCCAAATCTTATGTCTAAAGGATATTTTATCTTAAAGAAACACAGTAGCACAAGTCTACTGATCAACAAACTATCCGTTCTTGATAGTGGTCTTGCCCAACTATCACTGAAACATACATAATATTATAGAATCACTTTTGTGTTTCCTTCCAAACAACATATAGAGGGTCATCTTCAACTATCTCTCTCTCTCTAAGAGAGAGGAACACTAGGAATGTTCATTTAATAAATATCTACAACCTTCACATACTTACCATACTATTGATACATCTTGGATACTAGGATTCATTTCCTTGGAATCCACCTCATGTGCTATAAGGAATTTCCACCCTTATCTCATCTACTTTTACCAACATAATCAAATCTCAAGACATATAAGAGGAAACTTCTTAATTATTGGAGGATCAAAAGTAAACTTATCACAAAATTTATGATCTTGGAACCATAGTCCAAACAATCTTATGCCATAATAAGCTATCCACCCTCATGTTTACAATGAATCCATGCATACAAAGTGGAAATGATCCACTTGAATGTTGTGCCCTTGAAAGGAAAGACACAAAGGGAAACACACTTCCCACATCCTCACAACATTGTTCAAGGGTCACTAGTGAAAAGGTAACCAATTCTATTTTCATTATGCAAGTTACATCTTCTTAAGTATCATTTTACCCTTTTCATTTTGGGTTCCTTGTCAGTATCATAGGAATCATCATGATTAACAAATCTCATTACTCCTTCCTTGATGACTATTTATCACACTAGGGTATGTTCTCTTATTTTATTATATTTTTCAACCACTTATTAACAGGTAAATCATCATATTACAAATATTTTTCATTAAACATGGATCGGCTTCCTTAATTGCTTTCAAAAGCCATGCTTATTTTACATTAACACTTTCTTACACACATAGGTTGGTCTGAGATTAACTCAGGTTCCACCTTATTCCTTTGTCATTGTTCTCATTTATCTTCGCATTGTATACTTATCATTGGAGTTCTCTCCATCTTACGTGGATTTCATACCTTGAATCACTTTATAAGAATAGACTTATCTGTCTTTTACTTTATTATCTTCTTGAATCACATCTTCAAGAACTCCTATTTTCCTTATTTGTATTCAGATTTAGATTTCATGGTGTTGTATCTTTCTCTCATAGTTACCAAACATTCAAGTTTTGATAGATAATGATGCAATTCTCATCTTCTTTAGGGTAGGATTGAGATATTCACACCATGATTTCTTATTTTTTATGCTCTTTAGATTGTCTCAAAATGACTACTTGATCAGAGTAATAAGAAAGATAACAATCTAAGAGTTCCATACTTACCTTTCCTTCAATAATTGAATACCTCGCCAGGGCATCCAAGTACTGAGATCAGGCAGTATGCACCATATTTTTATGTCATATTCCTAATTTTGACATCATCATATCCTAAGTCCTAGTGTTCCTGTAGACTCAATGAACCTAAAGATCTGATACCAACTTGTGAGAATCTGTTACACTAAACAAGATTACTCAAAGCATAAAGCACAATCAATGACTAATTAATCACATACCCAAATATATGGGTAAATTAAAACTGATTTAAATGTTAATACCAGCTCAGTAACATTTGCATCGAAGCCAAACATCTTTCTTATATCCATACTATAATAAGAATTTGATACAAATTGTTCTATCACCTTAGCCACAACATATATACATAGTAGAGTAATATTTGTATATGCCACACAACAATCATTAGCATGCTAAAAAAAATTTGATTCGTTTGAAACACCATATACAAACTTTTCCTTCCCGGACTTGAGAGTACATGGATGACTCTAGGACACACTAGACATCTAATCAACTTTCTCAAAAATTCATTACTATAGCTCCTCTTTGCTGCTACATATTTGTTTTCATCACTTCTGATTACCTAATAAAATGTGGCAAACCACAACAGTGAGACCCATGTCCCAGCAAGAGATATAACCTCCGATGACGCTTCTTGATTACAACATTTCAAATAGTATATAACTAAAAAGTTGGAGTATTTAATAATCAATTGAACAGATTGAACAGTTCAAGTATGCTAAATAGATTAAGCAATTAATCTTAGCAACAAGTATGATGATTAATGCATATAATAACAATCATTATCATTAATATGGCTATCATTATATTCCTTGCTAACAACACAAGCAATCTAGTAGCATAAGCAACACTGACATCATGAATATGTCTAGTAACATAACATGGCTATCAATATTGGCATCTCAAATAAAGGGAACAAATATATATCACACATAGAACTAACAACATATCACAATTAACTACATAAGCATGATTAGTAGTTTAAGCATTTCTAATTTCATAGGCATGGCTAGCAATAATAATTATAGCTAATAGCAACATATTAACCATCAACGTTAGTATATTTGACAACATAAGCATGTTTACAACATGAGCATAACTACAACATAAGCATATCTATTATCTCTTATTGTACTATACATGATCTCAGTCAAAAGAAAATAGACAAGGGTTATCATCCAATATGAAGCATTGTGTATAATCCTAAACAAATATGCTACACGGTTGCCTTGTATCTTTTATTATGCCCTGACGAATTTGAGGATACCACTCAAAATCCAACTGACCACTTCTAAGTAAAAATCAATGTCATACAAGATCTAGCAAGAGTCAAACTCCTAAGATCTTCTTTGCCTCCGGTCAGTACGGGTCCACCACAATGACACATAAGGTCAAGCTACTAACAACTTAGTCCATCCTTGGTATAGGTCAGGACAGTAGTGAAATGAGGTGGGTACCCATACCCTACCATCTGAGGTACAACCGTAGTTGTCCTCCAATCTCATCACATATATAATCACCAAGACACGATCAAAGCCGTTCTCAAACTAAGGGCTAGGTATGACCACAGTCATCCTCCCTAAACACTTGAATTTGGGATGATAAGCACCCTGCATACTCATCAATATGCTCTCTGAGTTTCCCTTAGGAATACTCATTTCACCATTTGGCAAGTTCTGACACTCATATGGATCTATGGCTTAGGGTAATTGTGACGTCCCCAGATTTTGGCTTCTCCAAACCCTATTGGGAATGAGATGTCAGAATCCGAAAACATCATCCAATCATATCAGAAAGCGATGCGGAAGCATAATATGCATACATGAACATACAACCATAACATTCTCAACATTCAACATATTTATATTACAACATGAATTAAAATTGCAACTTACATTTACATAATTTGAAGAAAAGTTTACAAGTCTATGAACATGTATGCTAACAGGATCTTAACACAATAGGTACAACCTGGACAACTTCTCACTTTCCGTCTTTTATCCCAAGCTAGCTCTGAACCTAAAACATACGTGAAACAACAAATCAACACACAAGGTGTTGTGCACGTGGGCAGAAAGATACTTATATTTATGACTTTCATAGTTTTTGAAAAAGATTTGCAGAAGGAAAGAAAATCATAGAAAACACTTTTTTATTAAGCGAAATACTCCAATTTAAGTCATTTTCCTAGATGAATTGCATTATCAAGGTGGACTAGTACCAAAACATAAATATTGGGCCCATCCCCGTGTACCAAGTACTCTAGGGAAACTCCCCGTACACCGTGTGCTCTAGGGAGGTGTACCAGTCAACATTATTCCATTCCCTCTTAAGGGGGATAATGAACACCTTAAATAACTACAAAGCATCTACTTATCATTTATGTTTACAAGTGATAAAACACTGAGTACTATATAGTGCTACTACATCCAATATTTGCAAATAGAAGAGAGCATACATACATATCATGATTGCAAGCAAGAAAAACCATAGTCATATACTTAAATAAAACCCACGTACCTGAGTTTACAGATTCCTATATATATTCTGGATCATCTACATCTCTGGTCATCACCTGATTAATAACAATTAAGCATCATTAATAAATGTTCATCATATTCTAGGTATTTTAGGTCCAAATTAGGTTTTGGCCAATTCTAGGTTCCATCTAATCTTAGGATGGTATCTGGTATTTTTCTACTGATCATGCTGTCATTTTATAGGTCTGGTTCAGATTTCATAATTTTCTGATGCTTAGTCCATTTCCTAGAATTAAAATGGGATTAAAAGCATCTAAATAGTCATTAATAGAAAATGACCTATTATTTAGATATATTACTCAGATCAGAGTCTAAATATGGATGTATATCATCATTAAGGTTCTAGGACAATTTTCTGAGAATTAATATCAGCTGCATACTATTTATTTAATTTAATGAACCCTAAAAAGGAGCATCATACTCAAAATTAAAAATCATGAATATTACTGCTTCACGGGTCTGATTTAACTAGCTTATAATAAACTAGACATTTTTCTGAGCCTAAGGATATTTTGGGGGGATTTATTGGCCAAGGGATCCATTTACTATGAAATATAGAAGATCTAGGATTAATTTGGTATTTTCTTACCTCAGACCAATATGGGTCTGCCACGTCGCTCCAAAGGTGAGCGCAGCTCCTTAATTGGGCAAGTCAGTCGTGTGGTTCATTTCTCTAGACCGGGTCTGGAATGATTTGGCTGACCTTCACCCGCTTCGTCCTCAAGCCCTCGCGTGCGTCCTCATGCACGGCGCCGTCGTGGTCGTTTTCTTCAGCCGCCGAAGCCGTACAGGGTCCTGCCCTACCTCTTCAGCGCGTACACGACGTCCATGGTCGTGACCGTCTTCCTCCCTTTGCGATCCTGCTCGTGGGTTCTCTGCCATGCACATCTTTCTCTCACGTCCTCGTGGTCTTACGCAGGTGTCGTTTGCACGCCGCCGTGGAAGGGTGTGGCATCATATGAGGTCGCCTCCTCCTCGCATCCTCGAGGTTGTAGACTCGTCTTGATCTCCCTTCCGCTCTGGTCGAGTTTCTTCTATCTTCGACCACTGCGAACTTCCACAGAACTGGATCATCGGAGAGCACAGAGTGGCTCCGACGATGATCTCAAATCTTCCTTGTGCTTGCTTCCAGCGCTGTTGTGGCCCGGATCAGGGTGTAGAATCTGGCGAGCTGGTAGCACCGTCCTCGAAGACACGGGGGTGCCTCATCTTCACAACAGAAGACCACCGACACCATGGATCTTAGGACAGATTTGATGATCTGCAAACATCAGTGATGCCAACACTACCTCTCCGGCGAGGCTCCATAGTCGTCTTTCTCCATCCCTGTCTGTATTTGGTGCTACCAACCTCCTGTAGCCCCCCACCCTTTCGGCAAAGCTCCATGCCTGTGCTGCGTCTCAATGACAACCAAGGGTTTCCCATAGTTGCCGCTAGACTTGAGGCATAGATAGCTGGTGAGGACGGATGAGCAATCAGACTAAGCTCGCCTCTCCGACGATTTGTTTCCATCTTTTCTAAACCCCTTTGATTCTGATTGGGGACAGCAGATGACTCCCTCCATATCCAGGGTTCACTGCTGTTAGAAGCAATGGGGAACAGGAGGAGGAGGTCAAGGCTAATGTCTCTCTCACCTCCCCTTCATATCTCACAAGTTGGGGTTTGTTTTGCGAGTCACTAATCATCCCAGCTTCATCGGATCTTGGGGGACACCTCAACTTGGGTTCCGTTGATCCATTCTCAGAGGGTGAGAACGTGATCCCTATTTTGGATATACTAAAACGGTTCAGATAAAATAAATAAATACATCTCTTATTCCTTAATGCCAAAGCGAGCTTGGTCGTGTGACATGGTTTTTCACATGCCATAATATCTTAAATAAGAGATGACTAAGGTTTTGAAGAACATTAAAACAAAACATTAATAACTTCATACTCTAGTACTTTCTTGGACACACTCCAATAAAAGAAATTTGAACCATTGAATTTTCATCACTCAAGGCTTCTGGTTACTAAATTTAAAACCAAACCTTGTAATATTTGTTCCTCTAGCATAGTTCCTCAAATAACTTCATTAATATAAACGTAAACCCTGAATACGCATCTATGAGTCATCAAAAGTATTTCTAATAACACTTTGGGTCAAAAGAGTCCACGATGGAATCATGATATCCTCAATTTGGTATTTGACATCTTATATAGAATGCATGTCTCTCAATTATTGTATTAATTATTAAAACTCCAAAAATCTAGGTTATCACATTCACCCCACGTTATTTGGAATTTCGTCCTCGAAATTCAACTAATCACATCCTTAAGAGGCTATTTAGGAGTTCAACTTCACATATATCATCATTGCTTAGGTTCTAAGACCATCATAGTTATATGCACTCTAAGTTGTCAGCTTAGGGTCTAGAGATTCTTGGGTGTGTCCACCTCACCTTATATATGTGGAATCGTCACTTAAAGTCTTGGCCATAACATGACATCGTGATATCTTAGGATTACATCACCCCTAAGGATACGGGTTTTGTTCATACTTTTAAAGTTCAAGAGGAATTCATTTATATGCCATGGTATTCAGATTGTTCAAATCTAACATCATCAATATGTCTTATGATCAACATCTTACAATGATTTCAGCATTAGAGGAGATTTATCTTCATCCTTGATATTAGGATTTTCTACTTAAGAAGGGCTTACGTAACATGTTTGACCATTAGGGTTTCACCCTATGGTGTGATATTCATACTCAACTTAGAAGCATACATTGAGAAGGATCAAAATTACGAACTATATTTTTGATCATATATCCTATGATCCAAAAATATCTTTATATCAAGTTCATGAGTTCAACTTTTTATGTCTTGCATGTATTATGTGAAGAGAAAAAGAGAATATACTAAGTTTATCCCATGATATCAACATCATATCTTTCGTATTTCATATGAAGGGGAAGAGAATATTTTGAAGTCAAACTTATCATGATTTCAATCTTTGGTACTACATGTATGATATAGGGGTAATATAGAATAGGTCAAGCTTATACGAGTGACTCCTCATATATAAATCATCTATATAGCTCAAGTGAGGTTTCTATCATCGTATATTAAGAAAGAGAAGAAGAAGGGAGAACATGTATTTCGAGTATCTTTTGCACAAAGCATGATACTCTCATAACTAGAGTTCATATATTACCTCACTTGAAACTATTGATGAGATTCACAAAATATGTCACTCCATCTAGGACCTAACTCAGCCAAAGGATTGACTTGATCATATCGGTCATCTACCCATCTTTTTATTTTACCCAATTCTCATATATAGATTTGAATCATGCATAAGGACACAACTCATCTACTCAGGAGTAACCCAGCTTAAGACACATCATATCACATATATCTCATATTTTCATATATTGTAGGGTAGGTCCTATGACCCTCTCCTTGTGGATCTCACCCTCTCTGGAGTTCACCACGTATCTTGCCCTAACACTGGGGGTCCTCCTTTGTAAAAGAGCTGGAGGCTCATGCATATTCAACCATATTTTAACTTAGCTCATCTTAAATAAGAAAATAGGATGCACATTCATTATCAGGACTTAGCTTAGATTCTTCAAAATTGGATTCAAGTCATATACAACTTAAATCCTTATAAGGCAACTTATATCATTAGAGGTAGAACTTAAATAAGATCATCCATGCTTATATCAACTACCATTCTATCATCTACACTGTGTATCACAAATATTGATACGGCTCTAGACATCTAATCTAGACTACTCTCTCTTCTAGACTGATGTCACTCCCTTTCACTTAGGTTGCATGAACACCCACTACTCTCCTGTGTGATGGACACATTTTTATATTTACATATATCTAATAAAATATTATATAGTTTTTCTCCGAAAAAGAAGGCGTCAGAGAAAACTGTCGAGGTGCAAGCCGATTGGGAAACAAAACCAAACCAGCAAACTCGAGTGTCCAACACATAGTAGATAGTCTGGTGTCATGTAACCTAGTGAAATGGTGAGAACATGGTGTAGACTAGTGTAGCTACCCAATACATATGAGCTCTATATGGAAAGGGTCTCAGACACTTGTCTAAACCTAGTTCTCGAACATCTAGGTTCTAACCTAGAGGCTAAGTCAAACCTTATTCCTATAGAACAACTTACTAAGTTTCTAAGGTTTAAAGTGAAAGGTGAGATTTAGGTTTAATATTTCATGGTGAGCAATTGTTAGGTGTAGCTATTGTTCATGCTCTGATACCAACTGTGACGTCCCCAGATTTTGGCTTCTCCAAACCCTATTGGGAATGAGATGTCAGAATCCGAAAACATCATCCAATCATATCAGAAAGCGATGCGGAAGCATAATATGCATACATGAACATACAACCATAACATTCTCAACATTCAACATATTTATATTACAACATGAATTAAAATTGCAACTTACATTTACATAATTTGAAGAAAAGTTTACAAGTCTATGAACATGTATGCTAACAGGATCTTAACACAATAGGTACAACCTGGACAACTTCTCACTTTCCGTCTTTTATCCCAAGCTAGCTCTGAACCTAAAACATACGTGAAACAACAAATCAACACACAAGGTGTTGTGCACGTGGGCAGAAAGATACTTATATTTATGACTTTCATAGTTTTTGAAAAAGATTTGCAGAAGGAAAGAAAATCATAGAAAACACTTTGTTATTAAGCGAAATACTCCAATTTAAGTCATTTTCCTAGATGAATTGCATTATCAAGGTGGACTAGTACCAAAACATAAATATTGGGCCCATCCCCGTGTACCAAGTACTCTAGGGAAACTCCCCGTACACCGTGTGCTCTAGGGAGGTGTACCAGTCAACATTATTCCATTCCCTCGTAAGGGGGATAATGAACACCTTAAATAACTACAAAGCATCTACTTATCATTTATGTTTACAAGTGATAAAACACTGAGTACTATATAGTGCTACTACATCCAATATTTGCAAATAGAAGAGAGCATACATACATATCATGATTGCAAGCAAGAAAAACCATAGTCATATACTTAAATAAAACCCACGTACCTGAGTTTACAGATTCCTATATATATTCTGGATCATCTACATCTCTGGTCATCACCTGATTAATAACAATTAAGCATCATTAATAAATGTTCATCATATTCTAGGTATTTTAGGTCCAAATTAGGTTTTGGCCAATTCTAGGTTCCATCTAATCTTAGGATGGTATCTGGTATTTTTCTACTGATCATGCTGTCATTTTATAGGTCTGGTTCAGATTTCATAATTTTCTGATGCTTAGTCCATTTCCTAGAATTAAAATGGGATTAAAAGCATCTAAATAGTCATTAATAGAAAATGACCTATTATTTAGATATATTACTCAGATCAGAGTCTAAATATGGATGTATATCATCATTAAGGTTCTAGGACAATTTTCTGAGAATTAATATCAGCTGCATACTATTTATTTAATTTAATGAACCCTAAAAAGGAGCATCATACTCAAAATTAAAAATCATGAATATTACTGCTTCACGGGTCTGATTTAACTAGCTTATAATAAACTAGACATTTTTCTGAGCCTAAGGATATTTTGGGGGGATTTATTGGCCAAGGGATCCATTTACTATGAAATATAGAAGATCTAGGATTAATTTGGTATTTTCTTACCTCAGACCAATATGGGCCTGCCACGTTGCTCCAAAGGTGAGCGCAGCTCCTTAATTGGGCAAGTCAGTCGTGTGGTTCATTTCTCTAGACCGGGTCTGGAATGATTTGGCTGACCTTCACCCGCTTCGTCCTCAAGCCCTCGCGTGCGTCCTCATGCACGGCGCCGTCGTGGTCGTTTTCTTCAGCCGCCGAAGCCGTACAGGGTCCTGCCCTACCTCTTCAGCGCGTACACGACGTCCATGGTCGTGACCGTCTTCCTCCCTTTGCGATCCTGCTCGTGGGTTCTCTGCCATGCACATCTTTCTCTCACGTCCTCGTGGTCTTACGCAGGTGTCGTTTGCACGCCGCCGTGGAAGGGTGTGGCATCATATGAGGTCGCCTCCTCCTCGCATCCTCGAGGTTGTAGACTCGTCTTGATCTCCCTTCCGCTCTGGTCGAGTTTCTTCTATCTTCGACCACTGCGAACTTCCACAGAACTGGATCATCGGAGAGCACAGAGTGGCTCCGACGATGATCTCAAATCTTCCTTGTGCTTGCTTCCAGCGCTGTTGTGGCCCGGATCAGGGTGTAGAATCTGGCGAGCTGGTAGCACCGTCCTCGAAGACACGGGGGTGCCTCATCTTCACAACAGAAGACCACCGACACCATGGATCTTAGGACAGATTTGATGATCTGCAAACATCAGTGATGCCAACACTACCTCTCCGGCGAGGCTCCATAGTCGTCTTTCTCCATCCCTGTCTGTATTTGGTGCTACCAACCTCCTGTAGCCCCCCACCCTTTCGGCAAAGCTCCATGCCTGTGCTGCGTCTCAATGACAACCAAGGGTTTCCCATAGTTGCCGCTAGACTTGAGGCATAGATAGCTGGTGAGGACGGATGAGCAATCAGACTAAGCTCGCCTCTCCGACGATTTGTTTCCATCTTTTCTAAACCCCTTTGATTCTGATTGGGGACAGCAGATGACTCCCTCCATATCCAGGGTTCACTGCTGTTAGAAGCAATGGGGAACAGGAGGAGGAGGTCAAGGCTAATGTCTCTCTCACCTCCCCTTCATATCTCACAAGTTGGGGTTTGTTTTGCGAGTCACTAATCATCCCAGCTTCATCGGATCTTGGGGGACACCTCAACTTGGGTTCCGTTGATCCATTCTCAGAGGGTGAGAACGTGATCCCTATTTTGGATATACTAAAACGGTTCAGATAAAATAAATAAATACATCTCTTATTCCTTAATGCCAAAGCGAGCTTGGTCGTGTGACATGGTTTTTCACATGCCATAATATCTTAAATAAGAGATGACTAAGGTTTTGAAGAACATTAAAACAAAACATTAATAACTTCATACTCTAGTACTTTCTTGGACACACTCCAATAAAAGAAATTTAAACCATTGAATTTTCATCACTCAAGGCTTCTGGTTACTAAATTTAAAACCAAACCTTGTAATATTTGTTCCTCTAGCATAGTTCCTCAAATAACTTCATTAATATAAACGTAAACCCTGAATACGCATCTATGAGTCATCAAAAGTATTTCTAATAACACTTTGGGTCAAAAGAGTCCACGATGGAATCATGATATCCTCAATTTGGTATTTGACATCTTATATAGAATGCATGTCTCTCAATTATTGTATTAATTATTAAAACTCCAAAAATCTAGGTTATCACAGTAATACATGATTAGAGCTTCACTTGATTAGTTATGCCAATTGGGTGAATTCAGGCTGCATCAAACAAGTGGACATATAAACACTAATTAACTTCTAGAAAGCATATAAATATCACAACTTCAAAAGATATAAATGTGTGAAACATAATTTATCATCTCATCATCACATGGTACTATTTACTTACCATTCATGAGGCTAAACTGGTCATCATACTATCACAAGATATAAATCATTTTCACAATATCACAGGGTATCAAACCTTATCAAAACAAGAGGATTACACCTCATTTAGGGTCAACCATGCCCAAAGGTCATTAAGACCATCATACTATTCCCTAAAAGATCATCATTATCTTTTAAATGCCTTATAACAAGGCTCAACAACATCACCTACATATAAGATACCAGATCAATGCAATATTGCATTAATGAGATAGGAGATATTCATAACAATCATAGCAGGGTTATATTAACATTAAGAACATTTCTTTATTACATCAACATGCAAGGAATCTAGATATGATTAACCCTCATCATATTCATAATGCACATGTTTAGCATAAGAAAGTATCAACCATGTGGCTATGATAAGAATCAATTAACATATTAAGGTTATGATCATATTAAGGAGGTTATTCCACCATCATTCCATTATATAAGAATGTTAAACATGAATGCTCATATTTATATATTTGCATTAGAGTTAGGTTCACAAGATAAATTATATTAATGTTACTAATCAACACTCATACCTAAACCCTAACACATGACATCGCCATTGGATCATGGATGCTTAAGGTGAAGCATAACCATCACATTCCATACATTCTAAATTATAAACCCACAAATAAATCAAGCTGTAACCATCGGGTTATAGTATATAGGTTTTCAACAATAGTAACAGAGTACTCCATGATTGTATTAGTCATTCAAGGACTATTCATACCGAATTGCGATCATTTAGTTATATTAAAGCTAGGTATAACAAGGTATACCCCATTAGGGTTACATATCAATAAAATATGGTTATCATCCCTTCGATATATGAGTGAATAGGTAAGACTACCTTACTAAGGGTATACCTTCATTTGTTCCATTATCATTCAACCCCTATCACCATACCACATTGTCACCCAGAACCATTGGATGTTTACAAGGTAAGACCATTGGTTGTCTACATAAGTAAACACCTTTAATGAATAATATATAATGTTATCGAGTTGTGATCTACAAAAGTCACCATTTAACCCTAGACGTCCTTTGGTTAACAACAATAAGGGTTCTGTTGAGAGTAGGGTAAAACCCATAATCGACTATTCATTTAAAACAAGCCATCCATTGTCAACAAGTAAGCTCCTGAAGTTGATCATATATAGGAAACCATCTAAATCACATTATTAGGACCAACATATTACATTAGCCATCATTCCACTTTATTGTAGGAATAAACATTACATCTTTACCATTGGGTCAAGTTCATATGTTATAACCATCAATTATAGTATAGGTCTGACCATTGCATCAAGTGACCCAAGAAACCATTGGTATAAGGCTTAATTGATGGTACAACTACAATGCTTAACTCAACATAGGTTGTAGAGGCCCGATAGACCATCATTAGTGACCATTAAATCACCATATGTTGTTAGATCAACACTATATTCATTAATCAACATCAAATATTAAGCTAATGCCATCATTGATTGATAACATCAGTAGGGTACTTAATGGTTGATCTTTAAACTTCTAATTGATCCAAAACTTGACCAAGGGGGTGACCATAGGTTGTCACCATCATATGGCACCTTTGATATAGACCATAATTTATCATGAAGACAACAAAATAGGGTTGTTGCAATGGTACCATCATCAGGTCATGGGTTTATAGAAGAAATCAGCTTTAAACCCTAAAATTGACCATTGGTTGATAGGTGCTTAGCACCATAGGTTGTCAAATCAACCTTATCCAAATCATATTATACCTTTGGGATAACGTACACAGGATCACAGGTTCATATAGAACCGAAATCAGAACATGGAACATTATAAAAATCGAAATCCAAGTCAAGCATAGCTTTTTAGTGCATGAATCATCATTTTCAAGCAAGAAAATGAGCTAGCAAGCTTATGGTAAGCAATAAACGTGGAGAAAGTTATAAAACTTGCCTCTAATGGGAATATAAACTCCCACACATAAGAAAACATGAGTAGGTAGGGTATCAAATCCAACCATAAGCTGTGAACTTGTCCATCTAGTACTTCTCTTCATCAAATGAGCAAACCCTAAGCATAAAGAGTAAGAAAGGTAGGGTTTTATAGCTTTAGAGAAATTTCTACCATGGATAAGCAAGGTTATGACATGGAGAGAGGTAGGAAGAAGGATAAAAAAGAAACAAACGGATTAAGTAAGGGGTTTCTTACTCTTTTAAGTCAAGATCACTAGAAGGAAGCTCTTTAAACCCGAAAAGAAAGTCAATTGCAACTCTTGATTCTTTTTCCATGAAGCTCCCCTCTTTCTTCTTCCTTGGATAGAAAATGCGTAGAAGCATAGAGGGAGGACGAGGTTTGTAGAAGGATGTAAGGGATGGAGAGAAAATGGCTCGTTTTGGTGCTTAGGGATAAGTATATGCAACTTTCAGATAAAGAAAAAGAAAAAGTTGAAGTTCTAGTATCTTTCCAAGTGTCCATGGATTTAAACTATTAACAATATACAAGAAAACACAAAAAGAAACTCCCCCACCATCCATAGATACATTTTTATCCCTCGTTTCTTAAATTTACAAGCAAAACAAATAACTCACTAGTTGATAGCTACTAAAGGTAGCTCATCCTTGAAGGGGTAAACCTTAAAATACCCTTGGAGAAAATACCTTCATACCAAGGTTTAAATGGATTCCCCATGGCTCAAAAAGCTCAAGAATTATCAGAAAATATCCAAGTAACATAATGTAAGTGATAATTGCAAAGATCTCAATTGTGTAAATTGGAAAAAAGTCCAAAATGTGCATAATATTGCATAACTTGCTCAAACAGTGTCCAAATTGGACAGAAATTTTAAACTTAAGCTTGTATTATTATTTCAAAGCATATCACAAGGTTATATTAGAGTTTTAATTATTAAATTATGATAATTGAGTGTATTCAACTCATTAAGCAAGTTTAGGGGTCATACATCTACAACCTTGCATCTCGTTAGGTACTCCTCACCATGTTTGCATATTAGAATGACATGGAACAAATGGGATTTATATAAGAAGCTAAAGAATATATTGTCTTTCTCTACATAGGTTTATTTTGTCTCTCCAGTGCTACCAAATACCACCGTCTGACATATGAGTTTTTGACAAATTTCAAAATGGAGGTAAACATGAATGATCATTCTTTCTAATTTCATTCAAATTAATAAACAAACCAATCAAGTTAACTTTCAAAATATTTTGCAAATTGATGGAATTTAACTAGAAAGGTCGTAATATCATGCCTGAGGAATTTAATTCCAACAATATTTGGTGCAAAATCACTAAAGAAGTTGTCTACAATATTGGTTTTGCAAGGGCGTCTCATAACCCGATTATTGGTTCCATTCATTGTCTTTTCGGCACATGTTCTTTTGCAAGAAAAGACATGCAAGGTGTAGGTTGTTCTTTTGCAAGTACAGACATGCAAGGTGTAGGTTGTTCTTTTACAAGAAAAGACATGCAAGGTGTACGTTATTCTTGTATGGGGTATGTTACATGACTACAATGTCAATTTTAGATGTCATTTCCTTCAATAAATCCCCAAAATATAGAGATGAACAAAGGGAGACATCATGATAAGTAGATTAGTCACAAAAAGTGATATTGCCTTGAAATTGAATCTGTCCACAATTGATCCCCTAGATGGGCATGTTTCGATCGATTGTGCTTCTCTCACTTCTTATGGCTTGCTGGGAAAAGACATGATTGGAAAATATTTTCAAAAGATCTACAACAAGTCCTTAATGCTTCAGTTCCCAAACCTTGCCATCACAAAACTCAAAGACAAGACCAAATGGAAGTATTTTCATAATGATGGATGTGGTTCTTGAGTTGAGTCCTCTTCAGCAAGAGTTGATGTTCCCCCACCTCCTTCCACGGGTACATATACTGACTTTACCTTCAGGTACCCAGACATGAGGTAGCTATATGGGTATGTATAACACAAATTTTATGACCAAGATAAACACATCTCCTAACTCTCTCAACATTATACCAAACTATCATAGAATGTCACTGACAACCACACAATGGTGTTAAGGATGGACTCTTGTCACATTTCTCAAGGCCATTATGGGTAACCTCCATAGCCATCTCCGGATCTAAGACCATCTTCCTCATGCAGCACATCGACCCGACCCTATTGCAAGAGCACTTCCAACCTTCCCATGAGGGTTTTGACCCCACTGTCTAACAACAATTAAGGTATCTGGTTGTACATCTCTTGCATTTATTATGCGTAGTGAGGATAACTCAAATTCAAGTTGGGGGGACAACTGGGCGGTAGTTTTAGTCTTTCTCGTTATGTCATTTACTTATGTCATTTAGTTTTCATTTGCACGCTTTGCATTTACTTTTCACATTCTTGCATGATGACGAATTTAATATTATTTTTGTGATAAGTATCTCCTCTATTTTTTGAACCATCTTCTTATATTAAGCTAATCTTATATGATGCTAGTTGGGCACAAATCACCCCAATTGATTTTTTTTGAAGTTATGATAATTCATCTTGATATTTAGGTATTTGCATAAACATGAATTGTAATTCTCTCAATCATGCTTATAAATCACTTAATAATCCAAATGCCTTGAATTTCTCAACTTTATAACTTTAATTAGCAATAAGATGACATTGCCAACTTTACATGCATTTTTCACAGCTCTACTTGAGATTTTTACAAATGAATATCCATTTGAATGACTTGAAATAATGGGAGGGTGAGTTAGTAAAGGACAGTGTAATTCTAAAGAGGAGCACAAATAGTATAAAAAGGGGAAATTGTGGTTATAGTAAAAAATTTAACGGCACAACAGATGGTCGTGTCACCCACATTTTCCACCAACGTAATGAAGGTTATATATTACGTCTGAAAGAGGGAAATAAGTTCCCAAATAGTATTCCACATGCATGTCAGCCTATATTAGTAGTTGAGTACCACACACTGAAGTCAATTTGTAAATATTGAATAACAGTGTCATTGCATGATGTTTGATACATAAAAGGAATTTTCATATCATTTCATTTTAAAATTTAATTGAGCGTTGTTGAAAATCATTAAATCTTTGGCTAGATGATATTATTTCTACAAATGGCTCTCTAGTCATTTCATACAAAGTAATTTTCACGTCTATATGAAGTTTTAACAGTAAGTACATTGGTTAGTGCGTAATTGAACTAATTATGTTAAGATAAGTACTTGCTTTTGTTAATAGTGTTTTGAGATTTGAGCTAGTGTTAATGTATTCTTAGCTTGTTTTCTTGTCCTGAGATTGAGGGCAAGTTTGTGCTTAATCTGTTGCCGAAGAAATCATACGAAACCGACCTACGAGTAAAAAGATATAAGCTTTTTAGTGTGCAGGGACCTATGTGTAATTTCGGAAAGTTTTTGGGCAATTTACATCCGGCCCCCTGGGCGCCCTTCCTTATCCTTTTCTGTAGTTTTCCTTTATTAGTTCTGTTAACCGACCTTGGAATGAACGTATCGTTCATTCCTTTGGTTGCCGCCTGAGAAAAACAGAGAGAAGGGAGAGGGAGAGAGCGAGCTAGAGGAGAAGCTAGGCAACCAAGCCCCTCTTTCTCTGTTTTTCTTCGATTCTTCATCTTCTCCAGCCAAATCAACCAGTTGCATCATCTTCTTCTTCTTCACCTTCTTCTTCCTCCTGCAGCCGCGAAGAAGCCGACCATGGAGATGGTCTAGGGAGCGAACGATGCTTCCCCTCCGTTCTTTCTTCTTGCCAACTGCTTGCTAGGTCATTCCGAAGTTATTGGAGTGATTCGGGTAAGAATCGTCCACCGAATCGACCCCAATCTCCTCTTTTACTTCTGCAATTTCCGCCTCTGCGCAGGTTGCACGGCGTGCAAATCCGTTTGCACGGCGTGCAACGTTACAGAGAGTTGATATAGGGGATTTCCGTTTCTGCGCAGGTTGCACGGCGTGCAAAGTCAGATTGCACGGCGTGCAAAGTTACAGATAGCGGAACGAGTTTCAGCCCAGGTGCACGACGTGCAAATCAGTTTGCACGGCATGCAAATCAGTTTGCACGGCGTGCAAATCAGTTTGCACGGCGTGCAAAGGTGCAGAAAAGTAGAACAGAAGTGCACTGAAGGTGCACGGCGTGCAGCCTAGGTGCACGACGTGCACGCTGCTGTAAAGGGCAGAATTAGGCATGGTTGTGGATGTTTTTCGGTGTATACAAACACACCGAAGTGGGTGAGTAGTAGTTCATTTAGAAATCATTATTTAACTCAATTTAAATGCTTAATTACTTCTGTATCAGTTAGTATAACTTTTAAACAGTGTAGTACATACAATAAGGTATGTTAGATTCATTGGAACTTTAAATACTTGATACGCTTAATGAAAATGATGAAATTTTTGTATTATAGTTGCAATGTATTTGCTGATTTAAAAGGAGATGTTTAGCATTGAAACTGGATAAATGATATTGAATCATGTTTAAGGATGACAAAGGATATACATGTGTTTCAAGTGAGTATTCAGAATGTGCTATATGCATGAAATGTGATATTCCTGTTTATATGATTATATGTTAATCAGTTAATAGACTTAGGTGCCCTAACACCGTAGAACCCCTAAATGAAGATATGTTTCTTAGGGGTGAAACTCGTGGCCAACATCAACCGGTTGAGTAATTCTGGTGGCACGAGGGTTGATAGACAGTGTCCAACACCAACCGATTGAGTAATTTCAGTGGCACTGGGGTAAATAATAAGTAAAATAAAGGGTTATCCAACACCAACCGGTTGAGTAATTCTGGTGGTAACCTTGTGTTGACTCCCTGCGCCTATGTACTCAGGTCAGGAGGAGTCTGGAGCACACGTGGTTGTGCAACACACGTGGTTGTGCATTGAGGCCGTGGAGCCTGGGGTCATGTAGCAGAACAGGGCTGGTGTCAGACTTAGCATTTCCCGGGTGTGTCGCTAAGTCTTGTACGGTGGGATCGTAGCATGAACTTGCTGCGGATCTTTATATGCAGAGTACACTGCATATGATTAGGGCATAATAATAATATAAATTGGTACTCATATAGGATCACAGTAAATTAAAGTATTCGAACTTTTGTACTAATTCTCTATATCTGTTTATCTGTTCAAATTATCCGTTATGGTATGGAAATGTGAATATATCCTGCAATCTGCTATGTCATTAGAACTTCCCTGCTCGTACTATATTTATGTTTGTTTCAATTTTATAAATCTGATGAGTTCTTTAGTGATAGCTAAGTGAAATGCTATTCACTGAGCGAGTAGGCTCATACCTCTACTCAAAACATTTTCAGGTCAGCATCAGCATCCGGAATCTGAAGGATCGTTTCATCCCATAGCCTAGTCTATAGAAGGTTGTAGTTAGTCTAGTTAGAGGTCTCTTAGTCCTTTCCCCTCGGTCCTTGGGACATGGCGTGGGTGAGAGAGAGTGTGTATGTGGAATGTGTATAAAGATGTAAATTAACTATTATGTTTACTTTCTGTTAAACAATGTTACATGTTGTAAACTTTGTTTATGTTCTCTACCCAGTTAATTGAAATGCTTCCGCAATAGTTTGTTATGTTTTAGTTTACAGCAATATCTGGATATCATTACGAGGTTTTAAAAAGGAAAAAAGTTCTCAGTGATTTGTTTATGTGATAATCCCTCCGTTGTGCCCTAATCTCGTGATTAGTGGTTAGTGCGAGATCGGGGTGCGACATCTTGGTATCAGAGCTTAGGTTGAGTACATAGTTACTCAGAGTCCAAGTCAGGGGACGATAAGAGACCAATAGGATTAAGGTTTAGGTGTCTTTCTTCTATCTGTAGTTTTCTAACAGGAAATATTCTGTTATATCATTGCAGATGGCAGGAAGAGGCTTTGATTGTGATGATCAGGCCGAGAGCCATGTTGGCCCTGATCCTTTGTACTTGGGTCCAGGTGGTGGTGACCACATGGATGAAGCATCCCGGATGTACAAGATGTTTCTGGAAACCAAAGAGAGGTACAAGGCTGATAGGCGAGCTTCTACTTCTACCAGCAGTAAGGATCTGATGCGATCTTATGAGCTTGTAAAGAAGCTTGGTGGCACAGAGTTTAGTGGCACTACAGATCCAACAGAGGCTGATGAATGGTTTAGACAGATAGAAAAGGTCTTTCGCCTGATGGAGCTTCCAGAAGAGAAGAAGATTAATCATGCAGTCTACCTTTTGACAGGCGATGCAGAGTTGTGGTGGCATAGTGTGGAGGAAAAGAGGAGAGGTACAAAGCTTTCTTGGCAGGATTTCTCTGAGGAGTTTCATCTTAAATTCTATCCACCCACTTTTCTTAATGAGAAAATGAGGCAGTTACAGAACATTAAGTAGGGGAACATGACAGTCACTGAGTATGAAGCGCTTTTCACCCGGTTAGAGAACTTCTGTCCGCAGCTTGTTCCCGACAACATAGAAAGATGCAGAAGGTTTCAGGAAGGGCTAAGGCCAGAAATTCGGCATACAGTTTCTGCTACTAGCAGAAGGAACAAGGAGAACTTTGGTGAGTTTGTTGAGGCTGCTAGACAGGTTGAAGAATCTGTGAATGCTGACAAGGTGCCTGAGTCTAAGAAGAGATCTGCAGATTTCAGTAGAGGACAGTCCAGTAGTGGATACAGAGGTGGAGGTAGAGGTTTCTTTTCTAAACTCGGGCGTGGCTTTAGCACCTCTAGGGTCGGTTATAAGGAAAAAACTGACCCTAGAGGTGCTTATACGAAGGAAATCTGGCTCCTTCTTGGTCGACGATTTTGTCGACTGATAACCACTCGGTCGACAAAATCATCGACCGAGAAAGAGCCAGATTTCCTTCGTATAAGCAGCTCTAGGGTCAGTTTTTTCCTTATAACCGACCCTAGAGGGCTCCTCGGTCAATAATATTGTCGACCGAGATGAACTTAGGATCCAGTTTAGTTCGCACATGTATAAGCACCTCTAGGGTCGGTTTTAAGGAAAAAACTGATCCTAGAAGTGCTTATACGAAGGAAATATGGTTCCTTCTCGGTCGACGATTTTGTCGACCGAGTTGCTTATACGAAGGAAATCTGGCTCCTTCTCGTTCGACGAATTGTTCGACCGATAACCACTCAGTCGACAAAATCATCGACCGAGAAGGAGCCAGATTCCCTTCATATAAGCACCTCTAGGGTCAGTTTTTTCCTTAAACCCGACCCTAGAGGGCTCTTCGGTCAAAAATATTGGCGACCAATAACCTCTTGGTCGACAAATTTGTCAATCGAGAATGAGTTTGAGTGTTTTTAAATAACCCGACACGGGCACCGCTTATCTTTAGCATCGGTTTTTTTTTGTTAACCGACGCTACAAGTCTTGTCTCTTTGTGAAATAGCCGAAACCTAGTCTTTCTCTCCCGCGAAAACCCTTTCGTTCTCTTTTTCTCTCCCGTGGAGCCGATACCTTTTCTTCTTTATCTCCTTGTGTCATTCCTCCGTGAAGCCCTTGCCTCCTCTCTGTGAAGCCGTTGTTGTGAAGTTGTGCCACCTATCCACGCCACCAAGAGGATTGTAGTGTCCGTGAAGTCGTTGCCACCTCTCCGCGCTGCCAAAGCCCTTTCCTCCTCTCTATGAAAAGAGCTCGTTGTCACCGCCTTTCCACACTTCCACGAAGGTCTCCACCTCTCCATGAAGGTCGTCTCATCCTCCACGAAGGTCGCCACCATTTCCAAGTAAGTTTGTCGCTTCCTTCGTTCCCGCCCGCCACCATGGTAGCATCCATGTCAACTCTCGGTCGATAATATTATCGACCGAGAGCCCACCTGCGTGCAGTGTCCAGTTCCACTCTCGGTCGAGAATTCATCGACCGAGAGTGGACCTGGACGCTGCGCGTAAGTGGGCTCTCGGTCGACTAATTGTCGATCGAGAGTGGACATGTGCTCCTCTAACTACACAGTTATTCCATTTTATGTGATTTGATAACCCAACCAATAATAAAAACATGTCTTTTTTCATATGTAATCATTATATAAATTCTAGAAATTAATATAAGATTAGACATGTGTACTCCTAGATTGACACTTTAGGGTTGATGCATGATGTTTAACTTAATATATAAATATGAAAATAATGCATTTATATATTAACTTAGAAACTCATTCAAAATTTACTCATTAGGAGTAAACTTTGGATAGTCCCAGGTTTGGGACTGTTTTTGGATATTTAATCTCACTTAGATGTACATGTAAAATGTATGTTTAGTTTTGTAGAAAATTTTATTAGGATTTCCTCATTTGTTCTTTGGGTACATATGTGAGTGGTTATTTGCCATTTACATCGGTGTACTTGGAGAACTTAGGGGAAATGCTGCTGAAATTTTCTTCAAAACTAAACATACATTATACAGTTACTAATGAGATTAAATATTAAAAAATGGGATAGGTGGTACACTTTAGTATATAAGTAATTAACTTCCTATCAATAAAAACTTACATATTATTATAGTATCAATATTAAACGGTTAGTTTTATAATTATTTTTAATGTGATATAGAAAATGGATCGAAGTTAGATGTCTATCAAGAACCGTTGCAGTCCAGAGTTTGCCAAAGGTCTTGATGAATTTATCAGATTTGTTGAGGAACATAGGAAACTACCTACATATAGGGTATATTGTCCATGTAGAAATTGTTGTAACAATTTGAAAGTTGATATTGGTGAGGAAATTAAGAATCATGTCATATGTAATGGGATCATACAAGGTTATAATGAATGGTATTGGCATGGAGAGAAATTTAATTATGGATCAGAAAATGTTGATACTAATAGTTGTGGCATAGAAGATATAGATAATGATGATAATGTTAATGATGAACCGATTCAAGATGACCAGATTCCGGATGATATGGTTGATGAGATGCTACGTAGTTGTCGAGACAATCTCATTGATCCACCTTCTTTATTTGCAAACATTGTCCATGATGATGAAAAACCATTATATAAGGGTTGTACTAAGTTCATGAGGTTGAGTGTTGTGATGGGATTATATACTCTTAAAGCTCAAAATTGGTGGAGTGATAAGAGTTTCACTTCACTGTTGTCTTTGTTAAAGGAAATTCTTCCTGAAGGAAACGAGCTTCCAATTTCAACATATCAAGCAAAGAAAATAATGTGCCCAATGGGAATGGAGGCTAAGAAGATTCATGCATGTCCAAATGATTGTGTGTTATTTCAGAAGGACTATAGTGATTTGATAAATTGTCCAAAATGTGGTGCGTCAAGGTATAAGACAACAAATTCATCTAAGGCTAAAAATGGCTCTCCTTCCAAGGTGATGTGGTATCTACCAATAATACCATGATTTCAACACATATTTGCTAATACAGAAGATGCGCAAAATTTGTCTTGGCATGGGGATTTAAAGGCCAATGATGATGGCATCCTACGACATGCATCTGATTCACCACAATGGAAGAAAATTTGATTTATTGTACCCTCAATTTGATAAAGAACCAAGAAACTTAAGACTTGGACTCTGTACAAATGGAATGAATCCCTATGGTACAATAAGCAGCCAACATAGCATGTGGCATGTTATGATTGTTATATACAATCTTCCTCCTTGGTTGTGTATGAAAAATAAGTATGTGATGTTGTCAATATTGATATCAGGGCCCAAGCAACCTAGAAATGATATTGATGTTTACCTTCAACCTCTAATTGATGACCTAATGAAACTATGGGAAGAAGGTATTATGACATATGATGCTTCACGTAAAGAGATCTTCAGTTTGCGTGCTATGTTATTTTGCACAATTAATGACTTTTCACCTTATGGAAATTTGTCTGGATATAGCATAAAAGGATACAAAGCATGTCCTGTTTGTGAGGAAAATACTGATTCAATCAGACTGAAACATGGTGGTAAAATCGTATATCTTGGTCATCGGAGATTTCTCCCATCAGTGCATCCTTATCGAAGGCAACACAAAACCTTTAATGGGTCAACTGAGGAACGAAGTGCTCTTAAACCTATACCAGGAAATGTTGTATATGATAGGGTGAAACATATTGTTAATGAATTTGGAAAGAGTTCAAGTAGTCGTCCACTCGCATGTGACAAATCTCTATACAAGAAGAGGTCAATATTCTGGGATCTTCCTAATTGGAGATCTTTGACAATTAGGCATTGTATTGACGTCATGCATGTTGAAAAAAATATTTGTGATAGCATCATTGGTATGCTATTGAACATACCAGGAAAGACTAAAGATGGCATCAAATCTAGAAAATATTTAGAATTAATGGGTATAAGAAAATAATTATCAGTGGAGATCAGGGGTCGTCGCACATATTTACCACCATCTTGTTACACTTTGTCAAAGAAGGAGAAAAAGACTTTCTGTGAGTGCTTGTATAATATTAAGGTTCCACAAAGATACTCTTCTAATATTTGTAGATTGGTATCAATGAAGGATCTGAAGTTGATAGGTCTCAAATCTCATGATTGTCACACCTTAATGCAACAAAATTTACCTGTGGCTATTCGATCTATATTGTCGAATCATGTAAGGTTTGCAATCACAAGACTTTGTTTCTTCTTCAATAAAATATGCAACAAAGTGATACATCCCGATACTCTCGATAAATTACAGAAAGATGTAATTGTTACCATGTGTCAGCTTCAAATGTACTTTCCTCCTTCATTTTTTGATATCATGGTTCATCTTGTATTACATATTACAATGGAGGTGAAGATGTTGGGTCCAATTTTATTACATTGGATGTATCCATTTTAACGCTACATGAGTGTTTTTAAAGGTAATGTTCGGAATCGTTATCATCCTGAAGGGAGTATTGTTGAGGGTTATGTGGCTAGGGAGGTGATGGACTTTTGTAATGATTTTTTGAATTGCAATGAAACTTATAGCGATCTAAAAAATTCCCATCACACTAGATCTTATTGTGTTAAAGGAACTCTGGGAGGATGAGTGAAAGGAATCAGTCATGAGTTGTGGGAACAAGTGCATTTGTATATTTTACAAAACATCGATGAAGTTAGTAGCTACATCACAGAACACAATGATCTTATCAAGAGAAATCATCCACCATCCAGTTCAATGTGGCTTGCAAGAGAGCATAATCAAACATTTATTAGGTGGTTTGAAGAGAAAGTATTTAATCAACTATCTGAATCACTGAATAATGCTGCTGAGAATATAAAATGGCTCGCCTTTAAGCCAAAAATGGATGTCATGTCATGTGAAGGTTATGACATAAATGGATTTTCATACTACACAAAGTGTCAAGATGAAAGTAGTGTGGTACAAAATAGTCGGGTCACAATTCATGCTTGTTCGTAGTATTTTGCTAGTACCAAAGATAAAAGACCACGCAAAGCTGAGATGTCATATTACAGCGTCATTGAGGACATATGGGAATTGAACTATACAAATTTCAGAGTTCCAATCTTTAGGTGTAATTGGGTTGACAACAACAAAGGAGTTTTAGTGGATGAGTTGGGTTTCAAATTGGTGAATTTTGAAAAAAATTGGTGAGAAAGATGAGCCATTCATCATGGCAGACCAAGCAAAACAAGTATTCTATATTGATGACCCTGCAAATAAAAATTGGTCTGTCATTCTTCATGGAAAAAGACATTTTACTGTAGATCCTATAAATGAAGAAGAATAGTACGAAAAGTATGATGATTCTAGTCTATTATCAGTTGGTTTGCCAAGTGTAAATGTTGAAGATAACAGCGATGAATATTATAAACGTCATGACCGTGCTGAAGGAATTTCACTTGACTAACAACTCATCTAATACTAAAGGCATGTATTCTTTGAATTATTTATTTTATTATCATTCAAGCAAGTAATCTTTTTAATATACATCATATATCATGTATACCTTATCACTTGTGCTTTTATTATCACTTTTTTTTATCATGTATACTTGCAGGTTCTAAAATGGCGAGTGAAGATGAACATTCTGAGCATGAGCATGAGCACCGTGAGGATGGTAGTGGTGATGCTAAGAAAAGTAGAGGTCCCACACTGATGCGTAGGCTGCAGGAGCTCAGGGCTAAAGGGGACAAATTGCCAGTCCAGTTTGATATCATAGGAGCACCTATTGGGGAACATGCTAGTGCTTTCAAGCATTACGTAGGGGCGACCGCGAGCAGTAAGGTGCCAATAGATATAGAAAATTGGCATGATGTTCCTAATACCCAAAAAGACCTCATATGGAAAGATATATGTGTGAGTGGAAGTGATATTATTTTAATATGTTTTTTATCTATTGATTATAATTTAGTTTGCTTAGAATTAATTCCTTTTCAAAACAACATTATTAATTGCTTCTTTTGTATGTATAGGGTGTTTTTCATCAAAATGAAAAAGATCACAAGAAAAGAGTGCTACAACGTTGTGGTGTACGATGGATGGGTTTTAAGACATATCTCTCAAGAGAATTTATAAATAATCCTAAATAAAAGAAGAAAGCAACAAATGTATATATTTTTATAGATCTTGAGGTGTGGGAAAGATTTGTTGCAGCTAGGAGATCGGAAGAGTTTCAGGTAATAAAGATTGTGATGTATTGTATGAATCTTTAATTTTATACAATTAAGGAGGTGAATCTTTTTATACATGTTTGCCAGGTCTAAATTGCAATACCTCATTTTAAATGATCAGTCTATCCACCAGGCTCAAAACGAAAGATGGGCCAAAAATGTGCATGACCATCGCTTGGGGTCCGGTGGTTATGCCTTCTGCCACCAACTACAAGAGAAGCAATCCTCTTCTGGAGAAGAATCTAATACAACTCAAGTTGAGCGTCCACCCTGACACTTGACATGGATTGATGCTAGAAAGAATTGAGCAGGTGAAATTGTCAACCCTACAACTAAGGAGGTGGCACAAAAGATGGTAGGTTTATCAAAACTAAGTAAAGAGTAACTCCCACAAATTTAGATTTATTTATATCAAATTGATATTGTGATTTAATATTTTTATTAACTGTGAATAGATTGATCTCCACGAGAAAAGGAAGGAAGGAAAGTTGACGTGTATTTTACTACGCGCTTAAACGCAAGTATACGCGTCGAGTAATATAGGCCTTTGTGAGGCCCGAGTCGAACTCAGGGATACGTGAATTATTGGAGACTTCTACTAACTAATCGCAATCAGCTAGACCAAATAACAAAGTAGGGTTTTGTTGTTCAAATTAAAAGAAAATAAAAATCAAACAAAGAAAACAATCGATTAAAGGTTAATTTAATCAATTAAAAGGGATATCTTTAGGATGGCGGTTTCACCGCGGGTCAACATTGTATTAGATTTCATATAATTCCTCACACTTCTCTCTCTATCCGGGTAGTGGCCTGAAATGAGAATTACCCACTGTCGTGGTGTAATCCACTACTTAGATTTAGGTTGATTCCATCTTCATAGTAATCATTCCCCTAAACTAAGCGCATTAAGATCGGTCCCTCAGTTCCCACCATTAATTTTACAACTCCTTTGTCAAGGGTTTTATTAATTAATGTTGAATTCGTCTCTTTTCAACCGTTAATCCTTCTGTCGAAGTGATTAAGGGCATTAAGTTATTATTATGGTGATCAAGCATAACAATAGAAATAGAGAAAACGAATTTATACCACGGATATGAGAGAAAAATATGAATTATCAATATAAAATCATCATACAATGTATCCCCGGGCTACTCCTGGTCCTAAAGATTGAGGGTTTTAGCCTCTCATGTTCATCTTACACGAATACATGGTAGAAATTGGGGAATTCATAAGAAAAACGTGAAATAAATGGGAAAACCCCTTGGCGGAGAAGAACCGGTGGATCCTTGGCGTAGAACACAAGCTTTCCCCGCCTGTCGGTGGTGGAAATTGTCTTCGGCAGCGTCCGAATCACCCGGGATGAGCTTCTCGGCCTCCGTTCTCCTTCCTCTCCTCCTCGGCACTCGTGCAATCCAAAATGAGATCCTCCTCACGTCTGGGCGGTCGTCATTAGGTATAAGTCCCTAATTAGGTCGTCAAATAACAACAGCCATCTGATCGAAATCAAAACAAATCCAACGCATATCTGCCGGCGTCGATACCATCGACGCGGGTCGATGGTATCGACCCAGTGGATTAGTGGCAGCTTTCCTTTCTTTTATTCTGAGCGCCTGTGGTGATCTCGATACCATCGACTTGGGTGTCGATGGTATCGACTCCTTTAGCGTCGGTTGTTGTCGTTTAGCGACGCTGTAGCTCTCCTTGTGTCGATGGCATCGACTTGCGTCGATGGTATCAACTTCATCCTCGCCAGCAGCCTGGAGACATCTCGATGCCATCGACATGGGTGTCGATGGTATCGACTCTATATTGCTCTTCTCGGCTGACAACTTGTGGCTTGGTCGATGGTATCGACATCCGTCGATGGTATCGACGGATGTAGATACTTGTTTTTCCTGAAATTGCACAACAAGACCAAATAAATCCACACGATTTATGATAAGATGATCAATAATGCTTAAAATAATGAAATAAAGGGGATTTGATATAAAATGATGGCAAAGACCAAATTAAGTGAATTATGCGATATTATCCATGAAAATGAGTAATTAAGGCACAAAACACATATGAAATCGGTCTATAAATGCGACTCAAAATCATCGCATCAAAAGTTCATCCCAACTGGACACATGGATGAACTATCAGTTGCTCTTGGTATGAAGGAGCATCCTGGCCATGTTAGGGGATTAAGAGCTGGCATAGGATTCAAGTCTTATTTTGGCCCTTCGCAATCTAAAAGAGGTCGTGCAGGAGGTCTTACACAAGAGGAGGTATAAGCATTAGTAGCACAGAAAGTAAAAGAAATAATGTCTTCATTTCAGCCTACTCAACCTTCTCAACCTATTCATACTGTGTGTCTCTCAAGTGATGAGGTACAAGCTCATGCTCCAGTTGTAGAAGGTCATGGGAGCACTCCGAATGACCCACCACAACAATCTGCAGTAAGTTTTTGTTCTATATGTTGTGTAATTAGTATGATATATATATGATAATATATATAGTTGTAACAAGTATATGTTCTACTACTTCTTATATAACTTATATTATTTCAATCTAGGTTGCTATGAACTGTAAACTTGCAGTGCAGGTTCCAGAATCTAATGTTGTGGCAGCGGGCAAGGTGTACAACCTTGGTGGTACATTGCATTGCCAACAAATTATTGATGACATTTGTCATGTGTCCATCCATCTTGTGTATGATGGAATGGGGGACAAACCACTACCCATACCTAATCCTGAATATAGTACAGTTGAAGAAGTTGAGGGTGCTATGGTGGGTTGGCCTAGAAACTTGGTTATCAATGACAAGGTATACCTTATTTCTACCATATTTTTCATATTTGACTGCATATATGAACTTGTGTAATATAAGTATGTAATTTAATTAACAGGTTTGTAAACCAAAAAGTAAAAATTCTACTAGTCGTCCTCCTATGCCCAAACCATCTCTCATTCCTGAAGCTACATTCGATGAATTGGGAAGCAAATGTAAATGTTTGTGTCGACACTTAGCCAACCAAAGCTCGGGATCACATATGTTGGTCAATTTAACAGAAGATGCAGCTGGGAGGGACTTTGAAAATTTTATTTTTCTTGATGATATTATAGAGTTGTTCCGGTATGATTGGCTAAATACTTCGATAATAGAAGTATGGATAAGGTAAGGATCTATCAATATATATATATATAATTCCAATACACATTTTTCGGTTAGTTCTATATATGGAAATAATTACAAATGTTTTACAACCATTTATATATTGAGATCACAAACCTTGATATAAGGAATGTTGGATTCTTAGTTCCTTCAATCACTAGTCAAGTGGAGACAAATTTTGAGGATGTGAATGAGTACTTCTCTACTGCATTCAAATATTTTGCTAGTGAGGGGAAGGAAATTATCCTAATTCCTTTTAACGTCTAGTAAGTATTAGTATTCAATATAATTTTAATAATAAATAAAATTATTTATTTTAATGTTTGTTTTATTCTTACTCAGAGCTAGACATTGGGAATTAGCGGTGATTGCCCCTAAATTGATGACTTTGTATTATTTTGACCCAATGGGTAAAACAACAAGGAGTCACAAACTAAAATTGTCAGCTATGGAGTAAGCATAAATGTAGTCAATGCTTCAACATGATATTTCTATTTAGAATTTCTATTTTACCAACTATCATTTAATTGATAGGGGTATAAAGGCTTTTTGTAATGCTGGAGGACAAATACCCACAAAATTAAAGACATTGACTTTGAAAAATGTCAAGGTAGCTACTTTGACAACTGCTTAGTCTTATATGTATTAATTTTCAATTCAAATATATGTCAACTCTTATAGTCTTATCTCAACTCCTAATCACAGAACAGTAATTACCCTATAGGCGACAATAATCATAAATAAAAGAAATTATCCTTCAAACCGATGAACACTATCACATAAGGCAGTTAACATAATAAAGTTCGCCGATTCAGCCATGGTGCATCTTGTGATCGCCTAAAATACGTTGCTCGCCCTAACTACCATCTACATGGAAGCCGTCCTCCTTATACACATGAGTGAGGAGAATATCACGGTGGACTACCAATCCGAGAAACGGGTGGATGGAATGGGTGGTTCATGGAAGAATTTGGAAGCATTACACAGTTTTAGTATGCATATGACAAAATGCACATTAAGAATGCCCTACTGCCTAAAATTGGGTGGAATGATGCATGCACTAACTTTCTACCTCTAAGTGAGATAGAAATCTACTCAAGCCACATCCTGTACTCAATTCCCTTGTTCTGCAAGTTATATCATTCCTTTCTCCCTCTTATTCCTTTTCTTTCCAACTCTCTTTTTTTTTTCTTTTTCTAAATTTTTTCCTTTTTCTAACATTTTTTTTTCAGAATTTTTTTTCTTCTTCTTTTTTTTTTCCTGCCCATATATCCATAATTGCTTAGAGATACATGTATAAGGCCATTTTCTTTCCAATTGGAGATCTTTGCTTTATTTCGAGGGTATGGAACAAATTAGATCACCTATTTAGGAAGACTGAGATACATGGTGTGCTTATGCATGAAAATCATGAAATTATGAGTGCAACTACATGACATGCACCTAAGGGTAATGTGCATGTATCACTATATATTTTTTTTCATTCTATGCAAAAACATGAAAAAAACAATGCAAAACCTATCTACATGCCATGCACGCAAAAGAAATTGAAACTGCACTTTACTTCCAATTCTTGGGTGGATTATAGGAAATTGGGTGGAATGATCACAAGATTAAGTGACTGAACCTTAGAAGAAAATTATGTGTCCCTCCCTACTGACATGTGTAGTAGTTTAAAGGGTTCGTTCTCTTACATCTGATTAAGGTCTCATTACCATTTGATTAGGTTAGGCTCAAACAACCGTTACTATCCACTTTTCATGAGTCAATGGGGGTGTGAGTATGACATATTGCTTCAAAGTTGACATAATCAATCATTTTCATAGAACAAGTTCCCCAAGGACAACCAAGTAAAGCTATCCAAATGACACAGAAAAATTTTAAAATTCCCTTAATTTCCCATGAAAACAGCAAGATGACAATTTTTTCTTAAGACATCCACGATTACACTAGACAGATGTGGATCCTAAACAAAAACTAAAATTGCAAGAACAAATAACAAAGCAAAAACTAAAAACAACTAAAGAAAAGATAAAAGATAGAGCTGTTCCAGTCACCCCCCTAAGCTTGAATTCGACTATGGCCTCATAGTCAAAAACCAACTTAAGGGTGGAACAGTGATACCCTGATCAGTCCAATGGTGGTGGAGGTGGGTACTGCCAGGGTCGTGGGGTCCGGATTTGCTATGGATGATGTGACTTCATTTGGCCAATAACCCCGTCTTGAATAACTGACACCGACACTGCTGTGAGCCCGTCGATACCATCGACAGAAGTCGATGGTATCGACTCACTGATTAGGGCAACTGCCTCGCGAGTCCGGCTGCCGCCTTTTTCACTTGTAAATGTCGATACCATCGACCTGTGTGTCGATGGTATCGACTCTACTGAGTCGATTTCTTCTGAAAATCTACAGAGATCTCGATGGTATCGACTGGCATGTCGATACCATCGACCTTTTATTGTGACCTGTCTGTGACCATGTCGATACCATCGACGGGGGTGTCGATAGTATCGACGCAGTGCGATTTCTGCTGGTGTCAACCTAAACCCATGTCGATACCATCGACGGATGTTTCGATGGTATCGACCCTGCCTATGCCTGCACATTCAACAAACGGATCAAGGTATCATTTTTAAACTAAAATTCAAACAAAATAAAAACAATCTACGACTATAACTAAACTATCCTAATGTACCAATGGTTGGGTTGCCTCCCAACAAGCGCCCTTGTTTAATGTCTTAGGCTAGACGGTGTGAAAATCATCATCTTTTCACCTTGGGAACTGCACTTAGAGGATCATTCGGTAATTTGAATTCAACACGATCTCCTCCAATACCCAAGGACAAAGTCCCTCTCCATAAGGCAGTCACGACATCCGCCGTTGATTGAAACGGTCTTCCTAGGAGAATTTCACAGCTGTGGAGTGGTGGCATATCCATGACGACAAAGTCCACCGGAAATATGAATCTATCCACTTTGACTAGAACATCTTCACATACTCCATAGGGTCTCACAGTAGACCCATCCCCCAATTCAATTGTCGCAGCCAACTTCTTGATCTCTTTTAACCCTAGCTTATGAAATGTAGCCAAAGGCATGAGATTTATACTAGCGCCGGAATCACATTGCGCTTTAGAAACATGTTGACCACCTATTGACCATGGTATGTAAAAACCTCCTGGGTCTTTTCTTCTTTGGTGAATTCCCGTGAATCATAGAGCTCACTGTCTCATTCATCCAATAAATTTCATCGTCTTTTATCCGCCTCTTCTTATTAATGATTCCCTTGATGAACCTCCCATAGGCGGGTACTTTCTCGATCATCTCCACTAATGGAATATTGATGTGGAGTTTTCGAAATATCTCCAGGAATTTCTTAAAGTGACGATGCTCCTTCTTTGACTTAGAATTGACCGGATCTGAAACATCAACTGCATCAACACGCCTGTGAGGTGGCACATAAGAGCTTTTCAGGGGTACCTCCCCTAAGCTTACTTCAATGATTCCCTCGGACGTGGGCTTTGGCGAGACATCATCAATAGTAGCAGCTTGTTGTGGTTCCTCTCTTGCCTCAGATGTCTCCACATGTGCACAAACAACCTGCACCTGCTCCTCTTGCCTAGATGGAGATACCATACTCACAACTCTCTCTGATTTTCTAAAGAAATGGTTTCCGCCCGGCAATCTATAGTAGGTGCGTGGATATGGTATCGCCGGTGTTGCATTCACATTGAAAGTCATTTTTCTTTCTTCTACAACTTCTTGCACCTGAGATTCCTCATTTCTTACCACCGACATGTACTTAGCCTGATGATGTGCTTGGGCCATGTTCGCATTCTCGGCTGGTTTCTGTTGATTGGCGTGCTTAATGGCCGCCACTTCATTTGAAATCTGTGCCACGGTGGTCTCTAATGCCCGCATCTGTGCTCCATGGCTTTGCAGCGTCTGCCCAAACTTGGTTAGAATGTCACCTTGAGATTGTAATTGTTTACCAAACATGGCCATCATCTCTTGGTTTTGCTGAACCATTTGACTTAGCAATTCAGTGTTCTTTTCCTCGGTTCTTTGCTATGGTTTGGCATCCGGATCCTACAGAAAATTATTCGGATCCTTCCATGAAAACTTTTTATCTTTCCTCCATGCATAGTCATTGTTTCTATAGCCATGTTGTTGCATAAATTTCACTTGAGCCTCCCCATCATCAGATGCATCCTCCTTAGTTAGCAGCTTCTTGGCTAGAAGATCTAGCTTATCATTCAGCTCCCTCACTATTCTGGATTCACCAGCAGCCTTGACATGTTCAACAGTCCCTCTATCACCCCATGACTGTTTCCTAGCCATGTTTTTCAGTATCTCCCAACATCTTGTATCGGTGTTGTTTAGAAAGAATCCAGAACCGGCCGAGTCCAAGTTGCTTCTATCATGCTCAGAGAGAGCAAAGTAGAAGATCTTCACTTGGGTTTCCTTGTCCAATCCATGATGTGGACATCTTCTCAACATGACTTGGAATCGCTCCCAAGTCTCAGAATAGGTTTCACCCGCCTGTTGGGTGAAATTGTGGATCTTCCGGATCATATCATTGGTCTTCTCAGGAGGAAAGAACCTCTCGAAGAAAACCTCCACCATGTGATCCCATGATTCAACAAACTCGTCGTCGAGGTTATGAAGCCACTCTCTTGCCACTCCAGCCAAGGAACTCGGGAATAACTTGAGATAGAGCACATCCTGTGGAAATCGATCTATCTTCACCATATCGCAGTTCTCGACGAACTGACTAATGTGAGCAACCGAATCCTCATTCTTCAACCCATGAAATGCGTTGGATTTGACCAGATTGATCAATGCTGGATCGATCTTGTAGGTTGGAATATCTATCCCTTTTTTCTTTATATGCCCTTTTGATGCAGAGGAAGAAGACGCCTTGATCTTCTCCCATATTGTCTGTGCTTCAGCCATTACTTCTTCTTGTTCTTGCTCAGATTCAGAATGTATATCACTGTGGGGTTCCTCCTCGTAGTAGTCCTCGTCCTCTGGTCCCACAGATGGAACCTCAGGTGTGCGATTCACGTAGTCTCGACTACGTGTGTGCACCATACAAAGTACCTGAAATTTGGAAGTAGTGGTTCAGTACAATGCCTTGAACGAGTCAACACTATTATAGAGAAATAGAGGAATTTTTGAAATTGTTCTAAAATAAAAAAAAAAATAAAAAAAATGTGGCCTAGAATGGCCTCTCTTAGCACTCAAAGTGCCAAAAATTCGCCGTATCCCCGGCAACGGCGCCAAGAACTTGACGTGTATTTTAGTACGCGCTTAAACGCAAGTATACGCGTCGAGTAATATAGGCCTTTGTGAGGCCCGAGTCGAACTCAGGGATACGTGAATTATTGGAGACTTCTACTAACTAATCGCAATCAGCTAGACCAATTAACAAAGTAGGGTTTTGTTGTTCAAATTAAAAGAAAATAAAAATCAAACAAAGAAAACAATCGATTAAAGGTTAATTTAATCAATTAAAAGGGATATCTTTAGGATGGCGGTTTCACCGCGGGTCAACATTGTATTAGATTTCATATAATTCCTCACACTTCTCTCTCTATCTGGGTAGTGGCCTGAAATGAGAATTACCCACTGTCGTGGTGTAATCCACTACTTAGATTTAGGTTGATTCCATCGTCATAGTAATCATTCCCCTAAACTAAGCCCATTAAGATCGGTCCCTCAGTTCCCACCATTAATTTTACAACTCCTTTGTCAAGGGTTTTATTAATTAATGTAGAATTCGTCTCTTTTCAACCGTTAATCCTTCTGTCGAAGTGATTAAGGGCATTAAGTTATTATTATGGTGATCAAGCATAACAATAGAAATAGAGAAAACGAATTTATACCACGGATATGAGAGAAAAATATGAATTATCAATATAAAATCATCATACAATGTATCCCCGGGCTACTCCCGGTCCTAAAGATTGAGGGTTTTAGCCTCTCATGTTCATCTTACATGAATACATGGTAGAAATTGGGGAATTCATAAGAAAAACGTGAAATAAATGGGAAAACCCCTTGGCAGAGAAGAACCGGTGGATCCTTGGCGTAGAACACAAGCTTTCCCCGCCTGTCGGTGGTGGAAATTGTCTTCGGCAGCGTCAGAATCACCCGGGATGAGCTTCTCGGCCTCCGTTCTCCTTCCTCTCCTCCTCGGCACTCGTGCAATCCAAAATGAGACTCTCCTCACGTCTGGGCGGCCGTCATTAGGTATAAGTCCCTAATTAGGTCGTCAAATAACAACAGCCGTCCGATCGAAATCAAAACAAATCCAACGCATATCTGCCGGCGTCGATACCATCGACGCGGGTCGATGGTATCGACCCAGCGGATTAGCAGCAGCTTTCCTTTCTTTTATTCTGAGCGCCTGTGGTGATCTCGATACCATCAACTTGGGTGTCGATGGTATCGACTCCTTTAGCGTCGGTTGTTGTCGTTTAGCGACGCTGTAGCTCTCCTTGTGTCGATGGCATCGACTTGCGTCGATGGTATCGACTTCATCCTCGCCAGCAGCCTGGAGACATCTCGATGCCATCGACATGGGTGTCGATGGTATCGACTCTGTATTGCTCTTCTCGGCTGACAACCTGTGGCTTGGTCGATGGTATCGACATCCGTCGATGGTATCGACGGATGTAGATACTTGTTTTTCCTGAAATTGCACAACAAGACCAAATAAATCCACACGATTTATGATAAGATGATCAATAATGCTTAAAATAATGAAATAAAGGGGATTTGATATAAAATGATGGCAAAGACCAAATTAAGTGAATTATGCGATATTATCCATGAAAATGAGTAATTAAGGCACAAAACACATATGAAATCGGTCTATAAATGCGACTCAAAATCATCGCATCAAAAGTTCATCCCAACTGGACACATGGATGAACTATCAGTTGCTCTTGGTATGAAGGAGCATCCTGGCCATGTTAGGGGATTAAGAGCTAGCATAGGATTCAAGTCTTATTTTGGCCCTTCGCAATCTAAAAGAGGTCGTGCAGGAGGTCTTACACAAGAGGAGGTATAAGCATTAGTAGCACAGAAAGTAAAAGAAATAATGTCTTCATTTCAGCCTACTCAACCTTCTCAACCTATTCATACTGTGTGTCTCTCAAGTGATGAGGTACAAGCTCATGCTCCAGTTGTAGAAGGTCATGGGAGCACTCCGAATGACCCACCACAACAATCTGCAGTAAGTTTTTGTTCTATATGTTGTGTAATTAGTATGATATATATATGATAATATATATAGTTGTAACAAGTATATGTTCTACTACTTCTTATATAACTTATATTATTTCAATCTAGGTTGCTATGAACTGTAAACTTGCAGTGCAGGTTCCAGAATCTAATGTTGTGGCAGCGGGCAAGGTGTACAACCTTGGTGGTACATTGCATTGCCAACAAATTATTGATGACATTTGTCATGTGTCCATCCATCTTGTGTATGATGGAATGGGGGACAAACCACTACCCATACCTAATCCTGAATATAGTACAGTTGAAGAAGTTGAGGGTGCTATGGTGGGTTGGCCTAGAAACTTGGTTATCAATGACAAGGTATACCTTATTTCTACCATATTTTTCATATTTGACTGCATATATGAACTTGTGTAATATAAGTATGTAATTTAATTAACAGGTTTGTAAACCAAAAAGTAAAAATTCTACTAGTCGTCCTCCTATGCCCAAACCATCTCTCATTCCTGAAGCTACATTCGATGAATTGGGAAGCAAATGTAAATGTTTGTGTCGACACTTAGCCAACCAAAGCTCGGGATCACATATGTTGGTCAATTTAACAGAAGATGCAGCTGGGAGGGACTTTGAAAATTTTATTTTTCTTGATGATATTATAGAGTTGTTCCGGTATGATTGGCTAAATACTTCGATAATAGAAGTATGGATAAGGTAAGGATCTATCAATATATATATATAATTCCAATACACATTTTTCGCTTAGTTCTATATATGGAAATAATTACAAATGTTTTACAACCATTTATATATTGAGATCACAAACCTTGATATAAGGAATGTTGGATTCTTAGTTCCTTCAATCACTAGTCAAGTGGAGACAAATTTTGAGGATGTGAATGAGTACTTCTCTACTGCATTCAAATATTTTGCTAGTGAGGGGAAGGAAATTATCCTAATTCCTTTTAACGTCTAGTAAGTATTAGTATTCAATATAATTTTAATAATGAATAAAATTATTTATTTTAATGTTTGTTTTATTCTTACTCAGAGCTAGACATTGGGAATTAGCGGTGATTGCCCCTAAATTGATGACTTTGTATTATCTTGACCCAATGGGTAAAACAACAAGGAGTCACAAACTAAAATTGTCAGCTATGGAGTAAGCATAAATGTAGTCAATGCTTCAACATGATATTTCTATTTAGAATTTCTATTTTACCAACTATCATTTAATTGATAGGGGTATAAAGGCTTTTTGTAATGCTGGAGGACAAATACCCACAAAATTAAAGACATTGACTTTGAAAAATGTCAAGGTAGCTACTTTGACAACTGCTTAGTCTTATATGTATTAATTTTCAATTCAAATATATGTCAACTCTTATAGTCTTATCTCAACTCCTGTTTATAGTAGTTTACTAACATTAAGTATTTGTTATTTGTAGTGTCCTATGCAAAATAATGACTGGGCTTGTGGCTACTATGTAATGAAATATATGCAAGCTATTTTCAAACAAGCATCACATGACATTCAGACTATAATTCAAGTAATGAAGAATAACATCATAAATTTACAAGTGATTGTAGTCATTTTATAAAATATTAGCATGTGCATTTTCTGTTACACATCTTTACAACTCAGCCTTACACAATTGTGGACATGAATGAATTCTGAGAAGAGTGGTCAGATTCTTTTCTAAATGAAGTCAATATAGCATTGGATTTAATAGGTCAGCTCCATTTATGTATGTGGTTTGAGTACTCTTTCATATTTACTTTTCTATCTGATTAATATCATCTCAGACTTGCAATCTATCATTTTGTAAATTTGTATGTGATTATGAATCATTTTTATCATGAATGTGTGGTTTTGAATGGTGACGGTTGAGCATCAATTCTCCCCTCTCCCAGAATATATGAATCTTCTTGTTCTTCTGTTCTATTTCATTTTCTGCAGAAATTAAAAAAACAAATCGTAACTTCTAGCGTCGATTTTTTAAATAACTGACCCTAAAGATTGAATAACCACTTCAGTGCAATCCTCGGTCGATAATTTTGTCGACCGAAATATTTTTGATCGACCATTTTCTCGACCGAGTGAGTTTACAGGGTCGGTGTTTTTAGAATATCTGATCCTAAAGATTGAATAAACATTTCAGTGTACCCCTCGGTCGACAATTTTGTCGACCGAAATATTTTCGGTTGACAATTTTCTCGATCGAGGGGTACACTGAAATGTTTATTCAATTATTAGCATTTGTTATTCCAAAAAAAACCGACCCTGTAAACTCTCTTGGTTGAGAAAATTGTCGACCAAAAATGTTTCGGTCGAAAATTTTCTCGACCGAAGATTACACTAAAGTGATTATTCAATCTTTAGGTCGGCTACTCCAAAAAAACCGACCCTATAAACTCTCTCAGTCAAGAAAACTATCGACAAAAAATATTTCATTCGAAAATTTTCTCGACTGAGGATTACACTGAAGTAGTTATTTAATCTTTAGGGTCGGTTATTCCAATAAAACCGACCTTGTAAACTCCCTCGGTCGAGAAAATTGTTGACCGATAAAATTTTTGGTCGACAATTTTCTCGACCGAGGCAGTTTATAGGGTCGGTTTTTTTGAATAACCGACCTTACAGGCTCCTTTTTTCTTGCCTAGGTCAGATTGGTTACAACCTTTTGTGTCGGTGTTTACCCTGTAAGGTCGGTTTTGTTTGGTCAAATAAACTGACACTATAGAGCAAATTCTATAACAACAACCACTTAGGAGTCGGTTATAAAGTGACGCTACCGGCTTAAAAAAACCGACGCTACAGACCATTCCTGTACTAGTGATAACTTCACTATTAAAAATGGTTTCATCTTTAATTTCTTGAATCAGTTGGCATTGACTAGTTCACCATAGAGACATGTCTTTTATTATTTCATAACTTTTATACATGACATTTTTTAAACTTTATTCATTTGGTTTTCAATTTTTGATCGTATGTTAGTTCAAATATTTTTAGGTGATCATGAAATTAAATTTGTATATTCACAATGTAAAATTCTACTCAGATCTTTAACTACACATTTGTTCAACTTGATTTCACTATAAAATCATATTTCTCATTAATATTGTCAAATCCACCCTAGCCATCAAATTTTCTTATGACAAATCTAAAATATGGAAGACTTTGATAATATGGAGATCCTAACACCACTATAACTCCATGACTTTCCTAATATGTTACCTATTACCAACTTATTCTATGTTATCTATTTTAGCTTCATATTGTTTACATAATTCTATTAACTTATACAAGTAATACTTTTTCTAATTGTGAAATACCAATTTTTAACTTAGGGTGTGAGGTGACAATATATTTTCCAAGGTCATTGTTGACACTCCATTATTGGGTGCACCTTGTCTGATTGGATAAAGATTGAAATTGTAAAAGGTGTAATCAAGATATACTATCAAACTTCAAATAAATCACATATTTATTGATTATCGTTTTTTTATGAATAGTGCCCAAAATATGGAAAAAGGTGATAATTGTCAACTTCGAACGAGAGAAACCAATAAAATTTTTTTTATGTACAACTAACATATAGAGGACAACCACCATGTAATGATGATTCTATTGGTGTATGTGCCCAGAGAGCCAATCAAGTGATGGTTGTAATGGCATAACTTGTAAATTATTTGAGTAATAATAAAGGAAAGCTTCAAATTTGTTCTGTTTGTTTAGTTATGAGATGATGTAATAATATAATAAATGTCTAGAGAATGATATTACTCAATGATGTATGTCTTCAAGTACGTGACTTGGAAGAATGAGATCATACAGATGTTAAGAGTATATACATTCTCATTATCTCCATGTTTGATTGTTATCATGGAAGGTAGATAGAGAGAAATAATACATAACATCAGAGTGTGAGTTGGTTGATGACATAATCTCATTAGTTATTATATGGAAATATCAAACCAAACACACAAATACATGTTAGACAGTGTATTAGACAAACCCACCATAAGAGTGATACATGGAAACCTTAATTAGGTAAGTCAGAATCGCATCTTATGGTGATGGTGGTGTTAATGGTTCTTAGACCCAAAACCACTACACTCATCACATGTCATTTGGTACACTTTGACATCATCAAACACAATCCTAAAACATGGGTTTTCATAAAGGTGATGATTGAGTGACTGTAACACATGAGGACTGACTGTGAGTGATAGAGATGTGATTTTTCCCTCCTATAAAAGTATGATATCCTAGGACTCTTGATTAGAGAGACTAAGAATTGCATGGCCTTGAACATGTGAATCATATGTGATATTGATCTTACATATATCTCCAACAATTTATTCTGGTTCAAGGAACAATATATAATGATGAAGAGGATGACTGATCCATGCCTTGAGTTCAATATGGATATCAATGACAAAGGAACAATACAAACATTGTACCACCATTCACAGATTGTAGGTTGAACTTATTCTCCAACTTTGCATTTACTTGGGTAGTAATGATGTGTGACTAGGCATCACTCATTGCTTGTGATGTTAGAAGTCATTATGGACATTTGCTGCCAAAGTAATATGGGACTTATAGGGTCACAGACATAGGGGCACATCTAGAACATGAGTTTAATATTGAATGATGATTGGATTGATTACTAAAGTGTTCATGTATTCAATTCACACAAAAAATTAGTTGACTGAACTGTCAACTGATCATCTCACCAAGTGAGATGACTGTTTGAAGTGACAAACGATTGGCTCAAGTGTTCAGAAGACTGTTTGGAGTGTCAAGTTGATTAGAAATGAATTGGCTGAAGTTTTGCACGAAACATGCATCAACCGATCGGATCACTTGGTGAACCGATTGGATCGGGTATAGTGACACAACCTATTCACCTAGTGAACCAATTGGCTCAGTTGGGGCTAGTGGAAGGTTCTAGCAACTTTCTCAGATTTGTGAGGAATTTATATTATTTTGATTGCCTAATTCTATTGATGAAACTAGTACATAATCGACCTTTAGTGTTGGTTATTTAAGGCCTTTAGTGTCATTTTCTAAGCGACACCTATGTGGGCGATGCTAAAAGCCCAACTGTTACGCGTCGGTTCAAAAACCGACGCCAAAACCCTTCACGCGCGACCGAAAATGCGGCAATAGGGGATGACGTGTATTTTACTACGCGCTAAAAATGCAAGTGTACGCGTCGAGTAATATAGGCCTTTGTGAGGCCCGAGTCGAACACAAGGATACGTGAATTATTGGAGACTCCTACTAACTAATTGCGATCAGCTAGGCCGGATAACAATGTTGGGTTTGTTGTCGAAATTAAAAGAAAATAAAAATAAAACAAAGCAAACAATCGATTAAAGGTTAATTTAATCAATTCAAAAGGATATCTTTAGGATTGCGGTTTCACCGCGGGTCAACATTGCATTATGTTTCATATAACTCCTCAGTCTTCTCTCTCTATCCGGGTAGTGGCCTGAAAACAGAATTACCCACTGTCGTGGTGTAATTCACTACTTAGGTTTAGGTTGATTCCACCATCGTAGTAATCATTCCCCTAAACTAAGCGCATTACAAACGGTCTCTCAGTTTCCACCATTAATTTTACAACTCCTTTGTCAAGGGTTTTATCGATTAATGTAGGTTTCGTCTCTTTTCAACCATTAATCCTTCTGTCGAAGTGATTAAGGGCATTAGGTTATTATTATGGTGATCAGGCATAACAATATATATGGAGAAAACGAAACTATACCACGGATTTAAGAGAGAAAATATGAATTATTAATATAAAATTGTCATACAATGCATTCCCGGGCTACTCCCGGTCCTAAAGATAGAGGGGATTAGCCCCGCATGTTCATCTTGCACAAATACATGGTAGAAATAGGGGAATTCATAAGAAAAACGTGAGTTAAGTGGGAAAACCCCTGAACGGAGAAGAACCGGTGGATCCTTTGCGTAGAACACGAGCTTTCCCGCCTCTCGGTGGTGAAATTCGTCTTCGGCAGTGTCCGGATCGACAGGGATGAGCTTCTGGCCTCCGTTCTCCTTTCTCTCCTTCCTCGGCACTCATGCAATGACAAATTAGATCCTCCTGTCATCTCGGCGGCCGTCATTAGGTATAAGTCCCTAATTAGGTCATCAAATAACTCCAGCCATCCGATTGAGATCAAAACGAATCGAACGCATATCTTTCGGCGTCGATACCATCGACGCGGGTCGATGGTATCGACCCAGCGTATTAGCGGCAGCCTTCTTTTCTTTTCGTCTGAGTGCCTGTGATCATCTCGATACCATCGACTTGGATGTCGATGGTATCGACTCTCTGTAGCGTCGGGTTTGTCATTTAGCGACGTTGTAGCCTCCATGCGTCGATGGCATCGACTTGGATGTCGATGGTATCGACTCTGTGATGCTCCTCTTGGCTGGCAACCTGTTGCCTGGTCGATGGTATCGACGGAAGCAGAAACTTGTTTTTCCTAAAATTTAAAGACCAAATCAAATAAATCCACACAAATTATGATAATGTGATCAATAATGCTCGAAATGATAAAACTAAGGGGATTTGACATAAAATGATGGCAAAGACCGAAATGAGTGAATTATGCAATATTATCCATAAAAATGACTAATAAGAGCACAAACCACATATAAAACAGGTCTATAAATGTGACTCAAAATCATCGCATCAAACTCCCGTAAGCTTGAACGTTGCTTGCCCTCGAGCAACTAATCCTTAGAATAGAATTGCAGATGTCAACTGAAAAACAACAGACCAACCCCACATCCCATGTGACTCCCACTGAACGTTCTCAAACCGGCCTTCTCTAACCACAAAACAGTAATTACCCTAAAGGCGACAATAATCATCAATAAAATAAATTATCCTCCAAACAGATGAACACTATCACATAAGGCAGTTAACATGATAAAATTCTCCGATTCATCATTGGTGCATCTTGTGATCGCCTATACTACGTTGCTCGCCCTAACTACCATCTACATGGAAGCCGTTCTCCTGATTATCATTAGTGAGGAGAAATTCACGGTGGCCTACCAATCCGAGCAACGAGTGGATGGAAATGGGTGGCTCATGGAAGAATTTGGAAGTATTGTACAGTTTCAACATGCATAATACAAAAATGTCCTATATGATGCATATGCACATTAGAAATGCCCTAATGCCTAAAATTGGGTGAAATGATGCATGCACTAACCTTCCACCTCAAAATGAGATGGACGTCTAATCAAATTACATCATGTACTCAATTTCTTGTAATGCGAGTGATATCATGTTCCTTTCTCCCTCTTATTCCACTTTCTTCTAAATTCTCTTTTTTTTCTTTTCTAATTTTTTTTCTTTTTTTTTATTTAGCCCACATATCCATAATTGCTTAGAGATACATGTATTGGGCTACTTCCTTCATGCTTGGAAATCTTTACAATATTTCGAAGGTATGGAACAGTTTAGATCACTTTTGAGGAAAAATTGAGATACATGGTGTACTTTATGCATGAAAATCATGAGTGCAACTACATGACATGCACCTAAAGGTAATGTGCATGAATCCCTATATTTTTTTCCTTTTTATGCAGAAGAATGGAAAATATCAATGCAATTCCTATCTAAATGCTATGCACACAAGAAGGAATTAAAACTGCACTTACTTCCAATTCTTAGGTGGATTATGGAAAAATGAAGTGGAATGATCACAAGATTAAATGACTAAACCTTAGAAAAATATTATGTGTCCCTCCTTACTGACCTGTGTAGTAGTTTAGAGGGTTCTCTCTCTTACATCCAATGAAGGTCTCATTACCATTTGGTTAGGTTAGGCTCAAACAACCATTACTGTCCACTTTGCATGAATCCATAGGAGTACAGGTGTGAAATGTAGTTTTAAAGTTGACATAATCAATCATTTTTGTAGGATGTGTTCCCCAAGGTCAACCAAAGCAAGCTATCCAAAGACACAAAAATTTTTAAATTTCCCTTAAATTTCCCATGAACAAACAGCAAGATGACAAACTTTTACGACATCCACAGTTACACTAGATAGCACGTGGATCTTACAAAAACCAAAAATGCAAGAAACAAATAACACTGCTCAAAACTAAAATAATAAAAGATAGAGATGTTCCAACTACCCCCCTAAGCTTGAATTTGACTATGGCCTCATAGTCAAAAACAAACTTAAGAGTGGAACAGAGATACCCGATCAGTCTTGTGGAGGCAGAGGTGGGTACTGTGGGGCCGTAGGATCCCAAGAAGGATACTCCCCCTGGAAGCTCGGATCGTAATGGGTCCTCGGCGGAGGCTATGGATAGCCTCCAAAGTAGCTCTGACTCCAGTAGTGGTCGTAGAAGGGCTCCTGTTGCATCTCCATCCTTTGCAACCGATTGTGTATCTGTTGTTGGTTGTCGAGGAGGAGACGTTCATTCTCGAACATCGCCCTTTGGTTGTCAAGTAACCGGTTCGTAGTATCCTGAATATCGGTATACATCTCTAGATGTTGCTGCTGTGTCTGATGTATGTCCTGCAACATCGTATACATGCCTTGCATTGAGTAGACATCCTCGCTTGGCTGCGAGGGCTGTGGTGATGGCGGCGGGGGCTGTGATGATGAAGACGCACCCGGATGCATCCGAGGATGCTTCCGGGGTGCTACCCGTGCACGAAGAGGTGTGAATGCCTCCTCTTCCTCCTCAGCCTCGCCTTCTTGTCCGTCGTTGCCGCCTTCTTCCTCATCGGACTCGACGGCTATGATCGGCCACTGGAAGTGCTGTGCGCCCGCGATGTTGAAGAGGGCGTCCGGTAGTGCGCACTCCTGATAAGCATGGTTGACGTGGCAGTGTGCGTACGCCAACCCATCCCATAGAAGGATAAGGTTTGAATGGTGCAGATGTTGCACGTTCACCTTACTCCTCGTGGAAATCGGAGTCATGGACTGGAAATTCAGCCCCATGTACAATGCCAATTTGGTGATGAGCCCACCAAAATGGATCGGAGCCTTCCTTGTACTCCTCTTCACCGCCAGGACACGCTGCAGAAAGAACGCACCCCAGTTGCATTCTTGTCGCTTCAGGAGCATGTAGAGGAAGAAGAGGTCGCTCTCCTGAAACTTGCTCAATGCTAGATCACTCCGAGCAAAGAACGTCAAGCTCATAATCCGGTGAAGGACCCGGACGAAGGGATGCTCGAAGTCCGCTGCCGCAACATTGTGGTAGCTCACTGTCTTTCCCACCGGCACTGTGACTAGCTTGGCGAAGATCTTGTCGTAGTCGGTGCGGGAATCTGGGCGCCGGTGATCGTTGAGACCATGGTTCCAGTTGAAGATTGCATTGAACTGGGCCAACGTGATGTTGTAGTTGATGTTGAATAGCCGGAAGGACACCCGGCCCTTGATCCACTCACGATCAGACGCAACTACGTCGTTGAGCACGACGCAGACGTCAAGGGACGCCATAAACTCTGCCACCAATTCCTTGTAGGTGGGCCATTCGCCGAAGAACGGCTGCCCATCCGCATGGTACTCCAGCTCGTCGGCCAGTCGATTGGTGTGACGTGCTTGTCCTGCCAGCACATAGGCCAAGTTGGCCTCGAATCCAAGCTCCTGGATCATACCCCGGTCCACATACCGGGTCGGCTCGATCTTCTGCTTCATGATCTCCTCATAAACCTTCTTCACCTCCGCGGAAGGGTGAACCAAGCGCGGACGTGGTACGGAAGAAGTAGGGGCTGGAACAAACTCCACGATCTCCATGGGATTCGTGCGTGAGGACGATGATCCGGCGACGTGCACCATTGTTGCAAGAAAGATGGGATTAGAAGAAGAGAGCTCGGGGAAGATGGAGAAGTGTGACATCCCCGGATTTTCTAAAACTTAATCTGATGTGTGATGTCCAAATTGAAACCCTCACCTCAGCGAGAATTCCAATTTAAACATCCCACATAAGGCTAAGAAGAAGAAAATCAGAGGAAGTCAAAAGGAAACACATCAGTAGCACATGCACATGAACAATAAACAAACCACAACACATGTTCACCATTCAACATATAATTACAACATGAATTGTTACAACATTTGATATTACATATTGAACAGCAAACTTAAACATATACATGTACTACATCTAAACCACAGGATCTTAAGACAACAGGTCCACCTGTACATCAGCTCGCTACACAACTCTCTCTATCTTGGATCTTCAAGAGCATAACCACAACCTAAACAAAAGATTACATGCGGTACACGTCAGCACAATATTTCAAGAATATTGTATGAGTACGCCTACGTGTCTTTTCATTTACCTCTCATTATATCTTGGCAATAAGATAAAACTAATATACTTGGCAGGTATAAAGAAATATAAGAAAAGCGTATACTTGCACAAAGATATTCATCAACAAAAGAGAACACATATTTTAAGCACATTTTCCATTATATCATTCATGCATTTACTACCTGAGAGTTGAATGCATTAAGGCCTTTATGATCTACTACCAAAGAGTTGGATCATTTCACAATGTGATCTACTACCAAAGAGTTGGATCACTTCTAAGTACTTTACTACCAAAGAGTTGAAGTACTTGTTTTCCAGCACTTTACTACCAAAGAGTTGAAGTGCTTGTATATAATGTAATAGATATATTATGTTTCAAGTGTTCATAGCCATAAGTATAGAAAATCAGGCAACATATCATACAAGAACAATCATTTCATCCAATACCATATGCCAAGTATTTTACTACTCATATAACAAAAGCATATTGCATAATAAGCCAAGTAAGAGGTAATGGCGTACCTTGGTCCAGAACAAACCTAATCATCAGATATCCCTCATATTCCTGATATCATCTATATCTTGGTCAAACCCCTGGTTAAGATAAGACCACACACTACTATCAGATTCTCATCATCTACATCTCATGTTAACCCTAATCATGTTCATTAGGGTTTCACTTCGTTCATTAGGATATGCACGTCATTACTTGTATTCCTTTCTTATAATTATCATACTGATGTCATTTTCTAGATTATAGTTCATTAACTGGATATACTCCTGTTTCACATTATTATGTGAACATATTTAACATCATGTCACTTTTATTAACCATCTTAGGGTTACATCACTTGTATTAAGGGTGCTCTTCATATAACATGAATTCCGTGTACAAAACTGATCTCAGATCTACATATTATCTTCCAATTACTGATATGAGCTTACTCTGTGATTTCCAGGATTTTATGAGCATGTATGTATTTTCCACATTTTATTTAGGGTTATTAGCCCTAGATATCCATTCTAAGCAAATTACATGATTTCGTGCATAAACATCATGATCACTGATATTAGATGGATTATAAACATTATTGTGGAGTTACTGAAATGTTTCCATTATTTTATGTCATCGTTTGCTAATTATTATCCATTAAACAAGCATTACACATCTTACATGATATTTCTGATATTAATGTATCAAAAGCCTGATATTATAGTCTCATCTTATTCTACTCATTTTTTTGAACATTGTTATATCTTATTTCCATTTTTCTGATCAACATGCTATTTTCTATGAATTATTGAAGTTCTGAGCATTTACTAGATCATTTACCTTTTCGGGCCAATGGCATGAGGCCACGTGGCCTGTCAGAGGCGCAACTCCTCCTCCTCCTGGCCTGCGCTGATCCAGTGGTTTGCGCCCATGCCTGGGTCGGCCGGTCTACACGCCTGGACCGGGTACGCATCCCTCTTTCTTTCTCTGACTCTTCCTCTCTCGTAGTTTAGGTTGCGGTTCGTAGGTCGCTTTATGCGAATCCCTTGTTCTCAGCAAAGCAGCCGCCTCCACGGCTGGGTCTCTGATGGTTGGATCGATTCAATGATCTAGACCCACTACAACTCACCCTATCTCTCGCGTAAACACCTGATGCACGGTGCCCATCGCCTGAACGTCGCCGACGTGAGCGCTGCTGCGCTCCACTGGCCCCACACCGCCGCCACACAGATCAATGCCGGCGAGAACCCCCAACGCCACCGTCACAAGGCTCTACACTATCACAGACATCCTCTCACATCCTCGCATTCATTCAAGCAGAGTCCGCAGCAGGACTCTGGTCTTCCGTTCGTGAGACGGCACTGCGGTGATGGCCCACGACGCCACCTTGATTTACCGTCTGCAGGAGCCCGCTCACGATGCCACCACCGCTAGCAGAGCACTTGTTCCTGCAACGGAGCTCCTCACCGCGGCTACAAGTCTCTTTCTCCCGTCCATGATTCCGACCTGTAGCATGACCTCCTCGTCGCCTCCGATCTCTAGCTCGCTGCTATTGTAGCTCCTCCTCGAGGAATGCCGGTGTGTGTGAGCGCCGTTGTGCTTGGACCTCGTGACGAGCAAAAAGGTAGCACCACCTCTTCCTCTCCCATTCCAACCTCGGTATGGAAGCTTGATGCCTCCCGATCACCTATTGCTGGTGGTTGGAAGTCTGGCACTGCCTCCAGGCTACCAACACCGTCGAGTCCCTCCTCCTATGGTCTTCTTTAGCTTCCTTCATAAGGCCACGATGAGGACGTGGTCTTGGCACTGCCGTCCACCCCACCCACGCAAAGCGGCCATAACTGTAAGTAGAGATCCAATCTTGACTCTTGAGTCATCGTGCAATGACTCACGATCATGAGAGCATGGGGGTTCTACGTGCCAAAACACGTTGCAAGATAGTCTCAAGCCGTGCGATGTATCCAACGATCATAAGTTGGGGTTCCTAATAGGCCGATCCGTGGCTAACAATCCAGTGGAGCGCATGATGGAGACTGATATTAAACTTAGATCTAAGAATGATTAAATCCTTGTTCTATCACACCTATTTATGAACATAAGTTCATCTTTTCCATACCTCAAAACTTCGTGAAATCCTAAGTATGAGTTTATCATCATCATATCTACAGCAATTAACATTCGTAACTTACCATAACCCTTTCAATTCTTAGTATAACTCAAGTACATAAAATCACTTACTTCATCAGACATTTAGTATTCCAAAAGACCATTCCATCACATCCTACACACTTTAAAAGAAATTCCGTCCTCAGAATTAAGCCACGAAAACCACTTTGTCACATCATATACATCTTAAGAGAACTTTCGTCCTCGAAAGTCGACCATACTCGTACTCCAAGGAAAACTACCATGTTTTCATCCACATGTAGGCACTATTCTATGTGTAACATATCCACAAAGGTTACCTAGAACCATGTATGTAAAGCACTATTAGGAAGGTTTTACAACCATCTTGGTGCACAAGCACTCCATTCAAGGTTAAACTCAAGGTTTAGAAACTTAGGTTATGTCATTACATATCTCATATATCAGGGCCGCTTCGTGATCTTAACTCATGCATTAGGGTTCCCACATCATATTACCATGTTCTAAAGAAGTTAACTAAGATTAACTCGTACACCAAGGTGTCATCAACATTTTATTGAGCTAATTATTAGAACATGTTCAACATTAACATATGCCTTTTAGGTGGGAGTTAACTAAAGTTAACCCACTTTATCCATGTAGATCATATCAAGGTGTCATAATGATTATGTTGTACTAAATGTCAAACCATATTTTTCATCTTTATTAAGCACTGAGATTGACATCTCATGTAACATGTTTCATTTCATATGATTTTATTTCCTTGCTCGAAATCAATTGCAACATTTATTAATGATTGGATCACAAGGTTAACCATCTTTAATATATCATCATTATTCATGTACATGGTTAACCATATCTGTGTTGACATCTATTAAACCATCTCTAGGTTTTCATCATATCATGTCCATATATATATAATGTTTCGAGATTAGATCACATTTCTACATGTATTATATCATGGTTGTGCTAAACAAACTTATATGAGTAGTTTATTAAACATGTATCAAAACTTTATAGAGTCCAAAAGAGGTTCGCCCAACCCTTAATCTGAGGGTGGTGTCATGCTCAATCTCTTTGAGCTCACTCAACTCTATGAGTATCTCATAACACCACTTTATCTTTCCTTTATTAGCCTAGGGTTCTCAGATTACCTCATTGGAACTAGTTATAGCCTTACAAGATATAGCCACATAAGCACAAACCAAAACATGATATGGCATACTCTTCATGGGTCTTCTACCCATGAAACATGCTTACCCAACACTCTCTTATATACACCACTAGATTCCTATGTGGGAAACCACCAACCCGAGCATGAGGCTTCACAGAAACTAACATAGCTACCTCCTCCAGGGTCTTGTGCTCTCTCCCTCGCCCAGATGGAAGGCACTCATATTGATGTTCGCATATGTACATGTAACCAACCTCTCTCTATCTCTAGGGTTTGGTCCTCCCAAGGACATCTAGGGTTCAACAAAACTATAGGAATCATGCATAGAGAAACTCAACTCGATCACTCAGGAGTATTCTAATTTAGGACATATCATATCACATAAATCTCATATTTCTCATATCTTGGAGTCTAGGTTCTCTGACCTTCTCCCTGTGGGTCTCACTCTCACTGGAGTTAACCCCAAAACTGGTCCTAACACTAGAGGTCCTCCTTTGTAAAATAGCTTGAGGCTCATGCTGACTCACAACCTTATCTTAAAACTTATCTCATCTCATAAAAGAATTCATACTTGCATCATCAAAACTTATCCCAAATCCTCAAACTGAAATTAAGTCCTCGAAGGAAAACATAGATCATCATAACCATCTTATGTCATCTATGTAAGACTTACATAATATCATCAAACTTATATCATCTATTCCATCTATCATATATATAAAAAACGCTCTAGACATCTAATCTAGAACTACTCTCTCTTCTAGACTGATGTCATCACTTTCACTTAGGTTGCATGGCCACCTCCTACTCACACTTGTGTGGGAACACATTTTTTTTAATACATATACATAATAAAATATTATATAGTTTTTCTCCGATAAAACAAGCGTCAGAGAAAACAATCAAGGTTCGATCCGATTGGAATCCAAAACGAAATCTAGAAACGAGTGTCCCACACATAGTAGAGAGTCCAGTGTCATGAAAACTAGTGAAAAGGGTGAGAACATGGTGTAGACTAGTGTAGCTACTCTAGACAACGAGCGCCATATGTCTAGGGTTTCTCTTCCGTTTATGTACGTCATTTCCAAATAGTGCAACGTCCCATACCGCTGCACTACAAGGAAAGTACGACATCTAAGGACTTGCTATACAACAAGCACCAGTCTAGACCTAGTTCTCGGACATCTAGGTGCTAACCTAGAGGCTAGGTCAGATCTAGTCTCTAAAAGACGACTAATCTAACCCTAAAAGATTATTAAGTTCAAGGTTCTTTAGTTTTGAGTTGCATAATGAGCAAATGTCAGGCTTTGCTATTGTTCATGCTCTGATACCACCTGTGACATCCCCGGATTTTCTAAAACTTAATCTGATGTGTGATGTCCAAATTGAAACCCTCACCTCAGCGAGAATCCCAATTTAAACATCCCACATAAGGCTAAGAAGAAGAAAATCAGAGGGAGTCAAAAGGAAACACAGTAGCACATGCACATGAACAATAAACAAACCACAACACATGTTCACCATTCAACATATAATTACAACATGAATTGTTACAACATTTGATATTACATATTGAACAACAAACTTAAACATATACATGTACTACATCTAAACAACAGGATCTTAAGACAACAGGTCCACCTGTACATCAGCTCGCTACACAACTCTCTCTATCTTGGATCTTCAAGAGCATAACCACAACCTAAACAAAAGATTACATGCGGTACACGTCAGCACAATATTTCAAGAATATTGTATGAGTACGCCTACGTGTCTTTTTATTTACCTCTCATTATATCTTGGCAATAAGATAAAACTAATATACTTGGCAGGTATAAAGAAATATAAGAAAAGCGTATACTTGCACAAAGATATTCATCAACAAAAGAGAACACATATTTTAAGCACATTTTCCATTATATCATTCATGCATTTACTACCTGAGAGTTGAATGCATTAAGGCCTTTATGATCTACTACCAAAGAGTTGGATCATTTCACAATGTGATCTACTACCAAAGAGTTGGATCACTTCTAAGTACTTTACTACCAAAGAGTTGAAGTACTTGTTTTCCAGCACTTTACTACCAAAGAGTTGAAGTGCTTGTATATAATGTAACAGATATATTATGTTTCAAGTGTTCATAGCCATAAGTATAGAAAATCAGGCAACATATCATACAAGAACAATCATTTCATCCAATACCATATGCCAAGTATTTTACTACTCATATAACAAAAGCATATTGCATAATAAGCCAAGTAAGAGGTAATGGCGTACCTTGGTCCAGAACAAACCTAATCATCAGATATCCCTCATATTCCTGATATCATCTATATCTTGGTCAAACCCCTGGTTAAGATAAGACCACACACTACTATCAGATTCTCATCATCTACATCTCATGTTAACCCTAATCATGTTCATTAGGGTTTCACTTCGTTCATTAGGATATGCACGTCATTACTTGTATTCCTTTCTTATAATTATCATACTGATGTCATTTTCTAGATTATAGTTCATTAACTGGATATACTCCTGTTTCACATTATTATGTGAACATATTTAACATCATGTCACTTTTATTAACCATCTTAGGGTTACATCACTTGTATTAAGGGTGCTCTTCATATAACATGAATTCCGTGTACAAAACTGATCTCAGATCTACATATTATCTTCCAATTACTGATATGAGCTTACTCTGTGATTTCCAGGATTTTATGAGCATGTATGTATTTTCCACATTTTATTTAGGGTTATTAGCCCTAGATATCCATTCTAAGCAAATTACATGATTTCGTGCATAAACATCATGATCACTGATATTAGATGGATTATAAACATTATTGTGGAGTTACTGAAATGTTTCCATAATTTTATGTCATCGTTTGCTAATTATTATCCATTAAACAAGCATTACACATCTTACATGATATTTCTAATATTAATGTATCAAAAGCCTGATATTATAGTCTCATCTTATTCTACTCATTTTTCTGAACATTGTTATATCTTATTTCCATTTTTCTGATCAACATGCTATTTTCTATGAATTATTGAAGTTCTGAGCATTTACTAGATCATTTACCTTTTCGGGCCAATGGCATGAGGCCACGTGGCCTGTCAGAGGCGCAACTCCTCCTCCTCCTGGCCTGCGCTGATCCAGTGGTTTGCGCCCATGCCTGGGTCGGCCAGTCTACACGCCTGGACCGGGTCCGCATCCCTCTTTCTTTCTCTGACTCTTCCTCTCTCGTAGTTTAGGTTGCGGTTCGTAGGTCGCTTTATGCGAATCCCTTGTTCTCAGCAAAGCAGCCGCCTCCACGGCTGGGTCTCTGATGGTTGGATCGATTCAATGATCTAGACCCACTACAACTCACCCTATCTCTCGCGTAAACACCTGATGCACGGTGCCCATCGCCTGAACGTCGCCGACGTGAGCGCTGCTGCGCTCCACTGGCCCCACACCGCCGCCACACAGATCAATGCCGGCGAGAACCCCCAACGCCACCGTCACAAGGCTCTACACTATCACAGACATCCTCTCACATCCTCGCATTCATTCAAGCAGAGTCCGCAGCAGGACTCTGGTCTTCCGTTCGTGAGACGGCACTGCGGTGATGGCCCACGACGCCACCTTGATTTACCGTCTGCAGGAGCCCGCTCACGATGCCACCACCGCTAGCAGAGCACTTGTTCCTGCAACGGAGCTCCTCACCGCGGCTACAAGTCTCTTTCTCCCGTCCATGATTCCGACCTGTAGCATGACCTCCTCGTCGCCTCCGATCTCTAGCTCGCTGCTATTGTAGCTCCTCCTCGAGGAATGCCGGTGTTTGTGAGCGCCGTTGTGCTTGGACCTCGTGACGAGCAAAAAGGTAGCACCACCTCTTCCTCTCCCATTCCAACCTCGGTATGGAAGCTTGATGCCTCCCGATCACCTATTGCTGGTGGTTGGAAGTCTGGCACTGCCTCCAGGCTACCAACACCGTCGAGTCCCTCCTCCTATGGTCTTCTTTAGCTTCCTTCATAAGGCCACGATGAGGACGTGGTCTTGGCACTGCCGTCCACCCCACCCACGCAAAGCGGCCATAACTGTAAGTAGAGATCCAATCTTGACTCTTGAGTCATCGTGCAATGACTCACGATCATGAGAGCATGGGGGTTCTACGTGCCAAAACACGTTGCAAGATAGTCTCAAGCCGTGCGATGTATCCAACGATCATAAGTTGGGGTTCCTAATAGGCCGATCCGTGGCTAACAATCCAGTGGAGCGCATGATGGAGACTGATATTAAACTTAGATCTAAGAATGATTAAATCCTTGTTCTATCACACCTATTTATGAACATAAGTTCATCTTTTCCATACCTCAAAACTTCGTGAAATCCTAAGTATGAGTTTATCATCATCATATCTACAGCAATTAACATTCGTAACTTACCATAACCCTTTCAATTCTTAGTATAACTCAAGTACATAAAATCACTTACTTCATCAGACATTTAGTATTCCAAAAGACCATTCCATCACATCCTACACACTTTAAAAGAAATTCCGTCCTCAGAATTAAGCCACGAAAACCACTTTGTCACATCATATACATCTTAAGAGAACTTTCGTCCTCGAAAGTCGACCATACTCGTACTCCAAGGAAAACTACCATGTTTTCATCCACATGTAGGCACTATTCTATGTGTAACATATCCACAAAGGTTACCTAGAACCATGTATGTAAAGCACTATTAGGAAGGTTTTACAACCATCTTGGTGCACAAGCACTCCATTCAAGGTTAAACTCAAGGTTTAGAAACTTAGGTTATGTCATTACATATCTCATATATCAGGGCCGCTTCGTGATCTTAACTCATGCATTAGGGTTCCCACATCATATTACCATGTTCTAAAGAAGTTAACTAAGATTAACTCGTACACCAAGGTGTCATCAACATTTTATTGAGCTAATTATTAGAACATGTTCAACATTAACATATGCCTTTTAGGTGGGAGTTAACTAAAGTTAACCCACTTTATCCATGTAGATCATATCAAGGTGTCATAATGATTATGTTGTACTAAATGTCAAACCATATTTTTCATCTTTATTAAGCACTGAGATTGACATCTCATGTAACATGTTTCATTTCATATGATTTTATTTCCTTGCTCGAAATCAATTGCAACATTTATTAATGATTGGATCACAAGGTTAACCATCTTTAATATATCATCATTATTCATGTACATGGTTAACCATATCTGTGTTGACATCTATTAAACCATCTCTAGGTTTTCATCATATCATGTCCATATATATATAATGTTTCGAGATTAGATCACATTTCTACATGTATTATATCATGGTTGTGCTAAACAAACTTATATGAGTAGTTTATTAAACATGTATCAAAACTTTATAGAGTCCAAAAGAGGTTCGCCCAACCCTTAATCTGAGGGTGGTGTCATGCTCAATCTCTTTGAGCTCACTCAACTCTATGAGTATCTCATAACACCACTTTATCTTTCCTTTATTAGCCTAGGGTTCTCAGATTACCTCATTGGAACTAGTTATAGCCTTACAAGATATAGCCACATAAGCACAAACCAAAACATGATATGGCATACTCTTCATGGGTCTTCTACCCATGAAACATGCTTACCCAACACTCTCTTATATACACCACTAGATTCCTATGTGGGAAACCACCAACCCGAGCATGAGGCTTCACAGAAACTAACATAGCTACCTCCTCCAGGGTCTTGTGCTCTCTCCCTCGCCCAGATGGAAGGCACTCATATTGATGTTCGCATATGTACATGTAACCAACCTCTCTCTATCTCTAGGGTTTGGTCCTCCCAAGGACATCTAGGGTTCAACAAAACTATAGGAATCATGCATAGAGAAACTCAACTCGATCACTCAGGAGTATTCTAATTTAGGACATATCATATCACATAAATCTCATATTTCTCATATCTTGGAGTCTAGGTTCTCTGACCTTCTCCCTGTGGGTCTCACTCTCACTGGAGTTAACCCCAAAACTGGTCCTAACACTAGAGGTCCTCCTTTGTAAAATAGCTTGAGGCTCATGCTGACTCACAACCTTATCTTAAAACTTATCTCATCTCATAAAAGAATTCATACTTGCATCATCAAAACTTATCCCAAATCCTCAAACTGAAATTAAGTCCTCGAAGGAAAACATAGATCATCATAACCATCTTATGTCATCTATGTAAGACTTACATAATATCATCAAACTTATATCATCTATTCCATCTATCATATATATAAAAAACGCTCTAGACATCTAATCTAGAACTACTCTCTCTTCTAGACTGATGTCATCACTTTCACTTAGGTTGCATGGCCACCTCCTACTCACACTTGTGTGGGAACACATTTTTTTTAATACATATACATAATAAAATATTATATAGTTTTTCTCCGATAAAACAAGCGTCAGAGAAAACAATCAAGGTTCGATCCGATTGGAATCCAAAACGAAATCTAGAAACGAGTGTCCCACACATAGTAGAGAGTCCAGTGTCATGAAAACTAGTGAAAAGGGTGAGAACATGGTGTAGACTAGTGTAGCTACTCTAGACAACGAGCGCCATATGTCTAGGGTTTCTCTTCCGTTTATGTACGTCATTTCCAAATAGTGCAACGTCCCATACCGCTGCACTACAAGGAAAGTACGACATCTAAGGACTTGCTATACAACAAGCACCAGTCTAGACCTAGTTCTCGGACATCTAGGTGCTAACCTAGAGGCTAGGTCAGATCTAGTCTCTAAAAGACGACTAATCTAACCCTAAAAGATTATTAAGTTCAAGGTTCTTTAGTTTTGAGTTGCATAATGAGCAAATGTCAGGCTTTGCTATTGTTCATGCTCTGATACCACCTGTGACATCCCCGGATTTTCTAAAACTTAATCTGATGTGTGATGTCCAAATTGAAACCCTCACCTCAGCGAGAATCCCAATTTAAACATCCCACATAAGGCTAAGAAGAAGAAAATCAGAGGGAGTCAAAAGGAAACACAGTAGCACATGCACATGAACAATAAACAAACCACAACACATGTTCACCATTCAACATATAATTACAACATGAATTGTTACAACATTTGATATTACATATTGAACAACAAACTTAAACATATACATGTACTACATCTAAACAACAGGATCTTAAGACAACAGGTCCACCTGTACATCAGCTCGCTACACAACTCTCTCTATCTTGGATCTTCAAGAGCATAACCACAACCTAAACAAAAGATTACATGCGGTACACGTCAGCACAATATTTCAAGAATATTGTATGAGTACGCCTACGTGTCTTTTTATTTACCTCTCATTATATCTTGGCAATAAGATAAAACTAATATACTTGGCAGGTATAAAGAAATATAAGAAAAGCGTATACTTGCACAAAGATATTCATCAACAAAAGAGAACACATATTTTAAGCACATTTTCCATTATATCATTCATGCATTTACTACCTGAGAGTTGAATGCATTAAGGCCTTTATGATCTACTACCAAAGAGTTGGATCATTTCACAATGTGATCTACTACCAAAGAGTTGGATCACTTCTAAGTACTTTACTACCAAAGAGTTGAAGTACTTGTTTTCCAGCACTTTACTACCAAAGAGTTGAAGTGCTTGTATATAATGTAACAGATATATTATGTTTCAAGTGTTCATAGCCATAAGTATAGAAAATCAGGCAACATATCATACAAGAACAATCATTTCATCCAATACCATATGCCAAGTATTTTACTACTCATATAACAAAAGCATATTGCATAATAAGCCAAGTAAGAGGTAATGGCGTACCTTGGTCCAGAACAAACCTAATCATCAGATATCCCTCATATTCCTGATATCATCTATATCTTGGTCAAACCCCTGGTTAAGATAAGACCACACACTACTATCAGATTCTCATCATCTACATCTCATGTTAACCCTAATCATGTTCATTAGGGTTTCACTTCGTTCATTAGGATATGCACGTCATTACTTGTATTCCTTTCTTATAATTATCATACTGATGTCATTTTCTAGATTATAGTTCATTAACTGGATATACTCCTGTTTCACATTATTATGTGAACATATTTAACATCATGTCACTTTTATTAACCATCTTAGGGTTACATCACTTGTATTAAGGGTGCTCTTCATATAACATGAATTCCGTGTACAAAACTGATCTCAGATCTACATATTATCTTCCAATTACTGATATGAGCTTACTCTGTGATTTCCAGGATTTTATGAGCATGTATGTATTTTCCACATTTTATTTAGGGTTATTAGCCCTAGATATCCATTCTAAGAAAATTACATGATTTCGTGCATAAACATCATGATCACTGATATTAGATGGATTATAAACATTATTGTGGAGTTACTGAAATGTTTCCATAATTTTATGTCATCGTTTGCTAATTATTATCCATTAAACAAGCATTACACATCTTACATGATATTTCTAATATTAATGTATCAAAAGCCTGATATTATAGTCTCATCTTATTCTACTCATTTTTCTGAACATTGTTATATCTTATTTCCATTTTTCTGATCAACATGCTATTTTCTATGAATTATTGAAGTTCTGAGCATTTACTAGATCATTTACCTTTTCGGGCCAATGGCATGAGGCCACGTGGCCTGTCAGAGGCGCAACTCCTCCTCCTCCTGGCCTGCGCTGATCCAGTGGTTTGCGCCCATGCCTGGGTCGGCCAGTCTACACGCCTGGACCGGGTCCGCATCCCTCTTTCTTTCTCTGACTCTTCCTCTCTCGTAGTTTAGGTTGCGGTTCGTAGGTCGCTTTATGCGAATCCCTTGTTCTCAGCAAAGCAGCCGCCTCCACGGCTGGGTCTCTGATGGTTGGATCGATTCAATGATCTAGACCCACTACAACTCACCCTATCTCTCGCGTAAACACCTGATGCACGGTGCCCATCGCCTGAACGTCGCCGACGTGAGCGCTGCTGCGCTCCACTGGCCCCACACCGCCGCCACACAGATCAATGCCGGCGAGAACCCCCAACGCCACCGTCACAAGGCTCTACACTATCACAGACATCCTCTCACATCCTCGCATTCATTCAAGCAGAGTCCGCAGCAGGACTCTGGTCTTCCGTTCGTGAGACGGCACTGCGGTGATGGCCCACGACGCCACCTTGATTTACCGTCTGCAGGAGCCCGCTCACGATGCCACCACCGCTAGCAGAGCACTTGTTCCTGCAACGGAGCTCCTCACCGCGGCTACAAGTCTCTTTCTCCCGTCCATGATTCCGACCTGTAGCATGACCTCCTCGTCGCCTCCGATCTCTAGCTCGCTGCTATTGTAGCTCCTCCTCGAGGAATGCCGGTGTGTGTGAGCGCCGTTGTGCTTGGACCTCGTGACGAGCAAAAAGGTAGCACCACCTCTTCCTCTCCCATTCCAACCTCGGTATGGAAGCTTGATGCCTCCCGATCACCTATTGCTGGTGGTTGGAAGTCTGGCACTGCCTCCAGGCTACCAACACCGTCGAGTCCCTCCTCCTATGGTCTTCTTTAGCTTCCTTCATAAGGCCACGATGAGGACGTGGTCTTGGCACTGCCGTCCACCCCACCCACGCAAAGCGGCCATAACTGTAAGTAGAGATCCAATCTTGACTCTTGAGTCATCGTGCAATGACTCACGATCATGAGAGCATGGGGGTTCTACGTGCCAAAACACGTTGCAAGATAGTCTCAAGCCGTGCGATGTATCCAACGATCATAAGTTGGGGTTCCTAATAGGCCGATCCGTGGCTAACAATCCAGTGGAGCGCATGATGGAGACTGATATTAAACTTAGATCTAAGAATGATTAAATCCTTGTTCTATCACACCTATTTATGAACATAAGTTCATCTTTTCCATACCTCAAAACTTCGTGAAATCCTAAGTATGAGTTTATCATCATCATATCTACAGCAATTAACATTCGTAACTTACCATAACCCTTTCAATTCTTAGTATAACTCAAGTACATAAAATCACTTACTTCATCAGACATTTAGTATTCCAAAAGACCATTCCATCACATCCTACACACTTTAAAAGAAATTCCGTCCTCAGAATTAAGCCACGAAAACCACTTTGTCACATCATATACATCTTAAGAGAACTTTCGTCCTCGAAAGTCGACCATACTCGTACTCCAAGGAAAACTACCATGTTTTCATCCACATGTAGGCACTATTCTATGTGTAACATATCCACAAAGGTTACCTAGAACCATGTATGTAAAGCACTATTAGGAAGGTTTTACAACCATCTTGGTGCACAAGCACTCCATTCAAGGTTAAACTCAAGGTTTAGAAACTTAGGTTATGTCATTACATATCTCATATATCAGGGCCGCTTCGTGATCTTAACTCATGCATTAGGGTTCCCACATCATATTACCATGTTCTAAAGAAGTTAACTAAGATTAACTCGTACACCAAGGTGTCATCAACATTTTATTGAGCTAATTATTAGAACATGTTCAACATTAACATATGCCTTTTAGGTGGGAGTTAACTAAAGTTAACCCACTTTATCCATGTAGATCATATCAAGGTGTCATAATGATTATGTTGTACTAAATGTCAAACCATATTTTTCATCTTTATTAAGCACTGAGATTGACATCTCATGTAACATGTTTCATTTCATATGATTTTATTTCCTTGCTCGAAATCAATTGCAACATTTATTAATGATTGGATCACAAGGTTAACCATCTTTAATATATCATCATTATTCATGTACATGGTTAACCATATCTGTGTTGACATCTATTAAACCATCTCTAGGTTTTCATCATATCATGTCCATATATATATAATGTTTCGAGATTAGATCACATTTCTACATGTATTATATCATGGTTGTGCTAAACAAACTTATATGAGTAGTTTATTAAACATGTATCAAAACTTTATAGAGTCCAAAAGAGGTTCGCCCAACCCTTAATCTGAGGGTGGTGTCATGCTCAATCTCTTTGAGCTCACTCAACTCTATGAGTATCTCATAACACCACTTTATGAGATATTGATGTGGAGTTTTCAGAATATTTCCAAGAATTTCCTAAAATGACGATGCTCTTTCTTTGGCCCTGGATTTCCTGGACTTGACACAACTGCTGCACTCACACGCCTGTGAGGTGGCACATATGAGCTTTTCGGGGCCAACTCCCCTAAGCTTGCTTCAATCACTCCCTCTGACATGGGCTTGGGCGAGACATCATCAAAAGCAATAGCTTGTTGTGGTTCCTCTCTCGCATTAGATGTTTCCACACGTGCACAAACAACCTTCAATTGTTCTTCCTGCCTAGATGGAGATGTAATATTCATAACTCGTTGTGATTTTCTGAAGAACGGGTTTCCGCCCGGCAGTCCATAGTAAGTGCGTGGATACGGTATCGCCGGTGACACATGCGTATTAAAAGTCATTTTTCTTTCTTCTTTAGCTTCTTGCACCTGAGATTCCTCCTCATTGCTTACCACAGACATATACTTGACCTGATGGTGTGCTTGGTCCATATTTGCATTCTCGGCTGGTTTCTGTTGATTGGCGTGCTTGATGGCTGCCACTTCACTCAAAATCTGTGCCACGGTGGTCTCTAATGCCCGCATTTGTGCTCCATGACTTTGCAGTGTCTGCCCAAATTTGGTTAGAATATCACCTTGGGATCGCAATTGCTTACCAAACATGGCCATCATCTCTTGGTTTTGCTGTACCATTTGACTTAGTAATTCAGTGTTCTTATCCTCGACTCTTGGCTGTGGCTTGGCATCCAGATCCTGCAGAAAATTATTTGGATCCTTCCATGAAAACCTTTTATCCTTCCTCCATGCATAGTCATTGTTTCTATAACCCTGTTGTTGCATGAATTTCACTTGGGCGTCCTCATCCTCAGATGCATCTTCCTTAGTTAGCAGCTTCTTGGCTAGAAGATCTAACTTATCATTCAGCTCCCTAAATATTCTAGATTCACCAGCAGCCTTGACCTGTTCCACGGCACCTCTGTCACCCCATGATTGTTTCCTAGCCATGTTCTTTAATATCTCCCAACATCGGGTATCTGTATTATTCAGAAAAAATCCGGATCTAGCTGAATCAAGGTTACTTCTATCGTGCTCGGAGAGAGCAAAATAAAAGATTTTCACTTGTGTTTCCCTGTCCAGCCCATGATGTGGGCACCTCCTCAACATAACCTGAAATCACTCCCAGGTCTCCGAATATGTCTCACCAGCCTGTTGAGTGAAATTATGAATTTTTCTAATCATGTCATTGGTTTTCTCAGGAGGGAAAAACCTCTCGAAGAAAACCTCCACCATATGATCCCAAGACTCCACAAATTCGTCATTGAGGTTATGTAGCCACTCTCTTGCTGCTCCTGCCAAGGAACTCGGGAACAACTTGAGGTACAAAGCATCTTGTGGAAACCTGTCTATCTTCACCATGTCATAGTTTTCGACGAACTGGCTGATATGTGCAACAGGATCCTCATTCTTCAACCCATGAAATGCAATTGATTTTACCAAGTTAATCAACGCTTGATCGATCTTGTATGTCGGTATATTGATCGCCTGCTTTTTTTGTCGGCCCTTTAGAAGCAGATGCGGAAGAAGCTTTGATCTTCGCCCATATCGTTGGTTCTTCGACCATCTCTTCGTGTTCGGATTCAGAATCTATCTCTTCTTGGTACTCATGCTCAGAATGCTCCTCGTCTTCAGGTCCCAGAAATGGAACCTCCGGTGTGCGATTGTTGTAGTCTATACTACGTGTATGCACCATACACAGTACCTGAAATAGGAAAATTCGAGTTCAGTACAGTGCTTTGACGAGTATAAAACTGAACGAACAATAGAAAGAAAATATTTGAAGTTGAATGAAAATTATAAAAAAAAATGTGGCCTAGAGTGGCCGCTCGTAGCACTCTAAGTGCCAACAATTCGCCGTATCCCCGGCAACGGCGCCAAAAACTTGACGTGTATTTTACTACGCGCTAAAAACGCAAGTGTACGCGTCGAGTAATATAGGCCTTTGTGAGGCCCGAGTCGAACACAAGGATACGTGAATTATTGGAGACTCCTACTAACTAATTGCGATCAGCTAGGCCGGATAACAAAGTTGGGTTTGTTGTCAAAATTAAAAGAAAATAAAAATAAAACAAAGCAAACAATCGATTAAAGGTTAATTTAATCAATTCAAAAGGATATCTTTAGGATTGCGGTTTCACCGCGGGTCAACATTGCATTATGTTTCATATAACTCCTCAGTCTTCTCTCTCTATCCGGGTAGTGGCCTGAAAATAGAATTACCCACTGTCGTGGTGTAATTCACTACTTAGGTTTAGGTTGATTCCACCGTCGTATTAATCATTCCCCTAAACTAAGCGCATTACAAATGGTCTCTCAGTTTCCACCATTAATTTTACAACTCCTTTGTCAAGGGTTTTATCGATTAATGTAGGTTTCGTCTCTTTTCAACCATTAATCCTTCTGTTGAAGTGATTAAGGGCATTAGGTTATTATTATGGTGATCAGGCATAACAATATATATGGAGAAAATGAAACTATACCACGAATTTAAGAGAGAAAATATGAATTATTAATATAAAATTGTCATACAATGCATTCCCGGGCTACTCCCGGTCCTAAAGATAGAGGGGATTAGCCCTGCATGTTCATCTTGCACAAATACATGGTACAAATAGGGGAATTCATAAGAAAAACGTGAATTAAGTGGGAAAACCCCTGAACGGAGAAGAACCGGTGGATCCTTTGCGTAGAACACAAGATTTCCTGCCTCTCGGTGGTGAAATTCATCTTCGGCAGTGTCCGGATCGATAGGGATGAGCTTCTGGCCTCCGTTCTCCTTTCTCTCCTTCCTCGGCACTCGTGCAATGACAAATTATATCCTCTTGTCGTCTCAGCGGCCGTCATTAGGTATAAGTCCCTAATTAGGTCGTCAAATAACTCCAGCCATCCGATTGAGATCAAAACGAATCCAACGCATATCTGCCGGCGTCGATACCATCGACGTGGGTCGATGGTATCGACCCAGCGTATTAGTGGCAGCCTTCTTTTCTTTTCGTCTGAGTGCCTGTGATCATCTCGATACCATTGACTTGGATGTCGATGGTATCGACTCTCTGTAGCGTCGGGTTTGTCGTTTAGTGACGATGTAGCCTCCATGCGTCGATGGCATAGACTTGGATGTCGATGGTATCGACTCTGTGATGCTCCTCTCGGCTGGCAACTTGTTGCCTGGTCGATGGTATCGACTTCCGTCGATGGTATCAACGGAAGCAGATACTTGTTTTTCCTGAAATTTAAAGACCAAATCAAATAAATACACACAAATTATGATAATGTGATCAATAATGCTCGGAATGATAAAACTAAGGGGATTTGACATAAAATGATGGCAAAGACCGAAATGAGTGAATTATGCAATATTATCCATAAAAATGACTAATAAGAGCACAAACCACATATAAAACAGGTCTATAAATGCGACTCAAAATCATCGCATCAGGGGACTATAGGCATCGGTTATTAGATAAGAAACTGATGCCATATACCTTCACGCCACAAAAAGGGTGCCATCTGGGGCACTATCAGCGTCGATTATTAGATAAGAAACTGACGCCATATCACCCTCAACATGGCCGTGTTGACCAACACGACCGTGGTGTCTTGTCTACTGTCATGGTCGTGCTGGCCAGCACGGACGTGGTGTCTGGCCCGCTGCCACAGCCGTGCTGGCCAGCGCAGTCGTGGTGTCTGGTCCACTGCCACAGCCGTGCTGGCCAGCACGGCCGTGGTGTCTGTCCTGCTACCACGGTCGTGGTGTCTGGCCTCATATAGGCGTCGATTATGAGCTAAGAAATCGACGCCATATACCCCAGTACGGCCGTGGCGTTAAGGCAATAGACGTCGGTTATGAGTACGGAAACCAACACTGTAACTATGTGGCGTCGGTTTTATACAAATAACCAACACCTATTGTTTTTTTTTCTGTCAGTCTACAGACCTACTGTGGCTGGTCGTAGGATGAGAAACCTTCAGTTCAGTTATGAACTGCAGGTGTTAGGACATCTATTGATATCAGCCAACAATAGGCCACAAACTTGCAAAATTAACAACAAAAATATTCACACATTTAGCAATCTGCAGTTCCATTTGATTTTCACACATTTAGAAACATTCATGTAGCTAGCAATCTGTAGTTCCATTCATTTTCACATTCAGACATGTAGAAACATTCATATAGCAACCAACAGTTTCATTCATTTTCACTCAGACACATGTAGAAACATCCAGACATGTAGAAACATTCACACATATATTATAATTCAGAAATTCATTTACAAAATATCATTCTTTAGTATTATTCTCTACCAACATCCCAATTATATTTTAAAACCCCCACTACTTGTATGGTTGTTGCCCATTCTTCTCTTACTTCATTTAATTCTCGCGTCGTATAGGGAGCATGTACATCTGGTAAGGCCTTTCCTGTAGTGTGGTTAGTTTTAAACACCTATAAAGAGAATGATGTATATATATAATTAATGAGCTATAAATAAGATTGATATATTTCATATTATCTAATGAGACTATATAATACCTCAGGAATAATATCGATGTCCACTGCGGCATATTTGATAAGCATGTGCATAAATCGCATCACATAGTATCCACATGCCCATCCATTGTCTTGTGTAGCACACTATAAATTCAAACATACAAAATATTAAAAAATAAAACTAATTAAGCATTGTTCACATAAATAATATATATATATATATATATATATATATATATATATATATATATATATATATTGCAGTCAGGAACTTACTTTCACGTTCATCCAAATTATTGGTTGGTTCTTTTTCTTGGGGACCTTTCCTCCAGCCTTTTTGAACTCATCTAAACCCCTACATGTTAATGTAACACAGAACATTTCATAATTAAATAGTAATGTAATAACATATGTTAACGGATATGAAAATGAAATATTTCTCACTGGAATAATGTCATTTTCATTTTGTGTCCATATTTTGAATTCAATTTACTCCCCTTAGGATCTAGATAATAGACAGTGAACGACTCGAGGACAATAACTAGTAACTCCCAATGCATACCACTAGAGGTAAAAAAGTTCAAAATTAATAATTCAAAATCCACAATAAAAATGTAATTTTCTTAAGTCCAAATTATAATAAGCAAAGTAAACTTAATCTACATTGAATGGAGCTATTATCACCGTCTTCTTATTTTGAGCAAAATTTGTGAAAGCCCCATAGCAGTATTGTTGAACTGACAGAGGGTCTTTAGCTACTAGACTAATCAATGATGGAATCAAAAATCCTACATGCTTGAATGCAAATCTGCACATATCTTATCTAAGTAGCTGCAAAATATGTATTAATTATGCATGCATTAATAAATAAAAACCAGATCACCAAATCCTACACAAGGTATATGGATGTATAAAGAAGATCTCACCTTATCCATAGCTCTATCAAAGATGTATTTAGCCAATCATATCGAAAGAAGTCCAAAATATCTTGTATAAATAATTTTCTTTCGTATGATTGACCTGCAGCATCTGAATCTATAGAAATAGTTATAGGGCAATTTATATCATGTTCGCCTAACCATATTGACATACCCCTACAGTTAGGACCTAACGGGACAGGTAGGTCTTGTGGAACCCAATTGGGTAATGTAGGAGGTGGAAGTGGAGGCCTAGATGTTGTGGGTGTCTTCTTTTTAATATGTATATATATATATATATAATTTCAGATCAACTGACATCATATACACACACTAACAATTTAACGTAATGTAAATTTACCATACAGTTTCAGTAAAGAGGACATCCACTTTTATCCACAATTTCACTCCGCCTTCTGCCTCACCAAGCGTTTGACAATCTGGGTGGGCATATGGCAATGGAAGATCCATTCACTTGGAGAATATATGTACCGGGCTCAGACGAATCCAACCAGCTGGTAATGGAGACTCGTGAAACATTTCCCCTGGTAGGGATGGGTAAGCCGACACCTCTACAATGACATATTCTTTATTTTTTAGACGGCATGGATTCAACCCCTACAAATTTTTGTATAAAGAATGTTATATACATATATACATATCATCTTTTTCTGAAACGACTATAATTTCATATATACATATCATCTTGAAAACATATCATCTTGAATTAAAAAACTGGTTACTATGTCATAAAAATACTTATAGTGGATGTGCTAGGTGGTGGGTCTACATGATTACTCCCAACCTCTGCAGTAGGAGTAGAACGGGATGCCATAATAGGTATTGTCTGTTGAGTGGTAGTCTGAGATGTCTGCCACTTTTTCAGTGCTTCTTCGAGTTTCCTATCAACTAGCTTATCTACATATACATGGATAAAAGAAACGTTAGCTTCTACAAAGAAAGAATATGTTACCTCTTCTTGTGAAAGTCCCACTTTTGGGACATGTTTGTGCTGGGACGGCCCAAAAAAAGCTTTGAAGCCCACACTAGCGCCTGCAGCCCTAACACGTCCAGGATGCTTTGGGTTACCCAGAGCAACTGTCAATTCATCCCTTGTTCCCTCAAGGATGAACTTGCCTTGTTTCCTCATCTCGTGTAGCTCCCACTAATCGCCAAAACAAAAATTTGTAATTAATTAAACACCACAAATAATCAATATTCGAACGATTGTTGTAAGAGTTGTATTTTACCATTTTTGCAGTTGCCTCAACAGTTGTGGGCTGCCTTATTTCTCCCTTCTTATTTTTCCTCCCAGCTATCCAGACATCATGGCGAGGCAGAGGTGTGCTACCTATAGTAGAGGACTCCTAAGTAGCAGCAGACTGAGTAGTAGCCTTAGACTGTAGTCTTTGGCGAATGCATGCATACCCCTTTGGACCCATTGTCTGGTCATGCACATTCAGTGCACGCCTTGATTTTTGTGCCTCACTGAGGGCCTAGTTAGTATGCACATTAATGATTTGGTTAGTAACACTAAATGTTAATCTTGAATAGGTGAATACAACATATATTAATGAGATTTGGACTGACGCCTAATACCTTGAATTCATCTGTTTGTCTTAAAGCAACAAACGCGTCCAATTCTTATTTGTCCAGGAAGTTCCATTGTTCAGTGGTTGTCTTCTTCCTCTTGTCACCTTCTATTATGTATTCTCGGGTGATATTTGTCCTATAGTTCCTTAGGACTCTCCCATACCGTTGCATCACGCATTTACGATGCAGCTTTTCATCCAATTCATATTACTCTACAAAATAGAATTGCTATTAAATAGTATCCAAAAAATTAGTAATCTCAAAATAGAATTGCAAATTAATAATAACTCACGCATAAATCCTTCCATATTACGTCTTTCTTCTTGTTAGGAACTTTATGCCAAGAATCTATCTTACAATCGCAATGGCTACGAGTAACATACCCAAGATATGAAACAAACGAATTGCGATTCACACCAGATGCATTTCCTGCATTATCAAAATCCACAACAAGTTTCGGTCCATTGCCCTTTTGTGCTATTAACTTTTTCATCATAGTGATGCCCCTTCTCTTGTCAACTTTTTGGTGCTACTGATCAAGTGCCTCAAGTGCTTCAGATGGTACATGTGCATCATCAACCTAAAATTTGACAAAATAAACACATTTACAAGATATAACTATAAATGGACATATAGATATAAATATATGATATATTTTTAAAACTTACATTGTGTGGCGGCACATTTATGTCCTCACCCTCACAGTAATCATCATCACGGTCATCAGGTGAATGCTCAACCATCTGAAAATTCACATTCACATTGTAAAGTTCACATTGTAAAGTAATTCAAATTGCTCGCATTGTAAAGTTCACATTCACATTGTAAAGTAATTCCCATTGTAAAGTTCACTTTATAAAGTAATTCACATTGTAAAATTCACATTGTAAAGTTCACATTCACATTGTAAAGTTCACATTCAGAAAAATAAAACATATAAAAAAATATAAACATGCCTCTAATATTGTGATTTTTTATCAATTAACAATCCTTCATTGTGATCTTCGTGCACATACAAGTCATCATTAGCTTCAATATTTGCTGGTGTTGGCAACCCAACTGAGAATGGACTAGAGTCATCATACTTATCATAGTACTGTTCTTCATCTATAGGATCTTCAATGAACTATCTTTTACCATGAAGAACAACTGACCATTTATTATTTGCATGATCATCGATATAAAATACTTGTTTCTCCTGTGATGTCAATATGAATGGTTCACCCTTCTCGTCAATCTTTTCAAAGTTCAATAAAATGAAACCCAATTCATCCACTATAACTCCTTTGGTGTTATCAACCCAATTACATTTGAAGAGAGAAATTCTGAAATCTATGTAGTCAAACTCCCATATGTCTTCACTGACACTGTAATATGACATTTTAGCTTCACGTGGACTCTTATCCTTTGCACTTGCAAAAAACATAGTCGATGCTTGATGGGTGACCCCACTATTTTGGACGACACTCTTATCATCTTGGCGCTTTGTGTAATATGTGAATACATTAATGCCATACCCTTCATAAGAGATAACAGTCAATTTTGGTTTAAAGGCAAGGCATTTGATAGTTTCAGTAATATCATCTGGTGTTTGAGATAGTTGATGTAAGACTTTATCTTCAAACCACTTAATAAATGTCTTGTTATGCTCTCTAGCAAGCCACATTGTATTGGCTCAAGGATATTGTCTCTTGATGAAATTGGTATGTTCCTCGATATAAACGTTCACTTCGTCCATGTTGTGTAAAATATACAAGTGACCTTGTTCCAACTGCTCATGGCTGATTACTTTCACGTGTGATCCCAAAATTCCTTTGACAGATTGCTCGTCAATATTCTTGTCATTATCAGGAGTGTCATTACCACTGAGAAAGTCATTGCAAAAATCCATAACCTCTCTCGCCACATAACCCTCAATAATACTCCCTTCAGGCCGATAACGGTTTCGAACATCACTTTTAAAACGCTCATGTATCGTTCAAAGGGATACATCCAATGCAAGAAAACTGGTCCCAACATTGGCACTTCCCTAGTCAAGTGGACAACAAGATGTACCATGATATCAAAGAACGACGGAGGAAAATACATCTCAAGCTGACATAGGGTAACAACCACTTCTCTTTGCAATTTATCGAGAGTATTAGGGTCAATAACTTTGCTGCACAAACTGTTGAAAAAGAAACAAAGTCTGGTGATTACAAACCTTAAATGCTTCGACAATATAGATCTAATTGCCACAGGCAATATTTGTTGCATTAGAGTGTGACAATCATGAGATTTAAGACCTATCAACTTCAGATCTTTCATTTATACCAATCTACGGATGTTGGATGAGTAACCCTGTGGCACCTTAACATTTACCAAACATTCACAAAAAGCTTTCTTCTCCTTTCTAGACAATGTGTAACAAGTGGGAGGTAAGTATGTTCTCCGATTTTCCATTTCACGAAATTCTATTAATTCTGACCTTATTCCCATTTCACGTAGGTCCATTTTATCTCATCTTTAGTCTTACCTGGTATATTCAACAAAGTACCAATGACACTATCACAGACATTTTTCTCAACGTGCATGACATCGATACAATGCATGACTATCAAAGAACTCCAATAAGGAAGATCCCAAAATATTGACTTCTTCTTGAATAAAGATTTGTCACTCTGTGTGGCCATAGTACATTGTGATCTCTTACCAAATTCATTGACAAAGTCTTTCACTCTTTCATAAACAACCTCCCCTGGTATAGGTTTAGGTGCACTTCGTTCCTCATTCAATCCATTGAATGCTTTGCGCTTCCTACGATACAGATGGAATTTTGTAAGAAACCTTCGATGACCGAGATATACAGTCTTACCGACATGTTTTAGTCTTGATGAATCAATGTTCTCTTCACATATAGGACACGCTTTAGCTCCTTTGACACTATATCCAGACAAATTCTCATATGCTGGAAAGTCATTAATAGTGCAAAACAACATAGCATGCAAACGAAATGTCTCTCTTCGTTAAGCATCATAGGTCATCACACCTTCACCCCGGAGTCTCTTTAAGTCATCAATCAGAGGTTCAAGATAAACATCGATGTCATTTCCAGGTTGTTTAGGGCCTGATATCAACAACGACAGCATTACATACTTATTTTTCATACACATACAGGGAGGAAGATTGTATATAACAAGCATGACTGGCCAAGTGCTATGTTGGCTGCTCAATGTCCCGCATGGATTCATCCCATCTGTACAAAGCCCAAGTCTTAGATTCCTGACTTCTTCACCAAATTCAGGGTACAATAGATCAATTTTCTTCCATTGTGGGGAATCAGACGCATGTCGTAGGATCCCATCATTATTTTTCTTAACATCTGCATGCCACCGCAAATTCTTTGCATCTATCGGATTGGCAAACAATCGTTGAAACTGTGATATTATAGGTAGATACCACATCACCTTGGCAGGAGAACCAGTTTTGAACTCCCCCGAAGTCGTCAATTTATACCATGACGCACCACATTTTGGATAATCTTTCAAATCCACATAGTCCTTTTGAAATAATACACAATCATTCGGGCATGCGTGTATCTTCTTGGCATCCATTCCCATTGGGCACAACAATTTCTTTACCTGGTATGTTGAGATTTGTAGCTCATTTCCTTCAGGAAGCATTTCTTTCAACAAAGACAACAATGACGTGAAGCTTTTGTCACTCCATCTATTGTTAGCTTTCATCTTATACAATCTCAACACAGTGCTAAGCTTCGTAAACTTAGTACAACCAGTTTATAATGATATCTCAACATCATGCACAATGTTTCTAAAAATGGGAGGTGGATCGGTGTGCTCTACCCCACAACTATCCAGCATCGCATCAACGATGTCTACTGGAATTGGTTCATTCACATCTACGTCATCGTAGGCAATTTCTTCTTCCACACAAGCATTGCTATCGACATCCACTGGTTTCGGGTTTGAAATCTCTCCATGCCAGTGCCATTCTGTATAGCCTTGCATAATCCCGTTGCACATGACATGACTTTTGATTTCGTCACGAGTGCTGACTTTCAAGTTGTTACCGTAATGCCTACATGGACAATAGAACCTATCTCCAGGTTGTTTCCTATGTTCCTCGACAAATCTAATAAACTGGTGAAGACCAGAAATAAACTCTGGGGTATAGCGATTGCAAATGAATATCCATGATCTATCCATTCTATGATCAAAGAGAATACAAGTTTATATTACAACAAGATTAGGGTTAACAGATTAGAGTTTTTGCATGGTTAAAACTTTAGGCTAACAATTACACATGTACCACCTACCCCATTCTTGAACACCTAATCTCACTAGTAAGTATATAATGTGTATTGGGTTTTTAAGAAAATTTCGGTAGTATTTCCCCGCTGTTCTTTAAGTACATATGTACTTAGAGAACATACGGGGAAATGCTACCGAAATTTTCTTGAAAACCAAATACACATTATACACTTACGTCCTACGTGAGATTAGGTGTTCAAGAATAGTCCCAAATCGGGGACTATCCAATATTTACTCCTAATGAGTAAATATTGGACGGGTTTCTAGGCCAAAAAATACATGTGTTGTCATTCTTATATATAATAAATGTGTACCACCTATCCCATTCTTAAACACCAAATCTCACTAGTAAGTGTATAATGTGTATTGGGTTTTCAAGAAAATTTCGGCAGCATTTCCCCGCTGTTCTCTAAGTACATATGTACTTAGAGAACAAATGAGGAAATGCTACTGAAATTTTCTTGAAAACCCAATACACATTATATACTTACATCCTAAGTGAGATTATATGTTCAATAACAGTCCCAAACCGGGGACTATCCAAGATTTACTCCTAATGAGTAAATCTTGGGTGGGTTTCTAGGCCAACAAATACATGTATGTTGTCATTCCAATACCTACAATACTAGTTTCATCACAATTGATGTTAGGGTTTCATCACAATTTTAGGTATCATATAGAGTATGTAGATGTTAGGGTTTCATTATGCAATAGGGATTCATGTAGATATTAGGGTTTCATCATGCAATAGACTCAACCAGATGTTAGGGTTTCATCATGCAATAGGGATTTCATCATATAATTGATTTAATCACAAATTCATAATTGATTTCATTTGAATATATACCCTCTTATTCTTCCTTCTCCCTCCTTACCAACAGCAACCACGGTCGTGTGGGCTGGCACGGTCGTGGCTGTGTTGGCCAACCATATGGTCATGTTGGGTAGCACGGCCGTGTGGTCGGCCAACATAGCCACGACCGTGGTTGCTGTTGGTAAGGAGAGGGAGAAGGAAGAAGAAGAGCAGGAGAACCAATGATGAAAAAGAGGAGGGCCTACTGTTGCTAGCAGCGTGCAGACGGAGGCGGCGGTGACCACACCAGCGGCAGGAGACGACGCAAAGGCAGGTGAGTAGAGAAGAAGAGGCGTCGGCGTCGAGCAGAGAAGGAGAGGGTGTCGGCGTCGAGCAGAGAAGGAGAGGTAGGCAGCGGTGGTGGCGACCAGCTGCAGCAGCAGTAGGCGGAGGCACGGAGGCAGGTGGCAGGTGGCAGGTGATGCAGCAGTAGGCGGCGGCGACGCAGCAGGGGTCGGGAGAATCGGAGAAAATCGATCAATGAAATAGAAGAAAGGGGAAGAGTTCATTGTGCGTGGGGGCTATTAAGTTACTAAACGACGTCAGTTATCCATAACAACTGACACCTTTATTATTAAGTGTTGGTTATCCAAAAACAACTGACGTCCATTGGACATTCCTTTACCCTAATTTTTTTGGCGGGGACGACGCGCGCACCCTTATTAGCGTCGGTTATTCGAAGAAAACTGATGCCCATATTGTAACTATTGGCACAAATTTTATCTTCATTCAACGTCGGTTATTAGGTAAAACACCAACATTGTATCTGATACTTTGGCGCAATTTTGTTTTGCTCGAAAAAATTGGATTTCACGGGCTACTTTAGGCGTCGGTTTCTTTTCTTCAACTGACACTGAATGAAAAGTGATACACGTGTCTAGCTGGTCTTCAAATATAGACGTCGGATGTCCTTATTAACCGATGTTGAATGTTAACAACGTCAGTTTTACTTAAAAACTGATGCCTCTAAAAGTGACATTGAACATTGTTTCTGTAGTAGTGTGAAAGGAATTATAAATTAGCATTGATTTGAAACGAATTGCCAAACTCATGTGTGATTGGGAAATTGCAAAAAAACTATCTCCCTGAGAAAAATGATCATATCGAGTTCCAGATGACCGTCTTAGTTGCCAACCAATCGGTTCAAGGCTCACAAGGTGCAAAAATTCAACATGTTTTGGTCCCTTCTGTTCTCTCATAGATTGGAAACTCTGACCCTGACCTCTACTATAAATAAAGGGGTACTGGGAGTTTCTTAGAGTACAACTAAATTGCTTTTGAAAATTTTTGTCCTCTGTTGTTCTAGTAACCATTAGAGAACCTGAGCAAGTCCTACCCGCTAAATGGAGGGATAGTAAGGGAGAAATAATTGTGACTGAGCAAGTTGGAGACTAGTATGACAAGGGAGGAATAACTCCTTCATGCCCATTCTAGAAAGATGACATGAGTTCTAGGTGGCTTGTGTGGACATGTCTATAGGTGAGATGGCCTTTTTCCAACACTAGGAGGGCAATGTCAGATTGCAGTCCATGGAGGAGTTTCTACAAATGCCATCTAAGTCTATCATCCATGGTGAAGGCCAAGAGCTACACATACACCGTCAAAGAATGCACGACTACATCAACGAGGATTGTTGTTGGACTTGCTCTAGGACTGGCTATATCTTCATTAAAGAATCCTTTGCATTGCATAGATTTTGACGGGATCCATAGGTTAATGGGAAATATGTCAGTACAATTTTTGATTCAGCTACCTATCTGATGTCTTATTTCCCTACATTGGTATAAGAGACACGTCAATCAATTATGTTTTGAGATAATCAATATGATCAGATTTTTTGTTTTATCCTGTTTATTTATTGCATGCAATGTGAATATTTAAATTGCTTGATGTACATGCCTGACTAATCACCACATAAAAACTCAAACAAATATATATATATATATATATATATATATATATATACATATATATATATATATATATATACATATATATATATATATATTATATATATATGTATATATATCGACATATATATGTATATATATGTGTGTGTGTCTATATATATATATATATATATATATATATATATATATATATATATATATATATATATATTATATGTATATATATCTACATATATGTATATATATGTGTGTGTGTCTATATATATATATATATATATATATATATATATATATATATATATATATTATATATATGTATATATATCTACATATATATGTATATATATGTGTGTGTGTCTATATATATATATATATATATATATATATATATATATATATATATATATATATATATACAAATTACATGTTTCGCCTAAAAGTGAGTTTTGATGGTGGATGTGTATCGTGGTTATGGCTAATATCCTTTATCTATGCATGGTGGTTGTGTGTTTATATCTTGGTCTATGTACCGAGCTTCCCCCCCCCCGTTCTCTCAATATAAAAGTATTATCCTCTCCTACTCTTGCTTCTCTCAAATGTAAGTTGAGGTTTCTCAATAATCATGAAAAAGTAGCATAGTTTACTTTTTGTTACGATGAAGAAGAAGACACTACGCACCAAGCCAACCGACCATCTCGGGAGTGAGCTGACTGGCCAGAGGACCGAGAAGGACCATGGAGAAAGATTCGACATAATTGGTTGGCTGACCTGACCGATCGTCTGGAGAATCCAGAAGATGGAGGAACTGATGGCCAAAGGACCAGTGTGAAGACCAACTGACCAGCCATGAGGTCAGATGATCGATTCAAGGGTTAAATTGATTGATCCAGATTGTTAAGCACAAATTTTCATCAATAACAAGTTTCTACATGTAATGTAGAACCTAGGTTGTGTTAATTCCTTATTGATCCAAGGAAATACATTAGAATGACCATAACAATTGCCTTTTGTTTATTGCAATTTTTGTTGTGGGTTATAGCGTTATATGATACATACTATATATGTGGTGATTGGTTAATGTATATGTATCATACAAACTCCCTTAATAAAATATTAAGTCTAAGATGCTTTCCATTTGTGTGTGGTAATAATGTGGGCCTACCAAGTGGGGTGCATTATTATCATGTTGGCTATTGGGTTATGCATAACTGGTGATTCTTAGAGAGTCTCAGAAGAATGCATATAATTATTGGAAGGAGTTGAACATATCATCTATCGAAGAGTTGCATAAGATGCAATTGGCAATTGTTACCAACCTTAATAATTGGTCATGAGCGCCAGCAGTGGTTGGGTATTGATTGAATTGTTTTGGATCTCGGCCCACAAGAAGATCGTACACTACAATGTTCTGAATTGATATTGAGGGATATCAATTTGAATAAAATAGTGGGAGTGATAGTTAATTAAATACCTAATTAATATCGAGTTTTCAAATAAAATCAAATCAAAAAATATTTTTGACAAATGCAAATTTTCTCTTGTAGAATCAAATGGAAAACACTCAATCATTGTGATCGAACAAACTAAATGAGATTTATTTCCATAACTGGTTCAACACCTTGAGAATTGTTCTACATGATCCTAAAAAAGAAGTGCAAATATCCACTCCATATTTGACTAATACTGACATGGGTGCTTGTTTGAAGCATGCCAATGATGTTGTGAGCATCAAGAACCTTATGCTTTGTTGTATGAACTATGAGTTGCATAAAAAACATGATAAGAATGGAAGGTATAATGTGTATAAGGTGCTATTTGAGTGCAGACTGACAAAGCGATATCTAGTAGAACCTCATGTGCTCAATATGATTGGGAATGTGGAGCATCTAAAGAGACTAGGATTTCCTTTAGGTCAAGAGTGGGCCACAATTATGATTTTGCAATCGTCGCCGAAATCATATAGTCAGTTTATTGAGCGTTATCACTTGAGTGACATGGTTAAGTCACTGTCATAGTTGCTTGACATCTTTATAAGTGTAGAAGCACAAATGTAGATGGACAAGTCTGTTATGGTGGTTAATGGAGTTGAGTCCAAAGGAAAGAGCAAGGCCCAGAAATGTTCTGAGGCTAGGATAAAGTCCAAATCTTCCGTACTCAAAATAAGGGCAAGGATAAGGATACCTTGTAAGAAGAAGCAAGGGATTGAGACCTCTACTTTTGGTATATATGTTATTGAGGTTAAATGTACTACTTCCTCATCGTGGGTACTTGATACATGATGTGGATCCCAAATTTTCTCAAATATGAAGGATCTAAAAAGAAGTAGACATTTAGAGAAAGATGAGATGGAATTGTGTGTTACTAATGGAGCAAGAGTTATTGCCAGGGTAGTTGGAACCTATGAGTTATCTCTACTAAGTGGGCTTGTAATATAGTTAGAGAACTACTATGAGGTACCTACCATTAATAGGAACATCATTTCTTATATAGAATGGAAGATGTTTTATTAATAAAGATAGGATCTTTTATGAAAGTGCCTCAATGTCTTATGGCCTATATTTGATAGATCTAGAGATAAACATATATAATGTAAATACCAAAAGAAAAAAAACTCAACAACTCAAACAAAACATACCTTTGGCATTGTCATCTAGGGAACATAAATGATAATCGCATATCTAGACTCCACAATGATGGTTATCTAGACTCTTTTTATTTTGAATCAATGGAGACATGTGAATCTTGTTTGTTGGGTAAGATGACCAAGACTCTTTTTACTAGAAACAATGAAAGGGCTTGTGATCTACAAGGACTCATACATAATGATGTATGCGACCATTTTAGAACATTTGCTAGAGGTAGATATCAGTACTTCATTACCTTCACTCATCACTTCCATAGGTATGTCCATGTTTACTTAATGCAACATAAGTCAAAAAATCTTGAAAAGTTTAGAGATTTTATGAATGAAGTACAAAACCAGCTTGGTAAATGTGACAAAGTGAGTTTTTATAATATTTTCTCTCTCTTAAAAGTTTTATTATCAAATTTGTTGACCAAATTACCCTCATATACTTTCCCCACTCAGTTGAACAAGGATGTGCCACAAATTGCAAAAATGCAAACCCTAGTATGTTATGATGATAAAATACATGTGATAATGTATTTAGTAGATGAACATATCAAACTTTCAAAATTGGACCCCAAAATTATACCATAGTCACTTTTTGACATCATGAAGCTTACCTTATAATTTCATTCTAGTTGGATAAGTCGTTTGGGAGATATAAGAAATTGAAATCATGTATAATACATCATTATTTTGAACCCTAGGATCTAAGTTTGGGAATTATTTGAATCAAATGTGTGAAATTATGTGTCACGCAGCCCTTTGAAACTTGGGCGAGGGCCTTGGTATGGCTGAGTTATTTCTGGTCATTGATCAGTGATCCAACGGGGGAGACTTCATCTCCTACCTCCCGCAGGACCCAGGCTTCAGCCCCAATTGAACGATGACTGAATCCTTTCTCCCCTGTGCATATCTACCAACGTCATCGCGAAAGGTACAAGATATTTCTCCTCTCCTCACCAAACCGAGGTCAACTATCTCTATCTCAACCCTTCTCGCTCTTTGAGCTTGGAGAACGAACTCCCGCTTTTTTGCCCTTCTCCTAGCGGCGGCGGTAGATTTTAGGGCTCCATTCCCTTGACCACCCTTTTCCTATTTAAGGACTTCAATAGCCTCGCTGACCTTCCTTTAATCATCCTTGGCCCTCAATTTGGACGAAGTGTGCCCCTTCCTCCTCGACTTCAAGCACCCTCAGCTCACCTGACCTTGACTCCCTCTGACTCCAGTGGCTCGTTCCATTCAATCGAGTGCAGCTACACCATCAGGGGACCTCGGCGGGATGATCACCACCTTCGGCTAGAGTCGCGAAGGTCCAGAAGCTCGGGTTGACAAGCCTCACAACTGAGCTCCAAAAGCTTCACCGTCAGTGAGGTTGGAGCCATCTCAGAGCTGCAGGAAGATCGCAAACTCATCAATAGACTTCCACGAAGGTTTCAACTCCCTCAATCCAACCTAAGGGTAGGTAACCCTCATCTTCACTCCTCGGTTCGTTTTAGTCTATTTTGATCGGAGTTTAGTGCCCAGATCTCCCTAGTCGATGATCTTGACCTCTCTGCCATCGTCCTGAGTCTGCGAACTCAATCCAACCATCAACTTCGCCCAACTCTTCCTAGAACCCCACCTGCACCGTGATCTACCCTCCCCTATTCCCTCACTGCAACCATGGCACGAGCGGGGAACTTTTAGAGGGGTGTTTTCCCCACCTCACCCATACCCGAGGATGGACCCAACCAAAGGGCCAGGGGTATTCCTGACCTTCTAACTGCCTAACCCCTCTACAGCCGAGCGCCTACTCACAGGTTAGTGGGAGGGTCCGATTAGTCAGATCCCTCAGATGATCCACGAAGTAAAGCTCGCAATCCTTTTTTTATTGTTCATTTAATTCTTCTAGATTTTACTTTATTAGTCATAACTTGCATAAATGATTAAAAATAGCTCTTATGGCCAATAAATCCCCATAAAATAGTGATGTTCTCAGAAAAATGAGGAGAATCTATAAAAAGTATCACATGAACCTGTGCTAAACCATAGAGTGACATATTTCTTTAACATGGTGATATGATCCTTTTCTTAATTAAATTTGTGAAATTTAAAGTTATGAATAAATGACCATACCTGTTGTAAAACTTGTTGGGTTTAAGGGGAGATAGAGAAGGCAGCGGAAACAAAAAAATTCTTCTCCCAAACCTAGAACAAAGGAAACACGTCAACGTCTTTACAATAGGAAGGATGGTTTTTAGAGGTGTACCTCGTCCCGAGGCTTGCTCGGCAACGTTACCTCGCGACTTGTGCGGGCTTCACTTCTGGTCTTGGATGGTGTCTGTGCAGCTCCTGGTCGCAATGGGACTAGCACCTTTTGGTCTCACCAGGATTGTCGGGATTGACAGCGGTCCTCCGAGCGGTAGAAGTCTCCAGCCTCTGAAGTAGTTGACACGGACCACCTGGAACTCCGATCTCCTTCTCCCACAAGGAATCAGAAGGAGTCACTCCTGTCGGCATACTAGTCACTAACACACTCTCCTACCACCAGCCACTTTCTGTAGTTGTCTTTCCCTTGTTGTGCCTCCCTTATCGGGTAGAACTTGCTCGGGTTCTCTCTCAGTTACCAAAACCACTCTATCCCTGACAATGTGGGATTAAAGCAGGAGTAGAAGGGTTCAGAATTTTCCACAAAAAATAGCCAACTGTGCCACCTGAACCGATCGTTTCATACATGAAACAGTAAGTTGGGGAGTTGAGTCGATCGGTTCAACCTCAACCGATTAGTTGGGACCCCTGAGCCGATCAGTTCACTTCTGATCCGATCAGTTCATGGTCCTGATCCAACTCAAATTGACTTTCAAATTTGTTTCTGATTAATCAAATATTAATCCTTGTCCAAATCGAATTTGTACAAGTGAAACAAATTGTATTTGCAAAATCAACTTTCCAAACGATCTCGGTTGGTCACATGAGTTGACCAATTCGACATTTGAGCTGATTGATTCATTGCACATGAGTCGATCGTCTCACCTATTGAGCCCATCGGTTCACCAACATGCGTCGATCGGTTCATCACATGAGCCGATCAGTTGGGGCAGCAGACCTGTGCAAATCAGTCTATCACAGTTTCAATAAATTCGATACTCTAATCAATCGGTCCAACACCTTGAACACTATGATATCGAGCTATCAATCGATTGAGTGTTTAATTGAACTACTAAATTCCTTTAGTAATCCATCTAAACATCGTTATGTTTGTGGATAAACTCCTCGTCCAGGTTAAATCCTATGTGTGTGACCCTGCATGACCATTTCACATTTGTAGAGAAAGTCCATAACACTTATGACTTCACAAGCAAAGAGTGGTGCCTAGTCACACATCAGTGCTACCCAAGTGAAATATAAAGTTGGAGAACAACATTCAATCCTACAATTCGTAAATGGTGTTACATCGAATGTATAATTCCTTTGTCACTGATATCCAGAATGAACTCAAGGCATGGAGCAGTCATCCTGTCAACGTTCATTCACTTTCTTTATCTCAGAGTAGATTGGAGGAGATAGGTATGACATTAATATCGCATACTGATTCACACATCCGTGCGCACACCTATCTCAATCCTACTCATCAAGTGGCCATGGATATCAAACTCCCTCAGGAGGGACAAGTCCCATATCTATCACTCACCCCTCAAAAGCCTCATGTGTCAAAGCCACCCAATCATCACCTTTATAACAACCCATGTTTCAGGACTACGTTTGATGATGTCAAAGTGTGCCCAATGACATGTGTTGAGTGCAGTGATTTTAGGTCAAAGAATCACACTCACCACCATCACTGTGAGTATTGACTATGACTACCATGTCATGGTTCCATGTGTCAAACTCACGGTGGGTCTGTCTGGTACATGTTCTCTAACAAGTACCTATGTGTTTGGTTTGATATCTCCATATCATGACTAATGAGATTTTGTCATCAACCAACACCACAATCTAGTCTTGTGTGTCATTGTTGTCTATCTACCTTCCACAATGACATCCAATTAGGGACATGATAAGGATGTACAAACTCTTAGCATCTGTATGATCTCATCGTTCAGGTCCTGAACCTGAAGGCATACGTCATTGAGTATTGTCATTCTCTAGACATTCAATATGTTCTATCATTATCTCATATGACTGAACTAGAAAGAATTGGAAGCTTGCCTTTGATCTTTATCAAATCAATCTTAATGTATCCCACCAATCATCCCATGATTGGCTCTTAGGACATACATACCAATAGACTCCCACTTTCATTGTGAGCCAATAACCATTGAATCATATTCATAGTGATCTTCAAACATGTCCCACATGTTACTGTACTCTAGTGCTAACATAGTGAGTTAGGGCAACACCTTGCCAAAGTCGGTATTGATTGCATGTCTCACATCTCTTCGTTGTATGTCACACGTATGAGATGGAGTTGCCATAATATGAGATCTAGTATTCCTTTGCTAACCTTTAGCCACATTACATGATCAAGCACTTCCAACTTGTCATCAATGATCAAAATAACTATAAGTTCACCTCATGAACTTATAGAATCATATAGTAACCTCTTTTGTTCTCTAACACACGGATACTCGACATTTCCTTTTAAACAGCTTTATTGGAACGTTTCCCATTATCAACAAACATTCACTTTTATATATCCCAAATATATATTGCAATTAATTTTTTGTCCTTTTAGGAAGTTTGCATCAGTGTAACTCTTCACAGTGAACCCTTCCTTATCTCCATAGAACTAGTACTTCTCAAGTACTTATCAAGTTCTTATGGTATTCCAGTAACCCTTACTAGAACTAGACAGATATCTACTTGTCATGTCCCACATACGAGTCATCAGGATGAGCATATCAAATTGTCATGTCCTACATACAATATGATAAATGTGTTTTGTTCTTGCCATGTCCATACATGCAAGATAATGGGATGATTACATACGTGATAGATCCATATCTATTCTTAGTGTTCCCAGTCTTCATAAGAATTGGACACTTGGCCTTGGGATACCAACTTCATGTAACATGGGCTAGTTTTCTCCCACTGAATCTATGCAAACTGAACCCTTCAGTATAGATTGCCAATGTATGTTGCCTCTTTTCCAAGTCAAGAGGTTTTTGAGAACAATCTCTATAGATCTCTATTCCTATCTCATAGGAAATGTCTCTATCTTCCTTCAAGATAATTTCCACTTTGGATTTCCATTTTAGAACATATCCATTTCACATCAACATGTGAAATGTGAATATGCTGCAACCAAATCACATATTCCTTCTTTATCTTTGCCATATCAATCAAACCCTTTGACTATATCATCAAGGTAAAGATCCAACTCTGAGTTGCTTGTACTTAATCAATCGCATTGATTAGTCCATTGTAACTTATAAACTTCATTTGCATTAATGGATTAATAAACCTTATAGGTTGTGTCACGTACACATCCTTGTTTTATTCCTCATAGGAATGCAGTCTTAGTATCCATTATGCCAAATGTCTTAGTAATTAAGTTACAATCAACAAGCATCATCCTTCTCAAAATGTTATCCATGTGTCTTAATGCTTAAGACTCATTCACACTTATGGGTTGCATCCCAATGGGTGCTACCATTAAGGTCATACCTTATGGTTCACATGGAAGTCATTCAGGATGTAATGGTCATAAACCATAACTCAAAATCTGGTTCCTCATATTCATCTAGATAGTTGACTCATCACATGACCAACTCATCACATAGATAATTGAGGTGTATCTGTCAAGGATATAAGAACTCACAAATATTTGTTATTCTTAATGTCCTTTATTAGTGTGGGGTATTCTTTATTTAAGAAGAATTTAGTTATTTGAAAATCATCCTCTAATCCTTAGAGTATGACTCCTTCTTGATTTAGACATCCATGCCTTAATCACGAGCTTACTATGATACAGTATCATAATCACTCATAAGGATCTTAAACATTTGGTTCAAGTATTTCATTCATTTATCTCATCAAGAATTAACACTTTACCAAATTCATACTTCATCTATGATATTCTTGATCACTTCAAGATATTCATATTGGTATTTCACTAAACACCATTTGAAGTATTAGCATTAGATCCAATAGGTATGTAAATATATCACATGTATTATACCTAATAGGATAATCATTCTCCCACTACCATTAGTGAAGATTGATTAATCATGTTTAATAGATTCATGTCTCTTACTGGTTCTCTAACCAAAAAGACTCTAGCTTATCCATCATATGGAAACTAGAGATGAATTTCTCATGATTTATGCTAATAGTATTGTTTGATTTATCAATAACTTTTAGGTATAATTTTATCTTATGCATACCAAGTACCACAAGATAAACAAGGAATTGCCACAAGGAAACATCAACTTTATTAATTGCCATCACTGACATACAATATGAAAATAATGTTTTTCTATCCATTGGCAAATATGAAATAGCAGTTCATAACTCTATTACATGCCTTAAAAGCTGAAAATAAACTAAAGTACTCCTATTTATGGTGGTAACACTTGCCCCATTTATTGAGTGCTTTACACTTTATATATTGGTATCATATACCTCAAAAAGTGTTACAAATTTATTTCATGACACCTTCAGGTGGAGACGTCTGTCGCCTCCTTCTTCTTTAATTCTTCCAGATAGAGTGGGAAATTCCTTTTCTAATGTCCTGTCTTTTTACAATCGTGGAAATTGCCTCTCTTGGTCACGCCTCCCTTGGCCTTGAGAGCTGAAGACGATCAGAACCCTTCTTAGCTTTGCCCTTGCCCTTGCGCTTGGACTTTCCTTTTTTTCTACTGATCATCATCACAGACTTAGGCTTGTCCTTCTTCATCTGTGTCTCAGCTGTACTCAACATGCCCAACAACTCTGTCAATGGTTTGTCAAAGTTGTTCATGTTGTAGTTCATCACAAACTGACTGTAGGATTCTGGAAAGAATTGCAGTATCACGTCAGTAGATAACTCTTGGATTAGGGGAAATCCTAGTCTCATCAGGTTCTCCACATACCCAATCATCTTGAGTGTGTGAGGACCAACTAGATCTCCTTTTGTCATGACTGTTGGTATGTATGCCCATAGAGCAAGTCATGTGATGATTGTAATGGGATACTTTGTAAATGATTTGAATAATAATAAAGGCAATTTCCAATCTATATGTTTAAACTATTTTTGAGATGATGGTGTAACATGATAGATGTCTAAAGATTGTTTTACTCAATGACGTATGCTTTTGGGTTGAGGACCTAAACAATGAGATCATACGGATGTTAAGAGTATACATTCTTGTTTAGTCCCTAGTCGGTTGTTATTGTGGAAATAACCATAGACATCAATAACACTGAAGACTAGATTGTGTGTTGGTTGATGACAAAATCTCATTAGTCATGATATTGTGATATCAAAACAAGAACATAGGTACTTGTTAGAGAACAAGGTACCAGACAGACCCACCGTGAGAATGACACATGGAACCATGACTTGGTAGTCACAGTCATCTCTCACAGTGATGGTGGTGAGTGTGATTCTTAGACCTGAAATCACTACACTCAACACATGTCGTTGGGTACACTTTGACATCATCAAACGCACTCCTGAACCATGGGTTGTTATAAAGGTGGTGATTTGGTGGCTTTGACACATGGGGCTTTTGAGGGGTGAGTGATAGATATGGGATTTGTCCCTCCTGAGGGAATTTGATATCCTTGGCCACTTGATGAGTAGGATTGAGAAAGGCATGCGCATGCACGTGTGAATCAATATGTGATATTTATGTCATACACATCTCACTCGGTCTACTCTGAGATCAAGGAAATGAATGAACATTGACAGGATGATTGTTCCATGCCTCGAGTTCATTCTGGATATCAGTGAAAAAGGAATTATACATTCACTGCAACACCATTCACGGATTGTAGGGATGAAAGTTGTTTTCCAACTTTCTATTTCACTTGGGTAGCAATGATGTGTGACTAGACACCGCTCTTTTCTTGTGAAGTCATAAGTGTTATGGACATTCACTGCCAACGTGAAATGGACCTGCAAGGTCACACACATAGGATTTAACCTGGAAGAGGAGTTTTATCTACAAGCCATGTTTAGATTGATTACTAAAGGAGTTTAGTAGTTCAATTAAACACTCACTCAATCGATAGCTCAATATCATAATGTTCAAGGTGTTGGATGCATTGATTGGAGTATTGGATTGATTGAAATTGCATTTGACTGATTCTGCACAACCTACACTCCCAACCGATCGGTTCATGTGATGAACCGGTCGGCTGATGTTGTTTAACCGGTCGGCTCAATTGTTGAACCGATCGGCTCATGCATAGAGTGAAACGAACGGTTCAAGTGTTGAACCAATCGGTTCAACTGGTGCAACCGAGCAACTTGGGAAAGTAGGATTTGTGAGAATTTTCCTTGCGTTTCACTTGCCCAATTTGATTGGAACAAGGATTGGTATTCAATACCAATTAGAAACAAAAGAAAGAAAGTCAATCTGGGATCGACCAGGACCACCAACTGACCGGTTCACTTGTGAACCGACCGGTTGAGGTGTCCCAACCGACCAATTCAGGTCCCCAACCGACCGGTTCACTTGTGAACCGATCGGTTCAGGTTGCGAGTTGGTTGCTTTTGTGGAAAATTTCAAACCCTTCTACTCCTCCTTTTAGTCCCATATTGCCGGGGACAGAGAACCATGTCCCATGACCCGCCTATATATAGGGGTATTGGGGGCTTCTCAGAGTACAACTCAGTGCAATCCGGTTGCTCTGCAAAGGTGTCGTTCTCTTTGGTTTTGGTAACTGAGAGAGAGCCCGAGAAAGTGCTTCCCGCAAAGGGAGGTGCAGTAAGGGAAAGACAACTACAGTTGCAATTGGCAACAGGAGAGTGTGTTGGCGACTAGTACGTCAATAAGAGGGTGTGACTCCTTCCACTTCCTTGTGGGACAAGGAGTGTGGAGTTCTAGGTGGTCCGTGTGGACTACTTCAGAGGTGGGAGGTCACTGCCGCTCAGGAGGACAACTGTCATCCGACAGTCTGGTAGGAGGATGAGTAGTCAGTCTCGGTGTGACCAGGAGCTGCACAGACACCGTCCAAGACCGGAGGTGAATACCGCACAAGGGGCGAGGTACTGTCGCCGAGCAAGCCCCGGGACAAGGTATGATTCACAAACCATCTTTCCTATTATATAGATATTGACGTGATTCCTTTTGTTCTGGGTTTGGGGAGAAAATTTTTGTTTCCGCTACTTCTCTGCCTCCTCCAGAACCCAACAGTGGTATCAGAGCCACGTCAACCGCTCTATATTTTAGGATTATCGATATGATTGATTTTGGTTTATCGCCTTTATTTATTGCATGCGATGCGAATAATATTGGCTTTATACATGTCCAATCCACAAATCCCTAATATACATATATGATATGTAATATTAATGCACTCGATACGCGTCGCCCTTAAACGAGTTTTGTGGTGGATGTGTAGCATGATTATGGCCTATAAACCCCTATATCTGTGTGTGGTTGTTTGTGTGGTTGCTTCCATCTCGGTCTGCGCACCGATTCCCTTCTCTTATTCCTAATGTAACTCGAAATAATTCTAGAATTCTTTTCCTACCTTTTCTCCCCCCGAATGTAACTCGGGGTTTCACAATTCAATTTTAAATAGGATAGATTTTATTTCCTGTCATATCAAAGAACGGCGGACGAACTGAAGACGATCGGTTCAAGGAGTGAACCGATCGGTTGGTGATCGAGATGGCCGGTTCGAGGAACGAGACGAGCGGGTGGCGACCTGAGGAGATGCACGACGACCGGTGAACCAATCGGCTGGAGGTGCCAGTCGATCGGCTGGTGGCACCCGAACAACCAACCTGATGGCGAGCTGATCAGTCATGGAGATGAGCTGATCAAACCCAGAAAGGCGGGCACAGATTTCATCTTGTACAGGTTGCATGTGATGTAGACCTAGATGACCGTGATTCCTCATGGCTCGAGGAATCACAATAGGATGGCCATAATCATTGCTTTTTATCGTTTTGCATGTTTTCTGTGGGATATAACATGTATATGATATGTACTATATATTGTGGTGATTGGATATGTATATGTATAAAAACCAAATCCCTCATTAAATATTAAGTTTTAGATGCCTTCCAAATGTGACACACATGAAAAGCCTGATCGACCAAGTGTGGGCACGCCCTAGCGTGGTGCACCGTCTATCTCGTGGAAGGGTGAAGGATGAATGTGTGGCTCTACCCTAGCAGGGTGCATGTTCATCGTGCTGGCTTTGGGTCGGACTTAACAAGGTGCCCTAGATAGGATCTAGTGCCTTGAGGCATGGAGATGATCATTGCAGGGAGTTGCATATGGCATCTTTCAAGAGTTGCATATGATGCAATTGGCAAGAGTTGCCTACCTGAGAGATCTGAGTTGTGGGTGACAACCCTAGCTGGTCCATGGCTCAGAGGATTTCAGGATCTTGACCCACTAGAAGATTGTACACTGCAATCTTCTGAATTGATGGTGAGGGCTATCAATTTGAGTCAATATAGTAGGATCGGTAATTAGTTAAAGGCCTAATTAACTATCATCAAATTTATTCAAATCAAATCAAAAAGGTTTTGACAAATGCAAATTTTCTCTTGTAGAATGGAAAAAGAATCATTTTTTAAAATGGGAAAATTAATTGAGAATAAATTCCATAACTGGTTGAGGACTGTGAGAAGTGTTCTGCACAATGCAGATATACGAGGAGCCTTAGAATCCACTCTATGTATGCTGAATGTGTTGGTGAAGAAGAAAGTAGGTAAGGGAGAGAAGTGTTCTCTTGCCAAACCAATTTCTTCTACATGGAGAGGATGGAAAGAACAATGGAAGAAGAAGTCGGAGATAGAGATCTCTACTTCTGGTGTATACGTGATAGAGATTAACTTTGCTACTTCTTCGTCATGGGTACTTGATACCGGATGCGGATCTCACATTTGTTCAAATGTGAAGGATCTTAAGAGAAGTAGGCCTTTAGGGAAAGGCGAGGTTGAACTACGCGTTGCCAATGGGGCAAGAGTAGTCGCCAGTGCCGTAGGAACCTATGAGTTAACTCTACCTAGTGAGCTAATAATAGAGTTGAAGAACTGCTATTATGTACCTGCCATAAATAGGAATATCATTTCCGTCTCTTGTTTGGACAAAGATGGATTTGAATTTCTTATTAAGAATGGAAAGTGTTCCATTTCAAAAGATGGGATCTTTTATGGCAGTGCCCCTATGTCTTATGGTCTATACTTGATAGACTTGGAGACAAGTGTATACAATGTAAACACCAAAAGGCAAAAACTCAACGACTCAAACAAAACATATCTCTGGAATTGTCGTCTAGGGCACATAAATGAGAAGCGCATTTCTAGACTCCATAAAGATGGTTATCTAGACTCTTTTGATTATGAATCAATGGAGACATGTGAATCTTGTTTGTTGGGCAAGATGACCAAGACTCCCTTTTCAGGTAAAGGTGAGAGAGCTAGTGATCTATTAGGACTCATACATACTGATGTTTGTGGGCCTTTTAGAACTAATGCCAGAGGTGGGTATCAGTACTTCATTACCTTTATTGATGACTTCAGTAGGTATGGCTATGTGTACCTGATGAAACATAAGTCAGAAACCCTTGAAAAGTTCAAGGATTTCATGAATGAAGTACAGAACCAGCTTGGTAAAAGTATTAAGGCACTTCATTCTGATCGAGGTGGAGAATACTTGATCCTGGAGTTTGAGGACCTTCTGCGAGCCCGTGGTATTGTATCACAGTGGACTCCTCCTGGAACACCACAGCATAATGGTGTGTCTGAAAGAAGGAATCGCACATTGTTGGATATGGTGCAATCAATGATGAGTTTTGCTGATCTTCCAATTTCTTTCTGGGGTTATGCTCTTGAAACTTCCGCGTTTATGCTTAACCGTGTACCATCTAAATCGGTTCAAAAGACACCATATGAGATATGGTATGGGAAGCGTCCTGATTTGTCTTTTCTAAAGATTTGGGGTTGTGAGGCTTATGTCAAGAAAATGTTTCCTGATAAGCTTGGACCCAAATCTGATAAATGTTATTTTGTTGGATACCCCAAGGAAACGAGGGGATACTATTTATACCACCCTACTGACAACAAAGTGTTTGTTTCCAGGACAGCTGTGTTCCTAGAGAAGGAATTTATTTCCAAAAGAAGCAGTGGGAGGAATATAGAGCTTGAAGAGGTTCAAGCCCAACAAGAAAACATTGAACCGAAAGATGTACCAGAGGAAAATGCAGATTCACAAGGTGTTGTGGAATCTCAGTCTCCTCAGGTAACACAAGGACCTCGTAGATCTAGTAGGACTCGCCTTGAACCTGAGAGGTTTGGATACCTTGTTACTCAGGAAGGTGGAGAGTTGATCATAGATGATGATCCAACTACCTACGTAGAGGCTATGGAGGGACCAGATTCTGAGAAATGGCTTGAAGCCATGAGATCTGAGATGGAATCCATGTACTCCAACAAAGTATGGACTTTGGTGGAACCACCCAAAGGGTTAAAACCCATAGGGTGCAAGTTGGTCTTTAAGAAAAAGACCGACATGGATGGCAATGTGAAAACTTATAAAGGTAGATTGGTTGCAAAGGGATTTCGACAAGTTCAAGGTGTTGACTATGACGAAACCTTTTCTCCAGTTGCCATGGTTAAGTCCATCAAAATCATGCTTGCTATTGCAGCTTATTATGACTATGAGATTTGGAAAATGGATGTTAAAACCGCATTCCTTAATGGGAATATACATGAGGATGTGTACATGACACAGCCTGATGGTTTTGTAGATCCAAGGAATGCCAATAAAGTCTGTAAACTGCAAAGGTCAATCTATGGATTGAAGCAAGCATCTCGGAGTTGGAATCTTCGATTTGATGAGGAAGTCAAAGTGTTTGTCTTTATTCAAAATGAAGATGAACCTTGTGTGTACAAGAAGGTTAGTGGGAGCTCGACCACATTCCTCATATTGTATGTGGATGACATACTTTTGATGGGGAATGATGTCTTAGCCTTTGAGAAGGTAAAGACTTGGCTAGGGAATACTTTCTCAATGAAGGACTTAGGAGAAGCATCCTACATCCTAGGAATTAAGATCTATAGAGATAGATCTAGAAGGCTTCTCGGACTAAGTCAGAGCACGTACATTGATAAAGTGTTGAAGCGGTTTAGCATGGAGAACTCAAAGAGAGGCAACATCCCCATGCTACATGGAGTCACCGTCTATAGAGCTCAATGTCCCCAATCTGGTGAAGAGAGGGAGCGGATGAATGGGATCCCATATGCATCAGCCATCGGATCCATCATGTACACTATGTTGTGCACACGCCCAGATGTCTCGTATGCTCTAAGCATGACGAGCAGGTACCAGTCAGATCCCGGGGATGCTCACTGGATAGCCGTGAAGAACATCCTCAAGTACTTGTGAAGGACTAAGGATTAGTTTCTTGTGTATGGCGGCGAGGAAGAGCTAGTTGTAAAGGGTTACACCGATGCAAGCTTCCAAACCGATAAAGATGATTACAGATCGCAGTCAGGATTTTTGTTTTGCCTTAATAATGGAGCTGTGAGCTGGAAGAGTTCCAAGCAAGAAACAGTTGTCGATTCTACTACAGAGGCTGAGTATATTGCTGCTTCACATGCAGCAAAGGAGGTTGTGTGGATCAGGAAGTTCATTTCTGAACTTGGTGTAGTTCCCATTAGCTGTGATGTAATTGAGCTTTATTGTGACAATAATAGAGCTATTGCACAAGCTAAGGAGCCCAGATCACATCAGCGGTCCAAGCACATACTGCGGCGCTTCCATCTCATACTTGAAATCGTACAGTGAGGAGATGTGAAGATTTGCAAACTACCAACTGAAGACAACATAGTTGATCCACTGACTAAGGCCCTTTCTCAGTAGAAGCATGATGGTCATGCTAGGTCACAAGGACTGTGTTTCCTTGTTGACTGGCTCTAAGTGCAACTGGGAGTCTGTTGGTATGTATGCCCATAGAGAAAGTCATGTGATGATTGTAATGGGATACTTTGTAAATGATTTGAATAATAATAAAGGCAATTTTCCAATCTATATGTTTAAACTGTTTCTGAGATGATGGTGTAACACGATAGATGTCTAAAGATTGTTTTACTCAATGACGTATGCTTTTGGGTTGAAGACCTAAACGATGAGATCATACGGATGTTAAGAGTATACATTCTTGTTTAGTCCCTAGTCGGTTGTTATTGTGGAAATAACCATAGACATCAATAATACTGAAGACTAGATTGTGTGTTGTAGATGACAGAATCTCATTAGTCATGATATAGTGATATCAAACCAAGCACATAGGTACTTGTTAGAGAACAAGGTACTAGACAGACCCACCATGAGAATGACACATGGAACCATGACTTGGTAGTCACAGTCAGCTCTCACAGTGATGGTGGTGAGTGTGATTCTTAGACCTGAAATCACTAAACTCAACACATGTCGTTGGGTACACTTTGACATCATCAAACGCACTCCTGAAACATGGGTTGTTATAAAGGTGGTGATTTGGTGGCTTTGACACATGGGGCTTTTGAGGGGTGAGTGATAGATATGGGATTTGTCCCTCCTGAGGGAGTTTGATATCCTTGGCCACTTGATGAATAGGATTGAGAAAGGCATGCGCATGCACGTGTGAATCAATATGTGATATTGATGTCATACACATCTCACTCGGTCTACTCTGAGATCAAGGAAATGAATGAACATTGACAGGATGACTGTTCCATGCCTCGAGTTCATTCTGGATATCAGTGACAAAGGAATTATACATTCACTGCAACACCATTCACAGATTGTAGGGATGAAAGTTGTTTTCCAACTTTCTATTTCACTTGGGTAGCAATGATGTGTGACTAGACACCGCTCTTTGCTTATGAAGTCATAAGTGTTATGGACTTTCACTGCCAACGTGAAATGGACCTGCAACGTCACACACATAGGATTTAACCTGGAAGAAGAGTTTTATCCACAAGCCATGTTTAGATTGATTACTAAAGGAGTTTAGTAGCTCAAGAAAACACTCACTCAATCGATAGCTCAATATCATAATGTCCAAGGTGTTGGACGCATTGATTGGAGTATCAGATTGTTTGAAATCGCATTTGACTGATTCTGCACAACCTGCACTCCCAACCGATCGGTTCATGTGATGAATCGGTCGGATGAGGTTGCTGAACCGATCGGCTCAATTGTTGAATCGATCGGCTCATGCACAGAGTGAAATGAGCGGTTCAAGTGTTGAACCAATCAGTTCAACTGGTGCAACCGAGCAACTTGGGAAAGTAGGATTGGTGAGAATTTTCCTTGCGTTTCACTTGCCCAATTTGATTGGAACAAGGATTGGTATTCGATACCAATTAGAAACAAAAGAAAGAAAGTCAATCTGAGATCGACCAGGACCACCAACCGACCGGTTCACTTGTGAACCGACCGGTTGAGGTGTCCCAACCGATCGGTTGGTGCTCCAGCCGACCGATTCGGGTCCCCAACCGACCGGTTCACTTGTGAACCGATCGGTTCAGGTTGCGAGTTCGTTGCTTTTTTGGAAAATCTCGAACCCTTCTACTCCTGCTTTTAGTCCCATATTGTCGGGAATAGAGAACACTGTCCCATGACCTGCCTATATATAGGGGTTTGGGGGCTTCTCAGAGTACAACTCAGTGCAAGCCGGTTGCTCTGCAAAGTTGTCGTTCTCTCTGGTTTTGGTAACTGAGAGAGAGCCCGAGCAAGTGCTTCCCGCAAAGGGAGGTGCAGCAAGGGAAAGACAACTATAGTTGCAATTGGAAGTAGAAGAGTGTGTTGGTGACTAGTACGTCAACAGGAGGGTGTGACTCCTTCCACTTCCTTGTGGGACAAGGAGTGTGGAGTTCCAGGTGGTCCGTGTGGACTACTTCAGAGGCGGGAGGTCACTGCCGCTCAGGAGGACAACTGTCATCTGACAGTCCGATAGGAGGAGGAGTCGTCAGTCCCGGTGCGACCAGGAGCTGCACAGACACCATCCATGACCGGAGGTGAAGACCACGCAAGGCGCGAGGTACTGTCTCCGAGCAAGCCTCGGGACAAGGTATGATTCACAAACCATCTTTCCTATTATATAGACGTTGACGCGATTCCTTTTGTTTTGGGTTTGGGGAGAAAATTTTTGTTTCTGCTGCTTCTCTGCCTCCTCCAAAACCCAACAATGACACACTTGAACATCGCCCTGGAGACATCATATCTCTCTTTCCGTGCTTGATATTCATACATGTTCTTGAGATGTTGAATCATCTCAATGACAACCATGTTCTCATGTTGTCTCTGCAACTCGTGGTTCATGGAACACAACATCAAGCACTTTGCATCAATGCCATCATCATAATGCTTCTTGTAAACATCCCTTTCTGCCTTTGGTGTGGTAGGAGCAGGTTCCTCTGGAATTGGAGTATCCAGGACATAGAGCTTTCGCTCTTGAGTGAGAATAATTCTCAATGTCCTAAACCAATCGTGGAAGTTAGTCCCATTCAGCTTTTCCTTTTCAAAGACCGATTACAACGAAAAGTGATTGTTGTTTGTTGTTATTTGACCTACAAAAGGAAATATATGCAATTTAGTCCAAAACTCAATTTCGACTTATTTGATGGATTTGAAAAGTTTGATGATATAATTAGGACTTTAATTAATTATCACTCCCACTATTTTTGTTCAAATTGATAGCTCTCACCTTCAATTTGGAAGATTGCAGCGAACAATCTTCTAGTGGGTCAAGATCTTGAAATCCTCTAAGACATGGACCAGCTAGGGCTGTCACCCACAACTTAGACCTTCTAGGTAGGCAACTCTTGGCAATTGCATCATATGCAACTCTTTAAAGATGTCACATGCAACTCCTTGCCATGATCATCTCCATGCCTCAAGGTGCTAGATCCTATCTAGGTCACCTTGTTAAGTCCGACCCAAAGCCAACACGACGAATATGCACCCTCCTAGGGAAGACCCACATATTCATCCTTCATGCTTCCACGAGATAGACGGTGCACCACGCTAGGGGGTTCCCACACTTGGCTGATCCAGCTTTTCATGTGTGTCACATTTGGAAGGCATCTAAAACTTTAATATTTAATGAGGGATTTTGTGGGCTCCGATCTCCAAAACCACGATATAAACTCAGCGGAAACATTCAATTAGTTGCGGAATATAAAAAAAAATACTGGAAATTAAAAATTTTTGAGACAAGATTTGGAAATTATAAACTTCTTTTTATAAGAAACTAAATAAACAGTTTACATCTCTGTTAAACCACTTCTTGAGTAGTTATATACAACATGATTCAAAAATCTCAAGAGCAAACACCAAAATCTCAAACCACTAACTCCTAGGACCTGAGAGTACAGAGACGGCATAGGACTATCTAACTACATAACTCCGCAGTCAGTATCTCCACTTGAGATTCACTGTTGCCTCTGGTATTGTTGTTGTTGTTGTTGCTCATCCTTAAATGGAATCCTTCGTCTTCGACGACCACCTAAAAAGTTGAAGTCTATGGAGTGAGACAATGTACAAATTGTCCTAGCGAGAGTTATAACCCTCAACTAGAAGCTTTATTATAACATTAAGGAATATCATAGACAAGATAACTTAAATCATGCAATAGCAGGTTTAATAACAAGTGAAGCAACTTCTACTTAAGCAAACATTTATTTAAAGCATATAAAGAACATGCATACAAAATATATGAACAGATCATTAATGTAATCAATGTAACACCAAACATTGTTCCTCGTAGTTCAACCTAAGCAGATATGCTACGCGGTTGATTATGTTTTACAAACATTATTATGCCCTGTGGAGATGAGGTATACCGCTCATACTCCAACCGATCACTAGTAAGTCGCATCGGTATCATACATAGGTCATCAAAAGAGCCGGATTCTTATGACCTCATCTTCCTCAGTCAGTAAGAGGATTGTTTGCAGGACATCTTGTGTCTCTGCTGTTATATCTTACCAGGGTAATCTGGTCCTTCGCTATTTTAGAGTTACAGTGGCGTTCTGTACTCTCTTCGTCATCGGAAGATTTCTTGTTTATCTCTCACCGATGCGGTGTTTGTGTTTTCTTCGAGAGATTCATGGTACATCTCTTGGTTTAGATTTGTAGTGAAGGGTTGATAGAATATGATACATCTACATCAATTCCTACACTAGGATGTAAGGATTTACGCATCCATCTCCCCCACATACTCAAAAGTATGTGCTCCAGGAGTTCCCTTAGGAAAACCTGTTTCACCATTATTTGGTCTCTGACAATGATGGATCTATGATCAGGGCTCTACATGGAATGATTATACTTGATTAGTTAGGTACATTTCAGTATTCTTTTAACATCATACATGTTCTCAAACATTAATCATTAGTATAGTAGCTATGAAAATAGAATATTATATGACACAGTCTAACTTACATCAATTATCATTTCCCAATTAGCTCATCACAAGTCATCTGTCAAGCATGACCTTGATGATTCTCATGGCTCTCACAGCTTATCAATTTCATTAGATGCCACTTGCTAGGTAACAGAGTATTTCACTATTCATAAAGTTAATATCATACTTTCAATGAATATGAAATCATTATCATTACCTGAATATGATCATCCTCATATAAGAACCTGCTTGGTTAATTTAACTGATAACAGTAAACAATTCATTTCAAAGAAGTTGTACTTTCCTACTATTACAAGAGTTAGGTTCCCTGAATCTCATCAATTAGGTTATTCATTTCCTTTACTTATGATTAGGAATATTGATTCCTCATCTCATACTTCAATCATGAAGATTCATGCTTAAAAGCATAACTGGAAATAGGGTTTCACCCTATTCAAATTAATGTTATTGAAATCCCTTTGTCTTATAAGGCATCATATTTATTCACATAGTTTCATACCTAAAAGCATAACACAGGACTATGGTTAACATACCCCATCCTTTATTAATTAATATTTCCGATTCAGATTATCAGTCCAACTCTAGTATACAACTTTGCAATCCTTGGAAGCGTACCAGGGTATGATGGGTGTTTACCTTTAATTACAACATTTATCGAACATCATAATGATTGGAAATTCAAGGTATGAATTCATTTCTCATCCTTATCATGATATGACTACATCATACTCATTATTTGGGCTTAATCCCATTCTCAAATTACATTGATTATCCCTCATCAAAGTGCAACAACTCATTACATTTCATTGTAATAGTTGCATAACACACTTCACATATTTCTTATTCAGGTATATAAGATGCGGGATACATCAAGGTATATAAACCCTGAAATGCTGAATGTGATGACCATCATATTTTGATGTATCACTTTATCATCATTTCAGACTCTCTGGAATTAACCATCTTATCTTGTATTAAGGTACTCCCCTTCTTAATACATTACACCACTAAACACTCACCCTTAGCATATACTGCATGGGCCACAGATTAGAATTGTCCAACTATCTTTAATGATATGGACTTGTCTAATGTTAAAGATATTGCTTACACTTAGGTTGCATATAACGAACCACATGAAATTTTTCACCTTTATAAGGACATTCCTTCTATCTCATCATTAGGGTTTCTTTATACCCTTACTTAAGATTAGAAATATAATTCATTGTCATAGTGTCCAAGAATAGGACTTTATGTAATTATGACTCCACATTAGAGTCTCATTCATATCACATCTCCTCTGGGTTAGCTTTATTGAACCTCTTATCTCACAAGGCATAAAGATTCCTCATATTATAGCTTGTAATTAGGGTTTCATACTCAAAGGCATAACCCTGAATTACTACATTTATCAGATCACCCAAAATTAGGGTTTTACTATTTTCATTATATGTTATTACCCTCGAATTAGGGTTTACTGTACACTCCTTGGTGAGTTGAACTCATAACATCATCATATATGAGAACCACCACCATTAAAGCCCTCAGATAAGATTAAGATTCATAAGTTATCATAATTAGGGTGTCCATGATCTCACTTAGTGGATCATACCCTAATCATGCACATTCATGTATATTGAAGGTATTTTACTTGAGTTTCCACCATAAATGGTACTTTCTCTCTCCTCTCACTAGTTTATGGGGATTATACCACTCTATATTAGGTTGGGTTAAGTCCCCTTTGATCTTCATAAACCAAATCACCACTATCAAGTGATTAGGGTTTGATTAGAACAAGGTATCACTGAATTGAACCTCTCAGGGGCATTTGGTAAAATTACCCATTGATCATCATCATGGGTCGATTCATTAGTCACTTAGTCCCTTAGTATTTTAAGTTACCATTATGGTTTCGATTAGATCATCATTGAACGAATTATACCTTTAAGTGGTTAAGTATAAACAACCATGAAAATCTCCAATTAGGTTAGGGTTTAACCTTCAACCTTCAACCCATTTGAACCCTCAAACGAGTGTGGACTCACTGAGTTGAAACGGGTGTGAACCCATTTAAGATGAAATGGGTGTGAACCCATTTAAGATGAAACGGGTGTGAACCCATTTAAGATGAAACGGGTGTGAACTCGTTTGAGATGAAACGGGTTGAACTCGTTTGGATTGAAACGGGTTGAACTCGTTTGGATTGAAACAGGTTGAACTCGTTTGGATTGAAACAGGATGAACTCGTTTGGATTGAAACAGGTTGAACTAGTTTGGGTCTAAACGAGTGTGGACTCGTTTGGGTCTAAACGAGTGTGGACTCATTTGGGTCTAAATGAGTTTTGACTCGTTTGGGTCCAAACCGCATGGATATGAAAGGTGATACAAAGGTTATGATTGAATAGGATTTCCTATGTTGAAGCCTTCAATTGGCCCAAGCCATGTTAACCACTTACAAATTGAGTCAAATATGATGAGCCTCAATCAATTGGACACCAATTTGACCTTCAATTGAAAGCCAATTAGGGTTAAGTCTAACTCAATTAAGGTTTCCAATCGGCTACTCATCAATTTTCATCAATGTGAATCAAAACAAGGTTGAGCCTATCAATTGAACTCCAATTGGGCCCAAACTTGGCCCAAATGGTCTTGAGATCGTTTGGATGATCTCCAAATGGTCTGGAGACCATTTTCCCAAAGTTTGACTAAAAATTAAGTTGATTTGATAAGGGTTGAGTCCTAATTAGATTACAAATCAGCACTTTTCATCAATTTATCAACATCTTGTGATTGGACCCTCAAACCATCAAATTTCTTTAACCCTAGACCTCCAAACGGTCTTGGGGTATCACTAAACGAGTGTGAGATTGTTTGGATGAACCCCCAAATGGTTTTGAACCCGTTTGGGTCCTTCAACCCAACACTCAACAAGATATATATTGAAAATCAGCAATTTTAACCCGATTAGGGTTAGGGTGTCGAACTGCCTTCAACTCTTAATTGGTTATGAATTAGATTATGATTATTTGTAAAAATGAAATTCAATATATTATGAACAGGAATCCCAAACGGTCAACACTTGGTCAACTCATTCAAATGGGTTGGAACCCGTTTGCCCAAAAGGTTCAATTTGATTAGTTTGGAAAATCAGCACTTAATTTAATTCGATTGCCTAATTGATTGGCCTTCAACCTACGATTCCTTTTGAATTAACCCCTCAAATTAGGTGGGTCATTAGTCTACATAATTGTGAAGAGGAATCCCAAACGGTCAATGCTTGGTCAACGCCCTCAAACGGGTTGGAACCCGTTTGGCCAAACCGACCTATTGAACCCGTTTGCCCTTCAAACGGTTGGTCAAGAGGGGGGGGATCATAAGATCATTTGATAAAGTTGGATAAGGACCAACACATGTATTAATGCCCTCCATCTTCAACCTTGAACCAAGGTCTGTCCTTCATGAAAAAGCTTGCAAGAGTGCAAAGAATGATGGGGAAGAAGAACTAAGCTTAAAAAGCAAGAACAAGGATATGCATAATAAAGCTAGGAGTTTAGAATTATAAAACCCACCTCAAACGTAGTTCCTAGAGCTCCAAGATTCCAAGCTTCAAGCCTTTAATGGAGTCTTGAGCTCCATAGGTCATCCAAGATTGTTTCTTCAAGGAAGAGATGGGGAAGATCGGCTAGAACAAGAAACCTAAGTGAGTTAACCATAGAACCAACCTTTTAAGAATAATTCCTCCATGAATTCGAGCTAGAAGATGGTCCAAGCTTACCTAGCTTCTCCTTGGTCGTCTTCCTTCTCCAGAGCTCTGTTCTAAGTCAGTCCAAGCAAGGGAATAAGAAAGGAAGTGAAGGAAACGTTCCTTTGCAAACAAAGGAAGGGTGTATTTATATATCTTGGGGTCATTTCCAACATAAGGACAACTAGTTTCTCCTTTTCTCTACTAGGTCCCTCCTTTCTTTTAGTAACGTCCCTCCTCCTTATTTCTAAGGTAAAACTCCTTTTAAAACCAAGAATTAAAGGCAAGGAAGGTCAACTTATCACTAAGGTGCACATATACATAAGGGTCTCCTTACTTACAACTTGGTGATTTAATTACAAAGGTACTCCTTATTATATGATTATTCAAAAGAAGTGCCTCCTTCATTATAATAACGTTAACTGATGTCAAAAGTCATAAAATATATTCTACAAAGTGTATTTTACAAGTTGCACCCCATAATTTGGGTAAACTGCATTTTACTCCAAATTAGGGTTTTTAAGCATAAGGATCATTCCATAAGCTGCATCTTGATACCCAAGCTTGGGAAATCCATTATACTTCATCATATTCATCCTTAGGTTGCCTCAACATTAAAATAATATAAAACATATGTAATTTGCAAGTTAACCCCTCAGATTGGGTAAATTGCACATAGGTCCCTGTATGCAAAACAATACTACAACATTGTTCATAGGGGACAGAAATGGAAACATATGTTCCCTAGAAGCTTTAATTACATACTAAAGGATAATTACAAACATCTAATTTCATAATTAGGCAAAACACCTAGGGTTAGCTCATAACCCAGGTCAGGGGTGTTAAAAATTATAAACCCCTAACAAGGATTTCGTCCCCGAAATCTCAGGAAGAAAAGGGGAAAGCAGATATTGTTTCAACATCACATTATTATATCCTTAGGTAACATACCATTTCCAGGGAGATGTTATAGAATTTTGATCAACATTCCTTAAGATTAAATTCAAGCTCCGAAATTTATTTGAGATCATATAAGTGCCTTTGCACCCTAAGTGTGTCATCACATCCGATAATCAATATACTATCTTCCTTTATTATATGCATTAACTATCTCATCAGTTACACATTCTTATCATAAAGAAAAGTTTTCTTGTCAAACAAGGATTTATTTATCAGGCATTCTAGAGAAGGATATGTTTATTTAAGAACATAAACCCCTAACAAGGGATGTTCTTAATATTCTTACTTTGGTATTAATTACTTGTGTTATCAACACTTTATATCTCTTTCTTCCTTTTATCATGGGGCATTGCTCATTACATATATTCTTTCAACCTTTACTAATCAGGGTTGACCTTCTTTATCCTTATATTTCTTATCTTATGATACTCTGTAGGTTGTTTCAAATTGACTACTTGATCAGAGTAATCAAAACATAACAATCTAAGAGTTTCCATATTTACTTTATCATCAGTAATTGTATACCTGGCCAGGGTATATGATTACTGAGGTAAGAAAATATGCACTTGTATATTACCATGTTCCTTCTCTTTTCTCATCCTTTCAAACATAAATATTAACTTTACTGAATTCTATATCCAGATCAATTCTTTAATACCTTATTTTCTTATAGAAGTAAGCATGTAACATGAAACATCTATCTGATGCAACATTAAAAGCCTTTACGAGACCAATCAAGGAAAGTTCAATCAATTACTCTTTGAATTTTATCCAAAAGATCATAAAGAGATTTATAAGAATTTCCATTTATCTTGTCTAACCTGTCATGGCTCGAGAATTATCTCAAATCCTTGCATATCAAGTGGTATAAATTCCACTTGAATGTGATGATTAGAAAAGAAGAGGATGCAGGGAGAGCATACCTCCTGCAAAATGGCAGACCCACTCAACAGAGTTTCTGACGTGTATTTTACTACGCGCTTAAACGAAAGTATACGCGTCGAGTAATATAGGCCTTGTGAGGCCCGAGTCGAACTCAGGGATACGTGAATTATTGGGGACTTTTACTAACTAATCGCAATCAGCTAGACCGATTAACAAAGTAGGGTTTTGTTATTAAAATTAAAAGAAAAATAAAAATCAAACAAAGAAAACAATCGATTAAAGGTTAATTTAATCAATTCAAAGGGATATCTTTAGGATGGCGGTTTCACCGCGGGTCAACATTGTATTAGGTTTCATATAATTCCTCACACTTCTCTCTCTATCCGGGTAGTGGCCTGAATACATAATTACCCACTGTCGTGGTGTAAATCACTACTTAGGTTTAGGTTGATTCCACCGTCGTAGTAATCATTCCCCTAAACTAACCGCATTAAAAACGGTCTCTCAGTTCCCACCATTAATTTTACAACTCCTTTGTCAAGGGTTTTATTGATTAATGTAGAATTCGTCTCTTTTCAACCATTAATCCTTCTGTCGAAGTGATTAAGGGTGTTAAATTATTATTATGGTGATCAAGCATAACAATAGAAATGGAGAAAACGAATCTATACCACGGATTTGAGAGAAAAATATGAATTATTGATATAAAAATGTCATACAATGCATTCTCGGGCTACTCCCGGTCCTAAAGATTGAGGGTTTTAGCCTCTCATGTTCATCTCACACGAATACATGGTAGAAATTGGGGAATTCATAAGAAAAACGGGAAATAAATGGGAAAACCCCTGAACGGAGAAGAACCGGTGGATCCTTGGCGTAGAACACGAGCTTTCCCCGCCTGTCGGTGGTGGAAATCGTCTTCGACAACATCCGAATCACCCGGGATGAGCTTCTCGGCCTCCGTTCTCCTTTCTCTCCTCCTTGGCACTCGTGCAATCCAAAAAATAATGAGATCCCCTTCCTCTAGGCGGCCATCATTAGGTATAAGTCCCTAATTAGGTCGTCAAATAACAACAGCCGTCCGATCGAGATCAAAACAGATCCAACGCATATCTGCCGGCGTCGATACCATCGACGCGGGTCGATGGTATCGACCCAGCGGATTAGCGGCAGCTTTCCTTTCTTTTATTCTGGGCGCCTGTGGTGATCTCGATACCATCGACTTGGGCGTCGATGGCATCGACTCCTGTAGCGTCGGTTTTGTCTTCTAGCGACGCTGTAGCTCTCCTTGTGTCGATGGCATCGACTTTGGTCGATGGTATCGACTGCATCTTCGCCAGCATCATGAAGTGATCTCGATGCCATCGACTTAGGTGTCGATGGTATCGTCTCTGTATTGCTCTTCTCGGCTGAGAACCTGTGGCTTGGTCGATGGTATCGACTTCCGTCGATGGTATCGACGGAAGCAGATACTTTTTTTTCCTGAAATTTCACAACAAGACCAAGTAAATCCACACAATATATAATAAGATGATAAATAATGCTCAAAATAGTAAAACAAAGGGGATTTGATATAATATGATGGCAAAGACCAAATAAAGTGAATTATGCAATATTATCCATAAAAATGAGTAATTAAGGCACAAAACACATACGAAATGGGTCTATAAATGCGACTCAAAATCATCGCATCAAACTCCCCTAAGCTCAAACATTGCTCGCCCTCGAGCAACTAATCCTTAGAATAGGATTGCAGATGTCAACTGAAAAACAACATACCAACCTACATCACACATGACTCCCACTGGACATTCTCAAACCGGCCTTTCCTAATCACAGAACAGTAATTACCCTACAGGCGACAATAATCATCAATAAGAGAAATTATCCTTCAAACCGATGAATACTATCACATAAGGCAGTTAACATAATAAAATTTGTCGATTCAGCATTGGTGCATCTTGTGATCGCCTACACTACGTTGCTCGCCCTAACTACCATCTACATGGAAGTAGTTCTCCTGATAAACATGAGTGAGGAGAAAATCACGGTGGCCTACCAATCCGAGCAACGGGTGGATGGAATGGGTGGTTCGTGGAAGAATTTGGAAGTATTACACAGTTTCAAAATGCACATAACAAAATGTCCTAAATGATGCAAATGCACAATGAAAATGCCCTAATGCTTAAAATTGGGTGGAATGATGCATGCACTAACCTTCCACCTCAAAAAGAGATAGAAATCTAATTAAGCCACATCATGTACTCAATTTCCTTGTTATGCAAGTGATATCATGTTCCTTTCTCCCTCTTATTCCATTTCCTTCTAAATTCTCTTTTTCTTTTTTTTTTCTTTTTTTTTCAATTTTTTTTTCAGATTTTCAAAAAAAATTTCTTAGCCCACATATCCATAATTACTTAGAGATACATGTGTTAGGCTATTTTCTTCATGATTGGAAATCTTTGTACTATTTCGAGGGTATGGAACAATTTAGATCACTTTTTAAGACAACCTGAGGTACATGGTGTACTTATGCATGAAAATCATGAAAGTTATGAGTGCAACTACATGACATGCACCTAAAGGTAATGTACATGAATCACTATACATTTTTTTTCCGTTTTATGCAAAAGTATGAAAATAACAATGCAAATCCTATCTACATGCTATGCACGCAAGAAGGAATTAAAACTGTACTTTACTTCCCATTCTTTGGTAGATTATGGAAAAATATGAAGTGGAATGATCACAAGATTAAGTTATTGAACCTTAGAAAAATATCATGTGTCCCTCCTTACTGACATGTGTAGTAGTTCAAAGGGTTCTTTCTCTTATATCCAATTAAGGTCTCATTACCATTTGATTAGGTTAGGCTCAAACAACCGTTACTATCCACTTTTCATGAGTCAATGGGGGTGTGGGTGTGACATATTTCTTCAAAGTTGACATAATCAATCATTTTCATAGGACAAGTTCCCCAAGGACAACCAAGTTAAGCTATCCAAAAGACACAGAAATTTTTAAATTCCCTTAAATTTCCCATAAAAACAGTGAGATGACAATTTTTAAGACATCCACGATTACACTAGATAGATGTGGATCCTAAACAAACTAAAATTGCAAGAACAAATAACAAAGCAAAAACTAAAAACAACTAAAGAAAAGATAAAAGATAGAGTTGTTCCAGCCACCCCCCTAAGCTTGAATTCGACTATGGCCTCATAGTCAAAAACCAACTTAAGGGTGGAACAGTGATACCAGATCAGTCCAATGGTGGTGGAGGTGGGTACTGCCAGGGTCGTGGGGTCCGGATTTGCTCTGGATGATGTGACTTCATTTGGCCAATAACCATGTCTTGAATAACTGACACCGACACTGCTGTGTGGCCGTCGATACCATCGACGGAAGTCGATGGTATCGACTCGCTGATTAGGGCAACTGCCTCGCGAGTCCAGTTGCCGCCTTTTTCACTTGTAAATGTCGATACCATCGACACACCCGTCGATGGTATCTACTCCACTGAGTCAATTTCTTCTGAAAATCTCCAGAGATCTCGATGGTATCGACTGGCATGTCGATACCATCAACCTTTTATTGCGACCTGTCTGTGACCATGTCGATACCATCGACGGGGGTGTCGATAGTATCGACGCAGTGCGATTTTTGCTGGTGTCGACCTGAACCCATGTCGATACCATCGACTTGTGTGTCGATGGTATCGACCCTGCCTGTGCCTGCACATTGAACAAACGGATCAAGGTATCATTTTTAAACTAAAATCTAAACGAAATAAAAGCAGTCTATGACTAAAATTAAACTATCCTAATGTACCGATGGTTGGGTTGCCTCCCAACAAGCGCCCTTATTTAACGTCTTAGGCTAGACGGTGTGACAATCATCATCTTTTCACCTTGGGAACTGGGCTTAGAGGATCATTTGGTAATTTGAATTCGACACGATCTCCTCCAATGCCCAAAGACAAAGTACCTCTCCCTAAGGCAGTCACAACGTATGTCGTTGCTTGAAACGGTCTTCCTAGGAGAATTTCACAACTTTGGAGTGGTGGCATATCCATGACGACAAAGTACATAGGAAATATAAATCTATCCACTTTGACTAGAACATCTTCACATACTCCATATGGTCTCACTGTAGACCCATCTGCCAATTCAATTGTTGCGGCCAACTTCTTTATCTCTTTTAACCCCAGCTTTTGAAATGTAGCCAAAGGCATGAGATTTATACTAGCGCCGGAATCACATTGCGCTTTAGAAACATGTTGACCACCTATTGAACACGGAATGTAAAAACCTCCTGGGTCCCTTCTCTTCTTTGGTGAACTCCCGTGAATCATCGAGCTCACCGTCTCATTCATCCAATAAATTTCATCGTCTTTTATCCGCCTCTTCTTATTAATGATTTCCTTAATGAACCTCCCATAGGCGGGTACTTTCTCGATCATCTCCACTAATGGAATATTGATGTGGAGTTTTCGGAATATCTCCAGAAATTTTTTAAAGTGACAATGCTCTTTCTTTGACTTGGGATTAACCACATTTGATACATCTGCTGCCTCAACACGCCTATGAGGTGGCACACAAGGGCTTTTCAGGGGTACCTCCCCTAAGCTTGCTTCAATTACTCCCTCCGGCGTGGGCTTTGGCAAGACATCCTCAATAGTGGCAGCTTGTTGTGGTTCCTCTCTCGCCTTAGATGTCTCCGCATGTGCACAAACAACCTACCCTTGTTCCTCTTGCTTAGATGGAGATACAATATTCACAACTCTCTCTGATTTTCTGAAGAAATGGTTTCCGCCCGGCAATCCATAGTAAGTGCGTGGATACGGTATTGCCGGTGTCGCATGCACATTGAAAGTCATTTTTCTTTCTTCTACAGCTTCTTGCACCTGTGATTCCTCCTCAGTGCTTACCACAGACATGTACTTGACTTGATGGTGTGCTTGAGCCACATTTGCATTCTCGGCTGGTTTCTGTTGGTTGGCGTGCTTAATGTCCGCCACTTCACTCGAAATCTGCGCCACGGTGGTCTCTAATGCCCGCATTTGTGCTCCATGGCTTTGCAGTGTCTGCCCAAACTTGGTTAGAATATCACCTTGAGATTGCAATTGTTTACCAAACATGGCCATCATTTCTTGGTTTTGCTGAACCATTTGACTTAGCAATTCAGTGTTCTTGTCCTCGGTTCTCTGTTGTGGCTTGGCATCCGGATCCTGCAGAAAATTATTCGGATCCTTCCATGAAAACTTTTTATCTTTCCTCCATGCATAGTCATTGTTTCTATAGCCCTGTTGTTGCATGAATTTCACTTAGGCCTCCCCATCATCAGATGCATCCTCCTTAGTTAGCACCTTCTTGGCTAGAAGATCTAACTTGGCATTCAGCTCCCTCACTATTCTGGATTCACCAGCAGCCTTGACATGTTCCACTGCACCTCTGTCTCCCCATGACTGTTTCCTAGCCATGTTTTTCAGTATCTCCCAACATCTGGTATCCGTATTATTCAGAAAAAATCCGGAACCGGTTGAATCAAGATTACTTCTATCGTGCTCGGAGAGAGCAAAATAGAAGATTTTCACTTGTGTCTCCTTGTCCAATCCATGATGTGGACATCTCCTCAACATGACTTGGAATCGCTCCCAAGTCTCAGAATAAGTTTCACCCACCTGTTGGGTGAAATTGTGGATCTTCCAGATCATATCATTGGTCTTCTCAGAAGGGAAGAACCTCTCGAAGAAAACCTCCACCATGTGATCCCATGATTCAACAAACTCATCGTCGAGGTTATGAAGCCACTCTCTTGCTACTCCAGCCAAGGAACTCGGGAATAACTTGAGGTAGAGCACATCCTGTAGAAATCGATCTATCTTCACCATATCGCAATTTTCAACAAACTGACTAATATGTGCTACTGGATCTTCATTTTTCAGTCCGTGAAATGCGTTTGATTTAACCAGGTTAATCAATGCTGGATCGATCTTGTAGGTTGGAATGTTTAGCCCCTGTTTCTTTATAGGCCCCTTTGATGCTGAGGAAGAAGACGCCTTGATCTTCTCCCATATTGTCTGTGCTTCAGCCATTGCTTCTTCTTGTTCTTTTTCAGATTCAGAATTTATATCACTTTGGTGTTCCTCCTCATAGTAGTCCTCGTCCTCTGGTCCCGCAGATGGAACCTCAGGTGTGCGATTCACGTAGTCTCGACTACGTGTGTGCACCATGCAAAGTACCTGAAATATGGAAATAGGGGTTCAGTACAATGCTTTGAACGAGTCAACACAATGATAGAGAAATAAAGTATTTTTGAAATTGTTTTAAAATAAATAAAAAAAATGTGGCCTATAATGGCCGCTCTTAGCACTCAAAGTGCCAATAATTCGCCGTGTCCCCGGCAACGGCGCCAAAAACTTGACGTGTATTTTACTACGCGCTTAAACGCAAGTATACGCGTCGAGTAATATAGGCCTTGTGAGGCCCGAGTCGAACTCAGGGATACGTGAATTATTGGCGACTTTTACTAACTAATCGCAATCAGCTAGACCGATTAACAAAGTAGGGTTTTATTATTGAAATTAAAAGAAAAATAAAAATCAAACAAAGAAAACAATCGATTAAAGGTTAATTTAATCAATTCAAAGGGATATCTTTAGGATGGCGGTTTCACCGCGGGTCAACATTGTATTAGGTTTCATATAATTCCTCACACTTCTCTCTCTATCCGGGTAGTGGCCTGAATACAGAATTACCCACTGTCGTGGGGTAATTCACTACTTAGGTTTAGTTTGATTCCACCGTCGTAGTAATCATTCCCCTAAACTAAGCGCATTAAAAACGGCCTCTCAGTTCCCACCATTAATTTTACAACTCCTTTGTCAAGGGTTTTATTGATTAATGTAGAATTCGTCTCTTTTCAACCGTTAATCCTTCTGTCGAAGTGATTAAGGGTGTTAAATTATTATTATGGTGATCAAGCATATCAATAGAAATGGAGAAAACGAATCTATACCACGGATTTGAGAGAAAAATATGAATTATTGATATAAAAATGTCATACAATGCATTCCCGGGCTACTCCCGGTCCTAAAGATTGAGGGTTTTAGCCTCTCATGTTCATCTCACACGAATACATGGTAGAAATTGGGGAATTCATAAGAAAAACGGGAAATAAATGGGAAAACCCCTGAACGGAGAAGAACCGGTGGATCCTTGGCGTAGAACACGAGCTTTCCCCGCCTGTCGGTGGTGGAAATCGTCTTCGGCAGCGTCCGAATCACCCGGGATGAGCTTCTCGGCCTCCGTTCTCCTTTCTCTCCTCCTTGGCACTCGTGCAATCCAAAAAATAATGAGATCCCCTTCCTTTGGGTGGCCGTCATTAGGTATAAGTCCCTAATTAGGTCGTCAAATAACAACAGCCGTCCGATCGAGATCAAAACAGATCCAACACATATCTGCCGGCGTCGATACCATCGACTCGGGTCGATGGTATCGACCTTGCGGATTAGCGGCAACTTTCCTTTCTTTTATTCTGGGCACCTGTGGTGATCTCGATACCATCGACTTGGGCATCGATGGTATCGACTCCTGTAGCGTCGGTTTTGTCTTCTAGCGACATTGTAGCTCTCCTTGTGTCGATGGCATCGACTTTGGTCGATGGTATCGACTGCATCTTCGCCAGCATCATGAAGTGATCTCGATGCCATCGACTTTGGTGTCGATGGTATCGACTCTGTATTACTCTTCTCGGCTGACAACCTGTGGCTTGGTCGATGGTATCGACGGAAGCAGATACTTGTTTTTCCTGAAATTTCACAACAAGACCAAGTAAATCCACACAATTTATAATAAGATGATAAATAATGCTCAAAATAGTAAAACAAAGGGGATTTGATATAATATGATGGCAAAGACCAAATAAAGTGAATTATGCAATATTATCCATAAAAATGAGTAATTAAGGCACAAAACACATACGAAATGGGTCTATAAATGCGACTCAAAATCATCGCATCAATTTCCAATCAACAAACTATCTGCCCTATGACTGACTGTCATATTGCAGTTACGGATCACTCTTCGAGTGATAAAAGAGTGTGTAGCACCTGGGTCAATTAAAACAGATACAACACAGGAGATAGACACATCAGAATATAACAAAACCATCTGACCTGCCACAACCCGTGGGTTGATCACTGCATCAGGTGGGTTCATTGCATAGAACCTCGTTGTCACCTGTGGTTGATTTGGTGCAGATGATCCACCTTGGGACGCCTGTCCACGTCCTCGAGCTGCTCCTTGAGATTGCCTTCTCTGTGATCCATGTTGACCTTGTCTCGGAGGCTGTGTCACATTGACAGGCTTAGATCGACAGTCCTTCATCAAATGCCCCACCTTACCACAGTTGTAGCAGCTTCTCTCTAGTTGTTGTGGTCTAAAGGGCTCCTTACCCTTTCTGGATAACCATTGCCTTGGTGTACTAGGTCCTGGTTGTGTTGGTGATACCAGAAATTTCTTCCTTCTGGAACTACCAGGCCTCTGCTTCTGGGTCTGGATAGGTCTTTTCTCAATTCTTCCTCTATATATCCTTCCTGGATAATTAGGTATGATATGTCCAGGCCTCTTACAATTATGACAGGTCCTGGTCTCTGGCTGTATTCTAATCCCTACATTGTTGTGAACTGATTCATCAGACTAAGGTTGAGTATACGATTGCTCTGAGTTCAAAGCTTCATCTTTTACTTCTGCTTCAACCTGCTGCTGAGGGTTACATATTCTATGGATATCCAAAACATCATCATTAGGAGTTGGTAAACTGGGTTGTATTGCTAGTGTTTGATCCACTAGATACATCATGGTTGCCCTAAATTCTCCAACAGTTATTCCTATGGAAGGATTCCTTATCATGGTTGGATTAACTAGGGGAACCTCAGGTAAGTGTTTCTCTACTGCTTGCTCCTCTGCACTTCTTCTAGGTATAGCATTGTTGCTTTTTGCAACAGACTCCTCGTCCTTATATGTCTTCTTCTCCTAAGGAGCAGAAGATTCTATTAGATGAGGAAGAAACACTAAAGATAGACTCGACATCCTAAGTCCTATGTCTCTGTAGACTCGACGAACCTAGAGCTCTGATACCACTAATTGTGGGCTCCGATCTCCAAAACCACGATATAAACTCAGCGGAAACATTCGATTAGTTGTGGAATATAAAAAAAATATTGGAAATTAAAACTTTTTGAGACAAGATCTGGAAATTATAAACTTCTTTTTATAAGAAACTAAATAAATAGTTTACATCTCTGTTAAACCACTTCTTGAGTAGTTATATACAACATGATTCAAAAATCTCAAGAGCAAACACCAAAATTTCAAACCACTAACTCCTAGGACCTGAGAGTACAGAGACGGAATAGGACTATCTAACTACATAACTCAGCAGTCAGTATCTCCACCTGAGATTCACTGTTGCCTCTGGTACTGTTGTTGTTGTTGTTGCTCATCCTTAAATGGAATCCTTCGTCTTCGACGACCACCTAAAAAGTTGAAGTCTACAGAGTGAGACAATGTACAAATTGTCCCAGCGAGAGTTATAACCCTCAACTAGAAGCTTTATTATAACATTAAGGAATATCATAGACAAGATAACTTAAATCATGCAACAGCAGGTTTAATAACAAGTGAAGCAACTTCTACTTAAGCAAACATTTATTTAAAGCATATAAAGAACATGCATACAAAATATCTGAACAGATCATTAATGTAATCAATGTAACACCAAACATTGTTCCTCGTAGTTCAACCTAAGCAGATATGCTACGTGGTTGATTATGTTTTACAAACATTATTATGCCCTGTGGAGATGAGGTATACCGCTCATACTCCAACCGATCACTAGTAAGTCGCATCGGTATCATACATAGGTCATCAAAAGAGTCGGATTCTTATGACCTCATCTTCCTCAGTCAGTAAGAGGAATGTTTGCAGGACATCTTGTGTCTCTGTTGTTATAGCTTACCAGGGTAATCTGGTCCTTCGCTATTTTAGAGTTACAGTGGCGTTCTGTACTCTCTTCGTCATCGGAAGATTTCTTGTTTATCTCTCACCGATGCGGTGTTTGTGTTTTCTTTGGGAGATTCATGGTACATCTCTTGGTTTGGATTTGTAGTGAAGGGTTGATAGAATATGATACATCTACATCAATTCCTACACTAGGATGTAAGGATTTATGCATCCATCTCCCCCACATACTCAAAAGTATGTGCTTCAGGAGTTCCCTTAGGAAAACCTGTTTTACCATCATTTGGTCTCTGACAATGATGGATCTATGATCAGGGCTCTACATGGAATGATTATACTTGATTAGTTTGGTACATTTCAGTATTCTTTTAACATCATACATGTTCTCAAACATTAATCATTAGTATAGTAGCTACGAAAATAGAATACTAAATGTAACAAGTCTAACTTACATCAATTATCATTTCCCAATTAGCTCATCACAAGGCATCTGTCAAGCATAACCTTGATGATACTCATGGCTCTTACAGCTTATCAATTTCATTAGATGCCACTTTCTAGGTAACAGAGTATTTCAGTATTCATAAAGTTAATATCATACTTTCAATGAATATGAAATCATTATCATTACCTAAATATGATCATCCTCATATAAGAACCTGTTTGGTTAATTTAACTGATAACAGTAAACAATTCATTTCAAAGAAGTTGTTCTTTCCTACTATTTCAAGAGTTAGGTTCCATGAATCTCATCAATTAGGTTATTCATTTCCTTTACTTATGATTAGGAATATTGATTCCTCATCTCATACTTCAATCATGAAGATTCATGCTTAAAAGCATAACTGGAAATAGGGTTTCACCCTATTCAAATTAAGGTTATTGAAATCCCTTTATCTTATAAGGCATCATATTTATTCATAGAGTTTTGTACCTAAAAGCATAACACAGGACTAAGGTTAACATACCCCATCCTTTATTAATTAATATTTTCGATTCAGATTATCAGTCCAACTCTAGTATACAACTTTGCCATCCTTGGAAGCATACCAGGGTATGATGGGTGTTTACCTTTAATTACAACATTTATCGAACATCATAATGATTGGAAATTCAAGGTATGAATTCATTTCTCATCCTTATCATGATATGACTACATCATACTCATTATTTGGGCTTAATCCCATTCTCAAATTACATTGATTATCCCTCATCAAAGTGCAACAACTCATTACATTTCATTGTAATAGTTGCATAACACACTTCACATATTTCTTATTCAGGTATATAAGATGTGGGATACATCAAGGTATATAAACCCTAAAATGTTGAATGTGATGACCATCATATTTTGATGTATGACTTTATCATCATTTCAGACTCTCTGGAATTAACCATCTTATCTTGTATTAAGGTACTCCCCTTCTTAATACATTACACCACTAAACCCTCACCCGTAGCATATACTGCATGGGCCACAAATTAGAATTGTCCAACTATCTTTAATGATATGGACTTGTCTAATGCTAAAGATATTTCTTACACTTAGGTTGCATATAACCAACCACATGAAATGTTTCACCTTTATAAGGCCATTCCTTCTATGACATCATAGGGTTTCTTTATACCCTTACTTAAGATTAGAAATATAATTCAGTGTCATAGTGTCCAAGAATAGGACTTTATGTAATTATGACTCCACATTAGAGTCTCATTCATATCATATCTCCTCTGGGTTAGATTTATTGAACCTCTTATCTCACAAGGCATAAAGATTCCTCATATTATAGCTTGTAATTAGGGTTTCATACTCAAAGGCATAACCCTGAATTACTACATTTATCAGATCACCCTAAATTAGGGTTTTACTATTTTCATTATATGTTATTACCCTAGAATTAGGGTTTACTGTACACTCCTTGGTGAGTTGAACTCATAACATCATCATGTATGAGAACCACCACCATTAAAGCCCTCAGATAAGATTAAGATTCATCAGTTATCATAATTAGGGTTTCCATGATCTCACTTAGTGGATCATACCCTAATCATGCACATTCATGTACATTGAAGGTATTTTACTTGGGTTTCCACCATAAATGGTACTTTCTCTCTCCTCTCACTAGTAGATGGGGATTACACCACTCTATATTAGGTTGGGTTAAGTCCCCTTTGATCTTCATAAACAAAATCACCACTATCAAGTGATTAGGGTTTGATTAGAACAAGGTATCACTGAATTGAAACTCTCAGGGGCATTTGCTAAAATTACCCATTGATCATCATCATGGGTCGATTCATTAGTCACTTAGTCCCTTAGTATTTTAAGTTACCATTATGTTTTAGATTAGATCATCATTGAACCAATTATACCTTTAAGTGGTTAAGTATAAACAACCATGAAAATCTCCAATTAGGTTAGGGTTTAACCTTAAACCTTCAACCCATTTGAACCCTCAAACGAGTGTGGACTCACTGAGTTGAAACGGGTGTGAACCCATTTAAGATGAAACGGGTGTGAACCCATTTAAGATGAAACATGTGTGAACCCATTTAAGATGAAACGGGTGTGAACTCGTTTGAGATGAAACGGGTTGAACTCGTTTGGATTGAAACGGGTTGAACTCGTTTGGATTGAAACGGGTTGAACTCGTTTGGATTGAAACGGGTTGAACTCGTTTGGATTGAAACGGGTTGAACTCATTTGGATTGAAACGGGTTGAACTCGTTTGGGTCTAAACGAGTGTGGACTCGTTTGGGTCTAAACGAGTGTGGACTCGTTTGGGTCCAAACCACATGGATATGAAAGGTGATACAAAGGTTATGATTGAATAGGATTTCCTATGTTGAAGCCTTCAATTGGCCCAAGCCATGTTAACCACTTACAAATTGAGTCAAATAGGATGAGCCTCAATCAATTGGACACCAATTTGACCTTCAATTGAAAGCCAATTAGGGTTAAGTCTAACTCAATTAAGGTTTCCAATCGGCTACTCATCAATTTTCATCAATGTGAATCAAAACAAGGTTGAGCCTATCAATTGAACTCCAATTGGGCCCAAACTTGGCCCAAATGGTCTTGAGATCGTTTGTATGATCTCCAAACGGTCTTGAGGCCATTTTCCCAAAGTTTGACTAAAAATTAAGTTGATTTGATAAGGGTTGAGTCCTAATTAGATTACAAATCAGCACTTTTCATCAATTTATCAACATCTTGTGATTGTAGCCTCAAACCATCAAATTTCTTTAACCCTAGACCTCCAAACGGTCTTGGGGTATCACTAAACGAGTGTGAGATCGTTTGGATGAACCCCCAAATGGTTTTGAACCCGTTTGGGTCCTTCAAACCAACACTCAACAAGATCTATATTGAAAATCAGCAATTTTAACCCAATTAGGGTTAGGGTGTCGAACTGCCTTCAACTCTTAATTGGTTATGAATTAGATTATGATTCTTTGTAGAAATGAAATTCAATATATTATGAACAGGAATCCCAAACGGTCAATGCTTGGTCAACTCATTCAAACGGGTTGGAACCCGTTTTCCCAAAAGGTTCAATTTGATTAGTTTGGAAAATCAGCACTTAATTTAATTCGATTGCCTAATTGATTGGCCTTCAACCTACGATTCCTTTTGAATTAACCCCTCAAATTAGGTGGGTCATTAGTCTACATAATTTTGAACAGGAATCCCAAATGGTCAACGCTTGGTCAATGCTCTCAAACTGGTTGGAACCCGTTTGGCCAAACCGACCTATTGAATCTGTTTGCCCTTCAAACGGTTGGTCAAGAAGGGGAGGGGAAATCATAAGATCGTTTGATAAAGTTGGATAAGGACCAACATAGGTATTAACGCCCTCCGTCTTCAACCTTGAACCAAGGTCTGTTCTTCACGAAAAAGCTTGCAAGAGTGCAAAGAATGATGGGGAAGAAGAACTAAGCTTAAAAAGCAAGAACAAGGATATGCATAATAAAGCTAGGAGTTTAGAATTGTAAAACCCGCCTCAAATGTGGTTCCTAGAGCTCCAAGCTTCCAAGATTCAATCCTTTAATGGAGTCCTGAGTTCCATAGGTCATCCAAGATTGTTTCTTCAAGGAAGAGATGGGGATGATCGACTAGAACAAGAAACCTAAGTGAGTTAACCATAGAACCAACCTTTTAAGAAGAATTCCTCCATGAATTCGAGCTAGAAGATGGTCCAAGCTTACCTAGCTTCTCCTTGGTCATCTTCCTTCTCCAGAGCTCTGTTCTAAGTCGGTCCAAGAAAGGGAATAAGAAAGGAAGTGAAGGAAACGTTCCTTTGCAAACAAAGGAAGGGTGTATTTATATATCTTGGGGTCATTTCCAACATAAGGACAACTAGTTTCTCCTTTTCTCTACTAGGTCCCTCCTTTCTTTTAGGCACGTCCCGCCTCCTTATTTCTAAGGTAAAACTCCTTTTAAAACCAAGTATTAAAGGCAAGGAAGGTCAACTTATCACTAAGGTGCACATATACATAAGGGTCTCCTTACTTACAACTTGGTGATTTAATTACAAAGGTACTCCTTATTATATGATTATTCAAAAGAAGTGACTCCTTAATTATAATAACTTTAAATGATGTCAAAAGTCATAAAAGATATTCTAGAAAGTGTATTTTACAAGTTGCACCCCATAATTTGGGTAAACTGCATTTTACTCCAAATTAGGGTTTTTAAGCATAAGGATCATTCCATAAGATGCATCTTGATACCCAAGCTTGGGAAATCCATTATTCTTCATCATATTCATCCTTAGGTTGCCTCAACATTAAAAGAACATAAAACATATGTAATTTGCAAGTTAACCGCTCAGATTGGGTAAATTGCACATAGGTCCCTGTATGCAAAACAATACTACAACATTGTTCATAGGGGACAGAAATGGAAACATATGTTCCCTAGAAGCTTTAATTACATACTAAAGGATAATTACAAACATCTAATTTCATAATTAGCCAAAACACCTAGGGTTAGCTCATAACCCAGGTCAGGGGTGTTACAGATTTGGTTTTATAGGTACATATATATATCCAATCACGACAATATATAGTACATATCATATACATGTTATATCTCACAGAAAACATGTGAAATGATAAAAAGCGAGGATTATGGCCATCCTAATGTGATTCCTCGAGCCAAGAGGAATCACGGTCATCTAGGTCTATATCACATGCAACCTCTCCATGATGAACTATGTGCTATAGCCGTCCGAGTTGATCAACTCATCACATGAATGACCTCCTCGCCCTGGCCGGTCGTCTCGGTGCCACCATCCGGTCGGTTGGCTCCTCCAACCGATCGGTTCACCTCGTCGTCATGCATCTCCTCAAGGCCGCCAACTGATCGTCTCGCTCCATGAACCCATCGTCTATATCACCAATCGATCAGTTCACTCCTTTAACCGATCATCTCAATCGTCATCAGATGTCCTCCATTCTTTGACATAACTAGAAATAAAAGATATATCCTATTTTACATTTGAATTGGGAAACTCTGAGTTACATTCGGGGGGAGCAAAGGTAGGAAAGAAATCTCGAGTTATCTTGAGTTACATTAGGAATAGGAGATAGAGGATCAGTGCATAGACCGAGATGTAAGCAACCACATACATACAAGCACACATAGGGTTTATTGTCCATAACCATGCTATACATCCACCACAAAACTCATTTAAGGGTGACGTGTATCAAGTGCATTCATATTACATATCATATATCTATATTGGGGTTTGTGGATTTAGGATTGGACATGCAAAAAGCCAATTTTTTTCGCATCGTATGCAATAAATAAAGGCGACAAGCCAAAATCGATCATATCGATAATCCTAAAGCATAGAACAGTTGATGTGGCTCTGATACCATGGTGTGATTCCGCTAGAGGTGCAACACACTAGCCGATTTGACCCGACTAGATGTGCCCCATGATGTCGAAACACACGTGATGGTTTTTTGCTTTCGAAATTTATAAACCTAAACTAGCTACCTACGTCTACTAAAACACTACACCCACAAGCACACGGGGTCGTGTCATAGTATAGGAAGGTGGCAAGTAAAGGGTCGATCTACAGGGAAAAGAGGAGGCACTAGAGCTAGGTTAGTTTGGCTAGGTTCCTACTGTGGAAACTAGGGTTAAGGGTTTAAAGGTGATTTTGATTGTTAACTAAGGATGAACAAGAAAGCAGTTAAAGGCAGGAATGAAATCTACGTTAGCCCTCGACTAGATTAAGACTAAGCAAGCAAGAAAGGATTAAGATAGGTATGAAAAGCCAGATTATACTAAAGCAAGAAAGAAAAGCAAAAGAGCAATTAAAGATATAAGCTAGCATGAACAAGGCAAGAGCAAGTAAAGAAGCTAACTAAGCAAGAAAAGAACTAACTAAGCTAAGCAAGCATAAAACTAGGGTTTTAAGCAGTAAAGAGATGTGTGGGCTGTTTAGGGGTATGAACTTATCACTTACATTGGGGGTGACATATGAACATTATTATTCCATTTAGATCATCCAAACCAAACAACAAGTTAGAGTCTAATGAATTAACCTAAGCTACTAACTGGCCATGGATATGCTAGGTTGTGTATAGGGGAACTAGTCCCTAACACCCCCTACTAACCTAACAAGGCTCAATTGGGTTAGTGATTAGGTTCAATTCAATTAGAGTCTAATCCAGTCTACATTTCTACATTAGGCATTCCTAGGGAAATTAGGGGCCGAGGGTAGTAATGGGGAGGTGAATTAGGGTTTTGGACCCCAATTCCCCCACATTCTAGCCTTGAGAAGGCTCCATGCTAATTGCACTAGAATTATCAAATCTAGCTACTTAGATCTCTCACTTAGGTTTAGGGAGATTGATTAGGATGTAGGAAGATGGGAGGCAACTGAGGGATCTAAGAATTGGACCTAGGGGCAAATCCCAAAATTCACACATACAAGCAATTTGCCTAAATTCCTAGGTGATTTCACACACAAACCAACAAGAAATCCATGGACAAAGAGATAGAAATAGAAGATAATCATTAACAAATGGAATTACAACATTTACATGCCATCTTCCCCCAACATGGTATCAAAGTAACATAATTTCCCCCAGACAGCCCACCCAATGGGCCTAGCTACTCATAACAAAGCGAAATACAAAAAGAGAGAAGAAAGAGGTAGAAGAAGCCATGGAGCTTGGAGTAGTGGTTGAAATCCTTCTCTCCAGTAGTTGTAGGGTCGTCCTCCTCCTTCTTCTTGGATGGAAAGGTGTAGAATGGTGGTGGGAAGTGGATGGAAGGCTTAGATATGGGGGGTTATGTGGTGGAAATGGTGAAATGGAGTGGATTTGAGGTGGATATGGAGTGTAATGGAATGGATGGCAATTTGGGGAGATAGGAAGGGGTAGAAGGTAGCTAGCCTTGTGCCCCAGACGCCACCTAGGTATACATAGGTGTCTCGGGGGTCTAGGGTTAAGTTAGGGGTAAAATAGGTAAAGTAGTGAAAACTAGGTGGGTATTGTGAGTAGCACGACCGTGGTGGGTTACCACGGTCATGGTGGGTAGGGTAGACCATGACCGTGGTGGATGGGCACGATCGTGGGAATTAAAATGTGGAGATCACATGGATATGTACATGTATGGCCATGATCGTGGGAGCTCACCAGGTCGTGGTGGGGACCTATGGCCACAGGCATGTTGATCACCACGGTCGTTTTGGCCATTTTCATCAATTTCTGGGAGTTTTAGTGATTTTTTGTGCTTGGGGCATGTCCACCACGGCCGTGGTGGGGTACCACGGTCGTGGTAGTGTCTCTCACATGCATTTGAGCTTTAAACTTGATCATCCATGGAGGGTATTGCTTCAAAACATTCTTTGACCACTTGGGGTACGTTGGAAGTTGTTTTGGCCTCATTGTGGGCTCCTCCAAGCCTGAGGAAATCCTAGATTGGACCGTCCTCTTTCCATGCCATCAAGTAGTGGACAAAGTACCTATAAAACATGTAAAAAGCCTCCATAAGTGCATTTGATAGAAATAAGCATATTGGGGGAAATAACATGTAATCTAACAAGTATAGATGTGGCTGAAATAAAAATGACACAAGATAAAGCCCTAAAATAGGGCTGAATCATACCACTATTGGGTTTTAGGGGAGACAGAGAAGGAAGCATAAAAAAATTCTTCACCCAAACCCAGAACAAAGGAAACACGTCAACATCTATATAATAGTAAGGATGGTTTGTAGAGGCGAAACTTGTCCAGAGGCTTGCTCGGCGACGTTACCTCGCGGCTTGTATGATTTTGTAAAGACTCGATCTTTATGATCAAATATTTACAAAATAATATCAAAATATAAATAATCTTTGTTACAATCATGCTTGTACACCGGAGTCGCAGAAGCTTACAAATATGATTACAAGTTTAAGAAATAGAACTCATTTTATCGAGTGTTCAACGGAGGAATACCCAGTGCATGTCTCTTCAAGCTCTTCCATCTATTACCTGCCCATGAGTTCCCAGAGGGAACGAAACCACACATGGACCCCATTGAAGGGAAAATAAAGGGTCAACAAATCTGATACTAAATTCTTATATCAAGCTATTTGAAAATATAGGTTCTAAGTATGATTCAAGGTGATATAAAATTCAAGAAGGGACTATATAGTGGACTAAATTTATCACAGTAAGGATAACAATATTTCAATGTTTGTAATTCAAGATCAAATTTCCAAAAGGCTATTCAAAATTGTTCAAGATATCAACTTATCAAAATATTGGCAATAATCAACTTTTGAATATTAAGGTTGAGCACTATCATATCATTTCCTTCAAGGGCAACAATGTCTTATGTTCAATCATCTATGAAAGAACAGCATTGAGCCTAATTACTATGTTAACTAGTCGACTGGGGGACAACTAATCCATTACACCTGTGCACAGGGCGGCGGGACGTACCCTACCTCAAGTGAGCTAAAGCTCTACGGGGCCAAAGCCTAAAGGGACCAATGTCCAGGGAGTCAAAACTCCAAATAGATCAATTCAAGTGCTATTATAATATTCAATGCATTCAAACAATAATCAATCTGAGGTGGTGAACTTTCAAAGAGGTAGGAAAGGCTTAAACAAGTATAGGGTTCACCACTAAATAATGTATAAGACATTCAAGAGGGAAATGAACAACTCAATATAAAAATAGAGAATCTAGTACCTCAATTATTTAGGGCTCCAAAGATTTCATAATCATAATGTGTCTCCAAGAATTTACGAAGAGGTAGCTACAAAGAATAATAATCTTATCACCATTTGACTTGGAATCAATGTGGTTCAATTTTTCTTATTTATGATTAGTTTTTTCCATCTAGGTTTCTATAACATATTTTCCCCTCCATATCATTTCTAAGTTTCCAACCTGGTTATATAAAATCATTGTTACCTTTTTACATGTTCTAGGTGTTACTATTACTCCATGGTGATAGTAGGTTTATATTATCCCAAGTTCTTGCATATATTACATATTTTCCTTAACTATTCATATTATGTGATACTACAATAAGTCATATTTTATTTAGATTAAATGATGAATTGCTATCTTATCTTATTCAATATAATTATATTTAGTTACTAGGATCAATTAGGTCTATTTACCAATATACCCTTATTAGGAATGCCTAGGATTTAATTTCAACATACCTCGAGATACGTAAACTATATATTGAAATTTGTTTATTCTCTTAAATACAAGGCAGATCTACATGAAGGGAAATAGAATAATACAATACATTATTTTATTAAACAAAGTTTGTGTAAGCATAATACCATCTATCGATATGTATGCATGAGAGTAAAATTGTTATTTGTCTACTTTCTCTATACAATGCTTTATTTCCAATTAGGCCCATCTAGGTAAAACATTTGTAAGATCGATATTATATTCACGATTACATGCATATGAACATAACTATACCTCTACTTATGTATAAAGGGAGGGATTCCATGTATAATCTTTTCATTGAGTATCATTTGTGATTTTTGCAATATAATATTATATAAGATCAATTAGGTTTTTATATTTTCTCTAAGTTTCCAGTTAAAATAGGTTGATCTAGGTTAAGAGGGTATATGTTCTAGTGTGTATGTTCTTATGGCTTTGACCTATAACAAGGGTAGTGCTTTCATATTAGATGAAATTACTAGTTTATAATTCATCTTCTTATTAATACATATATCCACAGCATATGACAAACGTTATGATTCTAGATAGCTTAGACCAAACTATGCTTATGACCATGTTTTATATCTATATGCTAATTAGTTATATAAATATATATTTAGGACTAGCACCCTAATATGTGTACATACAATATGTTTTTAAGTGATTACACAAGGTAGTAGAATCGTTATTAAATATTGCACCATGGTTAACATCATTATTACCTTATTACTAGTATTGATATATGTACACATAGTTATGTAGTTAATAGGTCTAATCAACTGATTTATAGTAGTAGATACAACAACTTATAGATTGTTATTTTCCTTGATATTAATATGCCTATTTAATAATTGATTTATCCATCAAGGAGAATTGGAAACGTACAGGAGAAAGAGTAAATAAATTACCTAGCATCTATGAATGACGGAGAACTGATCTGCAGATGATCATTCTAATAATCTAAGATGGACTGATGACACCCATCTATTTCTCGTCAGTCTGCAGATATCCACCAAGTGCTGGATCTGCAAATCCTCACTCTGGTTCTGTAGACTGCAAGCACACCAATAGATTCATATGTATGCGAGGGTGACTCCAGATTCCAACACTGAAATCATCTCTGCCTTTGGAAGAGTGTGAGGTAGTGCTTCCTAGAGCCGAGGTGAATGTTTGCGGACAGTTGTGCAGGGTCAGCTTGGTGGCGGATTCTGGTGAGGCGCCATTGGTCATGGTTCGGAATAGTTGCAAGTCGGCAGTGAAGCGGATCGGTAGAGAACGGGGTCGTCAATTTCCAGCAGAATTCCTAATGGCATCGAGGTGTTGTGGTACACATATGCAGGCTGACGGGATTTCCGCCGGAGGTGGAGGCTGCGGGCGCCGCTGGTGGCGTCTGGATATTAGGGGAGCACGGGGGTTAGGAGGAGGAGCGGTGGTTGTCATGGTGGAGGTCGCCGATCTGCAGCCTGCCCAACCCGGCGGCGTTGTACTTGAGGGTGGTCGAGCTTGGAGCGACGCCCGTCCAGGCGAGGGTGCCCAAGTGTTGACGTCACTGGCGCCCAACGACAACTGACGGGTTTAGGAAAGATGCGGCGGTGCTATGATTGATAGGTGGAGTACGAGATCTCGAGGGTGGGGTCTGAAGCTTCTGTGGAGGTTTCGATGGTAGGGAGGTTGTAGATGTGGGTCGGAATTCCTTGCTTCTGGCTGGAGAACTAGGGGATCTTATATAGCCTAAGGGGAGAGGTTCTAGGGTTTGTAAGATGGCATTCCTCTTGGGTGAGGGGAAGGCTGGCGGCTCGGTGGTCTATAGTAGATAGCACAGCCGTTTCCTGGTTGGAAGAGCCTAGTCACGATGTCAGGGGTGGCCCCAGCAGTATTTGCAGGGTAGAGAATACGAATAGGATTAGAAGTGGCATCGCCTCCTATCTGGGACTGAACCCCACATAATCATTGGGTCATCACCTTGTAGATCTTACGTTAATGCCTACTTGTCTGTTACTACTGATCTCAAGGAGCTTTAATGGTGGTTCACTTTCTGGCATTTTGGGTGCATGGATACCTAGCCGATGGGTTGGGTGACTGGAAGACGAATGTAATGCACTTTAAATCGGTTGAAACAATGCAGAATTGAGGGAGAACTGATTCATCGATTATCCTCTGAAAACGACAGCCGCAACACTAGTTCAGCACGAGGAAACAATCATCGTGGTGCCTTGTTTGACCGAAACATAGACTACATTGAATTCATTTTCTAGGTGCTATTTCATATAACTTCAATATTTTATATCTCATACGTTATAGGTCTGTATACTCTAAAATTTGTACCACAGCTGTAAATGGTTTTAAACTAGATTCTAAATATATAAACTCCCAAGATATAAACCAAATTATCCTAAAATTTGAAGTATGGGTTTGATCTCTATTTAACTAATGTTTGAAAACATTAATAGTTGTATCTACATATTTGGCCTTGTTAACTAAATTTCCATCATAATACATCTGAATATGATATTATTTTAAACTAGTGAACTATATATAATGATTCCAAGGCTATCAAGTGAAATTTCAAGAGGTTTTATGAATGGAGGTCTAAACAACATGTCAAGGTACAAATGATTTAAATTTTACTTATGATATAGAAATGATTCACATAGCCAAGTTGAGGAACTAATTTAATATTTCTCAAGTGAGGATAATTGATACATTTAGACAAAGTTGATCAAATTGGAAAATAATATGTGAGTATGATAATCAAAATAGCTCATTAGGCTTGGCATGAAATATGACATCTCAAATAAGCTCAAATTAGGAGGGTGTATGAATAAAAGCTCAAGATAACTTTAGTACCAAAGTTGAGTATGTTACAACACTACCACCCTTAAAAGGGATTTCGTCCCTGAAATCCTATCCTTCTTGACAACTATGTTCCCTTCAAGCTCTAATTTTCTATCATACTACCCTTATTTGCAAAAATGTCATCTACACAAATCTAATTCCCTTTCGACTAACCTATTCCCTAGTTAGATTGACAAACCAATTCATTTACCATTTACTTGGAATTACTGAACTAATTTAGGTGCAAATGCTATTTTAGAAAGTATATCTATTATTGAGTTTAGTGCTTAAAGATGACTAGCCGATAAGACTTCTAATATCATATCCTAATATCAGAGTTAAAATATTCAATTTGTTAGTCTTGGCCATCATTATCACAAGTTTGAGTTAAAACCCAAGCTTATTGGTCAATATATGGTTATCAATACTACATCAATTTTTAATCTCACATATTTGTCAATGATGTTTATATTGTGTATAATTTTTTTTTCTTTTTCTGTTTCTTATGTGTATGTATATAATATTGTATTTGTGACCTTCTATTTCTAATTAACAAAATTTCCAAGGTCATGACCATATAATTTTTTTTTCATTATTCTTTTTTTTGTTTACCTATTTTTGTCACATATATTTGTGTGATGATCTATGGGTCAAGAGTTTTTGACATACTTCTATTTTTAAATTTTAAGGTAGGGTTTTATTTATCTAAGATGTTTATATTATATTAATTATCTATTATTATGTACATATATATTTGAAGTTCACAAAAATAAATGAGTTCATCATTTTATCTTAATTCCACATAATATTCACTATGTCTTATCCAATTGTTTCTTTTTCTCAATTTTCTACTTATATGAGTATATTGTTATTTTAATTTCCATTTCTATAGCTTTCCTAGTCATTTTTTTTCTCAATAGATGTGATCGCATATTTGAAGGGAAATATATGTTTCATATTTTGTATTATCAACATTTTTCATTCAATTGAGTATTTATAATGAGGGCATACAAGTCAAATGTATGGTCAAATAAACATTCACATTCTTTTAAGTAAACATATTTATATTTTTCTTTCTTCCTTTTGAGTTTTTTTTGTGAGATTTTTTTTCATAATTCTTAGCATATTATATTTTATTTTCTCTCAATTGAAGGTGATTATATATACTTTTGTTTTTTTTTGTTAGTGCCTTTATTCAACATTAGGGTTTTCCCAAGTAATGAAATTCACTTTGGCTAGGTCGGTATGTATAGTGAGGAAACCCCACCACCACCTAAATGGATTGAGAGTAGTTATGACAGAACCTTCACTATACATCCTTCCTTAGACACCTCAGCTCGTTCCATTTACATGGTGATGAATTATTATAATTTATTAGGTAGTTTTTTTAATCAAATTTTAATCATGTTCTTGATTTAGATTGAAATTTTATATGTTCATATGATTTTAGGGTTATATCATATATCCATTATATATTTCTATTTTTTTCATATTTGTGAGTGTTAGAACCTAAAGAGAAACCATTCATATACCTATATTATTTCTTTTTACGTCTTAATAATCTAAATGTAAAATTACACACATGTATCAGAAACACTTCTTTCTCAACAATATCTTCATGTAAATCTATGCCTATAGAAGTTCAAAATCTAGTAGTTTAACTAGGTATGTCTCATAAATTTCTAATTTAGGGTACATGTCTCACATCCTAGGCTAGTATGTTTTCTACTTGTATCCCATGTACTTCCTAATAACAAGGTCAATGATACCAAGATTCATGGTCTAATTTTTTTTTCTTTCTATGTTCTACTACTCCAATTGTGTTCCTACTTAACCCTAATTTCCACGAGACATGCATGAGTGCCGACCGTTTATGGCACTGATACCATGTTGTAAAGACTTGATCTTTACGATCAAATATTTACAAAATAATATCAAAACATAAATAATCTTTGTTACAATCATGCTTGTACACCGGAGTCGCAGAAGCTTACAAATATGATTACAAGTTTAAGAAATAGAACTCATTTTATCTAGTGTTCAACGAAGGACTACCCAGTGCATGTCTCTTCAAGCTCTTCCATCTATTACCTGCCCATTAGTTCCCAGAGGGAAGAAACCACACATGGACCCCATTGAAGGGAAAATAAAGGGTTCGCAAAGCTGGTACTAAATTCTTATATCAAGCTATTTGAAAATATAGGTTCTAAGTATGATTCAAGGTGATATCAAATTCAAGAAGGGTATATATAGTGGACTAAATTTATCACAGTACGGATAAAAATATTTCAATGTTTGTAATTCAAGATCAAATTTCCAAAAGGCTATTCAAAATAGTTCAAGATATCAACTTATCAAAATATTTGCAACAATCAACTTTTGAATATTAAGGTTGAGCACTATCATATCATTTCCTTCAAGGGCAACAATGTCTTATGTTCAATCATCTATGAAAGAACAGCATTGAGCCTAATTACTATGTTAACTAGTCGACTGGGGGACAACTAATCCATTACACCTGTGCACAGGGCGGCGGGACGTACCCTACCTCAAGTGAGCTAAAGCTCTACGGGGCCAAAGCCTAAAGGGACCAATGTCCAGGGAGTCAAAACTCCAAATAGATCAATTCAAGTGCTATTATAATATTCAATGCATTCAAACAATAATCAATCTGAGGTGGTGAACTTTCAAAGAGGTAGGAAAGGCTTAAACAAGTATAGGGTTCACCACTAAATAATGTATAAGACATTCAAGAGGGAAATGAACAACTCAATATAAAAATAGAGAATCTAGTTCCTCAATTATTTAGGGCTCCAAAGATTTCATAATCATAATGTGTCTCCAAGAATTTACGAAGAGGTAGCTACAAAGAATAATAATCTTATCACCATTTGACTTGGAATCAATGTTGTTCAATTTTTCTTATTTATGATTAGTTTTTTCCATCTAGGTTTCTATAACATATTTTCCTCTCCATATCATTTCTAAGTTTCCAACCTGGTTATATAAAATCATTGTTTCATTTTTACATGTTCTAGGTGTTACTATTACTCCATGGTGATAATAGGTTTATATTATCCCAAGTTCTTTCATATATTACATATTTTCCTTAACTATTCATATTATGTGATACTACTATAAGTCATATTTTATTTATATTTAATGATGAATTGCTATCTTATCTTATTCAATATAATTATGTTTAGTTACTAGGATCAATTAGGTCTATTTACCAATATACCCTTATTAGGAATGCCTAGGATTTAATTTCAACATACCTCGAGATACGTAAACTATACATTGAAATTTGTTTATGCTCTTAAATACAAGGCAGATCTAGATGAAGGGAAATAGAATAATACAATACATTATTTTATTAAACAAAGTTTGTGTAAGCATAATACCATCTATCGATACGTATGCATGAGAGTAAAATTGTTATTTGTCTACTTTCTCTATACAATGATTTATTTCCAATTAGGCCCATCTAGGTAAAACATTTGTAAGATCGATATTATATTCACGATTACATGCATATGAACATAACTATACCTCTACTTATGTATCAAGGGAGGGATTCCATGTATACTCTTTTCATTGAGTATCATTTGTGATTTTTGCAATATAATATTATATAAGATCAATTAGGTTTTTATATTTTCTCTAAGTTTCCAGCTAAATAGGTTGATCTAGGTTAAGAGGGTATCATATGTTCTAGTGTGTATGTTCTTATGGTTTTGACCTATAATAAAGGTAGAGCTTTCATATTAGATGAAATTACTAGTTTATAATTCATCTTCTTATTAATACATATATCCACAATATATGACAAACGTTATGATTCTAGATAGCTTAGACCAAACTATGCTTATGACCATGTTTTATATCTATATGCTAATTAGTTATATAAAGATATATTTAGGACTAGCACCCTAATATGTGTACATACAATATGTTTTTAAGTGATTACACAAGGTAGTAGAATCGTTATTAAATATTGCACCATGGTTAACATCATTATTAACTTATTACTAGTATTGATATATGTACACATAGTTATGTAGTTAATAGGTCTATTCAACTGATTTATAGTAGTAGATACAACAACTTATAGATTGTTATCTTCCTTGATATTAATATGCCTATTTAATAATTGATTTATCCATCAAGGAGAATTGGAAATGTACAGGAGAAAGAGTAAATAAATTACCTAGCATATATGAATGACGGAGAACTGATCTGCAGATGATCATTCTAATAATCTAAGATGGACTGATGACACCCGTCTATTTCTCATCAGTCTGTAGATATCCACCAAGTTCTAGATCTGCAAATCCTCACTACGGTTCTGCAGACTGCAAGCACACCAATAGATTCATATGTATGCGAGGGTGACTCCAGATTCAAACACTGAAATCATCTCTGCCTTTGGAAGAGTGCAAGGTAGTGCTTCCTAGAGCCGAGGTGAATGTCTGTGGACAGTTGTGCAGGGTCAGCTTGGTGGCGGATTCTGGTGAGGCGCCATTGGTCATGGTTCGGAATAGTTGCAGGTCGGCAGTGAAGCGGATCGGTAGAGAACGGGGTCGTCGATTTGCAGCAGCAGTCCCAATGGAATTAAGGTGTTGTGGCACACATATGCAGGCTGACGGGATTGCCGCCGGAGGTGGAGGCTGCGGGCGCCGCTGGTGGCGTCTGGATATTAGGGGAGCATGGGGGTTAGGAGGAGGAGCGGTGGTTGTCATGGTGGAGGTCACCGATCTGCAGCCTACCCAACCCGGCGGTGTTGTACTTGAGGGTGGCCGAGCTTGGAGCGACGCCCGTCCAGGCGAGGGTGCCTAGGTGTTGACGTCGCTGGCACCCAACGACAACTGAAAGGTTTAGGAAAGATGCGGCGGCGCTATAATTGATAGGTGGAGGATGAGCTCTCGAGGGCGGGGTCTGAAGCTTCTGTGGAGGTGTCGATGTTAGGGAGGTTGCAGATGTGGGTCGGAATTCCTTGCTTCTGGCTGCAGAACCAGGGGATCTTATATAGCCTAAGGGGAGAGGTTCTAGGGTTTGTAAGATGCCATTCCTCTTGGGTGAGGGGAAGGCTGGCGGCTCGGTGGTCTGTAGTAGATAGCACAGTCGTTTCCTGGTTCTAAGAGCCTGGTCACGATGTCAGGGGTGGCCCCAGCAGTATTCGTAGTGTAGAGAATACGAATAGGATTAGAAGTGGCATCACCTCCTATCTGGGACTGAACCCCACATAATCGTTGGGTCATCACCTTATAGATCTTATGTTAATGCCTACTTGTCTGTTACTACTGATCTCAAGGAGCTTTAATGGTGGTTCACTTTCTGGCATTTTGGGTGCATGGATACCTAGCCGATGGGTTGGGTGACTGGAAGACGAATGTAATGCACTTTAAATCGGTTGAAACAATGGAGAATTGAGGGAGAACTGATTCACCGATTATCCTCCGAAAATGGCAGCCGCAACACTAGTTCAGTGCGAGGAAACAATCATCGTGGTGCCTTGTTTGACCGAAACATAGACTACATTTAATTCATTTTCTAGGTGCTATTTCAAATAACTTCAAAATTTTATATCTTCTACGTTATAGGTTTGTATACTCTAAAATTTGTACCACAGTTGTAAATGGCTTTAAACTAGATTCTAAATATATAAACTCGCAAGATATAAACCAAATTATCCTAAAATTTGGAGTATGGGTTTGATCTCTATTTAACTAATGTTTGAAAACATTAATAGTTGTATCTACATATTTGGCCTTGAAAACTAAATTTCCATCATAATACATCTGAATATTAGATTATTTTAAACCAGTGAACTATATATAATGATTCCAAGGCTATCAAGTGAAATTTCAAGAGGTTTTATGAATGGAGGTCTAAACAATATGTCAAGGTACAAATGATTTAAATTGTACTTATGATATAGAAATGATTCACATAGCCAAGTTGAGGAACTAATTTAATATTTCTCAAGTGAGGATAATTGATATATTTAGACAAAGTTGATCAAATTGGAAAATAATATGTGAGTATGATAATCAAAATAGCTCATTAGGCTTGGCATGAAAGATGACATCTCAAATAAGCTCAAATTAGGAGGGTGTATGAATAAAAGCTCAAGATAACTTTAGTACCAAAGTTGAGTATGTTATAGATTTTCACCTCCAGTCTTGGATGGTGTCTCTGCAGCTCCTGGTCACACCGGGACTGGCACCTCCTGGTCTCACTGGGACTTTCGGGATTGACAGTTGTCCTCCGAGTGGCAGAAGTCTCCCACCTCTGAAGTAGTCTACACAGACCACCTGGAACTCCGATCTCCTTGTCCCACAAGGAATCAGAAGGAGTTGCACCCTCCTATCGACATACTAGTCACCAACATACTCTCCTGCCACCAGTCGATTTCTGCAGCTGTCTTTCCCTTATTGTGCCTCCCTTATCGGGTAGCACTTGCTCGGGCTCTCTCTCAGTTACCAAAACCAGAGAGAACGAAAACTTTGCAGAGCAACTGGTGCACTGGGTTGTTCACTAGAGAAGCCCCCAATACCCCTATATATATAGGAGGGTCATGGGACAGGGTTCTCTATCCTGGGTAATGAGGGATTAAAGCAGGAGTAGAAGGGCTCAGAATTTTCCACAAAATACAACCAATTGCGCCACTTGAACCGATCGTTTCATACATGAAATGGTCGATTGGGGAGTTGAGCCGATCGGTTGGGACCCCTGAGCCGATCGGTTCACTTCTGGGCCGATCAGTTCATGGTCCTGATCCAACTCAAATTTACATTCAAATTTATTTCTGATTAATCAAATATTAATCCTTGTCCAAATTGAATTTGTACAAGTGAAACAAATTGTATTTGAAAAATCGACTTTCCAAACGATCTCAGTTGGTCACATGAGCTGACCAATTCAACATTTGAGCTGATCGGTTCGTTGCACATGAGGCGATCGTCTCACTTGTTGAGCCGATTAGTTCACCAACCTGAGTCGATCAGTTCATCACATGGGTCGATCGGTTGGGGCAGCAGACCTGTGCAAATCAGTCAATCGCAGTTTCAATCAATCTGATACTCTAATCAATTAGTCCAACACCTTAAACACTATGATATCGAGCTATTAATTGATTGAGTGTTTAATTTAACTACTAAACTCCTTTAGTAATCAATCTCAACATCGTTATGTTTGTGGATAAACTCCTCTTCTAGGTTAAATCCTATGTGTGTGACCCTACAAGTCCATTTCACGTTGGCAGTGAAAGTCCATAACACTTATGACTTCACAAGCAAAGAGTGATGCCTAGTCACACATCAGTGCTACCCAAGTGAAATAGAAAGTTGGAGAACAACTTTTAATCCTACAATCCGTGAATGGTGTTATAGTGAATGTATAATTCCTTTATCACTGATATCCTGAATGAACTTAAGGCATGGAATAGTCATCCTGTCAACATTCATTCACTTTCTTGATCTCAGAGTAGATTGGAGGAGATATGTATGACATCAATATCACATACTGATTCAAACATGTATGTGCATGCCTATCTCAATCCTACTCATCAAGTGGCCATGGATATCAAACTCCCTCAGGAAGGACAAATCCCATATCTATCACTCACCCCTCAAAAGCCCCATGTGTCAAATCCACCCAATCATCACCTTTATAACAACCCATGTTTTAGGACTGCGTTTGATGACGTCAAAGTGTGCCCAACGACATGTGTTGAGTGAATTGATTTTAGGTCAAAGAATCACACTCACCACCATCACTGTGAGAACTAATTGTGACTACCATGTCATGGTTCCTTGTGTCAAACTCATGGTGGGTCTATCTGGTACACTTGTTCTCTAACAAGTACCTATGTGTTTGGTTTGATATCTCCATATCATGACTAATGAGATTTTTTCATCAACCAACACCACAATCTAGTCTTGTGAGTCATTTTTGTCTATCTACCTTCCACAATGACATCCGACTAGGGACATGATAAGAATTTACAAACTCTTAGCATCTCTATGATCTCATCATTCAGGTCCTGAACCTGAAGGCAAATGTCATTGAGTACTGTCATTCTCTAGACATTCAATATGTTCTATCATTATCTCATATGACTGAACCGAAAAGAATTGGAAGCTTGCCTTTGATCTTTATCAAATCAATCTTAATGTATCCCACGAATCATCCCATGATTGGCTCTCAGGGCATACATACCAACAAAAATGTGAAGCACTAATCTGACTCTGGTTCTTTTAACTCGATGTCCAAAATGTTTGGATCTATAATAATGAGGTTCAAACCTATATCACCTATGTGACTCTCTTTTCTCTCAACTTCACTAATGGTGATTAAACAAAGACCAACTTCCCTAAGTACCTTCGTCTGTATCCTGACCTTAAAACCTGGATTTATGCTCCCTTTTATCTTAGCTCAGTTTAAGACATGAACTACTTAAGGAAAACCCTAGATCAAACTCAAATTCTTGAATCTTAGGGAGACACCCTTAATGACCTAAACCCTAACAAGAAACCCTAAGGTGAAATGGTGAGAACCCATGGTGATTTTAGGTTTTTGTTTATATTTCAAGGTGATCTATTCTCTTTTCATAATCTAGAACTTGTGGAATCCAGATCTAAAAAGTAAAGGTACATGGTCTTATAAGTATAAGACTAGATTTCTTGTTTCCTATGATATGTAATATCTTGAATGCTCATATTTGGATATAATTGCTTGGTTGAATTAGTATGAGTTATACTTCACCAAATCTAATAGAACATAAATGATTATGATGGGTTGTAGCTACTAGAGCACATAGCCTGGTGTAGATGTATGTTTCCTAGCATGGATGTATGGTTCGTTGGCCCATGTTAGATGTATGATGATGTTATATTGCCCACACTAGATATAAGTCAAGTGCAATATGAGTAGTACAACCACATCAAAATAAATGTAATAAATGAAATGTTTACCTGATTTTCACCCTAACAAATGGTTTTATCTCTCCTTCTTCCTTTTCAAATATTTCTCCTTTATGCAACCTTATTAGTGTAGCTTTTTACCATGTACCAACTTTGTTGATGTTTTTGTTCTCATATTTTCTAGATGCAAGAAACAATTGACAAACAAAGTGAAATGCATGCTCAAAGTACCTAAAGGTATAAATTAATAAGCATGGAGGATTTATTAGATAGATCTATTTCTCTTATCTTATTCTTGCTAGATGTTAGTTTATTTTCCTAGTTGATGTTGAGGATGTCTGAGATCCTATGTAATAAATTTATCTTTCTCAAGAACAATATTCTCTCTCTCTATGTAATGACTTTACTTTATCCTTATGAACGACTGTTTGTGTGGCTTTATGAGATGATGTGGACTTTGATCTTGGATCAATCTTTGATTTTAGTTGATTACCTTAATCTCTTACATTTTCCCTTTTGACATCTATATATATGAGTGCACGCATATCTATGAATTTCACTATGGAAAGTATATAGAAATTGGGGTTTTCATAGTTGGTATCAGAACCAATGTTCACACATCGAGTTACATGAACTTAATTCACCCTATTTTGAGTCTAGGGTAGTCCTTGCGTTAGGGATGTGAAGGGTGGAGGTGTCTAGGATAGCATCTTCCATGGGTCTGACTAAAGTCTCTGAGCCACTTAGCTTGGCAATCACGAGGCTACCTTTATGGCAGTATAAGTGTACCTGGCCAATACCCTAAGTGTCCCCTATTCTTGGGCATACCTTAATTTAGGAACCTTCTCATCTATAGATTTTCCCTCTCATCCCTTCTATAGGAAAATTTTCCCTCTCATTAATGTTTTAAAATAAATTTTCGCTCTTAACTCTGTTATAAGGTTAGGAAGGAGTCTCTCTATTTAGAAAGTTCTAAGGATTGACTAATAAGGATTTTAGGATATCCTCCATAAATCATAACATTAAGAACATTAATAATTGATAAAGGATAATAATGAAATATCATGTGATGATAATAATGATAATGATGAGAATAATTGTTGAAGTAATAAATCTAATATGTTCAAATTAATTTCAGGATGCCTCCAAAAACTCACAACTCAAAGGCCTCAGAGGAATCACCCTCTAAAAAGAGAAAAGAGCATGAAACCTCTGAAGTACCTAATCCTGATGCTGCGACAAAGGAAAGGTGAGAGGAATAGAAGAAAATCCTTCTAGACTTTATGGAAACCCTCACCACAAAAGGAACCCCTGAACCTAGCTCCTCTAGGAAAAGAGAAGTGACGGTGATAGACTTCATTATACTCAACCCTGATTCCTTTTGGGGGGAAGATCATCCTAAGGTCATGGACAAGGGTGAGGCTTGGGTCCTTTCTGTAGAAAATGCCTTCCATACCCTAGAAGTACCTGAGGAAAAGAAGGTTAAATTCGCCACCCATCTACTTAAGGGAGGGGCGAAGATCTGGTGGGAGAACTATGGTGGTAACCGGGGAAAGGAAGTATACAACTTGGGGTGGGAAGCCTTCAAGACCCTCTTCACTGACCGTTTCATGCCCATAACTGAGAGGAAGAGGAAAGAGAAAATGTACATGGAGCTTAGGCAGGTAAGTCTCTCAGTGGTCGGTTATACCCGGAAGTTTAGGCTTCTCGAACACTATGCCCCTATCTGGAATGAGGAGCGCCTCAGTGAGCATTATGTAGATTTCCACTCCGCACCTCTGAAAACCCTAGTTATAGCCTCCCATCCCCGAAACATTAATGAAGCCCTAGACATGGCCCTTAAGCAGGAAAGGGAGCAGGGATTGTAGAAGCCTTCTAGTATGGGATATTTAGGGTTGACCACCACTGAGGAAGAGAAGTTCAAGAAGTTCCACCCCAGCCATAATAGAGGATCAGGAAAAGGAGGAGGTTCAGGGAAGAAATGACAGAAGAATAGCAAGTTGATGGATTACCACAACAAATGCAAGACTTGTGGATGAGGACATGATGGGCCTTTTCGCTACACCAAGTCGGTCTGCTACAACTATAAGAAGGAGGGACATTTCCTTGCCAAGTGCTCCAATGTGTCTATCCTTGGAAAACCTCTAGCGGGTGCTCCAACCCCTTAGGGACACCACAATGCTAGGGTGTTTGCAGTAACAGCAGAAGAGGCTAGGGCAAATCCGAACCAGCTTGTCAAAGGTAACCTTAATTCTTTTTCATATATCTAATATCTCTTTCAATGCCTTCAATTATTTAAAAATATAATTATCATGTGTAGACATTGTTTTCATGAATGGACATCCTGTTAAAGCATTATTTGACTCTTGATCCACAAATACTTTTATCTCTCAAAATATGGCCTCAATGTTGCACTTACATATAAAGGACTTGGGTTATATTCTGGATGTGTCAACCCCTAGTGGAAAAATATTCACTACATTACAGAAAATTGATGTTGTCCCTCTAAAATTCTAAAATCATGATATGCCCTTTGAATTCATTCTCTAAACCACGGAAGACTTTGATATTATTCTTGGAATGGATTGGCTATACCCATATCATGCTTACATTGATTGTGGAAACAAGATGGTAGTTCTCTCGTAGCCTCATTCCTCTCCTGTAGTGATCCCTCAGGGAAGTGGATTCTATAATAATGTAATAATTTCCTCTCTTAAAGATAAAAAGCTCATATCTAAAAGATGTAAAGTCTTCCTCACATTCGTCTCAGAGACCAGTCCTGACAATGGGAATGTAGAAAGACTGGTGGTGGTACATGATTTCCTTGACGTATTTCCGGAGGAACTTCCTGGGTTGTCTCAAAATAGAGAAATTGAGTTCTCCACAGACCTTCTTCCTGGAACCACTCCGATTTCTAGGGAACCATATAGGATGGCACCTACTGAGCTTGTGGAGTTCAAGAAACAATTACAAGAACTTCTTGATAAGGGTTTTATCCGCCCTAGTGTTTCCCCTTGGGGTGCATTTATTCTTTTTGTTAAAAAGAAAGATGGTTCAATGTGGATGTGTATCGACTATCACATGTTGAACCAAGCTACGATTAAAAACAAGTATCCCCTCCCTCATATTGATGACCTCTTTGATCAACTTCGTACTGCTAAAGTCTTCTAAAAAATTGATCTTCGTTCTGGCTACCATCAACTTAAGGTCAAGGATTCAGATATATCTAAGACAGCTTTTCAAACTCGTTACGGGCACTATGAATTTTTGGTGATGTCGTCCAGGTTGAACACACCTGGCTTATTCATGAACTTGATGAACAAAGTCTTCCAACCATATCTTGATGAGTTTATGGTCATCTTCATTGATGATATTCTAATCTATTTAGATTCTAGGGAGAAACATCGACATCATTTGAAGTTTGTCCTTGAGATTCTTCGAGCCTAGAAATTTTATGGCAAGCTTTCTAAATGTGAATTCTAGATTGACAAAGTTATGTTCCTTGGCCATGTCATCTCTGGGGGTAATATATATGTCGATCCTGCCAAATTCTCGCATGTACTTGATTGGCAACCTCCCCGGAATCCTTCGGAAATCTAGAGTTTCTTGGGTCTGGCTAGATATTATAACAGTTTCATCCCAAACTTTTCCAAAGTCACACTTCCTCTGATCAAGAGGACTCGGAAGGATGAACATTTCATCTGGTCATCTGCTTGTGAGTTTTGCTTCCAAGAGCTCAAGCAGAAGTTGACATCAGCACATGTCCTTGTTCTACCATCTAGTAATGAAGGATTTGTGATATTCACTAATGGTTCCCGACATGGACTAGGGTGTGTCCTACAGCAGAATGGGAAAGTAGTGGCCTTCGCTTCCAGACAGCTGAAACCCAATGAGCTGAATTATGCTATGCATGATTTGGAGTTAGTTTATATCATCCATGCTCTCAAAATCTGGAGGCACTACTTGTAGGGAGCAATGTTTGATATCTTCACCGACCACAAAAGCCTCAAGTACATTCTGACGCAAAAGGATCTGAATCTACGGCAATGACGATGGATCGAGTACATGAAGGACTATGACTTCACCATTGGCTACCATCCAGGAAATGCCAATGTAGTTGCAGATGCTCTTAGTAGGAAAAGAGATATGGGTGCATCTCTATCTGTACCCGAATGGAGGAACATGGAGGACCTAGCAAGCTGGAGATCACAATTCCTGGCTGATCGTATGCATGTCAATAACATGTATATTAGATCCATCCTGCAATCTAAACTTCTGGAGGCATAGAAAGCTAGTCCCGAGCTTGCAGAGCTCTCCTCTCTCCTAGCTAAACCTCATACACATTTGTCTGTGGATCTTGATGGTGGTCTTCGATATAAGAACCATATATGGGTTCCTGAACAATTAGCTGAAAAGACGAAGATTTTTTCTGAGGCACACGGGTCCAAGTACACCGTTCATCCTGGCACAACGAATATGTACAAGGACTTACAATGTCAGTTCTGGTGGAGAGGCATGAAGCAAGATATTGCCAATTTCATGTCCAGATGTCTGACATGCCAGAGAATCATGGTCGAGCATCAAAGACCAGGCGGTCTACTACAACCCTTGAGATCCCAGAATAGAAATGGGAACACATTACCATGGACTTCGTGGTAGGATTACCCAGGACCAGGAAAGGATATGACACTACATGGGTCATAGTGGATCGTCTCACCAAGTCATCTCATTTCCTCCCTGTGAAAACCACTGTGAAAGTGTCTGTGATGGCCGACCTCTACATAAGGGAGATTGTACTTCTGCATGGAGTTCCAGTGTTCATTGTCTCAGACTGGGACCGAAAGTTCACTTCAAAGCTGGGGAAATAGGTTCAAGAAGAATTGGGCACCAAGATGAACTTCAGTACAACTTATCATCCGCGGACAGATGGACAGTCAGAACGAACAGTGCAGATTCTAGATGACCTTCTACAAGCTTGTGTACTTGACTAGGAAGGCTCATGGGACCATTACCTACCTCTAGCTGAGTTCACCTATAATAATATCTATCAGGCGAGTATTGGGATTCCATCATATGAGGCTCTCTATGATCGACCGTGCAGATCTCCATTACATTAGGACGATGTCGGAGAACACACCTTGATGAAATCTGAGGAGATGTAGTTGTATGCAGATAAAGTTGCACTAATTAGGTAGAGAACGAAGCGAGCACAAGATAGGAAGAAATCATATGCAGATGCTCACTGACAAGAACGTCAATTCAAGGAAGGTGATCATGTCTTTCTCAAGATCCGACCTATTCGAGCTTTGGCCAAGTATAAGGGAAATATCATTCCTCATTATGTGGGACCCTTCGAGATCCATGAAAGGGTGGGAGAATGTGCCTAGCATCTTGCCTTGCCACCTCAGTATAGTGGCATGCATAATGTCTTTCATGTATCTAATCTAAAGCCTTATGTAAAGGACCCCAGTCACATTCTGAATCATGAGCCTCTCAAGCTGAAAGATGATCTATCATATGCTGAGACACCAGTCAAAATCCTTGATTTCTAGACAACGGAGCTTCATAGTAATAGGCATATAGATATGGTGAAAGTTCTCTAGATCCACCATGATCAAACTAATGCCACATGGGAGCTCAAGTTAGAGGTCGAGCGGAAATATCCACATCTCTTTCAGGCTGCTTGAATTTTGAGGGCAAAATTCTTAAAAGGAGGGGAGAATGTGACAAAGTGAGTTTTTATAATATTTTCTCTCTCTTAAAAGTTTTGTTATCAAATTTTTTGACCAAAATACCCTCATATACTTTCCTCACTCAATTTAACAAATATGTGTCACAAATTGCACAAATGCAAACCCTAGTATGTTATGATGATAAAATACATGTGATAATCAATATAGTAAATGAACATATCAAACTTTCGAAATTGAACCCCAAAATTATACCATATTCACTTTTTGACATCATGAATCTTACCTTAAAATTTCATTCTAGTTGGATAAGTCATTTGCAAGATATAAGAAATTGAAATCATATATAGTACATCATTATTTTGAACCATAGGATCTAAGTTTGGGAATTATTTGAATCAAATGCGTGACATTATGTGTCAAGCAGCCCTTTGAAACTTTTGCGTGGGCCTTGGTATAGGCTGAGTTATTTCTGGTCGTTGATTAGCAATCCAACAGGAGAGACTTCATCTCCTACCTCCCGCAGAACTTGGGCTTCAGCCCCAACTGAACGACGACCGAATCCTTGCTCCCCGACGGATATCTACCAACGTCCTTGCAAAAGGAATGGGATATTTCTCCTCTCCCCGCCAAACTGAGGTCAACCATCTCTATGTCAACCCTTCTCGCCCTTTGAGTTGGGAGAACAAATTCCCACTTGTTCTCCCTTCTCCTGGCGGCTACGGTAGATTTTAGGGCTCCATTCCCTTGAAAACCCCGTGCCTATTTAAGGACTTCAATAGCTTCACCGACCTTCCTTTTATCATCCCTGGCCCTCAATTTGGACGAAGTGTGCCCCTTCCTCCCCGACCTCAAGCACCCTCAGCAAGCCTGACCTTGACTCCCCCCTCACTCCAGTGGCTCTCTCCATTCAATCGAGCGCAGCTACACCATCAGGGGACCTCGGCAAGATGATCACCACCTTCGACTAGAGTCGTGAAGGTCCAAAAGCTCAGGTCGACAAGCCTCACAAATGAGCTCCAAAATCTTCACCACCGGTGAGGTTGGAGACATCTCAGAGCTACGAGAAGATTGTAATCTCATCAGTAGACTTCTGCAAAGCTTTCAACTCCCTCAATTCAACATGAGGGTAGGTGACCCTCATCTTCACTCCTCGGTTCGTTTCAGTCTGTTTTGATCGGAGTTTAGTGCCCAGATCTCCCTAGTCGACAATCTTGACATCGACGCCATCGCTGTGAGTCTGCAAACTCAATCCAACCATCAGCTTCACCCAACTCTTCCTAGAACCCCACCTACACTGTGATCTACCCTCCCCTGTTCCCTCGCTGCAACTATGGCGCGAGCGGGGAACTTTCATAGGGGTGTTTTTACCACCGAACCCATACTCGAGGATGGACCCAACCAAAGGGCCAGGGGTATTCCTGACCTTCTACCCACCTGGCCCATCTTCAGCTGAGCGCCTATTCATGGGTCAGCGGGAGGGTCTGATTAGTCAGATCCCTCGCATGATCCGTGAAGCAGAGCTCACAATTCTTTTTTTATTTTTCATTTAATTCTTCCAGAAATTACCTGATTGGTCAGAACTTGCATAAATGATTAAAAATAGCTCGAATGGCCAATAAATCCATATAAAATAGTGACGTTCTCAGAAAAATGAGGAGAATCTATAAAAAGTATCACCTAAACCTATGCTAAACCTTAGAGTGACATATTTCTTTAACATGTTGATATGATCCTTTTCTTAATTAAATTTTTGAAAAGTAAAGTTAGGAATAAATGACCATACCTATTGTAAAACTGTGAAGCACTAATATGACTCTGATTCTTTTAACTCGATGTCCAAAATGTTTGGATCTATAATAATGAGGTTCAAACCTATATCACCTATGCGACTCTCTTTTCTCTCACCTTCACTAATGGTGATTAAACAAAGACAAACTTCCCTAAGTATCTTCATCTGTATCCTGACCCCAAAACCTAGATTTATGCTCCCTTTTATCTTATCTCAGTTTAAGACATGAACTACTTAAGGAAAACCCTAGATCTAACTCAAATTCTTGAATCTTAGGGAGACACCCTTAATGACCAAAACCCTAACAAGAAACCCTAATGTGAAATGATGAGAACCCATGGTGATTTTAGGTTTTTGTTTATATTTCAAGGTGATCTACTCTCTTTTCATAATCTAGGACTTGTGGAATCCAGATCTAAAAAGTAAAGGTACGTGGTCTTATAAGTATAAGACTAGATTTTTGGTTGCCTATGATATGTAATATCTTGAATGCTCAAATTTGGATATAATTGCTTGGTTGCATTAGTATGAGTTATACTTCGCCAAATTTAATAGAACATAAATGATTATGATGGGTTATAGCTACTAGAGCACATAGCCTGGTGTGGATGTATGTTTCCTAGCATGGATGTATGGTTCCTTAGCCCATGTTAGATGTATGATGATGTTATATTGCCCACACTAGATGTAAGTCACGTGCAATATGAGTAGTACAACCGCATCAAAATAAATGTAATACAAGAAATGTTTACATGATTTTTGCCCTAAGAAATGGTTTTATCTCTATTTCTTCCTTTTCAAATATTTTTCCTTTATTCAACCTTATTAGTGTAGCTTTTTACCACGTACCAACTTTGTTGATGTTTTTATTTCTCATATTTTCTAGGTGCAAGGAACAATTGACAAACAAAGTGAAATGCATGCTCAAAGTACCTGAAGGCATAAATTAATAAGCATGGAGGATTTATTAGATAGATCTATTTCTCTTATCATATTCTTGCTAGATGTTAGTTTATTTTCCTAGTTGATGTTGAGGATGACTGAGATCCTATGTAATAAAGTTATCTTTCTCTAGAATAACATTCTCTCTCTCTATGTAATGACTTTACTTTATCCTTATGAACGAATGTTTGTGTGGCTTTATGAGATGATGTGGACTTTGATCTTGGCTCAATCTCTGATTTTATTTGATTATCTTAATCTCTTATATTTTCCCTTTTGACATCTATATATAAGATTGTACACATATCTGTGAATGTCACTATGGAATGTATATAGAAATTGGGGTCGTCACAATAAAAGTATTAAGGCACTTCATTCTGATCGAGGTGGACAATAATTGAAGTAAGAGTTTGAGAACCTTCTGCGAGTCTGTGGTATTGTATCACAATGAACTCCACCAGAATTACCACAACATAGTGGTATATCAAAAAGAAGGAATCACACATTGCTGGATATGGTGTGACCAATGATGAGTTTGGATGAACTTCTGACTACCTTTTGGGGGTATGCTCTTGAAATCATCGTGTATACACTAAAATGAGTACCATATAAATCAGTTCAAAAGACACCATATGAGATATTGTATGGGAAGTGTTCCAATGTGTTTTCAATGAAGATTTGGGGGTGTGAAGCTTATGTTAGGAAAATGTTTTCTGAAAAGTTAGGACATAAGTCTGATAAATGCTATTTGGTTGGATATCCTAAGGAGACAAAAGTATATTACTTTTATTTCCAATCTGACAACAAAGAGTTTGTTTCTAGAGAGGTTGTACTCTTAGAGAAGGAAATTATTTCCAAAGCAATTAATAGAAGGAAGGTAAATCGAAGTGGTTCTAGACCACTGATAGAACAATGAATTAATAGATGTATAAGAGGAACAAAAAGAATCACAAAGTGTTGTGGAGTTTCAAATTCCTCAAGTAACAAAGGAACCATTTAGATATAGTAGGACACACCTTGAAACTGAGAGATTTTGATATCTTGTGACTAAGGAAGGTGGTGAGTTGGTCATAGATGATGATCCAATAACCTATCTAGAAGTTGTTGAGGTACCAGAGTCTGAGAAATATCTTGAGGTTATGAGATCTGAGATGAGATCCATGTATGCAGACAAGGTATGGTGCTTGGTAAAACCACCTAAAGGGGTAAAACCTATAGAGTGAAAGTGGATCTTCAAGAAGAAGTCAGACATGGATGGTAAAGTACAAACATATAGCGGCAGATTGGTAGAAAAGGATTTTAGACAAGTTCAAGGTGTTGACTATCATGAATCTAATTCTCTAATAGTCATTATTAATTCCATCAGGATTAGGCTTACTAATGTTTCTTATCATGACTATGAGATTTGGTAGATGGATGTTAAAATTGCATTCCTTAACGAGAATCTTCTCGAGGATGTGTATATGACACAACCTGGGGGTTTTATAAATCCAAACGATGCAAATAAAGTTTGTAAGCTATAAAGGTCAATATATGGATTAAAGAAAGCATCTGAGAGCTAGAATCTTCATTTTGATGAATAAATCAAAGAGTATGTCTTTGTTGAAAATGAAGATAAACCTTGGGTGTACAAAAGGTTATTGAGATCATAATTGTATTCCTCATATTGTATGTGGATGACATACTTTTGATGGGGAATGGAATCCCTACTTTACTAAAGGTAGAAACATAGCTTGGATATACATTCTCTATGAAAGTCTTGGGAGAAGAAGCCTACATCTTGGGGATAACGATCTATAGAGATAGATTAAGAAGCCTTCTTGGACTAAGGCTAGCACATACATTCACAATATTTTGAAGAGGTTCAACATGGAAAAGTAATAGAGAGGAAACCTGCCCATTCTAGAAGGAGTTATCATCTGTAAAGTTCAATGTCCCCATTCTTATGATGAAATTAAGGGAGCACATGAGTATGATTCCATATGCATCGCCAATTGGATCTATCATGTATGCAATGTTGTGCACTAGTGTCGATGTCTCGTATGATTTGAGCATGATGAGAAGATATCAATTAGATCCAGGTGATGCTTAGTGAACAACCATCAAGAACATCCTAGAGTACTTGAGAAAGACTAAGGATCATTTCTTGATCCATGGTGGAGAGGAAGAGTTCGTGGTAAGTGCTTACACTGATGCAAGCTTCCAGACTAACAAAGATGATTATAAATCGCAATTAGGATTTGTGTTTTCACTAAAATATGGAGTTGTAACTGGGAAGAGTTCCATGCAAGAGACAATTGTCGATTCTACAACAACGATTGAGTATATTGTTGCATAAAATGCTGCAAAGGAGGTTGTATGGATCAAGAAGTTCATTTCTAAACTTGGGGTCATTTCGAGCATCATCGATGCAATCGAACTATATTGTGATAATAATGGAGCTATTGTACAAGATAAGGAACCCAAATAGCATTAGTGTTCCAAACATATACAAAGGTATTTTCATCTCACATGAGAGATCGTACAATGAGGAGATGTAAAGATTTGTAGAGTACCATCTAAAAGCAATGTTGTTGACCCCTTAAAAAGGGCACTTTCGTAGTAGAAGCATGATGGTCATATTACATCACTCAGGATAAGATTCGTGAATGGTTGGCTCTGTGTGCAAGTGGGAGTCTATTGGTGCATGTACCCAGAGAGCCAATCATGTGATGATTGTAATGGAATATTTTGAAAATGATTTGATTAATAATAAAGGCAATCTTCTAATTTATTCTGTTTGTTCATTTATGAGATAATGAAATAACATAATAGATGTCTAGAGAATGATATTACTCAATGATGTGTTTCTTCAAATGCATGACTAGGAAGAATGAGATCATATAGATTTTATGAGTATATAGATTCTCGTTATGTCCCTGATCAGTTATTATTGTGGAATGTAGATAGATAGAAATAATACATAAGATCAAAGTGTGAGTTGGTTGTTGACAAAATCTCATTAGTTATGATATGGCAATATCAAACCAAGCACACAGATACATGTTAGAGAACAATGTATTGGACAAACCCACCATAAGAGAGATACATAGAAACCATAGTTAGGTAAGTCAGAATCACATCTTATAGTTACAGTGGTGTTTATGGTTCTTAGACCTGAAATCCCTACACTCATCATATGTCATTTGGTAGGCTTTAAAATTATCAAACGCGGTCCTGAAACATGGACTTCCATAAAAGTGATGATTGGGTGACTGTGACACATGGACTGACTCTGAGTGAAAGATATGGGATTTTTCCATCCTATAGGAGTGTCATATCTTAGGCCTCTTGATTTGCAAGATTGAGAAATGAATGGTCATGCACATGTGAGTCAATATGTGATATTGAGCTTACATAAATATCAGATTGTATGCTCTAATTAAAGGAATGAGATTGATTGATTAATAGGATGGTTGATCCATGCATCGAGTTCAATATGTAATGCAGTGAGAAAGGAACTATACAAATACTATTACACAATACATAGATTATAGGTTCAAGTTGTTCTCTAACTTTCAATTTACTTGGGTAGCAATGATGTGTGACTAGTCACTTCTCATTTCTTGTGATATCATACATCTTTATGGACATTCAATGCCAATGTAATATGGGACCTATAGGGTCACACATATGAACTCATCTAGAAGAGGATTTTAATCTTGAATGATTATTGGATTGATTACTAAAGTGTTTAGGTATTCAATTCACATAAAAAATCAACTGATTGGACTACCAATCGACTGTCTCACCTAGTGAGATCACCGTTTGGAGTGTCAGAATGATTAGAAATGAATTGGGTGAAGTTATACACAAAACAGGAACCAACCCATCGACTCACTGGGAGAATTGATCTGCTCTGGGAGAGCAAGACGATCGGTTCACCTGATGAACAAATTGATTCAGTTGGGTCTAGTGGAAGGTTCTAGAAGCTTTCTTGAATTGGTGAGGAAGTTTGATGATTTCAATTGGTCAATTCTATTGATGCAAAGAATTAATGTTTAGAATTAATTAGAAGTGAATTACCAAATTCATGTGTGATTGGGAAACTACAAAACAATCGTCTCGTTGAGCATAACAATCACCTCAAGTGCTAGGTGACTATCCTAGTTCCCAACCAATCAATTTGAGGTTCAATGTTTTGAAAATTCAAGATCTTCTGGTCCCTTCCACTCCCACATAGAATGGGAACTCTGACCCTGGCCTCTATGATGAATAGAGGGGTATTGGGGGCTTCTCAGAGTACAATTAAATTGCTTCTTTCAATTATTGTCCTCTCTGGTTGTGGTAACTAATAGAGACACAGAGCAAATCCTACCTGCTGAAGGGAGGTATAGCAAGGGAGAAACAATTGTGGGAGTGCAAGTTGGAGACTAGTATGCCAACAAGAGAGACAACTCCTTCCTATCCATTCAAGTAGGATGATAGGATTTCTAGGTGGTCCATTTGGACTTCTCTAGAGGCGACGTGGCCTTTTCCCATCACTAGGAGGTCAACATCAGACTGTAGTCTATGGAGGAGCTGCTACAAATGTCGTCTGAGTCTGTCATCCATGGTGAAGACCAGGAGCTGCACATACATCGTTAAAAGTGCATGACTACATCAATGAGGATTGTCGTTGGACATGATCTAGGAACATGTATATATTTGTTAAACCATCCTCCCATTGCATAGTAATTGATGCGATCCGCTGGTTAATGGGATATATGTCAGTAATTTTTTTGTTTTTGTTGCCTATCTGATGTCTTATTTCCCCACAGATTCAACATGTACTCAAATGCACCTGACTAGAAGAAATCTTATATATCCATGATCAGTTTTTGAAATTTGATTTGACAATCAGTACGATTGATAATCACTGAATCAATTAATCATGAACGATCCAAAATCTCTTATGACTAGAGGTCATGTTTGTAAAGTCCATACGTTAAACCACATGTGAATATTGTCAATTAAAATGGTTGTACAATTAATAGATGTTCCTCTCAAGAGTACCTTACTTGGATGTTATCACAGATAAACAAACCTCAAATCATTCCATAACCTATCCACCTTCTAACTGAACAAGTTCTTCATCTCCAAACACATGCAAAGTATCCAAAAATTTCACCTTTATATGATCCTTGATCAAATATTGGATCAATGTAAGATAATTGTAACTACTAGTGGGTTTCCTACTAAGTGTGTTCCCACTTTGAGGGCTTGAACCTACCATGACTTGGAGTTGTATCTACATGTTTGAAGCAAACATGAGACATGGGAGGTTGGCCACACACCAATTCTATACCCACTCATTTTTATACTCTCAATAGACAGTAGGGTAGCACTTGAATGTGCTCAGAATGCTCTAGAAGGAAGGACTCATGCCAAAATATGTACCCTACATACCTTCCCTTAATTTATAAAAATCCTTTAGTTTAAATGCCCACATCTCCATAAGATGGATGGGTTGCTGAACACCTCTCCCACAACCTACCTTATTCATTTTTCCTAACAAGGATTCCAATCTAAACCCTAAATTTAAATAACCCCTTAGCCTTTATAATTACAACAATTTTATCATCATTCTAGTGCATCCAAAATGTGGGTCAACACCAAAAGGTTGGACGAATAATACTTATAAAATTAAATGAAACCCCTTGGCTACCATTGACAAGATAACCCCATCCCACATGAATAAACCCTAGCCACCCAATCTTCTACCTTAAGAACCTTAGAGTCAATCTCTTTCTTTCCCTATTAGATAAAGAGGAGGGATATCGAATTCCATACTTTACAATTCTCAAGAAAGGTGTAGATTGGACTAGACACAACATATACCACTCTACCTTCCCCCTTTTTGACAACCTAGTGGTGTAATGATATGAACACCCATGTTGATGATCACAGATATCATATTGTGGCATTTAAACTTGATTTTAAATGTTGTTCCTTATTGTTTTTCAAAAAATTTGTACATACAATCCCCATTCACCACACAAAATATAAGTCATATCCTTAGATTTGTGATTTCAAAAGAGTGTCTTGGGGTGTCTAACACCTTTTCCAAGTGGAATATGATGCCCTATCCAATGTTTGGTTGACCTCTAGGCATATATATCTTATTTCAAAAATATTTAGATGTTTTACTCATTCTCTTATTTATCATATGGTGACTCTATTTTTCTTGACCATCCAACAATGTTAACCCATGGTTTTCCAAATTGCAACAAAACCAAATTGGTGATTGCATTATTATCTTCAACATCATAGGAATTTGACATCCTCACAGAGTTTGAGTGTAGTTTTTTCTTTTCTTTTTTTAAGGTGTGTATCGCCTACATTCCCTAAGTTGTTTGGCTATTTTTTGTTGTTTTTTGATGCTATCTCCTCTATAGAACACTATATTTGGACCCAAGAGATGGCTCGTGAACCTCTTACAAGTCTGGATAAGTCCCATTTTTTCTGATGTATACTCTTAATTGATCTTAGTTTTTTAGATCCAATAAATTAGGTTCCCTCCTGCTACTTTCTCTGGTAGGTCCCATTCTCCAACCATGTTTCTAGAAATCTTCTCTTCATTGTGTCACTATCATCAGGTTCAAAAAATGGGGTGTGCACACAATGATGTCTTATCCAATACCACAATTTTTTCAGACTTTCTGAGAAACAAAAGCATGTGACATGGGCCTGTGTGTCCTAAATACGAAAAAAAACTCTAGATGCTATCATTTCTTATTACTATACTACTACAAGGATGCAAAATCTTAGGATATAGAAGTGATTCACCAACTCTGATGTCTCACTTAATCCTTTTTTTGTTTTTTTTCCTATTTGAGATTCTAAAGCAATTTTTTCCACTTTCTTTCCATTTTAAATCATCAAGAGGGTAGAGTTGTGTTTTAGAATACCTTTCTTGGAATATATGACCACAGACTATAGGATTCTTGATGAGACTGATGATCAAAACCATCAATTTGTGATCATGTGGCCTATCCTCAAGGATCATTGGTCACCTACACATTCAAATAGTGGTAATGCACAACCTTGAATCATCCACTTGGTTGCATGTTTCTTAGTCAATCATGAGAGGGTAGAAGGGTTGAGATGAATCTAGGAAAAAGGGGTGCGAGTTATGTGAAATCACACACCTATAGGCCATGGTGGTTGTACCAAATTTCATTACATCTTAAAGGTGAATGTGAAATGTCCTCATTACATGTGCCCCTCTCATTGTCTTAAAATATTTTTTAGCAACCCCCAAGGGTTACAAGGTTCCAATTCACATGTTTTCTAGTTTTTCTTTTTGTTGTTTAGGAGTCATGTATTACACTGAACCTTTTTAATAAAATAAAATCTAAGTTTAGGAGAAAACAAACATTGGCATCCTGTAGGAGTTGAGCCCATTCATATAGGCTAAATTTGGACGTCATTGAAAAGATTATTTATTATGATGCTTATGAAAATATATACATTGTATATATTCTTTGATATTTCAATGCTTTTTGTGGAACTCTTAATAGAAAATAACTTATAAAAAAAATCTTGTAAGACATTACATTAGTGTCTCATAATATATCTTTCATATCAAATTATACTTCTCGTTACCCACACATTTCCATATTTTTGTACATAATTAGTTTTGGGTCTGAATATTTAACATGTCCTACTTTGCACTCTCACCTTTATAAATGACAAGTATGGAATTTAAAACTCATGATTCATGTCCTGAAAGACCAAAAGGTTATCAGCAGTTGTTAGGACCCCTCAGTGGTAGGAAAATACTAAGCCTTGATATGCCCACTCCCTCATGTCAATGATTATTTGTTGCCACCACGATCATAATGTAAACTTATAGTAGTATCCTAGTGATTTGAATTCATAGACCCATGTAGGATAAAGTAAATATGCCCATAGAGGACTTAAGGACATTGACTTTCCCAATTGTAGGTAAAAATGTGTATAGGTTTGTAGTATATTTGTTAAACATGAGTGCTAAAATGGGGAAGACACTTCTTTTATGAAATACATACAAGGACCATTATGTCCATGTTTTAGAAACCAAGATAGTGTTGACATTCTGTTGAACCTTTGTCTCCTTGGCCAACCCCTTTTTGAAAACATAAGATAGCATTGAATCTTATTGAATCATTGACTCCTTCGTAAACCCATTATTTTCAAAACCAAAGATAGTGCCAAAATTCTATCATACATTATACCCATTAGTAGTTGAAAACTTGAAATAAATGAAGCCATTGTAAAGTATTTATCTCGACTTTTTTTTCAAAAACCCAAGATATTGTGCATGTGCTATTGAACTTGGTTGAACCTTGTTTTAAAAAACCCAAGATAATGTGGTGATGAATGCACATTCATCTTAGTTTTAATTGTATTATTCATTTAGTTTGTCCTTCACTTCCATCAATTTACTCCAAAACTAGCTTACATTTAGGTTTCCTTGATATTATGCTAATTCATAGGATTCTGACCTAACTCCTGGGTTTTCATGACATGATTGAACGTTCTCATATAAAAACTATCGAATGAGATGGTGGTCCTACTATCAATATGCCCTTCATAACATAATTGACCTTTATCATATATACACTAGAAATTTTTGATCAATAGACTAGATTTCCATCAATTTGTCCTTTCATCGGGGGATGTTTCCTGCAATTGATTCCTCTTGGGAGAAGATCTTTTGACACATGACAATATTCCACACCCTCAGGTGTGGTTTTGCATTGTTCGGCAAACCATTGGTTCAGTCACTCTGTCTAGACATTAGCTAACAACTGATGGTTTTCCACCATTCACCTTCAGATGAATGATTAGACCTAATCTTCCCATGGTTTTACATGAACTAATCTTCTAATGTCTGATGATATGGTGACTAGGATAAGGTATGGGTGTTGAGACCACTACCCCACTTTTGGGTGAGGGTAGAGACCACAACACGTGCTCAATGTAGTGTGGTCTTGACCAAGATGACCAAGAGATGGGTTGGTCGAGACAGTTTGTCCTCTAGGGAAGAGTCTCAACCATTTATATGGTGACTTAGAGTTTGGTCAATACCATGTGCAAGGAAGTGTCTCGATCGAGACAAGGTAGTAGTCAACCTTGAAGGTTGCTACACATTTTCTAGATAAACATAAACATTTTGAAATATGCAATGTGAGGGGCTATAAGGTTGTTTGCTTGGAGGGCATGTGTCCTTTGATAGTCTATTATGTTGACACCTCATAATCTATTACTTCCCTCCTCCTTTGGGTATATAACCCCTTCTCTTCCCTTGCAAGAAAACTTATGCCTACCAATGATCCTTCTACACCGTCATCTATCGATGTAAGTGCAAAACTTTGATAGACCATTTGTCTACCTCCTTGCACTACAACTTCACATCCATAGCCACCAAGACTTCACTTCAAATGGATGGGAGGGTTTTAAAACCTACTAGCCTCTTACAAATACTAGGCTTACAACTTCATAAAGGGCATCTCTTCTCCGGGCACCATGCTTCCTAAATTGACGCTCCACCCACATAAGACTATCACCATTAGTTAACACGCTACAACCACTGCTCCATCAAGGATCAACCTCCTATCCTCAAAGGGGTATGGTCAATGATGCCTCTACACCATAAATTCACCCACTCTTCCCCATCAGCACACCAAATCAAAGCAAGGAGGATGACAAATAGGTAGGGTCAGTTGACAATAGTCTTAGGTGGGCTAGGTGGGGTCTACTACTACATCTCCTCTTCCTGCTGTGATGATGGATATGTTCTCCCTTTTTATTGTTGTTTATTATGTTCTCATAATGAGATACATGTAGTTCCTTACACTACAGTGTTGCGAGTAGCCCTGCTACCTGTTTGTGTTATCTTACTGCATCACTACCTATAAAAAAATCATTACATGTTGAATCTATCATTTTATTCGTGTATGCTTGTTTGGCCAACAAGTTGAGATGTATGTCGAGATCTTGACTATAGGGAATTATGAACCAAATATCTAGTATATCAATTGTTTATTTTTAAATAATTGATGAGAACTCAGATGGGTGTTTTCTGTGGTGATGGATATAGGACCTCTATGTAATGTGACAACCAGCCTAGGGTGTCATCTGTCCAAATTTAATCCTAACATTGAAAGGGAGATATAACTGACCTCCATGATATTGTTTATGCATGTTTTTGATACAATGAGAGAGTGAACATAGGTAGTGTTGGTGAGAACCCCTTACTGTAGTCTATCCATCCATTTGATAACCATAGATTTTATCATAGTTGTTTATTCTTTCACCATAGTCGTAATCAACAAAATTCATTTTTTGTGGCGAATATTATTCCTAGTCTTAGTTAAACCAATAAACAAATTCTTAAAAATATTTTCCTTTGGGTTGGATCCTAATTATACTACAATAACACCCATCCTATTGTGTTTGGTGATTGTTGAATGTTCTCTAAATTAAACTCTTGGGATTTAACCCTTAGTAAATTTGCCAATACAATATCACACACATAATGTGGAAACTAGTTGCAATTTTGATTATTGGCTACTCCTACTTTTAGGATTTGAACATATTTAATATTTAACTTTCAACCTTTTGGTAAAAAGTATTTGGAAACTCAAGTAACATCAATCCTTCATAAGGTACTCATCAAAATAAATGTCAATTTGCAAAACCCAATTAGGTTGTAGATTCTAATTTCCTCCTATTCACCCAATCGCATAATATCTACCTAAATGCTTGATCTCTGTGAACAAATTTGTAAAAATTATAACTACTGTTAGATGTCAACTAAAATATTAATCCTATTTTTGGTTCTATAATCCCCTAGAAGATTTGAAATCATGAAATGGTTCAATACCCTTAGATGAATCATATGATGCTTTTGAATTTCGAGTAAGCCTACTTAGAATAGTGGCAACATGTAATACTAGTAATAGAAAAACCAAAAATCACATTATAGTTCAAAGACATAATAAGTTATAAGCCCTAATTTCTACAAAGAATACCAATATTAGTATCTCTTTGCTCATTATCACAAAAAAGTTATTCTATAATTCTATTTTGATGTGTGATTGCTCCCGTTTGAGGCCTTTGTACAAATGAGGACATATGTTCTCCTCCATATACCATTGACAAGATCATATGGAAATAGAAAAGATTTATTTCTCAAAGGGTACATCATCCCATGATTACTTTGTGTATGTATGATGAATCACATATTTAAACCATACTAGTGTCCAACCATGAGTGAGTAACTACACTTTGCTACATATGTTTAAAGGTATATAGTTAGATGTATAAGTCACATGGGGACCTATGAGGAAAAAATATTTTAGTTAGTCTTTATGATGCATATCCCATGCATTCAAAAATTCATTTTAGGACTATATAATTGATGAATGCATATTCATCATGATTTTCAGTCACCTTCTTGGGATCTTTTTGATTCAATACATCCAATTTCAGTTACTAAATATCAAAATATGCAAAATTACCTCATTGGTTCAATTATCAAGGTTTCTAACTGAGTTTATGTTGATTTTATGTAGATCTTAATGAGTTTCAATCATCAGATGTCACCTACCTCCATTCACACAAAATTCACCACCATTCCATCTTCATCTCAATCAACCATCATCCATATCAAACCCTAAAGTGCAGGCCACCCTACTCTACCCCAGATCTACCTTCACTCATCCTTAGTTAGACCAATGGGTTTTGACCATATGTTCTCAACCATACAGTCACAACCATATGGTCTCAACCATACGGTCTCATCCATACGGTCTCAAGACTATATCGGTGACCTCTACCCCATGACCTTTTGGATTGTACTCGTCTCCAAGACCATTTGATGTCACTGTCATTCTAGACTGATCAAGGAGTCGAGCGCTCGAAACCGTTTGGCCAATGCCTTGCTATCCTGACCGTATGGTCACTGCTTTCTCAAATTGTATGGGCAATAACCTGGTCAAGATCGTATGAAGGACCCTACTTCCCACCTTCTTCTTCTTCCTCCCGCCAAACCCTAACTCCTACACTGACTGTTGCATCCAGGCTTGACCTGCAACTCAACCTCGCTCACTGTAGTAGCTCCCCACACCTGCCCCCCTCTTTCCTCTACCTTCTCATCCACCTGCAACCCGAGCTCTGCAACACGATATCCATCCTCCTCTATTTACCCCCTGCTCCGTCCAGCCTATGACAACTATCTGCAAACCCTATCCCAGCGTCTACTTTGCCTCACCTTCCCCTCACATCACTTGCCTGCCTCACCTCCCACCTGCAACACCCACGATAGCACCACCCGCTCCCACTCTGCACTCGCTGTGAGGAAACCCTCACGGTATTGAGACTGTGAGGTGATGATCGATCGCAAGACCATTCATAGGCAGAGATCGTGTGGAGGCCAAACTGTTTGTCTATGATCGTTCCTTAAGACTAATAGAATTGGAGGCAACAATTTGTTCATAGACTATTTGAAGATCACCGACACAAAGACCGTGTGATTGCCGGGAAGCTAGAGACCATTTGGAGCTTTGGTCGTCAAGACCATTTTGATCGTAGATCATTTCAGACCAATAGAATAGAGTCCAAGACTGTATGGAGGTGGACTACCTAGACCGTTTGATGGCAATCGGTCTTACAGACTGTTTTCTTCTCCAAAGCACAAGATCGATTGGATATATATGAACAATCAAAGACAAACCGTATGAAGGCAAGCATCCAAGACCATTTGGTCAAGTATTCAAGATCATTTGGGCAATGTCCTCCAAACCGTTTGATAAAGATACCAAGAACATTTGGTCATATACATAGAAAATCGTTTGAGATAAAAATTCTAAACCATTTGGGCCCAAGTCAGCAAACCATTTGGACCAAACTGAATGGAGGACTCACACCAAAAACATGAGAACCAGACACAAGCCTATAAATATGACCAGCAGGGTCCCCATTTGGGCATCGGTTCTGGGACACCGACAGGCTGCATGTACGCTGGTCTGATCCTGCCACTTCATATGTCGTTCCTACTGCAACTCAAGGAGATCGAGTAGAGAAGAAAGGAGGAGTGAGAAAGACTGCCCGGTCTGTCTTGGAGTCCCTCATTCTTCATCCTGATCTTCTCCGACACGATGTAGGAGACCACATCATCTTCATCGAGTTGCGACCACCTTCTACATCATGGTCATGGTGGAATCCTCTCTCTTTCTTATTCTTCTTGTTTCTCGCATCATGAGTGAGTAGTTCCTTTTGACTGGGGTTCGGGGACTAGCCCCGCTGCCCATGCATTCATGTCTTTTCATTTAACATTCCAAGGCAATGGATATAACTTCTCATTTCATTGCTAATTGATATGCTTGTAGTTGATTACCTACTTGCTTTCATCTTGTTCTTCTCTTCGTAGCATAGAATATCGATTAATGAGGTAGACTCCTTAATGAGAAATCTGATAGGGTTCCTTGAGGTCTTAAGTGTGTGACCCATGAGGGGACGAGCTATCTAATCTATGATGACACGTATGTGGTCTAAACATCCCTCAGGGAGGACCACAACCTTAGTTGGATGTTGTATCTTCTTGTTAATCGTCGATGTTTGCTTGCAGACTTATCACCTACATGCTTGTCAATTAGCACAGTTGACTCCCAGACTAGAAATAGAATGGGGTTCCTTGAGGTCGCAAGTGTATGATATGTGAGGGGACGAGCCATCTAGCCCACAGTGACGCTTCTGTGGTCTATATATCCCTCAGGGAGGACCACAGCCTTAGTTGGATGTTATATCTTTGGAACCATAAGTGCATGATCTAGATGGCGACCAGAAATCGGATGCCTAAGGGGATGCTTACACGGGATTAAACATCCCTCCAGGAGGGTTCACAGCTGTTCCATTTGGATAGTTAGATGCTTTCCTGGATGTTATGTGTTTGGATGTGTTTGCATGTGCAGTGGTGGTGAAACCTGATACCATCCCAGTGATTCCATATCATTTAATCTACAAAAACTTTCATTTTTCTCGTTTACTTTCCTACAATTAGTTTAATTAACCTCAACCAAATCAATCGTTCTAAATATTAGTCTCACTTGAGATAGATTTGACTGACACAAATTCTTAAAAAATTTGTCCTTTGGGATTCGATCCTTAACTATACTGCGATAAGACCCATCTGCTTGTGGGTGGTATTATTGCATGAGGTTTTGGTAAAAGCTCAGAGATTTCAACCCCGAGTGAATTTGTTAGTGTGATATTTGCCACATCAAATTCTGGCGTCGTTGTTGGGGACAACAGAATCAGTTAGTCAAATCTAGTTCTTTTAAGGCTAATCTAGGATTTTACTTTTTCTTTTTGAAACCATTGATCATCTACTTGAATTTCACTCTACTCCATCAATCTTACTTCAAATCTTTTTATTTCAAGTCCTTCAAGAAGGACTAGTACATGCACAGTTTAAACAGTCTTGGTCTCTCTGCTAGCTTTGACCCCGAGATAGATCAGACATTTCACCTTCAAAATAGAGAAAACCAAGCAAGAATGGCTCAAGAGGAGGAAATAGCCCAAAGGGTAGCTCAAGCCCTTAATGTGCAGAGAGAAAGGCTCATGCAAGAAGCCAGAGCTACGGTTCAAGAAGAAATCCAAGAAGCACAACCAGCGGTGCAAGCAACATAATTACAAAAGGATCTTAGAGAGTTCTCAATCCCCAAAGCTGCTAATGTTCGTCATCCAGTACAACCTCCTCCCATCATTGCTGCCAATTTTGAGATTAGGGCACATTGGATCACATTGCTTCAAAACAACCCATTCAATGGTAAACAAGGAGAGGATAGTCAGGAACATCGTTTGAGGTTTATTGATCTATATGCTTTGACAAAGCAAAATGGAGTATATGATAATGCCATTCATCTCTGTCTCTTCAAGTATTCACTTGCTGATAGAGAAATAAGCTGGTACAATTCATTGCAAAGTGAACCCATCACCACTTGGGAACAACTTCAAAATGTATTTCTGGAAAAGTTCAACCTGCCCTCTCTCACCTATGAAATTAGGGGATGGATAACAAATTTCACTCAAGTCCCTGGAGAAACCCTTGCAGAAGCATGGGATAGATACAAAGAGCTTCTACGCAAGCATCCACACCATGGAATTCCGAAGAATCAACTCATCAAAATTTTCTATAGGGGTGTGGGCGATGATATCAAAAGCTTTTTAGATTCCTCATCTAGAGGAAAATTCATGTGTCAAAGTTATGACAGCGCATGGAGAGTCGTTACCCTAGGAGCTGAAAATCAAGCTAATTGGGGTAGGTCAGTAGGAAAAGGAGTGTTGAAGGTAGCTATGTCTGAAGTTATTCCTGAATACAAGTCTATCGTTGAGACCCTCAAACTCTTAGTTGCAAAGCAAGACTATATTTAATCATCCCTTGTTACTTTTTAAAGAAGGCATTCACTCCCATAAGCACAAGAACAGTTCAAGTCATATGAAGCATGTAAGGGTACTGATCATTCCACTTTAGCATGTAATTTTCTCTACGATGTTGTTCTAAGCAACACATGTAGACAAGGAGATAATGGTCAAATTGAAAATCTTAATGTTGTCAACACCATCCCTGGTCAAGGATATTACAATCCGAGTCAGAACAGGAACCACCCTGGTTTTCAATATGGAAATCCTTCAGGAGCGGATAACTCGCGATAGTTTGGTTCAAATAATCAGCAACGAGACCCACCAGGATTCCAGTATAACCAACAACAAAATTTTGGGAATCAAGTAAACTTTAGGGGTAACTTTCAAAATAGGAACTACAATAATTATCAGAACAATTCTCAATTCCAGAATCCTAACCAAGCCCCTTACTAGAACCAACAACAAGGGCAACAAGCCAGCCCCATCTCTCCTGATGACAAGTTGTCAGCCATTGAGAAGATGTTGCAGTCACAGTAGACAATGATAGCTAACCAGCAAGCCCGTTAGAAGGCTATTGAATCTCAACTAGCTCAACTTGCAGCTAGCATGAAGCCACCTGCTGGAACCTTTGTTGGCCAACCTGAGAACAATCCTAAGCATCCTGAGCAACTTAAGGTTGTCACCACCAGGTTTGGAAAAGACTATTCAGATCCCCCTGTCAAGACACCAGTAGTTATTACAGACGAAGATGACTATGTGGTTGTCTAAGACTCTACAACACCTGAGTCTCAACCAAAAGAACCAGTGATTAATGATAAGACATATGGGCCATGTTTTGAAAAACCTACTGATGCAAAACCAGAAACACCAAAGCCAGAAGTACTAGTGTACAAGCCTTGTATACCTTTCCCAGCTCGTTTAAGGTAGAGAAAGCTTGACACTCGATTCAACAAGTTCAAAGAAGCCATGAAGAAAATCCATGATGATATACCCTTTCTTGATGCGCTTGCTAAAATACCAGCATGGACAAAGTACTTAAAGTCTCTCCTCACAAGGAAATATATAACTAAGGAATATGAGATAGTAAAGTTAGCAGACATCATCCAGAGTAAGATGCCTAAGAAATAGAAAGATCCAGGATCTTTTGGAATCTCTTGCCATATCGGTGATTCTTCATGTAAGAAAGGATAGGCAGATCTTGGTAATAGCATTTCCATCATGTCACTTAGAATTTGCAAAAGGCTAGGGTTTTCTAAACTTCTCCCAACTGGCATGACAATACAACTTGCAAATAACACTATGACTCTACCTTTAGGAATCATTGAGGATGTACTGGTCAAGGTGGGCAAAGATTCCTATGTCTCATGTGATTTTTTCATAATGGACATAAAGGAAGACTCCAAATACCCTCTCATTTTTTTCATCCGTTCCTTGCCGCTGCAAGAGCCCTAATTGATGTTGAAGCAGGAACTTTGCTGCTCAAATTAGGTAAAGAGACTCTCAAATTCAAAGTTTTTGAAAGTCTGCGTAGACCAAGCATGCAATAAGAAGTCTACCTGATTGAGTGCATAGAGCAGATGTCACTGCTCACACAAGAGGATTATGAACCAGAAGATCCCTTAGGAGTGGCTCTAGTTAATCCTAATGTTGCTAGTTCAATTGACAAACAAGTCAAAAGTTGTGTTCTTGACCTTGACACTGCCGAAGAAGATCCTGAAATTAAAATTGAGGAACTCAAAGCTATGGAAGTTACTGAAGAACCATGTGAAAAACCACAAGCCCCCGAAATGAAACCCCTACCTGAGGGATTGAAGTATGTGTTTCTAGATGACCTCAAGGTCTACCCAATCATCATAAATTCTGATCTTACGACAAAACAAGAGGATAAACTCCTGATGGAATTGAGGAAAAGAAGAAAATCTATAGGTTATAAGATGAGTGACCTCACCGGGGTGAGTCAAGCGCTTTGCATGCAAAAAATCCCCATGATGGAAGATCACAAGCCAACGGTTGAACACCAAAGGAAACTTAATCCAAATATGAAAGAAGTTGTTCGCCTTGAAGTTATAAAGTTCCTCAAGACAAGTATTATATATCCGATCTCTGATTCACCATGGGTAAGTCATGTGCATGTTGTCCCCAAGAAGGGCAGAACTATTGTGATTTGAAATGAAGATAATGAACTCATCCCCACACGCACAGTCACAGGGTGGAGGATCTGTATTGATTATAGGAAGTTGAACAAGGCAACTCAAAAAGATCATTTCCCAATGCCTTTTCTTGACCAAGTCCAAGAAAGGTTGGCTCACCAAGAGTATTTCTATTATCTGAACGGTTACTCTGGATTCTATCAAATACCTATACATCCAGATGACCAAGAGAAAACAACATTTACTTGCCCATTTGGAACATATGCGTTCACAAGGATGCCATTTGGACTTTGTAATGCTCCTGCCACTTTTTCACATTGTATGGCAGCTATATTAGGTGGTCTCATTGAAACTATCATGGAAGTCTTTATGGACGATTTTTCTCTATACGGAGATTCATACCACTCATGCTTGAAGCACCTCTCCCTTGTCCTCAAATGGTGTGAAGAAGCACATCTTGTGTTGAATTGGGATAAGTGTCACTTTATGGTGAAGGAAGGCATTGCCCTTGGTCATAGAGTCAGCAATTGAGGAATCGAAGTGGACAGAGCAAAAATCGAAGTAATTTCTAAAATCTTGTTCTGAAAAATGTAAGAGAAGTTCGTGCATTACTAGGTCATGTATGCTTTTATAGACGATTCATAAAGGATTTCTCTAAGATAACCAAGCCAATGACAAATTTGTTATTAAAGGATGTTGAGTTCCATTCTGACGAAGAATGTGTCAAAAGTTTCAATAATCTAAAACAAGCCCTGACAACAACACCCATCATTAGAGCTCCTGATTGGGATCACCCATTTGAAATTATGTGTGATTCCAATGATTATGTTGTGGGTGTTGTCCTAGGCCAATGTATAGAAAAGAAACATTATGTGATCTACTATGCATCGAAAACCCTTAACGAGGTTTAGAGGAATTATGCAACTACTAAGAAAGAACTCCTGGAAGTCATGTATGCTTCTGACAAGTTCAGATCCTATCTCATTGGTTCAAAAGCCATCGTCTACATGGATCATGTTGCTATTTGTTACCTTCTGGCAAGGAAAGGTGCAAAACCTAGATGAATTAGACGGATTCTGTAATGACCCCGCCTCCCAGTAACCCCCAATTAAGGGAGACCTGAAGGTCAGAACTTTTATTCAATTAACAGGATCCAAGGTTCGACAAATAATCAATAATAATTATGAAATTCTACTAACTAACTGGAATTTGGTATAAAATTAAAACTTTACTTACCTCTGAAAACTTTAGAAATCTATCTATCCAGAGCTTGAATTATTCTATCTAATCCTCCTTGCACTTTATTTCTTATTTCCACAATGTGTCACTTTACTGTTTGTTCTTTCAATTGTTGTTCCTAAAACACCGACAAACAAAATGTCGGTCAGTATATCGAAATATACTAGTATGTGGGAACAAACAAAATCTTGCAAATATGGCTAACAATTTAATAATCACAATCAAATTAATTAACAAGCCAATTCACATTTTTCAGTATGACATTCTCCACCGCTTTTGCCCTAACCCTGGCATACCCACTTTAGGGTTTCCTTTGCCAATGACTTAAGGCCACCTTCTCAATCCGGAGCTTGGTGCCTGGGGGTCACCACTCATGGTGCCCACTAGTCATGCAATATCATAGGCCACCTTCTCATTCTCGAGCTTGGTGCCTGGGGTCACCACTCAAGGTGTCCATTGGTCTACCCATCTGGGCCTGACCTTTGGCATCATCCATCAGGGTGGCATGTAAGTGCGAGAATCCATACTTCTATTATTAATGTGATAATCATAGTGACTTTATAGTTTGCAAGTATGAACATCCAAACTGGTAATTTGCATTCAATGTGATTAACCATCCGGAAAATCCTCGAGAAACTAAGGCGGTTATTCATAATTAACCACATACCTGATCTGACGATTTGAACAGAAATATCCATGCAAATAAGAATCCAAGCAAGCAAGCATTTTCAACAAGATCCTGAAATAATCACGAATTCCCTTTTTATTATTCATGTCATCAAGATCCATTAAACCTAGCTCGCTTCCTAGGGTTTCTAATTCACTTTTAGGGTTTCTATTGCAATTCGGGCTTCCCTTCATATTTTACTATTTTAAACCCTAATTTAATGCAATTGATCACAAACCCTAATTATTTCCACATCTAATCCTTAATTTTGGATTTAAGGCATAATTAACCATTAATTATGCTCATTGAGCCTCTTTTACATTAAAGCTACTATTTTTATCCCTTTAATCCATGACAAGATCATTATACGCATTTATCATCAATTCATAGTTCATTATGGTCCAATTCACATATGAACTCGATTTGCCATTAATTCCACCTTTTATTCATGAGAAAACCCTAATTACTACATTTAGGGTATTTATCCACAAATTAGGAACTTTAATGCTCAAAATATCTTATAACCTTGAAAACTCAGTTCTATACATGAAATCAAATAATTAAAGCCATTAGTAGTCCTAATTACCAACATTAAGGTTTCAAGGCCCATTACAACATATTCATGCACATGGACGTTCAATTAAACTAATTACATGCAAGATTCATCTTTTTCGATCTTAATGTATCTCTTTACGATTAACAGGTTAATATCAACTTTAATCGTCAATTAAACCCTTCTAAATATATTATTCATCTCAAAATAGGTTTCTTTAAACATTAATACATTAAATTTGATATCTTCCATTACTTTTCGAATTGCAAGAGTAATTAGGCTTCAGTTATATTTTTAATGGATTCCTCTCATTTTTCTGAGCAATTTTCATGTATTATATGTTTCCATTGGAGCTACCAATATTTAATTACGAATTTAGTAAGATTTCACTTACTTGGCCAATCAGATTGCGCCACGTCACCTTCTTCATGCAACGTGCTTGCAGGTTTGAAACATTTTGAAAAGACCCATATACCTGCGCGTAAGTTGTCGGCTCTACATACCCACGAGGGGTAGAATCGTCCAAAGCCTGAGCCACCTTCTTCCTCCTCGCGATGCCGCAGATGCACCGACCTGTAGCCCTAGGCGCAGCTCTCGGCTCCATCCCCCATCTCGATGGCCGTCAGGGTGGCTACCCCCGCCTCCATCGTACCCTCTCGCACCTCTAGGTGCTTCTGGTTCATGGGTAGAGTAGCTACTTCGGGCCTTCTTGGTCCCACAACCCATGGCTGACCTACAGCTAGACCTTGGATGTTGCACGAGCTTCAGAGCACATGGGAATGTCTGCACTCCCATACAGCGTCATGGGGGTTTTGTGGTTCCAGTCTGTGGCTACTCCTTGTCCTTGGGGTTGGCCTACCTCCCTTGATTAGGGTTTAGATGCAAAGAAACATGAAGAAGAAGATGGAAGAGAGATAGTCACTTGGGGTCTCTCTAGACTTGGGCAAGGATTCGACCCCTTATATAGGGAGGACATCCACGCCCTAACGTGCTTGGCCAAGAAGAAAACAAGGTTCTTTTCTATTGGGAATCCAATTCCTTTATGAGGAAGCAAGATTCTCTCTCCTATTTTCCCCATCCTTTTGATATTCTCTTTTCTTTAAATATTAGGAATTCGAAATTTCTCTCCTTCACTCTCTTTATTTTCCTTTTAATCTATTGTCCATGAATATATATATATATATATATATATATATATATATATATATATATATATATATATATCCTTAGGAAATACTTCCTTTTATCAAATTTACATAATCCATTAATTATGTATTCCCATTATCTCCTTATTTTGCAATTCTGCTATTTTCTCTTCCTTTTCCTTTATTGGGGCTCCTTGGACCCCAAGAAACTCTATTATTTTGAAATCCCTTTTTATTGAATACTCATTATCCTTATAGATGCATCTAAATGCATTATTCTTCATTATCATGTATATTTCTTATTAAAATAGCTCTTTTTGAGAATCTTTCTTTATTTCTCTTTTATTTTCCTCATTGCTATTCCTTTTATCATTAGGAATCCTTGGGATACGAAATTCCACTAAGGATAACTCAATTACACCTCTTTTCACTGGTTTTCCACATTTTACCATTGTTTTCAATTTCTTTGTTAATAAAGAAATACTTAATTAATCTTTTCTTTTCTTATTGCTTTTTCTTTGCAACTTTGGACTCCTTGGAACCCAAGGAACCCATGTGGCACTAAATCCACCTTTTGGATTACATTCTTTTGCCTTCCAGAGGTTTCAACATACAGCTCTCTTTTCTCAAAAACTCAATTATTCATTTATTAATTGAATTTCCTTGTTATTGGGCCCAATAGTCAATAAAGCCCACAACACAATCATCAAGGCTATTGTAAACAAAATCCATTTATTCAAAACAAATTATTTGTTCCAATATCTTTAATGTGAGAAATTACATTCCTCACCAAAGGAACCCAAAAATTGGGGTTGTAACATCCTTCCCCTCTTATAAGAATTTTGCCCTCAAAATTCCATCAAGCAAACAAACAGTTCAGGATAAGCCTTTCGTACGTCCATTAGGGCTCCCATGTGGCATCACCCTTTCCATGGTGCTTCTCAAGAACCTTCATCATCTCATATTCTTCCATCTGAGTTCTTTCTTACCTTGGTATATCATACCCTCATAGGTGACTCAAGACATTTCAGTCTCTCAAAAAGCTGAATAGGTTCAGGGCTCAACACATGGCTTGGATACCTCACATAGTGATCTAGATCAGACTCATGGAACACATTACACGTCATGTTATCCTGAGGGGCAAGGTTAAACACAACCATCTCCACCAATCCATTTCAAATGGACCCATATATCGGGGACTCAGCTTTCTCAGCTGTGGCTTATAGGGGTCAGATTTTCACATCACATATTCTCACATAGTGAACTGCATCTCAATCTGCTTTGCATCATCTCGTGACTCATGTCACCACTGGGCTCTCTCTCGGCCATTGCACCATCAAAGAGACTTCCTCTACACACACTATGGTTCTTTTCTGACCTTCGTGAGGCCTCCTTCACGAACATCATCTTAATGAAGTGGTGACCGACACAACCTCTCTATAAGACTTCTTGCATCCCGATAAAGGCTATGGTGGTTAACATCACATCTTAAGAACTGTCTCTATGTATCACCCTAAATGAGCACACATGCTCTCATCAGACCCTCTAGTCTGGATCACACAGTCCATTAGTTAGGGGTGATAGGCGGTACTGACACTGAGTTCTTCATGTGCCTAATTCCACCTTATGGAAGTGAACCTTTAGGTCATACTCAAGAACTTTTGAACTCATATCATGGTGTAGTTGAACCATCTCTCTCTCTTATGTAGTTCAATAGAATCTATCGCTTAACAATACTCCTTTCTTTCTCATGTTATCTAGGTAAGGTGATCTATCATAACACATATTGCATCTTGACCTTCTGGGTCAATGGGAGACTTACCACAACATCCATAGTGATGAACTCCCATTCCCTCTCAGGGGCTCTTTTATCCTCTATATCGATACAATGGGTTACTCGTGTTTGTCCTTCACCCCTGGCTTGCATGGCCACCTGTCACATGCAACACCACATCAAGCAACCGAAGTGCTACTATTAATTACTATCTTTGTAGTATCACGGTGTTTGGTGATCTTAAAACCATGATCTCCTATATGTCATGATTCCTCAAGCTTGATACCTCAAAAACCCTAAGCCACTCTCATCAGGGTTTCATCACTTTTCTTTCCAAAGAAGAACATCTGAGGTTCTACAACCATCCTTTCATTGCATCAAAGACTAGGCTGGCTATCCAAACAACCACTAATCTTGTTCAACGGATCTTGTTATATCTGAGTGTTAGCCAAACTTATCTCTTTTTCTCAACTTAAGGTTAGCCTAACAACCTCAACTTCTTCTAGCTTCCAGCTAAACTAGGCAGCTATATCTCAACCAAAGCATTCATTACCACTCCTTATCCTTAGGTGTTAGGTAATGTTGAAGACATACACCTCCATGCATTATACTTATCATCTCATCTCAAACTCTAAATTTTTCTTCATCAAGAAACTCTGAGCTCATCCTCATGGTGATCAAACTCAAACTTGGTTTACTTGCAAATTCCACATAGCTCTTGATAAAACATCCTCATAAGATGACTACACTATTCCTATTAGTGTTTGTAAACCATCCATGTATCATTCACTCCACCAAGGTATGTTATCATCTCTGTCCTCATTCCTTATAGCAACGTTCCAACTCACATCATCTTTACCCTTGGTGTGTGGCATGCGTACTGTCCTATCTCTCACTCCCATAACAAGAAGAAATAAGCATTTGGCGGCCGTCCAAATACAGAGTTCTTCCCATTCTAAGAGTAGAGATGGTACATCCCACCTTGCCAGTACACCTTCAAATCTAAGTTGAAATGTGCAACTCATGTCTTTACATCACAAACATCATGATATCAAAATTTCCTCCATGGAAAACTAGTCTCGAACCTACTTGGATCCACACACAATCCTTTGTCATCTCCTCTAGGTCTATAGGGTGCCGACACTTTTGGGGTCATGCCTCTTCCCTCATGCATCTAGAGAGTTCCCTACTCATCTGCCCTTTGGGTCCCATGAGTTTATGAAGGTGATCAATCTCCTGACCCATGGCCCTCAGACAATGATAGTTGTTACCTCCCAACCCTATGGTCATGTGCAACTAGGGAATTAGGAAACTCCTTCTTCCATCTGTCTCTTCCCTACCTGACCCTAGGATAGACTTAGGATTCCATTATAGTACATGTCCAACTTAGAACCTTACCCAAGCCTTCATCATCTCTCTATGCATTCTCGACTGACTTTCATCCCTTCATAGGGGTCATGGCAACCTGCCTACCTTGTTTAGTCCCCATACCGGTTACCTCCATGGTAACACATCCACATGCACTTAGAGATGGTTATCTATGGGTCTACAGGTTCATTCTCATTCCATGTACTTTTCACTTAGCTTCTCAAGATCCTATGGGACTTCTTTAGGTTACCTCAAAACCAGCAAAACCGATATACACCCTACCAAAGGGTCCCTCTCCCAGAATCGGAGGAAACTACAACTCTTAACAACAAGGTCACAACCGTCCTTAGGGTTTACATTCACATGAACATGCCTAACCCAGCAGCTACTAAGGCACAAGCTGATCACCTATCAAACCATTCTAGGCCATACTTGTTCTCTTTCCTCAATATTAGGTCAACTTAGTTGTGAGGGGTTGATCAAACCTACCTTTAACATAAGGGGTTTCCTTTTCCTCTATACATGAAGAGTACCATACTCGAAACTATAGAGACTCAATTCTCATCATGAGAATTAGATACACCACTTCCCCTCTTCGGCCAGGAACCCTATGTTCACTTTTGGATATCCAACTACATGCTCAACCTCTTAACCACGAATCAAGAATGTCCAAGGTATGCCATGTACTCCCATGATCCTTTTATATGAGAAACACCTTAGAGTTGAGTCCTCCTTAAGGACAACCAACTAGGTATAAAGCCCCACAACTGGTTACTTGAACCTCCTCATGGTCTAAGGCACTCTTCTTCTCTGCTCTCTATTGCTCCTATACGCTGCTGGCCAACAGGGCTAGTGTTCTTCTCTGTTTGTACCGGTTCAGACCAATTAGAACTCGGCTTCATCTTCGGAAGGTCCAGGAGAAGGCGAGCACCCCTTTGCCTACTTCTCCGATGCCCCTAACCGCGGGGTCAACCCACCAGTTGACCAGGCGGGTGTCTGCTTCATAGGCTGAGCGTCAAATGGAGGTAGAAGACAGTGGAGCTGGACCCGGGTCGCGGGTTAGGCAGATCTGAAGGAGGAATTATATAGGTGATGTATGCGCTCAGTCTACTTGAAGATCATTATTCCATTATAGCATTTGCTCTCTCCTACATATGAAACTATATACATGTAGGAGAAATGAATGCCATAGCTATGTGAAGGAAATCGTGATCCTTGTATTATATAGGGTAGTGATTATGAGCATTGTTGAGATATATTATGATATTGAATGTGCAGGAATTATGTGTTTGGGTCTAATGACCTGATAAGTTCCTTGAGCATAGTTTGAGGAGAAGTCCTATAGAAATGTGACTGAGGGATTGATATACCATAGTGATGAGATATGGGTAATGACCTTATAATGGAAATGATACAAGTGTCATGTGATAATGAGACAAATTCTCACTCTGTATGTTTTATATTTTCTAAAGTTGTATCCTACCTTTAAATTTGTAGAATTTGTTTAGGTTTTATATGCTCTAACCTGATTGATGCATTAAATGATACCCAATTGGAATATATAATTAAGTGAAACCCTAATCATGTAGTTTCCTTGTACCATAGATTCATCTTCAGCGTCAGTATCTAGATGGATGCTGAAATGAGTAACTCCTAGGGAAAACTCAGAGTGCATACTATTGAATATTTAGGGTACCAGTGGAGGTATCTCCATGTGTCCTTAAATTGTTTATATAGTGGTATGATGATTTATTATAGTATGGCCATGCATGAGCCTATTCTCTAGTGTTTTGCCACGTACCAAGGTAGGTTAGTTGTTTTACAGGGCCACACTTTTAACTTTCGGTTACTATCTACAGGACTATAGCTTTGTCTATAAGTTGCTATTTAGTAGTCTGAATGTTATGTCATTGCATTGCAAACTCGAACTGACCGAGTAGTACTGGTAATGATCATAGATCTAGATCTTCCATAGATCTTGTATGCTAATGATTTCAACTTATTAGTGGTCAGTTGGATTTTAGTGGTATGCTTCAAATCCTCAAGGCAAAATGATGAATGTTGTTAAACAGACGCGTAGTACAATAGCTTAGGGTGAAATGTGAATCACATTGTATGACCCCATGCCTTATTTATTATACTATTTAGTTTATAACAATTATACATGTTCTTCCAGTTCCCTCTAAACATACAAGATGTTTTTCTACTCAGTTGTAAATGCTTAAACTGCATAACTAGTATAGAACTATTTTATATACATGCTATGTTACATTACTGTGCTTATAATAGACATTGGTGAAGATTTATATCTCTTACTGGGATGTTTTCTCTCACCCCGTGGGTTTCCACATATTTTAGGTTGTCGTGCATAAGGAGGTAGAGGTCGTGCAGAAGGTACAAATAAGCAAGGAGAGCATTAATTGTACAAGGTTGGATATGCTACTAGAATTTGTGCTAGAGTCTTATGTGTCGTCTCTGTACTGTCAAGTCTTTAGGGAGATTTTGTTATTTTGTATATCGACGCATAGATTTTGGATTTATGCCATGAGTGTATATTAATGGAAAGTATATATCTAAGAAAGTTGTAATATGTGACCAAGGTGTCTTGACAACCTTTGTATATAAGTTGTTACATCTTTTAGCATATAGGAAATACAAATGTTCTGAGTTTAGGGCTTGTACATGATGTGTAGGAACTTGAGAAATTGTATTTTAAGTTGTTTTAATTTACCGTGTTATGTTTATATGCTTGATTAGTGATAATTCCACACTTTAATTAGAGTAATCTTTCTTTGTGTGGCAAACGGAGTCACAATTTTATGGTATCAGAGCTATATGTTTGTTGAGTCTACAGGGACATAGGACTAGGTTTTGTGTCTATTCTATTGTCCTCCACTATATCTTAGGGTCACTTCTGCTTATGTAGAAGATGAAGAAGAGAAAAAAAAAAGATGTCTGGAGAGAACAAAGAACATGTTGTAGATAGTAGTGTTGCTACAACAAGAGGTGGTGCTAGGGGAAAGAGAGGGATGATGTAGTGCCAAAGATGCCTCAAGTTGACCCAAACAATATAACCAACCCTGCATTCCAGTCCATATTCATACAGTTTATGGCTACAATGACACACATGTTGGATAGGAAGCCTACAAACCAACCTAGGGCAACTGTCCCTGGTGCTAAAACTCATTGTTCTGGGAAGACTTTTAAAAGACTTTGACGTGTAGGAGCATTGGAGTATGTTGAAACATTTGATCTAGCTGATGTCGATATGTGGTTGATTGAGTTTGAAAAGACCTTCAAGGTCCTCAACATCCCTAAAAATATAAGGTGAAACATGGAAAGGGAGTGTTGGCCATTGAGGAGGAGAAAAGGCTAGGTGTTGTGATTACTTGGGAAAAATTCCAATGTGAGTTCTTAGTTGGTACTTTCAATAGACCTGCTTGGATGAAAATATCTGATATGGATCTATGTTGTGCATATAAAGCTAAGTTTATGGATCTTCTATGGTTTTATTTGTATATAGCAACAACAGACAAGGAAAGGATTAGTCACTTTGAGAAGGGTTTGAGTACAGAGTTGATGACACTGGTATCATCTTTAGAGAACAAAGAAAGGTTTTCCACATTTGTGGAGTTAATAAGAAGGGTGGAATGATCAGTTATGGAGAAGTGTGAGGAAAAGGCTAAGAAAAGGGTTGCATAATACCAAGGATAATCTTCTGGAAGATTCAAGAAGCCTAGGTCCTTAGTCTCAAAAATGGCCAGTGACTCACTCACATTGGACATAGAGCAGAGGTAGAGGTTGTAGCTTCCCACTGGTGGGAGCCTATAGTGCAACATCAGTGTTAGTGATGGGGTCATCTAGGTTGTGGTACGAGAGAAAAACCTATTTCAAGTGTGGACAAGTTGGGCATACCAAGTGGTTCTACCCTGTGAAATATGAAGAGGTGACTCAGTAGTCAAGGAAGAATCAGCAAGGGTCATACATTGACAAAAGTATAGTGGAAGAGGACGTGGATAGGAATCACATGTTAGTTCTTCAAGACAAGCTGGTAGAGGAAGGGGGAAACTGTAACATACCAAATTCTGGAATTTTATCTTTTTACCCTCTTTCCCATCTTTTCCTTTCATTTCTATCCTTATTGGCCTTTCTATTTAATTAGTAGAATTTATAGTGGTTTAGTGAACATTTATTCACTAATTGTACCAATATAAGGGTTTATGCACAAATACCTCAGTGAAAGATTAATTACCATACTGAAGTGCTATAAACCTTAATCTAACTTTTTGATATGATTTCAAAAGATAAAATGATGCTAAGTTTCAAATTTCGTTTGATTTGGATGTTGTTTGTGCAAGTTATGCAATTTTAGGTACATTCTGGACTTTATGCAATTAACCCAATTGGGAGGTTTTCTGTGCAAATTATCAAATGAATTTTAATCCATAGATATTCCCTTTCCATTAACAACATTTTAAACCATTGGAGAACCTAGTTTCACCTTGGTTTTATGGTATTTCTTTCCAAGGGCATTATAGGGATTACCCTCTTTATAAATATGCTTATCCTTAAAAGCTATCAACCAATGAGGTTATTTCTTTCTTGAAAAACGGTGGGGATGGCCTAGAATAATATATAGGCTCTTAGGACATACTTTTGATATGATTGAAGCCTCTATGAGCTATCCTCTTGCATGGCCATCAATCCCTAGGCTAAAGACACGTGGAAAGTCCCTTAAGACTCCTCATGCTTCACCTCTTTCTATATATAGCCATGTATACCCCTTCCCAACTCACAATTCAAAAACTCTTGCTCTCCTTTTATTTCCTCTAGATTAGATAATATTTCCTTCTGTATTTGGCCATAAAGTTGCTGCCCCAAGGTAATAGAGGGAGCCTACCTTGGTGAAGAAGGTTCCTAAGGCTTCCAAATTGCTCTATTAGGGTTTCTAAAGCTCCTCCTTGGTAATTTCGACCAAAAATAGTAAGTTTCCTCCCTTCCTTCCCTATTTTCATACTTTTAGTCTTCCTTAAACCTTCATCTAGGTCTTAACCATGATCATACATTGTAAAACTCAACCTAAAACCCTAAAACATCTCATCTCCATGCTCTTTTGCTAGGGTTTGCACCTCTAAAGTGGAGAAGGTGATCTTTGCTCAAGAATGGAGGTTGGCTTGGAGAAACCAGACCTTATAATATCGCTATCCTTTCTGTTTGAACCTTATTAACTTCCTAAAGGCAAGTTTGGTTAACACCCTTCTCATATATTGTTTAGTACATGCTTAAAACTCATGCTTTTATGTTGAAAATCGATGATTTCCATCTCTTTTTACAATGCTCTTCTAAGGTTTTGATTTCTTGCCATTTTATCTTCTCTAGAATCTCTAGTTTTGTTATCTAAGAAACTTCAAACCTGATCTTGGGTCAAATGGTGTTTACTCCCTCTCCCTCTCTCTTTAATTATCTCGATCAGTTTGATGATGTGGCAATTTCGTATTGGTCAGTATTGCAAAATTCATATCTTCTAAACCGCTTATCCAAATTTGACAAATAAATATGTTTTGGAATTGGAAAATTAATATCTATATAATAAAAATATTTTCAAGGTCTGATTTCTTGGTATGAGGAAGGGTGATTTTTGTAAAACAAATTTAATGCATAAAATCCATAAAAATTACATCTTAATCATCATAAATCCAAAATTAACATAAAAATACATTTTCTTAATCAGAAGAACCTAACTAAGTCTATGGTGATGTTTTCATAGTCTAAATTGAGGTTTTTCTATAAAAAGTAAAAATATGGGTTTTCTCTATCTTAATGCATATATATCATTCTAATACATGTATACAGATTGAAAATAGGAAAAATTGATCATGGACTCTATCAAGTGATGAAAGTGGGTAATATGAATCATAATGAAAGGTATGTGCTATGTATGTTCAATCCTTATTTATGTATGTGCTATGTATGTGCAATCCCTATTTATGTATGTGCATTTACACCTTAAGTTGGGAATAATTGTGCCTTAACCTATTTCTCTATAATGAGGCTTTATTAAACTGTATTTCATATACTCTTGAATATTTTGCTATACTTGCCTCATAAATCAGTTTCAGAACATTATTCTTGGGTCTTGGAACCCCACCACCAAGTTGTAATTATATGATGATTTATCTTGCCAGTTTACTATTTCTTGAGCATGATGGTTTATTTGGCTATTTAACTATACTAGTGGTACTTATGTACAACCACCCACAAAGGGTATGTAAATAATCGCCATGGGGAATGTCTTATTCTCCCCTGGGGAATGTGTTATTCCTCCCCTATAAAATGTGATAGGTGACTGGGAATGTATGAATTCTCCCCTCACCTATAGGTTGAGGTTCGGTAGGTGCCTCAACCCTACTTAGTTAATGTAGTCCAATGAATATCATGCATGCTACTTCTTATATGTTTCGTAATGGAAAGAATCTATTTTGTTATGTGCCTCATTCTCTTGGCCCTCTCATCTTATGATGATTCAATATATTTATGTTTCATATGATTTCGTTTTATCTTGTACTTATTTATTATTTGACGCATACCTTGTTTTCCTATCCCTTTTGCTGGGTGTTTTCCCAACCACCCAGGTGATGAACAAGACAAGGAGTATATAGCTTTTGGCTTGGACTCAATTAATGGATACATTGCTTGGAGACAAGATTGTAGTAGTCTAGACTTCCCTCTATCTAGATCCTGATTGTGTGTCTTGATGTAAACCCTAGTGGGAGAATTTTATGTATTTTGTAAACTTTTTATGAAATTGAATACAGTCAGTTATTTTTTATTCTACTACTTTTCAATGGTGTTTTGTTTACCATATTTTAATAAGGAGGTGATATCGCCTCTTTACAGCATGGTATCAGAGCCCATGGTAGTCGGAATCTGGCTATTTCAGTTTTTTCTCTCTAATTAGAATCCCTGCCTTACATTGTTCCTTTTGGTGACATGGTTTCCCTAGAGTTGATCTATAAATTATGAAAGGTTGATTTAGGACCCTATAGTTCCACAATAGTATCATGATGAATAAAACTCTAAAATAATCATAACTAAAATATGCATAACTTAATGTTGTTTAGGTTTGCCTTTAGGCAACTATTAGGGCATGAAGTTGAAGCAAAGGTGTCTATTGCATGGTTTACAAGGACTCCCATATCCATATGATACCGGCCTGGCCTAAGATGAAATGGATTGTCCAAAATAGTTTGCTTTTAGGCAATAGTGACCTTAGACATCTATGTTGTATATCTTTGGGAACCCTAAGTTTTAGGTGTATGATGACTTGTTTGAGGATGGATACCAAGATAGTCTCCTTATGTCCCTTGGGGCCACATTCTTGGATAGTTTATCCATAGAACCTAGACTTTGATGTTTGGGGTTAAGTGAGCTATCAGAGTGCACAATGGAAGTGTGATGGATCTTGTACATGGTTTAGTTAGACTCATCCTTTAACCCTAGTGTAGTTTGGCTTGATAGGTCGAACTCTTTAAGGGGTGGAGTATAGTTAGTTTGATTATGTTGGGTCGTTAGATTTTGAGGATGAAATCCTCTTTAGGGGAATGGAGCCCTATGACGTCTTGAAATCTATCTACACTATCTTTAGAAACCCTAACCCCATACTTAGGAGGTTGTTGTGCTTGAAACCTTATTGGGGTCTAAACAAGTTATAGTTATAGCCTAACGTGCTTGTTTATATATTAATGAACATATAATGATCATTTGAGGAATATGTTATATGTTCAAACCCTAATGAATACCTAATGCACGTAATATGAACAACTTACATATTAATCCTAATGGATACGCATGGTGTTTCCCATGTCATAAACTAATAAACCCTAATGAAATGACAAGTAAGATGATTGTAACCTAATCTTGGACTTAATACATGCTAAGTAAAATATAGTGATCATATTAACCTGAACCCTAAGTTGTAATGATGTAACCTTAACATATACATCCTTAATGCCTTTCATGATACATTAATGACATTAGGTGCCATAATCAATTAACATACTTTGATACACATAAATGATATATATAATCATCTAATCACATATTAATCAAGTCATCAATATGAAATGCATATTATGTTACCGTGTTATCTAATACACACACGATTAATCACTTAACGTGAATCAATTTGTAATATGTCCCACCCTGATCACTAAAATACATATAATGACTTCAATATGGATATGAAGTAATTGATTCACACAAATGTTCATAATCAATAATATGAAGTGAATAAATATGAGAGAATGATTAATGATGAGATTAATGTGAGCAATAAAGATAATGTGGTAATGAGATAACGTTTAATATAAGTATATGTAATTGATGTGACATAATTTGGATTAAATGAAGACTTAATGACAAATTGAATATTTCATGCAAAATAATTCGGTATAAATGTGGTGATAGTGTAAGGATAATGAAGTTGAAGTTTAAAATATTAAGGATAATGATCAAGTATATTGAGGGAATTGAGTAACCCATAATTTTTCTAAAATTATTAGTCAGATAAATAAGAAATATATATGTATATATATTATGTTTCATGGATGATAATGAAATATAACTTCCTTGGTAATAAAGTGATTATAACATGCCATAATTAAAATAATGGTAAATCTCCTAAAAAGAATATCTAAATAATGGAACCTAGGTGATCCTTGATAACCTAACCTATGTTGAGATGCTTGTGGAGTATATGTTGATGAGTTATTTGGTGGAAGTTAAGGTTGGAGAAATAACATAAAGTTTTGTGATGAGATTTTGCACACTCACCCTTCCCTTCTTACTTGTAATTTCGGGGACGAAATCCTCTTTAAGGGGTGGAGTGTTGTAACATACCGAATTCTGGAATTTTATCTTTTGACCCTCTTTCCCATCTTTTCCTTTCATTTCTATCCTTATTGGCCTTTCTATTTAATTAGTGGAATTTATAATGGTTTAGTGAACATTTATTCACTAATTGTACCAATATAAGGGTTTATACACAAATACCTCAGTGAAAGCTTAATTACCATAATTCAGTGCTATAAACCTTAATCTAACTTTTTGATATGATTTCAAAAGATAAAATGAGACTAATTTTCAAATTTGGTTTGATTTGGATGTTGTTTGTGCAAGTTATGAAATTTTAGGTACATTTTGGACTTTATGCAATTTACCCAATTGGGAGGTTTTCTTTGCAAATTATCAACTGAATTTTAATCCTTAGATATTACCTTGCCATTAATGAGATTTTGAAACCAGTCGAGAACCTAGTTTCACCTTGGTTTGATGGTATTTCTTTCCAAGGGCATTATAGGGATTACCCTCTTTATAAAGATGCTTATCCTTAAAAGCTATCAACCAATGAGGTTATTTCTTTCTTGAAAAATGGTGGGGATGGCCTAGAATAATATATGGGCTCTTAGGACCTACTTTTGATATGCTTGAAGCCTCTATGACCTATCCTCTTGCATGGACATCAATCCCTAGGCTAAAGACACATGAAAAGTCCCTTAAGACTCCTCATGCTTCATCTCTTTCTATATATAGCCATGTATACCCCTTCCCAACTCACAATTCGAAAACTCTTGCTCTCCTTTTCTTTCCTCTAGCTTATATAATAGTTCCTACTGTATTTCTCCATAAAGTTTCTGCCCCAAGGTAATAGAGGGAGCCTACCTTGGTGAAGAAGGCTCCTAGGGCTTCCAAATTGCTCTATTAGGGTTTCTAAAGCTCTTCCTTGGTAATTTCGACCAAAACTAGTAAGTTTCCTCCCTTCCTTCCCTATTTTCATACTGTTAGTCTTCCTTACACCTTCATCTAGGTCGGAACCATGATCATACATGGTAAAACTCCACATAAAACCCTAAAACATCTCATCTCCATGTTCTTTTGCTAGGGTTTGCACCTCTAAAGTGGAGAAGGTGATAATTGCTCAAGAAAGGAGCTTGGCTTGGAGAAACCAGACCTTCTAATCTCGGAATCCTTTTTGTTTGAACCTTATTACCTTCCTAGAGGCAAATTTGGTTAACACCCTTCCCATATATTGCTTAGTACATGCTTAAAACTCATGTTTTTATGTTGAAAATCGATGATTTCCATCTCTTTTTACCATGCTCTTCTAAAGTTTTAATTTCTTGCCATTTTATCTTCTCTAGAATCTCTAGTTTTGTTATCTAAGAAACTTAAAACCTGATCTTGGGTCAAATGGTGTTTTCTCCCTCTCCCTCTCTCTTTAATTATCTCGATCGGTTTGATGATGTGGCAATTTCCTATTGGTCAGTATTGCAAAATTCATATCTTCTAATCCGCTTATCCAAATTTGACAAATAAATATGTTTTGGAATTGGAAAATTAATCTATATATAATAAAAATATTTTCAAGGTCTGATTTCATGGTTTGACGAAGGGTGATTTTTGTAAAACGAATTTAATGCATAAAATCCATAAAAATTACATCTTAATCATCATAACTCCAAAATTAACATAAAAATACGTTTTCTTAATAAGAAGAACCTAACTAAGTCTATGGTGATGTTTTCATAGTCTAAATTGAGGTTTTTCTATAAAAATTAAAAATATGGGTTTTCTCTATCTTAATGCATATATATCATTCTTATACATGTATACGAATTGAAAATAGGAAAAATTGATCATGGACTCAATCAAGTGATGAAAGTGGGTAATATGAATCATAAAGAAAGGTATGTGTTATGTATGTTCAATCCTTATTTATGTATGTGCTATGTATGTGAAATCCCTATTTATGTATGTGCATTTACACCTTAAGTTGGGAATAATTGTGCCTTAACCTATTTTTTGATAATGAGGCTTTATTAAACTGTATTTCATATACTCTTGAATCTTTTGCTATACTTGCCTCATAAATCAGTTTCAGAACATTATTATTGGGTCTTGGAACCCCACCACCAAGTTGTAATTATATGATAATTTATCTTGGCACTTTACTATTTCTTGAGCATGATGGTTTATTTGGCTATTTAACTATAGTAGTGGTACTTATGTACAACAACCCATAGAGGGCATGTAAATAATCGCCCTGGGGAACATCTTATTCTCCCCTGGGGAATGTGTTATTCCTCCCCTATAAAATTTGATAGGTGACTTGGAATGTATGAATTCTCCCCTCACCTATAGGTTGAGGTTCGGTAGGTGCCTCAACCCTACTTAGTTAATGTAGTCCAATTAATATCATGCATGCTACTTCTTATATGTTTCGTAATGGTAAGAATCTATTTTGTTATGTGCCTCATTCTCTTGTCCCTCTCATCTTATGATGATTCAATATATTTATGTTTTGTATGATTTCCTTTTCTCTTGTACTTATTCATTATTTGACGCATACCTTGTTTTCCTCTCCCTTTTGTTGCCAGGTGATGAACAAGACAAGTAGTATATATCTTTTGGCTTGGACTCAGTTGATGGAGATGTTGCTTGGAGACAAGATTGTAGTAGTCTAGACTTCTCTCTATCTAGATCCTGATTGTGTGTCTTGATGTAAACCCTAATGGGATAATTTGATGTATTTTGTAAACCTTTTATGAAATTGAATACAGTCAGTTATTTTTTATTCTACTGCTTTCCAATGGTGTTTTGTTTACCATATTTTAATAAGGAGGTGATATCACCTCTTTACAGAAACAACATGTGATGACTTAATTCTATTTAATGAGTCAGTCAGAAGGACTCATTAACCCTCGAGTTATGAATGGTCATATGGAATTATTTCATTTTGATTTATCTTCTACATGTTTTGTATTTGTTTTGATTGACTCGGGTGCGACACACTCTTATATCTCTTGAGAATTGATTGCTAGTTGTTTCTTACATGTTAGTCGTAGACTTGATAGTCTTCATCTAGAAACTCCTCTTGTTGGTTTTAGAGAGTTGTGGAAAGTGTATCCATACTATGTATTTTCTTTTACAGGGTGTCACATTCAAGTGGATCTTTTACCACTTGACATGAACAAATTTGATGTGATCTTTGGGATGGATACTTTGAAAAAGTATCAAGTGGTCTTAGAATGTAGTGCCAAGGTAGCAATGTTTGTTGATAGTGATGTCTCGGAGGTCTTCCACAATGATAGGAAGATTCTTCTGACATGTCTGGTTTTAGCTATCATAGCAGAGAAGTGGATGATACAGGGTTGTGATGCATTTTTAGCACATGTGATAATTACCAAGGCAAAGATTCCTAGCATTCAATTAGTTCCAGTTGTACAGGAGTTTGAGGATGTGTTTCCTGATGAGTCCCCAAGTGTACCTCCTCCCAAAGAGATTGATTTTGAGATCAATCTAGTTTCAGGACCCAACCTATAGAATAAACATTGTATAGGATGGCACCAGTAGAGATGCAAGAACTGAAGAAGCAGTTGCAAGAATTTCTTGAGAAATGCTTCATTAGACTGAGCACGTCTCCTTGGTGCGCTCCAATTTTGTTTATGAACAAGAAGGATGGGTCAATGAGGTTGGGTATTGATTACCGACAGTTGAATAAGATGACGATTAATAACAAGTCTCCTTACCGACAATATTAATTAGACCAAGCATGTCTCCTTGTAGTTGTGTTTATAGATGATCTCCTTATTCACTCTAGAGATATCTAGCAAAACAAGAAACACATATTTCAGACATTGACTTTGTTGAGGCAACACTAGTTATATGCAAAGTTCAGTAAGTGTGAGTTATGGTTAAAGGAAGTGGCTTTACTAGGACATGTAATATTTGTTAAAGGAATATCTGTAGACCCAAAGAAGGTAGAATTGGTCTGGAGTGGGATTATTCGAAGACATCTATAGAGGTTTGTAGCTTCTTAGGTTTGGAAGGATATTAGAGGAGGTTCATTAAGAAATTCAATGCAATAGAATTACCCATAACAAAGTTAATAATAAAAGATGGGTCGTTTGTTTGGGATGACAAGTGTCGGTTGTTCTAACCTCAGTTTTACTTGTATTTTATTTTTTTGAAATATAATTACTAATAATATGGTGTGCTTTTTTTTTAAAGAATGGTCTTCCCTACAATTTACCTTGGATGTACGATTTTGTGATTGATATTGTTTTAATAATTCAATAATGGATAAAATGAAAAGTGAGAGAAGAAAATCCCATAATAAGAAAAGAGCAAAAGAAAATATATAATAATTATATGTGCTTAAGAGACTTGTGTAGAATTCTCTAGAATGTGGCATGGGTGGCCACTACTAACTAGTTTTCATTTGCACATGTTTTTAAGTCGAAAGAATAGACAAAATAAAGAAAATAGAAAAGAAAGGAAGAGAAAAGATGGTATTTTAATACATAAAAGATGCCTTATCAGTGGATGACTTACATGTTAAGAAAAGATATTATTCTTTTCAAATTTTTAACCTCAATATTTGCACACACCTAGATAAAGTCATTAAAGACTTTTGCTTAAAATTTGTGATTAAAAGGATGGATGGTTACAGATATATGGATTTTACAGAAATCCCTAAAGTCTGGACATTACAATGGGAAAGGATTAAATGTCATGATATTTTGATTTCTATTAAAGTTCCTATTTTTTTTAGTGTGTTTAATAAAAAATTTTGATATGAAATCCAATGGTTATTTGATCATCACCTAGCTCTTCTAGGAAGGGAAAGAAGAGCCTGAATAGGAAACTTTTGGAATCATTTTTCCTTGCATTTTAATGGACGAGCAGAATAGGAAACCTTCCGATCGAGTTCGTGAGAACAAAACGTACCTAACCATCCCAATTTTCACCAATTTTTGGGGATTTTAAGAGTTTCTCCAAATATACCTCCACGATACAACCCTACCAACCTATGAGGGTGTATATATATGACCATAGGCCCATTGTGAGACCACAAACTAGCTTGCAATATCTCATTTGACTCAAAGATCATTCTCAAGTCTCCAAATTGCCTTGTCACCCCTCTGTCTCTCCCTGGCTTCCATCTCCCTGTGCTCTGTTATGGGTTGATTTTGTCCCATTCAATCCTGCCTCCCCTAATGAATTGAAGATCCCCAATGATATCAGAAGGACTGGGTGAAGGAAATGGAGTAATCACCTGCTACTTTGAGGAACAACCATTCCAAGTCAACAATCTAGTTTGACCACCCATGGAACAGGCTCACAAACGGGAGGCTAGAAGGAGGCTGAAGATGAGAAAGGAGAAAATAACCTCCTTGTCCCCAAGAACATGTGGCCCCAAGTCAAAGGCATAAGGGAAAAACCAGACTTCCACTCAGGCCCAACACCTATATCGCATGGAGTGAGCACTCACGTGGCTAAAGATCATTCATCAAACCTGATTTCTGTGGATATTGTGAGTATCATTTATTTTGCTGATACAATGCTCTCCTATTGGCCAATATGGGTTTAATTTGAAAATAATGTAGTTAATTATTGGTAATTCATATTGCAACGAGTTACAAATGAAAATTTATCAGAAGAACTTAAGGAATCCAATAAAAATATAACTAGAACCTAGATTTTCTTCTAGTAATAAAAGTACCTAAGGTTGACATCATTCATGTACTAAATAAATCAAAACCATAACTTATAAATTTTGATGAATCTAATGCATCCAATTAAGGTTGATACCCAAAGATAGATCTCTTATGAACAACCGAACACCTCAAACTCATATGAAACTAATAATCCAATGTTTGAAGAATTTGGGTTTCCTTATACGTGTAATGATGACATTAGGGTTTGTCAATCTAAAGAAAATAAAAGTCTCAAATACATATTCATTTATCTGACTAACATTAACATAACTTAAAAAGAATAAATGTTGGGATTGTTGCATAAGGAGATATCTATTGGAATGCAATCATGAACATGACACCAAAACTAGGGTTTGTGGACCAAAAGAGTATTATAGGTAATAAATGAACTTATGGAGGTTAGAACTTAATGAAACACTTAGATGGTTTTAAAAACCTAACTTGGAGCCTTAGTTAGTCCTAATAGTAGATTTAGGAATTAAATAGTGACACATGGGTCTTATACTCTAATTTTCAAGTTAACATTCTTGGTTTCTTGTGTGGTTATTCTTGGTTAGTCTCGTTTGGACATCAACTACTTCTGATTCAGGTATGTGGTTACACCTATGAATAATTGTTGTAGTTTGACATGGTTTCCCAGAGTTTTCCCTGGATGGTTTGCAATTATATAGTTGTTTGTTTATTTATTTCTTGCAAATATATAAAATTACTATGTCTATCATAAGATATATATGAACATAAGTGGCTTAGATCATAAGTCTCCTCTAGAGCTCTGATGGCACCAAGCTCTTGGGATAGTCGGTGGCCTTTAACCAATATGGCACCAAGCTCTTGGAAGAGTTGGTGGCCTGACACCAAGCTCTTGGGAGAGTCGGTGGCCTATGTCCACTACAGGGACTATAACCCTGAGGGGTTTTTTAGAGGAAGAATAGATTGGGATTGAGTTGTTATGATCGAAGATGTTAAATAGGATTTGTTAAACAATATATTGTTATAAATAAATGTGAATATTTTGTTTCCCCCACATACCAGTATAACTTGTTATACTAACTGCATGTTTAGTTGTGGGCGTATTAGGATAATCTGCTACATGATGGAAACTGGGTATTCAAGAAAAGAAGAAACTGAAAGTTCACAAACAAAGTAAAGTCCAGATGATATAGATAGATGGTATATTTCTTGTCTGGAACCTTAGAACCCATATTTTTATAAGCATTTATGAAAACATTTTATCTTGTACAAAACTCAGTTCGGTTTAGTGAAATTTATCCTATGTATTATGTAATTATTTATGAATATGTGCTGAGAGATATATCCTATGTATTATGGTAATGGCTCTTTCATTTTTGCCTTCCTCAATTGGGGGTTGCTATAAAATGGGGTCATTACATCAACATTCTTTTCTGCTTCTGAAGGAGAAGTTTACCAGTGCACCGGTGTTCGAGCTACCAAAATAAGGAAAGACTTATATTATCTTATGTGATGTGTCAAATGATATGGGTTGTGTGTTGATGCAAGACAAGAACGTGATTAATTTTCACCTCATTATAGATTATGAAACACTAGGAGAACTAACTGAGGGAGGATCTACAATTACAAGTCATAGTCCATGCTTTGAAGATCTGGAGACATTACTTCTATGGCAAGAAGTGTCAGATCTACACCGACCACAAGAACCTGCAATATATCTTCTCAAAGCTGGGGTTGAAAATGTGACAACGATGTTGGATGGAGTTAATCAGGGACTATGATCGTACTATAGATTACCATCCAAGTAAGGTGAACGTGGTTGTAGATGCTTTAAGTGGAATGCCTTCTTTGGAATCATCTGTTGATAAGGCACAATTGAGTGCTTTTCATGCCATAAGAGAGTCATGTTGGTCTCCCTACGTCATATGTACAATGTACAATTAGATATGTTTGTGCTAGAAGGTTTGTTGGCATAGTTACCAGTGAATCCGACATTGTCATAGTAGATCAGAGATGTGTAGCAAAATGATAATATGGTACAACATATTTGGGTAAAGTTGGGCAAAATGATGGAACGGTGAGTTATCATAGTAGGATAGTTTTGCTAGAGGTAGATAATCTGATAATGTTAGTTCTAGAAGAGACACACTCTTCTATGTATGTTATGCATCCAAGTAGCACCAAGATGTATTAGAACTTGAAAGATCTATATTACTCGCCATCATTAAAGCATGATGTAGCTGAGTTCGTTGCTAACTGTGTAGTATGTTAGTAGGATAAAGCTAAACATCAGAAGCATATAGGGACTTTGCAATCATTTCCTATACTGTAGTGGAAACGGGATCATAATATAATGGACTTTGTGGTTAGATTTCTAGGGACCACCAAAGGTCATGATTCTACCTGGGTAATAGTGAACATGTTGACTAAGTCAACACACTTTCTTCCAGTAAATACGATGTATATGGATGAGAATCTTACACAGGTTTATGTCGATGAGATAGTATGTATACATGGTATTCCAGCTACCATCGTGTCTGATAGAGGTCCTCAGTTTACTAGTCACTTTTGGGAGTATTTGCATGCAGCGATGGGCACACAATTGAGGTTCAACATTGTGTTCCAGCCACAAATATATGGATAGTCTAAGAGGACAATACAACCCTTGGAGGATATGTTGGGAGCCTGTGTGTTACAATTTCTAGGTAGTTGGGATATACACCTTAGTCTGATAGAGTTTGTCTACAACAATAGCTATCAGAGACCATCAACATGGAACCATATGAGGCATTGTTTGGGACACATTATAGATCTCCTTTGTGTTGGTACAAGATGGGAGAATATCAACTTTTGGGTCCTGAGGTAGTATAATAGATGATAGAAAATATCAAAGTGATTCAATAACAACTACAGGTAGCATAGGACAGGTAGAAGTCTTACACTGATAACCATCATAGACCTTTAGAGTTCTAAGTGGGGGACATGGTTTACATCAAAGTCTCTCGTTGGAAAGGTGTTTTATGATTTGGGAAGAAGGGTAAGTAAGCTCCTTGGTATATGGGACCTTCTCATGTGGTTTCATGTGTTGGGAAGGTGTCCTATAAACTAGAGTTGCCACTTGAGTTGCACAAATTACATCCACTATTTCATGTCTCTATGTTGAGGTAGTATCACCCTGATACGAAGTTGACTCTTCATCCTATTGAGGTGGAGCTGGATAATGACATGTCTTATGTGGAAGGTCATGTTCTAATCCTGGATAGAAGAATCAAGAAGTTTAAGAAAAAGGGCATTCTATTAATCAAGGATTTATGACATCATCGTGGCATAGAGGAGACTACATGGGATCTTGAGGATGAGATGAAGAAGTATATGTCTCTTTTTGAGTACATTTTTAGGGGCAAAATCCTTGTTAGGAGTTTATATTTGTAAGACTCTTGACCTAGATTTATGCTTAATTGTTCTTACTTTATATAGTGTGATGCTTAAACCTTAAATATAATCTCTTGAGATGCTTTAATAATATGTGACTAGCTTATATTTTCAATTTGGTCCAATTTGATTGATGTTTGAGCTATTTTTGTAATAAGTGTGCTTCTTTTAGACCACATTGAAATTTACCCATGAGTGAGGGTTATCTTGCAATGTGTCACATGTAGATAGTGCTTCTTATGTTTTAGCATCATGAGAGAGAATATTATGATATGGGGTGCCTTTTTTTAAACATGTTTGGTTGATGAGACATCTCATAATGATTCTAGGGTTTGCCTCGTTGATATGGTGACCTTTCTAGGATTTGAGTGTTGTGACCACTACACCACTTTTGGGTGAGTGTAGCGACCACAACACATGCCTTAGGTAGTGTGGTTTCGACCATGATGATCTATAGATGGGTTGGTCAAAACAATTTGTCCTCTAGTGTCTAGACCATGTACATAAGGTGACCTAGGGTTTCGGCCGATGCAAGTATATGGAATGTGTCTCGGCCAAAATAAGGTAGTATCCAACCGTGAAGGTCGCTACACTTTTTCTAGGTAAACATAAACATTTATAAATATGCATGTGAGTGGAGATAAGGCTATTTATTTGAAGGGCATGTGTCCTTTTGATACCTTTATATGTTGACACCTGATAAACATCTACATCCCTCCCCATTTGGGTATATAACCCCTTCTCTTCACTTGTGAGCAACTTTTTCAGCTCCACTCTCTTCCTTCTTCCTTTTAATCATTATTGAAGATTTAGGAGAATAGGAGGTCTGATCTCAAAGCCTTAGTGGCCGATCAACCTTGCTTGAGGAAGGATTTGTGCTAAATCAACTCTTTGGTGGTGATTTTTTTGGGAGATTCTTCTCTTTGTAAGTGGTCTTAACTCTTGAAACCTCCATCTTCTTCTTTCTCCTTGGTCGTAGACTGTGATTCATTCATGGTGACTTTCTTGAGAGAAACTTCTCTTTATAAGGGGTGATAACACCCAAATTTACACATTTATGCTAAACATTTATTTATGATTTTGTGCCACTATAGCCTTAATATGCCCAAAATAACCTATATTTCTTATCTTTTAGTAATTTTTGTCTTTTCTTAGATAAAGTTGCTCAACTAGAAAATTTTGAGACTTGCAGGCACCAAACCTGAAAAGACATCTATTCTCCAGGATTTCTCCCCAACACACAGTTTTTATAGCAGCTAGACCCCCATCCATCATGATTGTGGTGGACAAAGCATTGCACTATGTGCACCAGCTTAGGAGACGGTGGTCCCGCTAACTGACTAGCGGGCCCAAGAAACTTTTGATATCTTAGACCCTATTTTTGATGGCCAATCCTTTATCATGATACATCCTCGCCAATCAAAAGGGCTCATCGTCGTGGGCCCCTCGACCACTAGTAATAGCCACCCCCCCTGGGTGGGTTCGTTCCTTGATGACGCGACTGCGGCCAATAAGAAGTACCCTCGACCGTGACCGAGGTACATCCTCTTGGACTGCGGCCAAGAAGAAGTAACCTCGACTGCGACTGAGGTACATCCTCCTGGACCGTGACTGTGGTATTGACATCTTCCGTGACTGTGATTGTGACCTCGACCGTGACCTCGACCTCAACCGCGATCGCGACCTTGACCGCAACTGTGACTGCGACCTCGATTGTGATCGCAACCTCGAATGCAACCTCGATCGTGACCGTGACCGTGACCTCGACCACGACCTCGACCGCGACCGCAAAGTTAAGTCAGTGTAGACCTCGACCGCGACACTAAGTCAGTGATCTACACCTATAAATACACGCCACCATGACCTAGAGAGGGGTTCAGATCTGGGGAGTCTTCCAGCGGTTGGTTCCAACCCAGTGAGGTTCCCTGAGCCCTGTGGGAGAGTCTGGAGGTCTGAGAAAGCTGAAGAACTCATCCTACGCCCATCTCTTCAGTTAGCTTCCATCCATTATTACTCCCACCTTCGTTTACTCATTCCAACCATTTCCAGCCATCTTCCACCTCCACTCATCCACCGAGTTGTTGTTTGGGACGGATCTAGAGAGAAAGGAGGCTAAGGAGTCCAGAAGATCAAGGAGGATGACCCAAAAGATGAGATCTGGTCTATACGGAGGCTAGGGAGTGAGAGGCTCCTCTCCTCTACAGGATAAATCTCTTATTCTCCTTCTACTGTTCTCCTCTATTTCTATACAAACGATGTTCTTTCATCTTTGTTCGGTGCCAACTATGCTTGTCCATGGCTAGTTGAGCTCCTTTTTTGCTATGTAGCCCACTTTGGGCATGTTTATGTACTTTTACCATAAGAAAGTAGTTTTATTTCATATCTAGCACATTTTATGTTCTATCTCCTCTTCCTAGTTATGATTGCTAGTTTGGTTGATCTCTTTCTTGCTTGAACTATTATTTCTGCCTATATCAAGAGATTCGTTATAGAAATAGACAGGAGAAGATAGTTTGGATCGAAATTTGAGAGGATGACGGTTCAGGGTCGTCTATTTCTAACATCCCCGGTATATTATAGACCTAAGAGGGTATCTAGAATATCCTTGGATGTTGGTTTGTCATCCTTAAGAGAGGTTTCATACCATCGATGGGTTTTAGTCACGCTGCGCGAGAGCGAGTGGGATGACCCCCACAGGAACAGATACAACAGTGTGTACCAGGTTTGGATGTAGATTGCTTGCTGAGATGTTTGAGGGTTGTCTACGCCTGAGAACGGATGCATAGGCTACCCAACTTGTGGTTACATAGTCGAGAACTCCTTCTCTCTGATTAGTAGAATCTCAGGAGCTCTATTTTGTTTTCTTTTCTTTATTTTGTTTTAATTCGTGACAACCCGCTAGACTGGTTCTAGCCCAACCTTTCTCCTCAACTATCATCTTGGCTTATCTGACTAAAGAACGAAACCTCTGACGTCCTAAACATCACCACATCCCTGTGTTCGACCCCGTATATCTACTTCGACCCTACAATAAAAGTTGTGAGGGTCTTTGAATGTTTTGGGTTATAAATTCAAAAGTTCGATTCCTTCTGAGTTTGCCTCCCTTTTGGGACATGCGATTTAGGACTGATCACTTTGATAGACATCCTCTTAAATAACTTTAAAGTAGGTCAGGAAGCCTCTTTGGTGCAAAACAAAAGGCTCATGAATATGGAGTGGCTTGTGAGGCAAATCATCATCACCTTATTCCTTTCGCCTTTGATATATTTAGGATTCTTTTTGATGAATTACCAACTCCTTGGGTCATCTGGGCTCTGGCACCTGTTTGAGGAGGAGGGGGAGCGGGGTCTAGACTCCAAAAAAAAGGATTCTTTTTTATGACACGATTTTTCTTTTTTGTTTCCTTAAATACATAATTAGTAGGAATATTACAGTTCCATCATTTACATCTAATAATTTAGTGTTTAGATGTACTAGCTTCACCATCGAGGAGGGGTTGGCAGCCCAATTTGTTGCCTGCATTTTTCAAATGTATTTTTAATATGTTTTTTGAATAGGGACGTGAGCTATGAAACTTAAATTCATAAAAATAAATTGAACAGTAGTGAAATAATTTACGTGCATCATTGTCAACAAGGTAGAGAAATAAAATATTTTTGTAGATTGACATAGGAAGAAATTATAATCCAAAGTTTGCAAAAGTGATACTTGAGTGGGACCCATTAGACTTGATAAAGAGAAAGGAAGAACACAAGTAGATGTATTGTCATGGGTGATTTCCTGATCCAAGAGATGAAAACTATGACCCAACACTTTAGGCATATGATTTTCTCCTATGTAAGGCAAACAAGTAACAATATTGTCCATAGCATAGATCAATTTTAACTCTTGGACGTGTGGAAAGAGTCTTTGCAAGAAACTTCCCATACAAGATAATGTCAACGAAGATCCAATCATGATGCATATATAATCACAAATATGTCGTATAAAAATACCATCACAGAATCACATGAAACAAATGGGTTGTCATTCTTTTCTTATGGACAAGCCTATAGATTATAAATAAAAATATAAATTACAGATGATGGTAGCATAAGGTTCATATTGGTGACACATTGAAGGTATCGTAGAAGAGAGATCGCATCGTCATCAAGTACTCCAAAGATATCAAAAGTAAAAGACAAAAATAATGGTGGTTTGCCATACAAATTGTATCTTGTTTTTGTAGTTGTGTAGCAACATCACCAGTTATCATGCCTACTTTAAAGTTACTTGAATGAATGCTAGTTAGAGAAGAAACTCTAGTGAGGTCAATCCAAGTGTACTTGTCATCTATCCAATCAAATAACAAGATGTCATTCATATTTTGAGAGTAGATAGCATCATGTCGTGTGTCAAGGAAGGCAGAGGAACATTTTTAAGGACTATTAACTGAGCCTGAGAGTCAATATCAAAAATAGTATCATGAACTATGTCATGTAGGAACTTATATCCAGGTATTGTATGAAAATGCACATCATAATCACTGAAATGTCGGTATCAGTATTGTTGCAAATTGGACAACATTCGTCACCTGGGTACAAAAAAATAATGTGTCAATAACAAAGGATATCTCGATACTCAATATGTGATATAGACAAACTGATGTTATCAATGGGAATCTAAAGTAGGAAGTCGTGTGCATTATTAGTTTGGCAAGAAGTGAAGATAATAGGTTGTCTATGGGCGCCCATATTTAGTGAATTATTGGATGCCAATTTTGTACTAAGCATATGTTAAATAGACGGGGTTTTTAGAGTGACATAAGATGTACATAATAACTAAGATCTGCAAAAGGACGACAAGATTTTACAAATGGATGTGGCCTTCGAGTCTGAAAGCAAACATAGGAGAATTTGCTGACCTCTTGGGAAGATTTAATGCCCAAACATCCAACGTATATAGGAAGCATGGCCAAGCACTACTGTAGAACAACAAAGTCTAACCCATCGCCAACCACAATGTATGGTAGGCATCGATGAATCATACAATCAAAATCATCCAATGTAGAGTCAATAGAAGTGGAGAGTGTTGTCCGAAAAGAAAACAACAATGCAGACATTCCAACACATGATCTGAAATTCGTAAAATAAAATTTATATTCCCTACAAACATGTATGGGAAAATATTTTCCCTATCCACCGGTGGTATCTATTGGACGAAGAAGGGCACTAGGAAAAATTGCAAAGACGCCAGTGTTTCGGTCGAGGTGTAGAAGGTCGGGGTTCAATATTGGTTCATGTTATATAAGTATTTGCGTTGTTAGGAGAAATGTTTCCGTAAGCCTTTATCTAAAATATAATATAGCTTTGTAAGAGAAAATGTTATAATGCTCACATTTTCAAAAAGTTACTAAGATCGAAAGATGTTGCATTAATCCCAACCAGAACCGAAGTCTACTTAATCATGTGGTTGGAACTCAAAATCTCCCCCAGTTGACATCTGGCTACGCCCCAAAAGCCTTTTTTAACTTATAGAATATCTTTACAAATATTCGTAGGGCTTGTTTGTTACGTGGTGAATGGATGAGAGGGGAACAGAGGAGAAAAGATTGGACTTGTTTGGTTGAAAAAAGTGATGGGGAGGGGAGGGGAATGGAGGGGAGCGGAGGGGAACAAAGGAAAACGAAACAAGTATATTTTCAGACACTTCTCTCCCATCCTCTCCCAACCAAATCAGAGTGGTGACAAGGGGAAGGAAAAAGACTTGACAAGAAGTATATTATAAAGGTTACGAGAAAATAATAAATATGAGAGAAAAAATATAAACAATATGTCAGAAAATCAATGTAGCCCATAACTTATGTGAATAGAGAAGTAGTATATCACATATATGTTATATTACATAGAGGAACATAAGGACTATTGGAGGAATATTAATAAAATTTGGACAATTTCTTTGTGACAGAAATAAAAAATATATACATCACTTAGAAGGAAATTTAAAGATTATTTTTTTTCGATTATTATTCAAACATTAAAAATAAAAATACAAATAATTAAGAAAAATATGGTAGACTATGGTGGAAAATATCTAACTACATAGATGAAAAGCTTGTCATAAATATAAAATATGGAGAAAAAAGTTTCTATAACAATAATTATAAATATGTATATATAATTGGTATTTCTATTTTTATATTTAATTTCTTTTTTGTGGAAAAAAATGTTTCCATCATGTACATCTTATGATTTAATTTTTGTATCTATAGACTTAGTCATCTAAAAAATGATAGCAGCCTTTTTTTTTGGTATGTACCTCTATGAATGTACTTTTATAAGATAATTATGTGAATCAATACGTAAATATAATTGTTATATTTATAGATATTTTTATTTATCTAATGTTCCACGTCACTATAATTTTTATTATGTTTATATTTCATGTTACCTTCTCTTCCCTCTCCATATGAACCAAATAGACTAACATAAATGTCTCATCATCTCCCTTTCCTTCCCCTCCCTTCTCCTCCCCTCCCTTCCCTTTCCTTCTCCTCTCCTCCCTTCTCCTTCATTCACCATGTACATAACATAATTTTAAAGATTATAGAAAACTTGTTGACAATCTTGGCTATCTACCCATCCACCTAATGGGTTGCCCAACCAATATAGAACACAACATTATTTATAAGAGAGATAAAATTATTTTCATCAGTAGTATAATTTTTGATGAAAATAAAAAAAAAATATTTTATCCAAAAAATAATAGATTTTTTTATAAAAGTAATTTCTAGCAAGATCAATGTTGACATATTTTTAAAAAAATATAATATGAGATAAATATAATACTCGTGTTGTAGAGTATAAGATTCTATATTTTGGAGTACAATACCCATATTTTATGTACAATACATTAACAAGTACATCTGTACTAGGAGTAATGTATCTCAAACTATGAATTTTATACCAATTTTATTTTTTTATCCAAGTATAGTAATAAAAATTTGGGGACATATTACTCTTATTTTGGATACAAAACTAATACTCCCATTTTGGATACAATATCTGGTGTTCAGGATAAGCACTAATGCTACTCCTATTTTGAGGTACAACAATTGTTTTGGGTAGTTTATTTTTTATATTTGCTTTCCTTTTTTTGTATTTTTCATATTATTTTTTTACTTCAATGCATGTCAACATTAGTCTTGTTAAAAAATTTAATGACGAACGTACTATTTCAATATCTGTACTAGGATTCCGGTACTTGTATGCATATAAATGGTAATCGTTCAGAACGACTGCATTTTTAGCGGAAATATTTAACCATCTCCGGCTGCAGGTGACCATGCCGGACGCTGATCACCAACATTTACGCGGCAGTTTCCACTGCGACTCAACATGGCGAGATTTAAAACCAAACAAGTCTGTTAACGTAAGTACTGGATGAAATGCCAAACGCAATTTCTACTTATTAATCTTACCAGTCGTTTGCATGTATGTACCTGCATTTCTATTGACGGAAGCCAAACGGCCCATAAATGAAATACTTATGAATATAGCATGGTGATTATCAAGTGGCTGGAAACAACACTAGGTCTATATCAATCAGAAATGTACTAAGTCAAAAGGATACAACGAGAGTACTGATTTTTGAAAGTCAAATTGCGACCCTCAAATTCTAAACCCATACAGCTTGACTTCAAACAAGGATTGACTCAGAATATTTTAAAGATAAAAATGAAAAGAACGTATCCCGGTTCGCTTGACTTGGAGCTTGCTAAACAGGTAGAGAAGTTATAAAAACAAAGCTGGTTTCGGTGGCTGGGAATATGTCGGCAAGTGCCATTTCAGGTTTAAGAAACAAGATGAAATCTTCGGTCAAGAATTTGCCAACGAACTCTTCAGTGCATCATTTAGCATGCCATTGTGTTTTATTATGCCGGACGAATTCCTTTCTTCCAAGAAAACGGTAAGGATAAATCTGATTGGGTGTAGATGAGTCAAATGAAAAAATAAACAGATAGTTTGACCGGTGCAATTGAAACTCATCCATTTCATTTGATTTATTTAGCTTGATATGTATTTTGGTAAAATTAAAATAGAGTTTTTCCCAGAAACATCTCATGTTTCCTTAAATTCTATAAAACCCCCTCACTTATCTAAGATCCCTATAACCCTACTTGCTTTTAACTTAAATTCCAAATAACCCCCTCGGACTAACACCGTTACAAAAGGAGTTAACCGCCGCTGCTCCTTTGTTTCTTTCTTTTTAATTGTCTATTATATTAGCATACATTAATTGTATAAAATAATACTTAGCTACTTAAAAGAAGTAATAATTGTTATTTGAATGTTTTATATATAATGATATTTTATGTGAATAATATTTTTTTAATGAGAAATCCTTTTTGGACAGCCACTATTGAACCGAACCCAGCTAAGAATAAACCCCAGGACCATAGATGTCATGGGGGACACAACAATGCGCTTAATTAAATGTCAACCAATGATTCACCACGAGGGGCACCCAAAGTCAAATATGAGTTCATTCATTGAGGGTTGTCGAGTCACACCACTAGGCCCACATCCCCAGTAGGCTACCTTCAAGACTAGGGATAAATATATGTTTGCATCATACTAACTTTAACAAAACTAATTGAAAAGTTTTATCTTTAATCATGTCAACGTCGATTCTTAGGAATATCAAACGATATTTTTCAGTTTTGGGTCATAATTGAATTTTAATATTCACAATCCAGGTAGAATCAAATTTAGATATTTTGGATCTATGTAAGTTTTATTTTTTTGGTGAGCGAGAGAATCTATCCCGGTCGATTCCGTCATAGTTAATTCTCGAAACATGAAAGGGTGTGGGTCACTCCAAACATTCAATGTTAGAATCTAGATATAAAATTTTACAAAACTAAATTTTGACACACTCATAACACCCAAATTAGCGCATATTTTCTATGCATTTTATCTATAGTTTTGTGCCACTTTAGTCTTAATATGCACTCTTTTGCTCTTATTTTATGATTTCTGTCTCGCATTAGATAAAAGTAGTAAAAATAGCCAATAATGTAGCTAATTAGCCAATTTTTGACTTGTAGGCACTGAAACTAGCCAATTTTAGGACTCTCAAGTACCGAACCTGAAAAGACAAGAATTCCAGCAGCTGGCCGATACGGCTGTCCGATACGGCATGGCCGATACAATCTGGCCGATACGGCTGCCCGATATGGTCTGGCAGATATGGCTGCCCGATACAGCCTGGCCGATATGTCTGCCCGATACGGCCTGCCCGATTGCCTGATACGGCCTACCCGATACAGCTGCCCGACACTCCCCCTGCCCGACACGGTCATCGGACGACAGTCATATTGGCCCACCTGATGCCTCAAGATCGAAGCCACGGATGAAGGACATGTGGACCAATAAAAGCTACAACTCCCATCAACTCGTTGCCTATAAATAGCAGCTGCCAACCTACAAAGCAAAGGAGGAGCCAGAGGGAGGACCCTGCAAGCGCTATTACCTAGACCAAGGAGCTAGTTTGTCGAGTTCCCCAAAAGTCTATTGCCCGATACGGTTGCCCGATACGGTCTGCCTCATACGGTCTGCCCGATACGGTCTTCCCGATACGGTCTAGAGAGAGAGAGTCGAGGAGTCCAGAGGGACGAAGAGAAGACCCAAGGGCCGAGATCCGACCTGTACAGAGGCCGAGGAGCGAGAGCCACCTCTCCTCTACGGGCTATATCTCTTCCCTATTCCCTTTCATTCTACTGCATTCCTTTGTTTCTTGTACGAACGATGTTCATCCATCTTTGTTCGGTGCCAGCTATGCTTGTCTATGTCTAGTTAGCTCCTTCTTGGCTATGTAGCCCGATCTGGGCATGTATATGTACTTTTACCTTAAGCAAGTAGATTCATATCAAATCTAGTATGTTGCATGTTCTATTTTCTCTTTCTAAGTTATGATTGCTAGTTTGGTTGATCTCTTACTTGCTTGAACTGTTGTTTCTGCATGTATGAAGAGATCTGTTGTAGGAATAGCTAAGAGATGATAGTTTGGATCTGAGCCCGAGAGGAGGATGATCCAAGGTATTCTGTTCCTAACACCCCGGAATATCCTAAGACCTGAGAGGGAACTTAGTGTATTCCGAGGTGTTGATATGTCATTCCTCGAGAGAGGGTCATTGACATATTGTTGATGGTTTTAGTCATGCATCGCGAGAGCGAGTGGGACGACCCCACAGGACAGATGCCACCGTGCATACTAGATGCTTACTTGGGTGTTCAAGGGTTGTCTACGCCCGAGAACGAGTGCATATACTGCCCCGTTTGTGGTTACATAGCCAGAAACTCTCTTTCTCTATTTAGTAGAATCACGAGCTCTGTTTTGTTTTGTTTTGTTTTATTTTCTTTGTTTTGTTTATTTCATGACAACCCGCTAGACTAGTTCTAACACTTACTTTTATCGACTATCGTCTTGGCTTATCTGACTAAAGAACGAGATATGTGGCGTCCTAAACGTCACCACGTCCCTGTGTTCGATCCCGTATATCTACTCCGACCCCGTAATAATGTTGTGGGGGCCTAGAAGGTTTCGGGTTCTAAATTTAAATCTTGATTCCTTCCTTTGTCCCGTGTTCATTTTCAGACATGTGAAAAAGGTCGATCTACTTTTGGCGCCGTTGTCGGAGACGTGGTTTTCCACGTTTACACGCCTACTAGATTTTTATTCTGTCACTATAAGCCTGTATATACATGCATAGTTTTCCTCTTGCTTTACACATACTTGTTCATATATACTAAATCACTTTTCTTTTTCTCATACCTTTTTCAGCAATGGACCTTGCTTCCATAAGACAAGTCATCTTGTCCACCTGTCCTCCCGAGTTTTTCCGCAGTTCTGACTGCTGGCAAATAGTTGAAGGTCGTGCTCTATAGCTATTCGAGTTATACTTACCTCCACCGTCATCATATGTCGAGATTCCAACAACGGAGATTGCCAGTCAGCCCTTGACTCTAGTGCCATCATGGGATCAAGAACTAATTAAGGCAGTGGTATTAGCTGGAGAAAGTGTCAAGGCACTCACCTCCCTAGTTCCTCATCTCCAAGAAAACATCAATCCGCTCCAGCAACTATTAGACAAGTAGGAGCATCATCTCAAAGTAGCCACCGAGGCTGCAGACTGCAGTAGAAGTCTAGTTCAAACTGTTGAGAGAGGATCCCTTCAAGCACATCAGTTTGGTACAGCAGGTCAGCAACCTATGTACATGGCAGAATCGATGGGTCTCGAAAGCATTGTTGCTCAAGTACAACAACTTCATGATAAAGATGTTGAACAAGGCAGGAGGCTCCAAGAGCTAATTGATTTAATTACAATCCAATTACAAATGCCATCACAAGATAATGAAGACATTAGTCATCAGGACCATTCCATTGGGTATGAAGTGGAGTATGCATCACCATCCTATTCAGACCATCAACTGGATTCACTAGGATTTTTCTGTGAAGACCAACCCACTCCAGGAAACCCTTCATTATATCCAGATGACCCAGCTGATGAACCAATGGAAGATATGAGTCATAGACCTGAATGGATCTATGATGACGATGATGAAGACTCTAAAAGCCAAGTTTCCTCACAGCCAGGAGGTTGGCTAGAGGAACTAGAGTCAGATATTGAACCAGACCAGAGTGACATCTCTCATATTGAGACTTGCCACTTCACTTTGAGCAGTACTCCAACCATGGTTTGGAACAACTTGTTCGATGATGATGACGACGATGACAGCTGCTCGACATGGACCAGTGAGTATAGTAACGAAGACGAGTTGGAGCAACACGAGCCATCATTCGCCCTCATACCTTTACAAGGCTTGGTGGATGTCAAGGGGGTAGGATGGACGGTTCACTACAACATGGCTACTGAGCATGAAGACACCCCTGACTCCACGCCAGGTGATAAGCTTGGGGTGGTAGAACCACAAATAGATTCTTCAGGGGGTACTTTTTACTCAGAAGATGATTGGATGACTCAGACAGTACATGAAGATTTATCTGAGCATCCAACCTCAAGTGTAGAGATGGAGAGAGAAGATATGAGTCCTCAAGATGACATCCAACCTCTCTCATCTATCTCATCTTGTGCTGACATCTCAGGACCTTCATTTTTAGAATCATATAATGAAAGGTACCCTGAGGATGATATGCTGAAGAATTCATCCTAGTGCATTTCAAGCCACTTCCAGCACAAAGATGACTTCACCGAGTCACCATATTTCACTTTGCTTCTTAGGACTCGGCAGGGCCAACACATCCGCCAATTCTACTCCTACTATGTGGCGGAACCCGTCGGTAAGACACAGTGACACTGGTCCCAAAACTTAGCATTTGGGATCCCAGTGTCGGTATCGTGGGGCAACCACCCCCTTTTTTATTACCCACCCTCCCGACCTTTTATTACAATAAATTTTGCTTTTCATGTTCTTGTTAGTTAGTTTCTTTCTTCCAACTATTTTTATATCCTTGCACCCATGTATCATCTTTAGAACTTCAATAACCGTTGTTAAACTCATGCATTCCTGCCTCACTATCTCAAGTTTGAGTCTTAATTGAGGACGAGCAAAATTTTAAGCTTGGGGTGGTGGGCTTTACCCTTCTTTCTCTTCACCCTTCTTGCATGCATGTTTATTTCTTGCATTTAGTTTTAAATTTAAAAAAAAAATCTTTCAGCTTTTTAGCTTTGCAATTATAGCTATGTGGTGTGACTCTAATAGATAAATGCTTGACTTTATGCCTAATTGCACAGTTTTTATCCTAAAAATTGCTTGACCTCTTGCTTGACTTGCTCTTTGACGCTTTCCTTGAGTTTGGTAATAAATCTAAGGTTATGTCCCTTTTTCATAGCTTAAAGCTAAATTCCCTTGATCTATGTTGTGAATGGAGAATCCATGGTAAAGGACCGTTGGAATGAGCTAAAACATGATTAAAGAATCCTAGCTACGATTTCACAAGCTTGCCTCTATTCTAAGGTTTCTTGAATCATAATTGCAACCTTTCACATAGGTGTCAAGAGGATCATGATGAGTTTTGAGCTATAATCAAGATGAAGTGTTTTCCTTGATGGACTACGTGAGGTTCTCACATTAGATTGAGTCAAAAAGATGAAAAACATAAAAATGTGCAAAAGTGGCTTGGCCACCCACAAAATCCCAAAAATATCTATATAATTCTCACCCAAGCCTACAAATAGAATGCAAATGTTAAAAGCCTGAGTGTGAACAATAAATGAGTGTTGTTTTCTCTTTTAGGAGAGTTGATGATGGTGCCCAGTCGGTGTATGACTGCGCTCATGAACGCGGATATGTCGTTCCTGGTAGTACCACTCTAAAAGCTCATTAGAGAGTCACTAGGAACTCCCTAGGTGACCTATGAGACAATCTCAGTAGCAGGGTTGGTTCGGGTGCAATATGAGGAGTTCATCTCACTGCTTTGGACCAACTGGTTCGGACTGCAGGGAATGTTGCTCGCTACATGGACCAACCTGACGCAGATCGGGATCCTCAGAAGTCATTAGAGTCTTTTTTCTTTGTTTCTTAGGACATGAATAAGTGAGAGGTGTGGTATTCCTAATTGGTTTGCATGGATTCATGGTGATGGCTCATTGCTCATCACCCGTGTGATCACCTGTGTGACAACTCTTTCATGTTTAAATAATTATGATTCAAACCCTCATGAGTATCGGCAGGCTGTAGTTAATTCGCTTAATATTGCATGGACACTCTTTGATCTTGCTTTGGCAGGATTGTACTTATTTGGTGGGGGTTTGTTCTGAAATGACACGGATCAAGAGTATTGATGTTTTAAACTATTTTTCTTAACCTTAGCATTTATTGTCAAGATTAATTTGTATGTTATCTTCTTGTTCTTTGAGCACATCCTTGCTTGAGGACAAGTAAGTTTTAAGCTTGGGGTAGTTGATAACACCCAAATTAGCGCATATTTTCTATGCATTTTATATATAGTTTTGTGCCACTTTAGTCTTAATATGCACTCTTTTGCTCATGTTTTATGATTTCTGTCTCGCATTAGATAAAAATAGTAAAAATAGCCAATAATGTAGCTAATAAGCCAATTTTTGACTTGTAGGCACCGAAACTAGCCAATTTTAGGACTCTCAAGTACCGAACCTGAAAAGACAAGAATTCCAGCAGCTGGCCGATACGGCTGCCCAATATGGCTGCCCGATACGGCATGGCCGATACAGTATGGCCGATACAGCTGCCCGATATGGTCTGGCTGATATGTCACGCCTTGGGCAGTGTGGATATAGAATGGATATATTAAGGAGACAACGGAGGGGGAGGGGTGTCAAGATAAACAACAGACATTACAACAAGGACTTGCGATCCAGACATCTACACCATGATAGCAATCAAACTAAAGCGGCCCTTGCCAAATCAAAGCATCCAAACGACATCAACATCCAAGGGACACAAGTAAGGAGGAGGATCGTCCCCATCATTCAAGACATGCGGCAATTTCGTATCATTTAAGATGAAACAATTACAGTCCCATTTACTCTGTGTAACTGAAACGTTATCTTCTGTTATCTTCTGTGGCTATATATACCTAATCCAGTTCCACTATAATTATCGATCGATTGAATAACAAGAAACATATATCATTGTCTTATCCTCAATACTTATGTATCTCGCTTCTTCACATGGTATCAGAGCCTCCAAAACACGTAGTCTACAGCATGTGAAGATCCCTTCCCATCATTCTTCTTCTTCGTCTACCTCCGATCAACCACTGCGTCCTGCCTCCATATCCCAAACAAAATGGCTGCTAGCTCCTCCAAAACCAACACTGAATCATTCCCTTACCCCATGGGACTCAATGTCGCCAATTTCATCTCTATCAAACTGAACTTCAACAACTTTCTTCTATGGGAAGCCCAAGTCAAAACCCTAGCTGAGTCCTGCTGCTTGGACGGATTCCTCGATGGAACAGATGAATGCCCACCTCTCCTCATCACTGATGACAACGGTCTACCAGACTCCAATCCCAAACACAAGGACTGGACACGCATGGATCAACTCCTCAAAGGATGGATATTCGTCTCTCTCTCAGAAGAAGTCATGGGTGAAATTATCGGATGCACCACATCACATGAAGTGTGGGTCACCCTCACCAAGAGGTTCGCCCATGCATCCCAAACTAGAGAATTCGAGCTCAAATCCCAGCTCAGGACCTTCTACAAAGGCAATGACACCTTAACCGATTACATCAGAAAACTGAAAAACATCTGCGATCAGCTCAACGCCATCAGATACACTGTCAGCGATCAAGAGAAAGTTTTCACCCTTCTCAATGGCCTCGACAGCAACGACTATGAAGGATTTGTGGTTACCATGCTAAAACCACCAATTCCCTCTTTTAATGATATCCTCCCACTTCTTCAGGACTTTGAGCGTCGCAAGGAAGGAAGACCCCAATCCCTATCTCCCACTGTCTTCTTCACCAACAAAAACTCCTCCATCTCTCACCACAATAACAATTCCTACACCAAGCAGGCTAACTACCCTAACTACTCCAACAGAAGTCGTGGCCATATGCCACACCGAGGTCGGGGTCATCAAAGCATCCTTGGGCATCCACCTCTCAGCAACTCGCGTGGAGGTGGATCTCCTTCATCTCAGACGGATAACTACCATAGCAAGGACCTGCCTCTCTGCCAAATCTGCAACAAGAGGGGTCACACTGCCCTCCGTTGTTGGCACCACTTCGACAACAACCATCAGGCTTCAAATGTACCTGCTCACCTCATGGATCACAACACTTTAGCCTTCACCGCTCTCTGCCTCAATGAAGTTGATCTCGCTGACTGGTGCATTGACACCGGCACCACTGATCATGTGACTCACTCTCCAGGTAATCTACATCACCTTCGTGCCTACAAAGGAGATGACACCATCATGGTCAGTAATGGCAGTTTCCAACCTATTACACACACAGGAGACACGACATTCTATCAAATACATTTACGGCGTGTTTTCCTTGTTCCCTCTATCCAACGTCACCTTCTTTCTGTATCCAAACTAACCTGTCAATTCCCTTATTATTTTGTTTTTACAAAGGACCTTGTCATGGTGAAGGACCTCAAGACCCACCAAATTCTGGCTCAGGGTCGGTGTAAGTGCGACATCTACCTTCTACCAACTCAGTCTGCAACACTCCATCAAAGCTTGTTCTGCTCCCTCTTTACTAAAGCTCCCAGAAATGTCTGGCACAGACGTCTTGGACACCCCAACAACTCCATCCTCTGACAAATTTTGAATGAGCAACTCATCACCTCCACCTCCAACGTCGACAACATTTGCTCTAGCTGTGAACTTAGCCAAAGTAAACGTTTAATTGTTAGTCATAAACATGTAAGGTCTACAACTGCTTTCCGACTTGTGCACTGTGATGTATGGGGGAAAGCTCCTACCGTTTCTCAACATGGCTTTGCCTACTATGTACTACTGACCGACGACTACTCTCGGTTCAGCTCGATTTACCTTATGAAGCATAAAAATGATTTTACCTCCATCTTCGTCACCTTTTACAATATGGTTCGAACTCAATTTAAGACATCTATACAGATAGTCCAAAGTGATGGTGGCGGTGAGTTTGTTAATCAACAACTACAACAATTTTTCTCATATCATGGCATTCTTCATCAAATCTCCTATCCTCACGATCCATCCCAAAATGGCGTAGCTGAGTGCAAACATCGTCACATCACAGAATTAGGCCTATCTATGCTCTTTGAAGCACATCTTCCCAAACCTTTCTGGGCAGAAGCCTTCCATACAACCACCTATCTCATAAATCATCTACCAACTCCTCTGGTAAACATGAAAAGTCCCTTTGAACTCCTCTACAAATCCAAACCCAATTACACCCATCTTCGCACCTTCGGGTGCCTTTGTTTCCCCTACCTCAGGAACTATTCTACTGACAGGCTTGACACACAGTCTCTCCCCTGTATCTTTCTCGGCTACAACTCTCAATACAAAGGTTACAAATGTCTTCACCTTAAAACTAACCGTCTTTACATTTCCAAGCATGTAGTTTTCAATGAAGAACAATTTCCCTACAAACCCAATATCACCCCATCCACATCTATTCCCATCTCGACCTTCCCCGACCCTCAACCACCTGACTCTCCCCCACATCCCACTGGCCAACTTGATATTTCCCAACCCAATGTTAACGATGTCTCTTACTCCACCATCACCACTACTCCCCCTTCTTCACCTACTCCTGACACTCACCAAGATACTCAAGCACCAGCACCACCACCCGCGACAACCTCACAATCCACTCATCCCATGGTCACCCGCAGCAAATCCGGCATACACAAGCCTAACCCACGCTATGCCCTTCACACTTCCCGCCAATTTCCTATTCCAAAAACTGTACGTAGTGACCTTCTACATGATGGATGGCGCACTGCCATGACACAAGAGATATCTGCTCTCCATCAAAACCACACCTGGTCTCTGGTCAAACACACCCCATCCATGAATGTCATCGAATGCAAGTGGATCTTCAAAACAAAACTCCATGCTTATGGATCCCTCGACCGCCTCAAGGCCCGCCTAGTCACCAAAGGTTTACTCCAAGAAGAAGGTGTAGACTACATGGAAACCTTCAGTCTTTTTATCAAGTTTTCTACTATCAAGACCATCCTCACTATCGCCACCTCCAAAAGCTGGCCTATTCAACAACCTGACATCTACAATGCCTTCCTCAATGGAACCCTAGACACCACAGTGTTCATGCATCAACCTCCAGGTTTCGTCGATCCCACAAAACCCCATCATGTATGTGCTCTTCACAAATCCCTCTATGGCCTCAAGCAAGCCCCCCGGGCTTGGTACACCCACATCAACCTATTTCTCTAGGAACTTGGTTTCAAACCATGTGTCAGTGACTCATCCCTGTTCGTCTTCTCCACTCCCACCTGCACCACCTACCTATTACTCTACGTTGATGACATCCTCATCACGGGCAACTCCCCCAAATTCATCACTCACACCATAAACTCCCTTGAGAAAGAATTCTCAGTCTGCAACCTTGGCCCTCTCCATTTCTTTCTTGGCCTTCAAGTCAAAACCAACTCGCAAGGCCTTCTTCTTCACCAACGCAAATACGCCCTCGACATCCTGGAGCGCGAACACATGTTGGACTGCAAACCTGCACCTACCCCCTGCAAGCACCACCTTCCTTCGTGAATCTCTCCTTCATCCGGGCACACCCATTTCAAACCAAAGCGACTACCGCCGCATAGTCGGCTCACTCCAATACCTCACTTTTACCCGTCCCGACATAACCTACGCTATTAATCTCGCCTGCCAATTCCTACACCAACCCACCACCCTTCACATGACCTTCGTGAAATGCATTCTCCATTACATCAAGGGTACGACACATCTCGGCCTACAAATCTACAAAGACACCTACCTACCAGTCTCCAACTTCTCTGACGCTGACTGGGCTGGTTTCCCCCTCACCCACCGCAGTACCAGTGGCTACTGCATCTTCCTCGGCCGCACATGCATTTCATGGTCCTCAAAGAAACAACCCACCGTCTCCAAGTCCAGTACTGAGTCTGAGTATCGTGCTCTCTCCCAAACTGCAGCCGAGCTCACCTGGCTCTCCCACCTCCTCAGAGAACTCCATCTTCCTCAATCGGTTCCTTCCACACTGTACTGTGACAATCTTAGTGCCCTCTATCTCACAGTCAACCCTATACTTCATGCACGCACCAAGCACATTGAACTCGACTATCACTTCATATGCGAGAAGGTCCTACTTGGTCACATTGTCACTCAGTTTGTTTCCACCCATGACCAACTAGCTGATCTGTTCACTAAAGCTGTGGACAAGAATGCTTTCCGCAATCTTTCTCTCAAACTCGGCCTGCGATTCTCTCACCCCGAGCTTGCGGGAGGGTGTCAAGATAAACAACAGACATTACAACAAGGACTTGCGATCCAGACATCTACACCATGCCAGCAATCAAACCAAAGCGGCCCTTGCCAAATCAAAGCATCCAAACGACATCAACATCCAAGGGACACAAGCGAGGAGGAGGACCGTCCCCATCATTCAAGACATGCGGCAATTTAGTATCATTTAAGATGAAACAATTACAGTCTCATTTACTTTGTGTAACTGAAACGTTATCTTCTGTTATCTTATGTGGCTATATATGCCTAATCCAATTCCACTGTAATTATCGATTGATTGAATAACAAGAAACATACATCATTGTCTTATCCTCAATACTTCTGTATCCCGCTTCTTCACAAGGGGCACGGGTGCTCATTCGAGTGTTTTTACCTACACAAAGTGCAAATGACTTCATGTTGGAAGAGGAGTTGTAATTGTTGTATCATTAGGAAAATGTTAGATAAAGTCAGTGAACTCAGCTTTTATATCTTAAAATATGCATAGATCACGTGTAATTCATTATGTACAGGGAGAATGTACAATATATGTGCACAATGCACATCAATGCATATAGAATATTATCATAAAACCATATGAGAAAAATGACCATTTGCATATCATTTCGATTCTTTGTTGTAAAATGGTTTGGTTTTTTGTCCCAACTTACATAGCATTCGGCTACTCGTTTGTATAGAAAGAGCAATACATAAAACATAGTCATATAAAATTATTACACAGCAGTATGTTAAAATACCCTTGAGATTTTCTGTTTCTTATATTCACGGAGTAGGATGCCTCGGACGGCATCTACTGCCATGTGGTTGCGGATTTTAAGAGTGACCTTGATTTGTAACTATTCCAACAGATATATATATATATATATAGGTAAAATGAGAAACATCATGTTCCTATTTAGATTACGAAGACCAAATCTGTGCTTGTTAAAATATAAATGATACATAATTGCAGATTACCGCATAACTTTATTTACTATTGATGGAGTTTACTTGTGTAGGTGCTTCCGTGTCAGAAAATAAACTGACAGTGACAATACGGTAAACAAGTTGACTTTTGAGTGCTTAACCATCATTCCCTGTCTTTCCATCGTCCTACACTTTGCTGTCAATTTGAACCCGCTGGCTTGTGTGTTTCGATACTAGTTACAGAGGATCTGACACCACATTGATAACAGAAGCTCTTGCTGCTGTATCAGTTTGAAGTAAACCATAGCCGACATATGTAATATAACTAATTGACTTATTCGGATTGTAAGTCAATAAAATACCAATTCTGGAACAAGCTATTTGGTCAAGCACAGCTGCACGCCTGATTTGTTCAAGACCATTTCACTACTGAAGTTTGAAGTCCTGAATTGTTTTCAGTGAATCATAGATAGTTATATCACCGTGTTTGAAATCGAAAAACGCCTAAACAGAAATGTCAATTAGTTTGTAATTTATGTAATAATTCTGATGGCACAGAAACATTAACTGAAGGACTAGGTAAATAAATGAGTAATTGTGGACAAAGTAACTTGATCTACTGATTAATGAAATCTGAGACATCCTAGAAAAAAATCCAAGTCAGTCCATGCTCAATTTACTTTCTAACATTAATGACATAATCTATTCAGAATTTTCTGACGTTGTTAGATCATTCATTTTCCCAGAAACGGTTGGGGCCACATCTGTATATATTCCCCTAGGCACGAGCTGCCCAAACTAGAAACCAGAAAGTTAATAAACTATGATTGGTATGTCCAGTACTTCTCTAAATTTGTTCGCATGCATGATGACCACATCAAAGTGATGATGAAAGGAGTATTTGTTTGGAAAATTCTAGCTCGTTACACCTCCGCAGCTCCGCCAGTGACGTTTTATGGGCTGCACATCTGCAACTTGCGCGGTACCATTTCTTAGGTCCAATGATTCTTTCTTATAATAGTCATGACTATGTTAAAAATTAGAAACAAGATTACTAAAAATTGTATAGAAACAAGATTACTAAAAATTGGGTTGTTAATTTGTATATGGAACTTTTCTCGGGCATTTGGCTCAGTATTCGCCTTTACGAATCGTCGGAGATTTCAAAGCCCGTCATATTCGGCGGCGGCTGTAAACAAGCACGCGTCCGATGCAACACCATCTCCACATCATCAATTTAGCGTGATGTTGCGTGTACCTTCTCACTACTCACACAGCGATGCCCTCGAATCAGAACTTATGAAGCCGGGGGCCGAACGGCTCCTAAAAGTGTATAGACAAAAATATGTTCCAAATAATTCGAAGGAGGGCATGTATACTCGAAGAAAGTAGTTATATCGGCTTAGGTCCGATGCTTATTTCTTTCTTTTAATAATGTCGGCAAGAATTATTTATCCTACCTACCCTCCAGAAAATATACAAAAAGGCAGTAGATCAAGATCAACCATTAGAGTTTAGCCATAAATGAGTTTGACAACAAACAAACCGATAACCAGAGCGTATAGTGTGTAATTATATACCACGCTACTCAGTCACAAAAATATATGGTAAACATAACGAATCCGAGGTATGGCTGACCAAAAACTATTGTTTCCACGTCAAGGTACTACACCCGAAAAATTTCGTGGATTGTTATTGAATGTAGAAACAACCATGAAGTCTTGGGCTAAGGAGCCGTTTGGGTTCTGTATTTCACGGGGGTATTGTAATTAAAAACAATATTTCAAATCCCATAGATTATATCGTCGTGGTTTGGATATTGACTTATGTAATCCACAATTGCCGGTATTTCCTAGACTGGTATTTTGACACGGTTGAATGCAGTCTTCAGAATCACGTTTGGGTTCTTCCGTTGTACGTGCCGCCTCCCATTCATCTACTACGTCCCTCCCTCCTCTCTCCTCCCACCAGCTCCTCCTACCCCGCCGTTCCTTCTTGCTATGCCGACTTCGGTCATTGTCTACCTCCGTCCCTCCCTCTTCTCTCCCCGCACTAACTCCTCCTACCTCCGTCATTTCTTCCAGTCGTGTCGATCATCATCTACTTCCATCCTCTCTCCTACCTCCATTGTGGGTCACACCTCCTCCTGACCTTCCCCATCCTCCCCGTAAGCATAACCACCTGATCAAGCTTCTTCATAGCTGTCGTCCTACAAGAACGCCCCCACTTTAGCCGCACACAGTGGGTCCGAGAGCAGTTCAGCGTCAGAAGAAAGGTCAGCCCAAACATGAGAATTCAGAATAGTGGCATTCATCATCGTTGCACTTAGACTCCTCAAACATACCAATACAGCTGCATTGTTGAAACTGTCATCCAAATCGGACCTAAATGTTTAAGCATATAGAGGTGAATCAATTGTCGAAAACACTAATTCGATTCACCCTAACAAGCACTCTGAGGATGATATTCAAAATAATCAACTGAAATCCTATTCGTCGGAACATTTGCAATTTAACATCTAACTAACACCTAGACAAACTGATAACAATCAACTAAATGAAATAATTATTTTAGCTTAAACAACTCTCTAAGTACATATCAAAGTTCTAAATATTATTAATAAGTTTCCGTTGTTAGGAATTGAGGTGAGAAAATAGCCATATTCTATAATACTAAAGGTGCAAAATATATCGTGGAAATTCTTCTTAAATGATAAACAAAAAACCACACAAATATAACCAAAATTATAACTTATACCGTCTAGATTTAGTTACTCTTAAATTTGGATAACTCTCTCACTTGAGAACAAAGATAAAGAAAAAGAAAATCATAATCAACGTGCAAAAAAAATTCCACTTATGGTTTCTTCATCACAACGCAATTGTGGCTATTAGGGATCAAATACATGCATTTTTCTTATTTGCTACCATTACAACTATTGTTTGGGCCGCCTTTGCTTCTTATGACGTTAGCTACCAAGTCACTACATGTCATACATGTTCCAATTGTCTCCACCAACTAAAACTCTGGCATGCAACTCTCAACCAGAAGTCTCTCTCTGCCTTAGCAAGCAATGTGTATCATTTGTTAATTGCAAAGACTGTTGTGGTTGCAGCAACGCCAATAATGTGTCAGTAAATGATGTCATTCTCTATTAATTAAATGTGTTGTCATTACACTAAATGTGCCATTAACTGATGTGCATCCTCCACTGATCACACAGACCGATGTGGTCGCCAATACACCACTAGTATTCTTATTGGCTGAGATAATCATGTCCTTTACTAAATTAATAGACTGTTGTTATCATCGGTACACCCACTCTGTCACCAACTTATGGCCTCCACTGTTGATAGGGTAAATTGTTGTTGTTGTAAGTGCATCAACTATCTCACCATCAACCAACTACTACTTTTTCTCAAGGAAAAGTCACTGGCCTTCTGTCATCCACAAGAGAGCTTCATTATTGTACACCCTATGTGTCAACGATTGCCTACTACTACTTTGCCTCAAGGCAAAGTCATTGTCCTTCTTATCCAAAATAGATCTCTACTAATTGTTCATGTTCTCTAACTCTTCTACCGAATAAGAAACCAACAATCAATAGTTGATGGAATCACGCTAACATGTGGGATTATCTCATTGGCCTCCTGATGTTCACAAATTATATCATCTTTTGGATCATGTTTGGTTGCATTTCCATGTTGTTTTGACTCAATTATCACTCTCATTCATGCTAGATTCTATATTTTTTACTATTCTTACTTGTCTCATGGTTTGAATTGTAGGTACTACATTTTGTAATGAAATGATGAGGAATATATCATATTATCACTTATTGGATCACTCCTCAAGTATCTATATGTTTTGGGGTTCGAAAGTGTGCAAATACCACTTTTTACAGCATGTAAATCGAACCTACGCACTGAAAGTTATGAGAAGAATACACAACATCTCAAAACAGCCAGGTGCACACCGTACACCAAAAGTGCACGCCGTGCACCTAGGAGCATCAAGCAGACCAAAGTTTCTAGAAAGTTGCACGACGTATATTACTTCAGCGCACACCGTGCGCCGTGCATTCTGGAGCAGACTGAAAGTTCCTGGAAAGTTACACAGCGTGCATTACTTCAGCGCACGTTGTGCGCAGTGCATTCTGGAGCAAACTAAAAGTTTCTGGAAAGTTGCACGGCGTGCACCTGACAATTTTACATTTTGAAAAATATGAGTTTTTGTTTAAAATGAAGTGGGAACTTAATGGGCAGTTATGCTCGGTCATTTGTATCAGTTCGCTCATCCCAGAGCAAGCCTAGAGCAGAGGAGGACGATTTGGAGGAGAAAAGAGGTGGTTCCTTGCTAAAGAACCTCCACTCTTCTTCTCTTCTTCTCCAAGCTTCTTCTCCAAGGTGTAGTAGAGCTTCTTCACTCCACCGAGCTTTTTGGGAGATAGGTTTTCCCGGTTTGGAGCAGCTGTAGAAATGGGATTTTGTCCTCAAGTCGGAATTCTACCTTTTTTTTATTACACCTTGGGATTGCTTATCTTTTCCTTTTCGAAACCATGCTAAACTCTGAAATTTCTACACATTTTTTGTTGTACATCATTATGGGCAAGTAAATTCTTTTTCTTGGGCATGGGAGAGTAGCTCCCATGTCATAGCATGTAAGGAACATGATAATTTTGTACTAAATACTAAGTTGCTTGTTTTTCCACCTTGTGAGCACCAGTTTCTTGCTTCTTGCATGTATGATTGGCCACTTTATGTGCATGTTTTATGCTTTCTTTCTTGATCTGAGAAGATAAGTAGGAGAGTAAGGAGGTACTCTCTTGTCAACTCCTTCTTTACCACGAGAGTGGAAATTATGGAGTTGAGGAGTAGGTTTGTGATAAAAAATGAAATTCATACATGAGAATGTTTAATTGAGTTAGGATCGTTGTACTTGCACTGAGAGGTGAAGTGTAACATACAACTCTCTTTTAAAACAAGTACTTAGTATGTTTGAATTTCATGCTCCTGTTTTATGCTATGACATGTTGGTGAAATCCTAGGTCCAAGATCCTTCCATATCTGAATCTTAACTTTTCTTAAGTGATAATTTACTATTTTGTTTTAAATCTATAACTTAGTTGTTCTAATCCAATTATCTTGTGTACAACGATCTAGATTATTGAAAATCATAACTCTTGCACCTAACTAACCTACACTCCTTGTGTTCGACCTTGACTACAACTACACTCGTATACTTGCGGGATATAGCTAGTTGAGTAAAAGATCATTCTTATGATTGAAACTCGTTAGTGTAAACAACCAACAAGTTTTTGGCGTCGCTGCCAGGGAGCATCGGTATTCTTGTTAGAGTAAGAGTTGTTGATAAGTAAATGAGACTAGATCACAACCTTCATATCCATCATCATATCCATAAATCATAATTCATCATGATCATCATAATTTGTTGTATCTTCCATGTTTGTTTTTGTATCTCACTCACCGTGTTTATTTGTAGGAGCATATGGGGTGTTCATAAAAAGATCCTTGAACCGTGCATATCTCTACATTCAAAAAATGAACACATCGTTTGCAGCCCTCATGGAGTAAGAAGGAGTGAAAACCAAACATGTATGGAGGAATCACAACCCACACAACCATGATCCATGTCACCGTCATCCAAACAACATTCACCCATGCATCCTTCATCCACATCACCATCATTCACACCTAATTCACCACTAACACCCATACCACATTCTTCTACACCCTCATATCCATCACCTTCATCCATACCACATACACCACCACCACCTACGCCACATCTAGCTAATCCTCTGGATTCATATGAAGAACTAGGCTAGGAGGATGACCTTCCTCTTAAGGACTACATTGGTACAGGTGCAATGCACATGAGTGGGCCTATTAATATTTCAGAATTTGAGGCAGAGGAGTTTTCTATCAGCCCATCCATCATACTGTTACATCCCCGACCTGGGTTATGCTTTAACCCCAGGTGTTTTGATTAAGAAAGATGATTATATGCTTAATCTCATCTTGTGAAAAGTAATTAAGGCTCAAGAGGAACTTATGTTGCATTCTAGTCCTTTTTGAACATTGTTGAAATCAATATTTTGCTTGTTTTGGACTAAAGTGCAAATTACCCAAGTTGAGGGGTTTAAGTGCAAATTATGCATGAAAATATGTTCCTCATGTGTTGAAGCATCATGAGAGTGAAAATGATGCATATGTATGGTTTATGGAAGCCTGGTACCAAGAAATAGCTAATAAAACTATGTTTGTGGATGAAAACCTAGTTTTGGTGTAATGTGCAATTTACCCAAAACCTAGGATGCAATATGCAAAATAGCACTTCAATAAGGTACCTAATGTTTCTTGGCATCATTTAGAGCAAAGAAAATGAGAGGGGTGCCTCATTTGAATTAAGTTGGAGGAGAGAGAATTTTGGTATTAAAATAATCAAGATTTAATCCTAATTGAAACCCTAATTCAATTTAGTGAAAAAATAAATAATAATCAAGATTTAATCCTAATTGAAACCCTAATTCAATTTAGGGAAAAAATAAATGTATTAATTAAATGGCCTTCAACCAAAATTAAAATGGTTGGATTCAGATGTGTGTGGACGTCCTTGAGCTTTGCAAGGACCACGAAAATATCCAAGGGAGTGGATAACTCACTCACAATTTTATAAGAAAAAGAAATATCCACTCACACATGGATATTAGTATAATATGATTTGAGGTGCTTAATTTTCTTTTCTTTAAATCATGGATAATTGAGAGGAATAAGAGGCAAACAAGATAGCCTCATACCCAAGGAAGTTGAGGGGGAAGAGGCGGCCCTATTTTTGGGATTAAATGAAATTTTTATAAAGCATATTCTCTCTCATTGAATTTTTTATAAAAAGACTCTTTACAAGCCAAATGAAATGCTTTTTCGACCCCACTTCTTCTCCTTGGTTGGGAAACGACCAAGGGAGCTAGGAGGATCAGGAGGACGACCCCCAACCTGTTGGTAAGCTTCTTGACCTTGGTTCACCACAATTTCATGGTGGAAATCACAAATCAATGCATGCTTTCTTCCTATTTCGATCTCCTCTTCAATTCTAACCATTCCTTTTCACTCAAACCTTGAGGAATAGCCTTGGAATGGTGAAAGGAGATGCATCCACCATTGTTTCCGTGAGCTTGGAGCTTTGGAGCTCAATTGGAGGTGGGTTTTATAACTTGAACCCTTGATTTTGTTATTGCATTCAATTCCATATCAAATAATGATCTTTTCTACATTCACAATAATCGATTTGGTTGATGGATGCAATCACCATGGAAACCACAGCAGGTTTCGTGAGTTTAGAGGTCGAAGATGATCAACACACACCTCTCCAAATATCCAAGGCAAACGGTTTCAAAAGAGTTTCTCAAACGGTTTCCCAAACCATTTGGGAGCAAACTGTTTCAAACCATTTGAGGGGAAATGGTTTCACCAAACCGCATGAGGCCAAACGGTTTCAGACCATTTGGTGGTGTTGACCAGGGTTGACCGTTTGGAGATCTGTTGAAAATGATCTAGGTTAATGACCCATCAATTATGATTGGTTAGTTCCAATTGGTTCATGAGTTGAAGGTCAATCAATCACCAAAACCCTAATTGGGTTAAGTGCTGATTTCTAAATTGATTAAGTTGGAAACTTGGGTTGATTGACCCAAACTGTTTTAAAACCATTTGGGGATCACCCAAACGGTCTCAAGACCATTTGGAGGTCACCCAAGACCGTTTGGAGGTCTAGGGTTGAGTATGGTTAAGCAATTGAAGATCCAAAGATACTAAGTTGAAGTGTAATCAATTGCTGATTTGGTGATCAATCCAATGATCCAAACCCTAATTGGTTGACTTGGATTTTGATGTTGACATGGGAAAATGGTCTCAAGACCATTTGGAGGTCATTTAAACGACCTCAAGACCGTTTGGGGTCAGGTAATGTTCAATTTGGATGATGGTTTAATGGTTTCAAAGTAACTAATCTTACATTGATTAATGTTGAAGGATCATCGATTCCAAAATCTAATTCAATTGGTTCAAACCCTAATTGATGACCAATTGAGGGTTAATTGAGGGTCAAATCAGTTGAAGGTTGACCTATTTAATTCAATTGAAGTATGATGATAGGTCCAATTGATGATTAGTTCCATGAATTCAATGATTGAAGGAATCAACATTGGAAACCCTAATTCAATTTGATTGGTTGAGACCATACTTGGTCCATGCGGTTTTGAGGAGGCTTGGACCAAATGGTCTCAAGACCGTTTGGGACCAAACGGTATCAACACCGTTTGGGACCAAACGATCCCAAACCGATTGAGTCCATGCGGTTTCAAAAAGGTGCTTTAGCAAACGGTTTCAATGGTTTGTTCAAGACCGTTTGAGGTCAATCACCTCAAGACCATTTGGATTGTCAAAGGTGGTGATTTGATGGATTGAAAATCCAAGGGTCAATGGTTGTTGAACATCAATAACTTAATCGATTGAAGGTTTCAATGTTGTTAATCATGATCAACCAATTGATGGAAGTACCTCATGAACCCTTACGGTTTTGGGACTGATTTGGCCCAAATGGTCTTGAGACCGTTTGAGACCAAATGGTCTTGAAACCGTTTGGGGGCAAATGGTTTCAAAACCGTTTGGTGATGAAACCTTCAAAACTGATTGGAGTTCAATGTGGTTCAATCACTTGGATATTGAAGTTAATGATTGTACCAATGATCCAATGATTGTTAGTAATAGTAATCAATTAAGGTACAAAGGTTGGAACCCTAATAGTACCTAAGTGATTAGTGCCAATTAAGGGATGAACTCTAATTTCTTATAGGAGCAATGACTTGGTACACTATGATTAATCATAGTTGTATGTACTTGATTCAAAGGTTGATATGACCTAATCAAGTTGAGAAGATGATAGCATGGAATTCATACATGAATATGATTCATGTGGTGATTAAGGGTATGATCCTTAAGTAAAGAGATCACGAAACCCCAATCATGAGCATAAACCCTAATTGACAGGGCTATTGAACTCTAACCCTAATTGAGGGCAATTCTAAATGAAACCCTAATCCATGGTGAGGATGTAGCCCTAATCTAGGGTAATGATATGTGAAACTCTAATTTAGGAAAATGAGATGTAAAACCCTATGTTAGAATGATGTAAATTTAGATGACCAAAATGAGAAAATGAGATAAACGAATGCGGAAGCGATTATTTAACTGGCAGCGAAATTATGAAAAATCACTAGAAATTAAAACTTATTGAGAAAAGATCTTTAAACCATAAAACTTCTTTATAAGAAATAGGATAAACAGTTTACATCATGTTTTAACATTACATTTCTATGGAATCACCTCTCGAGTGATTACATACATCCATTGCTTTGTTAACTGTACAAGGCAAGATACACCAAAATCTCGAGGCTTAAAGCCAAAAACCTCAGACCTACTGACTCCTAGGACCTGAGAGTACAAAGATGACATAAGACATACTATCTACAAGACTAGACAGTCAATATCTCCATCTGAGATTCACTGGTGCCCCTGATGCTGTTGTTGTTGTTGTTGCTCATTCTTAAATGGATTCCTTCGTCCTCGGCGTCTACCTAAAAAGTAGAATCCCACGGGGGTGAGACAATTGAATAATTGTCCCAGTGAGAGTTATAACTCTCCGCCAGAAGCTTTGTTATTGCAATAAGGAATAAAAGTAAGTAGTATAATTATTAACATTTAACAGTAGGTTTAATGTCAAGTAAAGCAACATTTCAATTATAACTTAATTGGATATCAAAGCATATCTCAATAAAGAATATGAAGGACATGTATACTAGTTGTTCAACTAGAACTTTATAAACAATGTAACATCACTCATTGTTTCTCATAGTTTAACCTAAACAGTTATGCTACACAACTGATTATATTTTTCAAACATTATTATGCCCTGCGGAGATGAGGTATACCGCTCATACTCCAACCGACCATTATGAAATCGCATCGGTACCATACATAGGTCATCAAAAGAGTCGGATTCTTATGACCTCATCTTCCTCAGTCAGTAAGAGGATTTACTTGTAGGACATCTTGTGTCTCTGCTGTAGTAGCTATCCAGGGTATTCTGGAAACTTCGCTATAGAGTTACAGTGGTGTTCTGTACTCTCTTCGTCATTGAAAGATCTCTTGTTTATCTCTCATCGATGTGGTTTTGGTGATTTCCTTGGGATATTGGTGGTACATCATCCCGGTATAAATATGTAATGAAGGATTGACAGGTTAAAGATACATCCTACATCAATTCCTACATTAGGACGTAAGGATATTTGCGTCCATATTCCCCCATATACTCAAAAGTATATGTTCCAGGAGTTCCCTTAGGAAAACCTGTTTCACCATCATTTGGTCTCTGACAATGATGGATCTATGGTCAGGGCCCTACATGGTATGATTATATTTGATTAATTAGGTACATTTCAGTATTCTTTTAACATCAAGCATGTTTCCAAGCATTCAATTTATTAAAACTCTGCTATAAAAGAAGAATACTAAATGTATCAAGTTTAACTCTCATAAGTTATCAAATGGATATAAATTCTTAATCATTTCATTACTATGAATTAACAATAGGGGTGTTCAAACCCTTAGATCATCATAAGTCATCTAATCAACATGACCTTGATGTTACTCATGGCTCTTACATCCCATTAACCTCATATGTTGTCACTTAACTGAGGCAACATAGCATATATCACTTATCATAATGCTTATAACATGCTCTAAATGAATATGACATCATAACCCTTACATGGTTATGATTATTACTTTATAAAAACCTGCATGGTTAATATATTTGATAATGAGCAATTTATCTCTATATCAGCATAGTATAAAATAGAGATAACCTTTCAATTCAAGAGTTGTACCATTATGCCCTGGATAGGGTTAGACTTACCTTAATTAATTTAACTAGGGTTATTCCACCCCTCTTTACCTGTAAGAAGGTATAGTGATCCTTTATTACTTAATTCATGCATAGGGTTCCATGTTTAATAACATAACCCAAACTTAGGGTTAATGTACCACATGTTTCAGTAATGAGGATTTCATGTTCACATTATCTGTTCAACCCTAATATACTATTCCACCACTCTAGGGAGCATACAAAGATATCATATGTGTTTGCTTTCAATTACTATACTCATCATATATCATTAATGTTCATCAATTCTAAGTATTAACCCATTTCTCATTCATATCATGATATGATTACAACATATTCATTGGTTTGGCTTACTCCCCTGTCAAGATGTATTAATCTGTACTCATTGAGTACATTCAGCTCATTATATCTCTATCATAGATAACTACCTATCATATACTCTTTGTGTCCCTTGCTTAAGTATAAAGGTTTAGAGGTTCATCCAGGTATAATACCCTGGGTTTTCAAATGTGATATCTATCATATCTTGATGTATCACTTTTTTCTCATTACCATCTTTCTTGAAATAATTGGTTAATTCAATATTAAGATATTTCTCTTTTGATACTTCATCCACTAACTTGTTTCTTTCCTCATGTGATATATGTATCATATATCAAAATTATCCAATTATCTTTAATGATATAAGTTTAAACATTGTTGATGTAGGATAAACCATCATCAACTATTCTTGGTATCTCCATTTTCAGGATGTTATCTACCTCATGTTTTCATATACATCATTTCTACCTCTTGATATGAACCTGCAAGACTAATATAATTGAGGATATGCATATATAACAATATTATCACAATACCAAAACTTTTCAATTTCTTTGTAGGACACCACGACCATGATTCCTTGCACGGTCGTGCAAAGGCAAGCTACCACGGCCGTGCTCCTTAGCACGGGCGTGCTCCTTAGCACGGGCGTGCTCCTTAGCACGGGCGTGCTAAGATCAACATATCACCATTGATTTCTAGGGTTTGGATTTATTCACTTCAACATAGGGTTATTGAACCTCTTAGCTTACAAGGCATAAAGATTCCTCATGTTACAACTTATAATTAGGGTTTCATACATAAATGCATAACCCATAATTACTCTATTCGTCAAATCACCCTAACTTAGGGTTTACTATTCACATAACATGTTATTTCCCTAGAATTAGGGTTTACTATTCACTTCATAGTAAATTGAGCTCATAGAATCATCATATATGAAGATTATCATCATTGATGCCCTCAAACTAGGTTAAGATTCATCAATTATCATAATTAGGGTTTCTATGATCTCACTTGGGTGGATCATACCCTAATCATGTACATTCGTTCATATAGAAGGTATTTTTACTTGACTTTCATTCATATTAGGAACCTTCTCTTTCTTCTCAATAATAGGTGGTGATTACATCACTCTAGATTGAGTTGGATCAATTCAACTTTGATTAAAATGAGTCAAGTCATCATCATTATGGTATTTAGGGTTTGCTTGATCAAGGGGTGTTTGTCTAATTGAACCCTTCATGAGTGCCTTGATAATGTTCATCGTTAATCATAACATGGTTCAATCTACTAATTACTTAACCCCTTGATGTCTTTAGGTATCATTAGGGTTTGAGTTAACCAACCATTGAACCATCTAAGCCTTCAAGGCATTAGGTATTCTTAACCCTAACAATCCCCAAACTGTTTCACTCTTCAACCTCCAAACGATTTTGAAACCGTTTGGAAGGGTTGACCGTTTGGTACCTTTGACCTTCAAGACCGCATGATACTCAAGACCGTTTGCCCTTAAACGGTCTTGAAACCGTTTCATCATGTTGACTGTTTGGACATGGTTGACTTTGAAACCGTTTGAACAAATCACCATTGAAACCGCATGGATCTAAACGATCTTGAGATCGTTTGGTTCTAAACGGTCTTGAGACCGTTTGCCCCTAAACAGTATTGAGATTGTTTGATCCCAAATGGTCTTGAGACCATTTGGATTCAAACGGTCTTAAGACCGTTTGGTCCAAACATCTCAAAACCGCATGGACCTAAAAAGTGCATCAACACTTGCAATTGGTTAGGGTTATCAGTGTTGAACCCCTCAATTGACCTCATACATGTTAACCACTTATCAATTGAGCCAATTAGGGTTATCCTTAACCAATTGGACACTCAATTGACCCTAAATTGGTAGCCAATTAGGGTTGGAACCAACTTAATTAGGGTTTGAAATCAATCAACCATCAACATCCATCAACATGAGTCTAATTGAAGTTGAACCCATAAACTATCATACAATTGGGCCAATACCTGACCCCAAACAGTCTTAGGATCATTTGGACATCCTCCAAATGGTCTTGAGACCGTTTGCCCAAAGTCCAATAAAAAACTAAGTCAATTTGATAAGGGTTGAACCCTAATTAAGTCACAAATCAACACTTTCAATTATTTCAACGACCAATTGTGATTGGACCTTCAATTGATTAAATTATCTTAACCCTAAAACGGTCTTGGGTGGTCACCAAACGGTCTTGAGACCGTTTGGGTGATTCCTAAATGGTTTTGAAACCGTTTGGGCCACTCAACCCAAACTTCAACAAGATTGGTCCTTTCAATCAGCAATTGAACCCGATTAGGGTTTAGAGGATTGAAGCGCCTTCAACTTGTGATTTACTTGCAATTAGATTATGATTCTTTGTAGATGATTAACTCATAATGTTTCCAGCAGACCTTTAAATGGTCAACACTTGGTCAAACTTTCCAAACGGTCTTGGAGTCCGTTTGAATCTAAACGGTCTTGCAAACCGCATGAAATCAAACGGTTGTGAAACCGTTTGGTTTCAAACGGTCTTGCAAACTGTTTAGAACAAAGGTCCAAGGTCGTTTGGTAAAGTAGGATAATGACTAACATTGGTATTAACACTCATCATCTTCTACCTTGAGACCAAGGTCTGTTCTTCACAGTTTTTCTTGCAAAAGTGCAAGGAAGAGTAGGGGAAAGGAAGAACTAGAAACTAACACATAGAAAAGAGATGCATAACAAAGCAAAAGGGTTTAGAGTTATAAAACCCACATTAAGGTCGTCCCTAGAGCTTCAAGCTTCCAAGATTTCAAGCCTTTAATGGCGTCTTGAGCTCCACAAGTTGTCCAAGGTCGTTTCTCTAAGAATTGGTTGGGAAAAGTCAGCTAGGAAGAGCGACCAAGTAAGAAAGATCATAAAACCAACCTTGCACCATGAAATCCTCCATGAATCTGAGCAAGAAGATGACCCAAGCTTACCTAGAACTCCTTATCCGTTCTCCTCTGCTCTAGAGCTCTTCCTTAGTCTGTTTAAGCAAGGGGATAAGTGAAGAAGTGAAGGAAACGGTTCCTTGGTTTGCAAAGAAAGGAGTATATGTACTTTGGGCAAAACTTCATCATAAGGACAACTAGTTTGTTGATTTCTCATCTAGGTCCTTCTCTCCTTCTAAGCACGTTTCTCCTTCTTCAAACAAAAACAAAACTCATTCTAAAACCAAGGGCTAAAGGAAAATAAGGTCAACTTATTACTAAGGTGCATATATATATATATAAAGGGTCTCTTTATTTATAGCTTGATTATTTAATTACAAGGGTTATCCATCTTATTTGTTTATTCAAATGTAGCGCCCACTTCATTATTCTTACTCTAATTGATTCCAAGAGTCATACAAGATATTCTAGAAGGTGTATTTTACAAGTTGCACCCCACATTTTGGGTAAATTGCACTTTATACCAAAACTAGGGTTCAAAGCACAAGGATTGCTCCACAAGCTGCATCTTGGTGCCCAAGCTTGGAGAATCCATCATACTTCATCATATTTAATCTTATGATATCTCAACACCAAAGGAACATCTTAACATGTATAATTTGCAAGTTAACCCTTCTAATTGGGGTAATTTGCACATAGGTTCCTGTATTACAAAACAATGTTACAACATTGTTCAAAAAAGTCAGAAATGGAAATATATGTTCCTCAAAAGCCTTAATTACATATCAAAATATAACTACAAGCATCTAATCACATATTTAGGTAAAACACCTAGGGTTAGTTCATAACCCGGGTCAGGGATGTTACATATATGGAACATTGATGTGGTGATGTGATGTGAGAATCAAATTCAGGGTAATGTCATGTAATAATGTGTGAAACCCTAGTTGAGGGTGATTCCATGAGAAACCCTGACTAAGAATTAACACCACATGGTGCTCTAATGATATGTTGTGATGAGAGGTCCTAAGAAGGGTGAAGCTATGTGAGACTCTAATGTGGAGTCATAATACATAAAGCCCTAATCCTAGGCAATATGACAATTAATTATAATCCTAATTTTAAGTAAGGGTATAAGGAAAACCTGATGAAGAGATAAAAGGAATTACCTTATAAAGGTGAAACATTTCATGTGGTTGATTATAAGCAACCTTATTATAAGCAATGTCTTTATCATTAGACAAGTCCACATCACTAAAGATAGTTGGACAATTCTAATGTGTGGCCTTTGCATTATATGCTGAAGGTGAGAGTTTAATGATGGAATGTATTAAGAGGGAAATACCTTAATACAAGATAAGTTGATTAACTCAAGAGAGTATTAAGTGATGAGAAAAGTGATACATAAAGATATGATAGTTATCACATTAAGCACTTCAGGGTTTATATACCTTGATACACTTCAAATCCAATATAATTGGGTAAGAAACATATGAAGTGTGTTATACAAGTATTACAATAAAATGTAATGAGTTGATGCACTTTGATAAGTGTTAATTAATGTACCTTGAGAATGGGGTTAATCCAAATGGGTGAGAATGATGTAGTCATACCATGATGAGGATGAGAAATGAACTCATGCCTTGAGTTGATGATCATTAATGCTATATGATGAGAGTAATGATCTTGAGTAATTACTTATGATATCTTTGAATTCCCCAGAGGTATGGAATAATGAATTAAGGGTTGGATAGATAATATAATCATGGAACCCTAATTAATAAGAAATGGGGAACCCTAACCCTAATTTGGGTAAAGGGAATGAGAATCCCTATTTGATAGTAAACCCTAATTCCTGGTAAAGGAATAATGGTGTTACTATTGTATCACATGATGTGATGAATGAATTGTATAACTATTATCATGTCTAATAACCATGCTTGTATTATGAGATTATGAGTATAGCCAGGTTTGAGCTATGACATTTATATAATAAATGTTGATTGGCCTTATGTGCCCTAATGTTGTTGTTGCTTAGTAAAAGTAGCAATGTGCATGTATTCTATGAGTCATATGAGTAAGTTGTTGCCTAGAAAGAGGTAACAAGATATTTTGTGGCCCTGTGAGCCATGTGTGATGCTTGTGTAATAAGTATCTTGAATGCCTTGGTTAGATGACCTGAAGGTGATAGTTACCTAATAGGTGGTAATGATGCTTAATGATGAGTTAAGGGTTTGAATACCCAGAACCATATGATTATGGTGATGAGATTGCAATGGAATGATAATTTCTAGTATTGAAATGAGGGACGGAGTCCCCAAGGTCTTTTAAAGACTGATAAGTATTTGATGAAAGTAGTACATGTCTCTTTATAACATTGTCGTAATAATTCATGCTTGAGAACTTGGTTGATGCTAAAAGAATATGAAAATGTACTTAATTAACCAAGTGAAATCTTTTCATGTAGATCCCTGACCATAGATCGATCAACGTCAGAATTAGCTAAATGGTGAAACGGGTGCTCCGTGGCAAAACCCAGAACACATATTTTGAATATGTGGGGGTAAATGGGTGAAAAATATCCTTACGTCTGGCGAAGAGATTGAGGGAAGGTAAACAACAAACCTCTCAATCCTTCATGTGTCGGGATGAATGTATCACTAATCTCCCGATGATTGGGATAGATGTCGTACACATCTCCTCATAATACTTATGTCGGGTCGATGAAGATAAACAACAAATCTCTCGATGGCCGATGAGAGTGCAGTTGACACTGTAACTCTATAGCAATGTTCTAGTATACCCTAAAAAGCTATTTTGAGCAGTTAACATAGTCCTGCTTGTTGTCCCGCACTGACCGGGATGTGAGAGGTCATGGGAATCTGACTCTTCCATAGACCTATGTATGGTACCGATTTTGACTTCGCAGTGGTCGGTTGGAGTATGAGTGGTATACCTCATCTCCTCAGGGCATAAGTGTGTTTGTAAAATGAAATCAGCCGTATAACATGTTTGCTTAAGGATTGAATATAGAAATTCAATGGCTGATGTTACATTTCTGTTATATATCTGTAGTTCATTGATGTTATTCATATTTGTTTGTATTCATTACAAGTAGATAAATGAACTATGATTCTACCATGAGTAGATGCAATGTTCTCCTTGGGAAAGGAGATTACTTCACTCTATTCATACAATGACTTACATGTTGTTGATTATATATATAAATCCTTCTGCTCAGTTTATTTTAATAAACTGCTATAACAATGTTTTGGCAGAGAGTTATATCTCCCACTGGGGCAATTTACAATTGTCTCACCCCCATGGGATCCAACTTTTTAGGTGGACGCTGACAAAGAAGCAGAAATCCTATGGTAGGGAAAGGACATCAGCAATAACATCAGGAACATCAGTGAGATCTCAGGTGGAGATACTACCTATCAAGTCATGTAACTAGAAAGTCCTATGTGTCGTCTCTGTACTCTCAGGTCCTCGGAGTTTTTAGTCAATGTTTTTGATAAACCGATCTGAGTTTTTGGCTTGATGCCTCTAGATTCGTATGTTGTCTGTATATAATGTTTATAAGGCAGCTGATGGTGTAATATCTGAGAAGAGATGGTACAGGTTATGTACGTTTGAACCAAAATGTAAATGTTATACAATGGTTCTTGATGGAAAAGATTTCCTATGTGTGGATCTCTTTGCAAAAAGTTTTAACTTTTAGTAATTTTCAGTAATCCGCTACAAATGATTTGCTTCCGCTTAAGTAAATCTTGTTTTTTTGAGTTGGATGCCACACATACAATTGCTACAGTTGAATGCATTTGGAGGGACACCAATGGAGGATCCAAACCTCCACATTGTTGAATTTCTACAGTTGCTAAGCACCATAAAGATATATGGTGTTCCTACTGATGGGATACACATAATTCTTTTTCCATTCTCTCTTAAGATAGAGCCAAGTCATAGCTCCATACTTTGCCAAAGAAGTCAATCAACACTTGGGAGGAGCTTCTAAAGGTTTTTTTGGTAAGATATTTTCCACCTAGCAAAACTTTACAGCTGAGGATTCAACTCATCAATTATTCTCAAAGGGATGGAGAGACCTTATATGATACATGGGAGAGGTTCAAAGATCTTCAACATCTTAGTCCACATCACAGTCTAAGCAATTGGCTTCTATTGTATTCTTTTTATAATGGTTTGCGCTACAATACAAGGATGTCTATTGATGCAACTGCAAATGGAGCTCTAATGAACAAATGTTATAGAGAAGCCTATGCTGTTATTGAATAAATGGCAGCAAATCATTGCCAATGGAGTCTGGCTACAAGATACCACCCATCCTTTTCACATACTACTTCCAAAATGCAAGTGGAAGATCACATAGTTGATGCTATAGACTGAAATACAGCAAGGCTAGACACTTTGTCACAAAGGTTTGAGAATCTAAGCACACAACTAATTCAAACAACCAACAATATTTGTGATGCATGTGGGTTGCTTGGACACTCATTTTCTACATGTTATGCTTCTTCTATTTATTCTCCAATGGGCTACACTCCACCAGGCTTCTATAGCAATGTAAACCCAGATTTCATTCAACCACAACAACCACAAGTAACTTCTAGATTAGAGTCCATGCTTGCAACATTTAGTTCAACTCAAATGCAACAAAATGAGGAGTTCCATCAACAAAGACAATCAATGAAGGGTGTCATTTGTCAACTTTATTATAAGGTGGAAGGTATTGCCACTCATGCACACATCTTGGAGAAACAAATTGCCCAACAAGCTCTTTCTAGCAAAGAAGCATTTCCACCTTTCTTGCCTAGTCCACAAGAGATGAATCCTACATATTTCAGGCTGGTTGCATTGAAGAATGGTGTTGTCATAGAAGTATATCCTTCAAGGTATGATGATGTTGATACCTATGAGGATTATTAAGCTGCAAATCAAGGGGAGAAAGCTACAACACATGATCAACTTTTAGATTCTTTAAGCAAGCCACATGTCCTTCCTCCACACACTCTAGATGATACATTGTTTTATAATGAGAACACTCTTCCAAACTCATATCTCGATGATGCTTCAAAGGAGAATGAAAAGACAAATAGTATTGGTGTACAAAAGACTATTCTTGCTGCAGCTCATAGGTACTTTTGCTTGCCCCAAATCAAGGACATATTTGCAACGAGGCATAAATCTTTAGCACAACAATTTCCAGCTGCAAATCAGAGCACCAGTCCTCCATGGACTTTGATGTTTCCACCATGATGAGGTACCCAGTTGCAACCTTTTTAGTTTGATTTATTCAGTGAGGACACTATAGATTTCAAGCTTAGGGGGGAGCAAACGGATGGTAACCTAGTTCTTTTAGCTTTACCCTTTCATGTTATTTGCTTCTTGTCATTTGCTTTTGTTTTGTGTTCACATTTCAGTTGTTGTTTTCAGTTCTCCTCTTCTGGTGGCAAATCTAGTATGATATGAGGTTTATCTTTTATATGTGGATAGAACTCCTATGCTTAACTGATTGTCCTCTTTTGATGAGAAATATCAATTGGGGAAATTCTAAAAGGCATGCATTAATCAAATGAAACCTTTTGTCCATCAACATTTGCTTAACTCTGGTATATGCTTCTAGCCTGAACATTCATATTTCACATCCTTGATTGCTTAAAACATGTAATGGTTTCAATTTTTGTGAGTAAATCAACTTTTCAACATCATTTGGAATATGGGATGCCCTTGCCAAGCTCTTAGTACATTTTCAACCACTCTTTCAATGAAATTTTTTCAAAACAAATGAATGAAATCTAGCTAATGTTGCAATTTAGTTGACTGTCCTATGTTTTGGAAAAATTTTAAAATTTCTTTTGGCTTATCTCATCTTTATACCCCATAAAAGATGGCTAAACTGCCCAAATATCATGGTAGCCTAGTGTAAGTTCGATCTGGCCATGATGGTTAGGTGGTATGTCTTAAAAGAGGGTAAAATACCCCAACTGACATTGTACGTGTGCATAAGCCTACATTAGCAGCCGAGTGTCGGAACCCATAATACATTGTCATATCATTTTTGGGAAAGAAGGAGAGTACAACTAAAATTGTCAATTTTAACTAAGATTTCATCATTTGTATCCTTAATAGTTGAGAGTTTGATTTACACATCTACTAATTGTTTGACTTGGTCATCCAAATTCTACTGAGTGATGTTTAATTGATTGATTTATTTAATTGTGACCACCCCTACTGAACTAAAATCTTTTTCTTGGGTGTTTAACTTGAATTGATGTCTATGAGCATAAACATGTTGATCATGGTTGGTTTGGTCTTATACACATCTTTCATTTCATTTGATCTATTCATGAACTTGACAATTCTTCATTTATGTTTCTATGCTCTTTTTGCTTGAGGACAAGCAATGGTTTAAGATTAGGGGGATTTGATGTGCATAAATCATATCATCTTTTGGATCATGTTTGGTTGCATTTCCATGTTGTTTTGACTCAACTATCACTCTCATTCATGCTAGATTCTATATTTTTTTCTATTGTTACTTGTCTCATGGTTTGAATGGTAGGTACTACATTTTGTAATATAATGATGAGGAATATATCATATTATCACTTATTGGATCACTCCGTAAGTATCTACATATTTTAGGGTTCAAAAGTGAGCAAATACCACTTTTTACAGCATGTAAATCGGACCTACACACTGAAAGTTATGAGCAGAATACACAACAACCCAGAACAGCCAGGTGCACGCCATGCAGCAAAAGTGCACGCCATGCACCTAGGAGCGTTAAGCAGACCAAAGTTTCTGGAAAGTTGCACGCTGTAAATTACTTCAGCGCACGCAGTGCGCAGTGCATTCTAGAGCAGACTGAAAGTTCATGGAAAGTTGCACGGCATGCATTACTTTAGTGCACGCCGTGTGCAGTGCATTCTGGAGCAAACTAAAAGTTGCACAACATGTACTTTGGATGCACGGTGTGCACTTTGGGTGCACGGCGTGCACTTGGCAGTTTCAGTATTTTGAAAAATACGAATTTTTGTTTAAAACGAAGTGGGAACTTAATGGGTGGTTATGCTCAGTCATTTGTATCAGTTTGCTCATCCCAGAACAAGCGTAGAGCAGAGGATGACGATTTGGAGGAGAAAAGAGGTGGTTCCTTGACAAAGAACCTCCATTCTTCTTCTCTTCTTCTCCAAGCTTCATCTCCAAGGTGTAGTAGAGCTTCTTTACTCCACCGAGCTTCTTGGGAGAGAGGTTTGCCCAGTTTGGAGCAGCTGTAGAATTGGGATTTTGTCCTAAAGTCAGAATTCTACCTTTCTTTGGTTACACCTTGGGATTGCTTAGCTTTTCCTTCTCTAAACCATGCTAAACTCTGAAATTTCTGCACATTTTCTACTATACATCATTATGGACAAGTAGACTCTTTTTCTTGGGCATGGGATAGTAGCTCCCATGTCGTAGCATGTAAGGAACATGATAATTTTGTACTAAATACTAAGTTGCTTGGTTTTCCACCTTGTGAGCACCGGTTTCTTGCTTCTTGCATGTATGGTTAGCCACTTTATGTGCATTGTTACGACCCCACCTTCCGGTAACCCCCAATTAAGGGAGACCGAGAGGTCGAAGCCGCACCCATAATTTCTGGATCAAAGGTTCGACAATTAACCAAAAACAATTATTAAATTTTAACAGACTAAATTGAAAAGCTGTAAGAAAATAAACTTTGCATACCTTTTGAAGTTTTGGTTTTCTAAACTTCTATCCATGTATGTATTCTACTCTAACTAATCCTCCTTGTATTTTACTTCATATATTTCACAATATGACGATTTACTAGTTTGCCCTTTTGGCTTGTACCTAAAACGCCGACAGATAAAACGTCGGTTAGCCGAAGCTGGTATGTGGGGGAAACAATAAACGTACAATTATTTATAACAATGTATTGCAGCCAATTACCATTAAACAAACAATTTTACGTTTTAAATATAATTGCGTGATCCATGCATTTCCTATCCTTTGCGCTGTCCCTGCAGTGGACCTGGATGCTACTTTCCTTATAGTAGATCCCCATTAAACCCCTCATGGTCTAACCCATAGGTGAACCATTTTATAGGGTTGAGTCGCATGGAACTACCCGTAAGTAGCCCACTCCTTAACTCATGGCATGCTAAAGAGTCTCATGGCACTACACTTAGTAGCCTAATTTCTAACCCACGATAACCTAGACCTTACTCTAGGTTACCCCTTTTTAACCTTTACAAGCCACAGAGGTGGACCCAGATCTAGCCAGTTATATTTATGTTCATAGTGATAGTCATAGTCACTCTATATAGTTGCATGAAATAAAAGGCATCCAACAGTTAATTTCAAGCAACCGATAAACACGTTCAGAAATCTCCATGAAACTAAAGTGATTATTCATAAGTGTAACCACATACCTTATGCCATCGTAGAAACCATGCAGAACATCATATACTTTATGAGTGTATCCAAACATCCAAGCAACCAAGCATATAATCAACATTATCTGAAACATGTATACTACATATGTGTCATCATGTATTCACATTATATTACTCAGATCTAGATGCGCTCCTAAATTAGGATTTAGGGTTATCTCTTGTTTGGACTAAGGATCAGGACTACAAACCCTGATTCTACCATATCATGGTTTCCAGGATCACAATTCCAGTTATGCATATTAGGTCAATTCCTAATAATCAATTAAGCATATTAGATTACCCGTGACACCTAAATCATATTACTAACATTATGATCATAGCAAGATGTCTGTATTGGTTTTAAAACCCTACAACCCTAAAACATCACATATAAGATTACTAATCTAGAATTGTCCATTATTCATCACTATCATGGATTTCTTCACTATGCATATAAAAATCAGCTATTAGCTTAACATTATCGCAACTATTCAATTAAGCATCATATTAAAGAAAAACTAGGCTTTCCCTTACATTAAACACATTAGAACATGTATTGTACATACTTTTGGAACATGAAGGATAATCAGGTTTTGACAATATTTTATTTAGATTCCTCTCATTTTTTTGAGCAATTTAATATATAGTTTCTCTATATTACGAGTTAGTATTAATTAACTAGAATTATTGCAAGGTCAACAATACTGGACCAATAGAACAACACCACATAGGCAAATAATCTTATTTTTCATACCTCATGTGTCGGGGCCAAATTATAACACAATCATGAATTTGCCCTCATCTAGGGATCTATTTCTCCATGCACGGGTTGGGCAATATGGTCAAACCCTCCTATGTCGTCCCCTTCGCGTGCTTGCCCTCCTGCGCACACGTCGCGGTCGCTGAGCCGGGACCGCTGCCGCGAGCCGCTCTTCTCCGGTGGTTCTGCCTACTCTTGGACCCTTCCTAAGATGCCCACGAGCATCCCCTTCCTGCACACAACCCCTTCCTCTTCCCAGCAACTCCGGGGGTCATGGTTCTGACGGGAGGATCATCCTTTAGATCTCTCCTCACCGTGTTGTTATAGGGCTACTCCAGCCAAAAGGTGACGCCTCTAGCCGTGCGTCCATGGTCTGCTCCGATAGCCTCCGATGCCTGACTGCAAGGCACCGATGACACCCCATCGTGACCCTATAGGCGCATGCCAGGTCGCGCAGACATCAACGCAGGCTAACATCCACCCACTACAGCCGCAGGTCGTCTCTGCCTTCGCGGGTCGTCTTTCTCTCTCGTTGCGTAGGGCGAACCCTTCCCAGTGCTCTCGCTCGACGCACGTCCACAGAGCGCGGCTCTGTGCCCAACACTGCCGGAGGCTCCCTGGCGACGTCCCCTATCATCGTCGGAAGTAGACACAGGCGGTCGGGCATGGTGAGGAACTCAGTTCCTTTCTATTCGTCCTCGACGCTGTCATTCCCACTCAAGCATGCACAAAGGAGAGTCGAGGAAAGGCACACTATCACTCTACTGATGTTGGTTCCCTAGGAATCGAGGAGTGAGATGGAGTTCCCTACAAATATATATACATGTATGTAGCACTTAGGGTTTGAGAGTCCATGTGGTCCCGGTTTCCTATAATTTATAGTGCCATCATCCAACAAAGAAAGGATGGAATACGATTCCATCATCCTTTCCTTAGTTACAACGTTATCCTCTCTCCTTAATAATTCATATTCTTTAGTCATTTAGGAAATCTGAATTTTATCTCCTTTATCTTCCTTGAGTTTGGCTTTTAATCCATTGGCCAAGAAAATTACTTCTTTATAACAATACTAAAAGTTATTAATTATATATCTCATTATTCTCTTACTTTGTATTATTTTTATTTTCTCTTTCCCTATATTCATTGGGACTCCTTGGACCCCAAGATATTCTATTATTTTGAAATCCCTTTTTATTAGATATTCATTATCCTTCTAAATGCATCTAAATGCATTATTGTTTATTATCTTGTTTATTTCTCATTAAAAATATCTATTTTTTAAGGATTTCTCTTTATTTCTCTTTTATTTTCCTCATTGGAATTCCTTTTAATATTAGCAACCTCATGGATACGAAATTTCACCAAGAAATCTCATTTATGCCTCTTTCCATTCATTTTCCACATTTTATCATTATTTTCAATTTCTTTCTTAATAAAGAAATATTTAATTGTTCTTTATTCAACTTTGGACTCCTTGGAACCCAAGGAACCCAAGAGGCAAGAAATCCCTCTTTGGATTTGCCTTCTAGAGGTTTCCACATATTTCTTTTCTTAGAAATTCAATTATTCATTTACTAACTGGATTTCCTTGTTATTTGGGCCCAATAGCCAATAAAGCCCACAACACAAACATCAAGGCTATTGTAAACCAAATTCATTTATTCAAAACAAATTATATCATTATTTGTTCAATTATCTTTAATATGAGAAATTACATTTCTCACCAAATAATCCCAAAAATTGGGGTTGTAACATCCTTCCCCTCTTATAGGAATTTTGTCCTCAAAATTCTATCAAGCAAACAACAAGTCAGGATAAGACTTTTCCATGTCCATCATTGGCCCCTATGTGGCTTGACCATACTCATGGCATCTCCAAAGAACCTTTATCATCACATATTCTTTTCTCTAAGTTCTTTCATCCTCGCATCTATAAATTGCACAGGTGACTCAGGCCATTCCAGCCTCCCTTGGGGCTTACTAGGTTCATTGCTCAGCACATGGTCGGGGTACCTCACATAGTACTCTAAAGTGGACACATGTTACTCATCACACATTACTTTATCCTGAAGGGTAAGGTCAAACTTAACCTTCTCCACCAAACCATGTCAAAAGACCCCATGCATCGGGGACTCACCTCTCTTAGCTGTAACCTAGAGGGGTCGGATTTTCACGTCACACATTCTCCCACAGTGAATTGCATGTCAGTCTACTTTGCATCTGCTCATGACTCTTATCGTCTCTAGGCTCCTTTCATCCATTGCACGATCAAAGCGACTTCATCTACACACACTGTGGTCCTTTTCTAACCATCACGTGATCCTTTCACCAACCTCACCTTACTGAAGTGGTGACCAACACAACCTCTCTTACCGAGCTTCTTTAAATCCTAATACTGGCTATGGTGGTTATCTTCACATCTTTCATAGGACAAGAACTGTCTCTAGATATCACCCTGAACGAGAACATATGCTCTCATCAGACCCTCTAGTCTCAACATAGTTAGGGGTGATAAACCGTACTAACATCGAGTTCTTCATGTACCTATTTCCACCTTTTGGAAGGGAACCTTTAGGTCAAACTCAAGAACCTTTGAAATCGCATCCTGGTGTAGTTGAACCATCTCTCTCATGGGTAGTTCAACCAGATCTGTCCCTTGAAAATACTCTTTCTTTCTCATGTCATCTAGATAAGGCGATCTACCATAACCCATATTGCATCTCGACCTTCCTTGATCCAAGGGAGACTTACAACATCCATAGTGATGAACTCCCTTTCTCTTTCAAGGACTCTTTTACCTTTATATCAATGCACTGGGCTACTGGTGTTCGTCCATCACCCTCAGCTTGCATGGCCATATACCACATGCAACTTTATCTTAGGTATCTAAAGTACCACTGTCACTTATTATCTTTGTAGTACGAGGTATCATGATCTCATGTATGTCATTAATCTTCAATATCAATACCTCAAAAACCCTGAACCATTTTATCGGTATTTCATCATCTTGTTTTCCAAAGAAGTGCATCTAAGGTTCTACCACCATCCTTTCATGGCATCAAGGACTAGACTAGATAACCAAACAACCATTACTGATCTCATTACATTAGTGTTAGCCAACCATATCTTCTTTCCCAAACTTAGAGTTAGTCTAACAACTTCTTCTAGCCAAACTAGGCAGATATATCTCAACCAGAGCATCCATTACTACTTCACCTTCTTATGTATTAGGTAATGTTGATGACATACACCTTCATGTATTCCACTTATTATCTCATCTTAACCCTAAGTCCTTCTTCATCAAGAACATTCTGAGCTTATTCCTTTAGTTTTCGAACTAAACCTGGTATAACTCATAGCTCATGCTACAAACATCCTTATAAGATGACTACCTCATTCCTCTTAGTTTTTTACAAACCATCCATGTATCATTCACTTTACCATGGTATGCTATCTTCTCTGTCCCCATATCTCGTGGCAACGTTCCAACCTACATCATCTTTATCCTTGGTGTATGGCATGCGTACTGTCCTATCTCTCACTCCCATAACAAGAAGAAATAAGTATTTGGCTGCAGTCCAAATACAGAGTTCTTCCTGTTCCAAGAGTAGAGATGGTACATCCCATGTTACGACCCCGCCTCCCGGTAACCCCCAATTAAGGGAGACCGAAAGGACAAAGCCGTTAACCAATAACCCGGATCAAAGGTTCGACAAATAATAATTAACAATTATTAAATTCTACCAACTATACTGAAATATGGTAAATTTTTTTTTTGCATACCTTTCAAAATTGGGATTTCAAAACTTCTATCCACACAGATACTAATCTATCTAATCCTCCTTTGCACTTTTATTCTCATTTAATACCACACATGCCACTTTACTATTTGTTCTTTTTATTGTACCTAAAACGCCGACAAACAAAACGTCGGTCAACCAAAGCTGGTATGTGGGGGAAACAATAATCATGCAATTATGTTAACAACATAATCATTCAATTATTCATTTAACAACTAAGATTATGTTTTAAGCCATACTATTCAATCCTTACCTATCCCCTAATTCTGTGCTATCCCTTGTATGCTTCCTCTCTTTAGGTAGCTTCTTAACCCCATGGACCTACCTTACAGGTAGCCAATACTTAGGGTAATAGAGTTGCATGGCACTACCCGCAGGTGCTGCCATTACAGGTAGCCAATACTTAGGGTAATAGACCATGGTGCTGCCATTCCCTGTAACTGTTGCACCTACTGCTCTGACCAAAGTAAATCATGTCTCAATTAGACTTCTGAAGAAAATCCCCTCAGCACCTTCTGCTCCATCCATTTAGAATTTAGCACATCCCCATAGAAGAAATCTCTGCAATATTTCCATAGTTAAACATGAACTTGACCAAAAGTAACAACTAAAAATACATCTACAATAACCATCATGTTTAAAAAATGGATACATATTGGACAGTCACCAGGATGTTCCCAAACATCAATCCATACCCAAGTCAAAAACATCCTCCTGAGTTTATTCAAATTTAAAAACAATATTCATAACTAACATAATAATGTCAAGAACAACTCTGGTTGAAGAATGAAGATACTAAGCCCTAAAGCCATCATGGTCCACTATTGAGATTGGATATTCATGCTTCACTATAATTCTCATTAGGGTTCTCATCGAAACATCCTGATTGAAAGTGGGAACTGAATTGTTTGTTAACTCCTGATTACACAACCTTTTCGAGCTGGACATGATCTTTCATAGTGGTTGTGGAGGTGATTGGTCCCATTTCTACTGTTGTAGGATAGAGGCTTTCCACAATGATTGCAAACTACCTTCATGACTCCATCTACATCTTTTTTAGTAAATTCAGTCCATATATTACCCCTTAGCTTTCTGCTTTTTCTAGTAGAGGATGTCCTAGCAGTACTTTGTTGAATCTCCTCATCACCAATATAAAAGTCTATAGGATTTTGACCCTCATCACCACCAAGATCAGTAGCCATGGGTTTAGAATTTATATTTAAGAACAATGTTTGCCTAAATAGAATAAGAAGAAACGGAGTTCACATCTTAATGAATTCAAGATCAGCAAACAAATGGTGATTTTAGGACAATAAATTCAAGACCAACAAAAAAATGGTGATTCTAGAACAATGAATTCAAGATTAGCAAACAAATGGTGATTTTAGAACAGTAAATTCAAGATCAGCAAAAAAATGGTGATTCTAGAACAATGAATTCAAGATTAGAAAACAAATGGTGATTTTAGGATAGTAAATTCAAGATCAGCAAAAAATGGTGATTTTAGGACAGTAAATTCAAGATTAGCAAACAAAAGGTGATTAGGAAAAAAATACACTATACTCTTTGATGCTCCATCGCAATGTGTATTGTTGCAGCCTCAAACATACTAAGTTTTCATTATGTGGATTGTTGTAACCTTAAACATACTAAGTTTTCATTCTATCATTTAAGATCATCTAATTTTGTTGAAGCCAAGGTACTTGGAAGAAAACAAGGAAGAGTCGAGTCACAAGCAGACAGGGAAGCTGGGCCTTCGGACAAGCTTCATATGAGTGAACGGAGAGAGGGAGGAGATTGGACGCACAACTTAGTAGCTTACCAGTATCAGCAACTGAACGCCGCAACAAAACTCCTCAAAAGAGAGAGAACCGGCGGAAGGATGCAACCAGCAAGTCGTCGTGTGAGGAAAGGCCTGGGGGGGTTTATGCCGTTACCGATGGGGTCGGCAGGGTACGAAACTGGGCAGAGGCTTCCTCCTTCAAGAGATGGCAACACCGACTTTCCTTTAATGGAATGGAACAATCTGATCAGGGGGAAAGTGAAAACCAAGGTACTCGGATGAGAAGATGGAAGAGTTCAGTGAAACACAGACACAGAAGATGCTCATACAGACAAACTTATCATCAAGAAGCATGCACGAATAGCTTATCGGTAAAAGCTCCGACGGCGCTACAGAATGCTTCTAAAAAATAGGAGAGGGGCACCGACGAGAGGATGCAACACGCGTGTGCTACTAGGGTTCTGGCTACCAGCGAGTCGACTTCAGAACAAGAGTTAGATGTTGAGGCAGAACTTCAAGAAGACCAATACGACTGAGGCGCCACCGCCGACTGGGCCATCGCGACCTGTGGCAAAAAGACAGGAGTCTGAAGGACAGAAAAAGGGTTCCGAACGAAGGAGAGAACAAGAGAAGGCAAAGGAGAAGAGGGTCGGAGGACAGGAGAAGACAGAGGAGAAAACCCACCTGAGATTCGTGAGAAGAGGGTCGCCTGATTGTCACTCGCCTCGTCGCTTTTCACCAATAGCCTCGCCTCGTCAGTTGTCACTGAATCGCCGTCTTCATCGAAACCTAGAGGCTTAGATCCGGTCGAGACTGAAGAGGATGGAGTGATGACTTGATGGAGATGAGGCCTCTTCTTGGAACACTAGATCCGGTGGAATGTGGACAACAGAGGGGATGAAGACGGTTACATCGGTCGTCGATGAGAACGAAAACCCTAGATCGCCAGTCCAGTCGCCAGAGCGCTGCGCTGCACGAGGGTGAGACTGAGAATCACGAGTGAGGGAGGGACAACCAGAGTCGGGTTCGGGCGCCCGCGTGTTTCACCCTACGCACATGCGTCCAGCAGGAGACACTCGCAATATCAACCCGCGAAACCCGCAAGTCCGGAAAAAACCACTATTTGTGGGTCAGGCCAGGTCGGGTCGGGTAGGGTAGGGTAGGGTAGGGTTTTATTGCCAGGCCTACTCGCATCAGACCATTTAGTCTGGATCATACTAACCATTAGTTATGGGTGATGAACTATACTAGCATCGAGTTCTTCATGTACCTACTTCCACCTTTTGGAAGGGAACCTTTAGGTCAAACTCAATAACCTTTGGACCCGCTTCATGGTTTAGTTGAACCATCTCTCTCATGGGTAGTTCAACCAGATATGTCCCTTGACAGAACTCTTCCTTTCTCATGTCATCTAGGTAAGGCGATCTACCATAACCCATATTGCATCTTGACCTTCCTTGGTCTAGGGGAGACCTATGACAACATCCATAGTGATGAACTCCCATTCCCTCTCAGGGACTCTTTTGTCCTCTATATCGATACACTGGGTTACTGGGGTTCGTCCTTTACCTCCTGGCTTGCATTGCCGTGTACCACATGCAACTTCATCTTAAGCATCCAAAGTGCTATCGTCATTTATTGTCTTGGTAGAACCACAGTGTATGGTGATCTTCAATCATGATTTCCTATATGTCGTGATTCCTTAAGATCGATTCCTCTGAAACCCTAAACCACTCTAGTCGGGGTTTCATCACCTTCTTTTCCAAAGAAGTGCATCTGAGGTTCTACCACCATCCTTTATTGCATCAAGGACTAGACTGGCTAACCAAACATCCATTAACTGATCTCATTACATTAGTGTTAGCCACACATATCTCCTTTTCCAAACTTAGGGTTAGCCAAACAACCTCTTCTAGCTTCTAGTCAAACAAGTCAGATGTATCTCAACCAGAGCATCCATTACGACTTCACATCCTTAGGTATTAGGTAACATTGAAGACATATACTTCCATGTATTTCACTTATCATCTCGAACTCTAAGTCTATCTTCATTGAAAACACTTTGAGATCATCTTTTGGTGATCAAACTCAAGATTGTATGACTCATATCTCTAGATAAAAAATCCTCATAGGGTGACTTACCCAATTCCTCTTAGTGTTTACAAACCATCCATGTATCATTCACTTTACCATGGCATGTTATCCTCTCTGTCCTCATACCTCATAGGAACGTTCCAACTCACATCATCTTTTATCCTTGGTGTATGGCATGCATACTGTCCTATCTCTCACTCCCATAATAAGAGGAAATAAGCATTGAGCTGCAGTCCAAATACAGAGTTCTTCCCATTCCAAGAGTAGAGATGGAACATCCCACCTTGCCAGTACACCTTTAAATCTAAGTTGAAACATGTTGTTTATGCTTCTATATTACAATCATCTTGATATTCCAGTTACCTCCATGGAAAACTGGTTTTGAACCTACTTGAGTCACCTCACAATCCTTGGTCATCTCCTCTAGGTATATAGGGTGCCGACACTTTTGGGGTCATCCCTCTTCCCTCATGCATCAAGAGAGTTCCCTACTCATCTGCCTTTTGGGTCCCATGAGTTCATGAAGGTGATCAATCTCCTAACCCATGGCCCTCAGAAAATGATAGCTGTTACCTCCCGACCCTATGGTCATGTGCAACTTGGGAATTAGGTAACTCCTACTTTCATCGGTCTTATCCCTACCTAACCCTAGGATAGACTTATGATTCTCCATTTATAGTACATGTCCAATTTAGAACTTTACCCAAGCCTTCATCATCTCTCTCTGCATTCATGGGCTGACTTTCCTCCTTTCATAGGGGTCATGGTGACCTGTCCACCTTGGTCAGGACCCTTACCGGTTACCTCCATGGTTACTCATCTGTATGCACTTAGAGATGTATATCTATGGGTCTACAGGTTCATTCTCCTAGCATGAACTTTTCACTTAACTTCTCAAGATCCTTTGAGACCTCTTTAGGTTACCCTAAATCAACAAAATTGATATACACCATACCAAATGGGTCCCTCTCCCAGGATGGGAGGAAAAGCATCTCTTGACACCAAGGTCACAAAAGCTCTTAGGTCTAGGGTTTACATCCACATGAGCCTACTTAACCCTAGCAAGCTATTAAGGAACAAGAAGATCACCTATTGAACCATGCTAAGTCATACTTGTCCTCTTTCCTCGATGCTGGATCCAGATCACACCTTCCTTTATCATCCACCTAGCTGTGAGGGGTTCATCAAACATACCTTAAACTTAAGGGGCTTCCCCTTTCCTCTATACATGAGGAGTACCATGCTCAAAACTATATCAACTTAATTCTCGTCATGAGCATTAGGTATACCACTTCCCCTCTTAGGCCTAGGGACCCTAGGTTCACTTGTAGGTGTCCAACTACATACTCTATCTCTTAACCATAAACCAAACATGTAACGAGTATGACACACACTTCCTATCATCTTTTCCTTGATCAACACTTTAAAGTTGAGTCCTCCTCAAGGACAACCAACAAGGTACAAGGCCTCGTAACCTGTTTACTAAACCTTTCTCGGTCTAAGGAACTGTTCTTCCTACCTCAGAAGGTAAACACCTATACCGTAGGCACATAGGTACCAGAAGCTTCATCTTCTCTCTAGGGTTTGGTCCATCCCATGGAAACCAAGACATCATCAACCTTTAGGGATCAAGCATGTGGTGACCACTATCATCCACTTAGGTCGCATCATCCTCAACTCCTGACTTCTCCTTGTATCCCGGAGTCTAGGATTCCAACCATCTTATTGGGTTTCCTGCTCTCTCTCTCTCTAGAGCTAACCCTACAACTAACCTCACCATTAGAGGTCCTCTCTTCATGAAGGGTCAACCTCAAAAGCATGCCCCTACATGGATGAAGCCTATGTTCAACTCATATTCGGTCAAGGTTATCTATAGCCCCTTAGGCCTATTGCATAAGCTATCCATCAAACTCTCCTGGCCAGGGTTTCAACCTATAGCTCGCACTAGTGGTACATCCTGGGTGCCTATTATGCCCATATAAGCTCATGGGGTTTCCATAGGTCCTTCACTAACATCATCATTTAAGGATCTATCCTTTACCCTAACATTCATGAACCTTCCCAGGGTTGGGTTGCCAAAGGTGCTAGGTCACCCATGGATCATATGGCATCCCAAAGGCATGTCCTGGTCCAACTCATCTCTGTCTAACCTTCACTTAGGGTTAGGGTTATCATCATCCTCAGAGGATGTGCCATGTCTCTACTTGCTATGGAGATCTCTATCTCCAAGACTGACTTATCCTCCCGAGAAGAAGGTCTAGCCCCAGGTCACTTCTGAAGACATGACAACTTATGTCATACGACCTAAGCATGTATCTATTCTTTAATTTGCGCTTAATCTATTAAGCTTATGTCCATGACATCATATTTACATGCTTTTCATTAATTTGGTGGAGGATTCCTTAAACCTTATTAACCTTACCCCTACTTCAAGAGGGTGAGGAGAAGAAAGAAAACCCTAATCATTTAGGTCCTTAATAGACTTTTGTGATGAGAAGGGATGAATAAGATGAGAAAGTCCTAAAGGTATCTTATTTCGATTCATACCCTAAGACTTTGGCCAGGCAGTCACACGGATCCGGGAGTCCTCGTATTCCGACTAGCGGTGCAGAGGAAAATATTGCCATCCCCCAGTCGTGATCCTTTTCTAGACACCTCCGTCTTCCAGATAATCCTCTAATAACTCCCTTGGGTTCTATGGAGTTTGTAAAATTTAATAATTATTAATGATTAATTGAGGAACATATGCTTTGATACCAAATGTTACGACCCCGCCTCCCAGTAACCCCCAATTAAGGGAGATCGAAAGGACAGAGCCATTAACTAATAACCTAGATCAAAGGTTTGACAAATAATAATTAACAATTATTAAATTCTACCAACTATACTGAAATATGGTAAAAAAATAAAAACTTTGCATACCTTTTAAAACTGGGATTTCAAAACTTCTATCCACACAGATACTAATCTATCTAATCCTCCTTTGCACTTTAATTCTCATTTAATACCACATATGCCACTTTACTGTTTGTTCTTTTCATTGTACCTAAAACGCCGACAAACAAAACGTCGGTCAGCCGAAGCTGGTATGTGGGGGAAACAATAATCATGCAATTATGTTAACAACATAATCATTCAATTAATCATTTAACAACCAAGATTACGTTTTAAGCCATACTATTCAATCCTTACCTATCCCATAATTTTGTGCTATCCCTTGTATGCTTCCTCTCTTTAGGTAGCTTCTTACCCCCATGGACCTACCTTACAGGTAGCTAATACTTAGGGTAATAGAGTCGCATGGCACTACCCACAGGTAGCCCAATATCTAACTCATGATGACTTGATGGTCCTACCCCATTGGTAGCCATTTACTAAGTCATCTAATGACCTCATGGACCTACTCCATTAGTAGCCATTTACTAGGTCAATTATCAAGCCACAGAGGGGTCCATGATCTGAGCTAGTAGGCACATATCTTATGTGATAGTCATAGCCACATAGTTTGCATGAATAAAAATCATCCAACAATTAATTCATGACATCGATGAAAACTTCGGTAAATCTGGAAAAACTAACTCGAGATATTCATAAGCGTAACCACATACCTGTATTTGCAAATTCAGATACATAATTTATTCAGAACATAGAAATCCCAATCAAGCAACCAATCATGCACATAATCCTAAAATAAATATACCAATTTCCTTTTATTAATATTTATTCAATATCATCATCATCCTTAGAATTTCTATTCCAATTTTAGGGTTTCCTTGGGAATTAGGGTTTTGCCTCCATTCTTAGTTATTAAGAACCTTAATTCGTCAAATCTTCTTAAAACCTTTAAATTCTCTCCTTTTAATATTCTTAACTGTCTTAGGATCATCATTTAGTAATTTACTTACTTAATCCGCAATATCATGGTTTTCCTCTTCTTTTTCCCCAATTAGGGTTCCCATATGAATTATTCTTCATTTATGGATTACAACCCTAAAACTACCAATTTTGTATACTAAACGGATGAAAACTCTATATTATTAATCAACATGTTAATATCTTTCAAATTAACCTATTAGTCTTCAATGATGTATCCCTTATATTCAATTTAGGGTTTCTAAGGTTTCCAACAAAAACCTATTCATCTTAATTATCTTTATTAAGGATTCTCTAATCCAAACTATGTTCAAGATCCATTATATTAGAATTGTATTCTTGCAATATCTTGTTATGACCACTACAACTCATATATACTCAAATCAGGGTTTTAGTCCATTAAACCATGTTCATGATCATAAAACCCCAAAATCAACATACTAATCATCCTTTTATGATTTTACCTTTCCTCTTACTCTTAACAGGTTAAGATTGATCAAAAACATATAAAAGATTCATCATGTTTGTTTTTATATCATTCTAGGGTTTTTCTATCAATTAAAGCATCAAAAGATGTAAAACCCTATACCTTTTGAGTTTCAATAATAATTAGGCTTCAAACATAATTTATTTGTGTTCCTCTCGTTCTGAGGATCAATTTTCATATATTATGCATGCTAAACTGAGCTACGAATCATTAGTTATGAAATTTCCAAAGAAATTATCTGAAGGACCAATGACTGCGCGCCACGTCACCCATCTCATGCAAAGCGATTGCCTTAGGAAACATAACTGAATTATGGTTATGCCCTTGATAAGTGGGTTTCTCTTTCAATAGCCAGAAGGTCAGAACGGTTCAACGAACTTTGGTCATCTTCTACCTCGGATCAGCCGCGATGGCCGCCGTTTGCAGCCCTTGGCGGGGCTGCCCTCCCCTCCTTAGACTCCAAAACTTGTCGTCGACCTTCTCCCTTGGTCCACCGTCCCTGTGCGTGCCTGAAACACCCCTCACACGCATCCTACGCGGCCTTTCATGCATGCACAAGGCCTGCTTAGTGCAACTCTTGTTGCAGTCGTCCAGGAGCTGCTACGTCAAGGCTAGAGCAAAGGAACGACCGACATACTTCCCTCTAGCTTCGAGGGTGCGTCGAGCCTCCAACAGGATCAAACGATATCCCTCAAACGACCCATGGATAGAACTTTACCCTCGTCTAGGGTTTAGACAGAAAGATGAGGAAGAAGAGGTAGCATTGCATGGAATCCCTCTGGATCTCGAAGCAGGGGTTCTACCCTTCTTATAGGGGTGGGTATGAAGCCCTAAGGCGTGCCTTTATGGGGACCCCAGTCCTATTCTTGAAAGGAAACATACTTTGCTTAGTTGTGAAGAAACAACCTTTCTCTCTCTCTTCATTATTCTTTTCTAATATCCTTTATTATTTGGATGTTTTAGGAATTCGAAATTCCTTTTACTTACTCTCTTTATTGTTGCTTTTTAATCCATTGATCACGAAATCCTATTTTCCTTTATAGAAAATATCATCCTTTTAAACAATACCACATAATTCAATAATAATGCAACACATTATCCTCTTATTTTGTCTTTTTAGTATTTTCTCTTTCTTTCCTCTTTATTGGGACTCCTTGGATCCCAAGACACTCCATTATTTCGAAATTTTTTTATTGGATACTCATTATCCTTCTAGATGTATCTAAATGCATTATTCTTTATTATTTCTCATTATCTTGTTTATTTCTTATTAAAATAGCTCTTTTTGAGGATTTCTCTTTATTTATCTTTTATTTTCCTCATCAATATTCCTTTTATTATTAGGAATCCTTGGAATACGAAATTCCCCTAAGGATAACTCTGTTATACCTTTTTCCACTTATTTCCAACATTTTAACATTAATTTCAATTTCTTTTCTTTTCTTAATGCTTTGTCTTTGCAACTTTGGCCTCCTTGGAACCCAAGTGGCATGAAATCCATCCTTGGATTACTTCTTTTTGCCTTCTAGAGATTTCTACCTCTTTCTTTTCTCAAATATTCAATTATTCCTTTACTAATTGAATTTTCTTGTTATTTGGGCCCAATAGCCAGTAAAGCCCACAATAAAACCATCAAGGCTATTGTAAACAAAAATCATTTATTCAAAACAAATTATACCATTCTTTGTTCAATTATCTTTAATATGAGAAATTACATTTCTCACCCAATGATCCCAAAAATTGGGGTTGCAACATCCCACCTTGCCAGTACACCTTCAAATCTAGGTTGAAATGTGACACCTACGTCTCTACCTCACAATCATCATGATATCAACGTTACCTCCATGGAAAACTGGTTTTGAACCTACTTGGGTTTACACATAATCCTTGCTCATCTCCTCTAGGTCTATAGGGTGTCGACACTTTTGGGGTCATCCCTCTTCCCTTTTGCATTCCTGAGAGTGCCCTACTCATCTGCCCTTTGGGTCTCATGAGTTCATGAAGGTGATCAATCTCCTAACCCATGGCCCTCAGACAATGATAGTTGTTACCTCCCGACCCTATGGTCATGTGCAACTAGGGAATTAGGCAACTCCTTCTTCCATTGGTCTTATCCCTACCTGACCCTAGGATAGACTTAGGATTCTAACATAGTACATGTTCAACTTAGAACCTTACCCAAGCCTTCATCATCTCTCTCTGCATTCATGGGCTGATTTTCATCCTTTCATAGGGATCATGGCAACCCACATACCTTGGTCAGGCCCCATACTGGTTACCTCCATGGTAACACATCCACATTCACTTAGAGATGAATATCTATGGGTCTACAGGTTCATTCTCATACCATGTACTTTTCACTTATCTTCTCAAGATCCTGTGAGACCTCTTCAGGTTACCTTAAACCAACAAAACTGATATACACCCTACCAAAGGGGTCCCTCTCCCAGGATGGGAGGAAAACTATCTCTTGACAACAAGGTCACAAACATCCTTAAGGTTTACATCCATATGAGAATGCTTAACCTAGCAGCTACTAAGGCACAAGCAGACCACCTACTAAACCATGCTAGGTCATACTTGTTCTCTTTCCTCAATACTGGATCAAGATCATACCTTCCCATGTCATCAACTTAGCTGGGAGGGGTTCGTCCAAAACTTAAGGGGTTTCCCTTTCCTCTCAACATAAGAAGTACCATGCTCGCTTCTATAGGAAATCAACTCTCATCATGAGCATTAGGTACACCACTTCCCCTCTTAGGCCTAGGAACCCTAGGTTCACTTGTAGGTGTCCAACTGCATGCTCTATCTCTTAACCACGAACCAAGCATGCAAAAGGCATGACATACACTTCTTGTCATCCTTCTCGAGCAACACTTAGAGTTGGGTCCTCCTTAAGGACAACCAACAAGGTACAAGGCCTCATAACCTGTTACTTAAACCTCTTCATGGTCCAAGGCACTTTTTATCTCATCTCAACAGGTAGACTCTTATACCATAGCCACATAGGTTCTAGAAGTATCATCCTCTCTTTAGGGTTTGGTTCCACCAAGATATTAATATCCTTAATGGATCATGCATGAGGCAACCTCTATCATCCACTTAGGTCGCATCATCCCCAACTCCCCACTTTTCCTCATATCTCAGAGTCTAGGATTCCAACCTACTTGCTTGGTTCCTACTCTCTCTTTCTAGAGATAACCCTACAACCAACCCCACCATTAGATGTCCTCTCTTCATGAAGGGTCAACCTCAAAAGCATGCCCCTACCTGGATGAAACTTATGCTCGCTCAAGGTTATCCATATCTCTTTATGATTATTTCATAGGCCATCCTTCCTACTCTCCTGGTCAGGGTTTCAACCCTTCCACTACAAAAAAATTGGCTTTTGTTGAAGAACATTTGTGAGGAACCAAAAATCGTGAATAATGATGTCCATTTGTGAGGGCTCATCCTTCAAATATGGGACCAAATCCCTCAACTGTGTTCTTGACATCGTTAGGCATTTTATGCGAACATTGGTCCCTCACAAATACATTTCTTACGAATCACCCCCTCAAAAACTCCATGCTAAATGTTCCCTCCATCTCATAATCCTTCCCTCCATTCTAAAACACTGATTCGTCTATCAAAATTCATGAAAAAAATCACCCAGTCCCGGTGGGCGCTCCTTTCCCCCTCATTTCCTCCGCACTCCTCCACTGAACCCTCCCCCTCCCGATTCTCTTATCGGTTCCTCCGCACTCCTCCACTGAACCCTCCCCCTCCTGATTCTCTTATCGGTTCCTCCGCACTCCTCCACTGAACCCTCCCCCTCCCGATTCTCTCATCGGTTCCTCCGCATTGGGTCATCCTTGACGCCAATCGCCCTTCTCGGTTGCTGCCGTTCATCCTTCGCATTGGGCTCATCCTTCATAACTCCTTGCCACCGTCTACGGTTGCTGCCCTCCGCCATTGACGGTTGTTGCCCTCCACATTGGTCGTTGGTGCTACGCAGTCACCGTTCTTGATTGCCGCCGATCGCCCTGCTCGGCCATTGGTCGTTTCTGCTACGCAACTTGCTTCTTCGGCCACTGGAATCCTCTCTAGGTTCGTATCTTTTTCTCTTTTTCTCATTTGGGAGAGCAATAGCCCCCACTTCGACCCCTGATAGCCAAGATTGGTTCTTCCTCCAATGGGCTTCCAGTTCATACCTCATGTGTCCGCCTCATCTCCCCCCAATGTGATCTGCATAGGATTAGCTGGGTTTACTTAGTAAAAATACTAACCATCTAGTATTCATATGAGTTATCTCCCCCTCCCCTAAGGGTTAACGTTCACACGTATAAGAAACATATCACAATGTTGAAAAACTTTGACTATCCTCAGTTGCATGGAGATGGTCATACAACAATAATAGAGAGTAGTCAGGGGCGTGTTCAATATTTGGAAGCGAGGAAATAGATCCTTGGGAGTAGCTACCATAACTAAATGGAAGGGAATCAAAGTTGTGATGTACATAAATTCCTAGGCTATGCATCTATAGTATAGCATCCTCATAATGATTTTCTATCATACAACTTTGTGTTTTGTCAATAAGAAAAGAATAATTTACTGATGTGATTGAGTAGATATAGTATTTGATTGAATATTGTCTTTCTTGAATATGTACAATATCTATTAATTGTACAAACTCGAATTTATGTATAATACCTACCATGTAATCCAAGTCATACTTGATCAAATATTACTCATATATAATTGTTGAGGCTCAAGCTTGATTCAAAGCAATACACATGTGTGCATGTATGTTTAATTTTGCTACTCTGTTCTATTCTATATGAACAAGTGTTCTCATGACACACATATATATGGGTCAGAGCCAAAGTAGTTGATAATGAATGTATTAATAATATTCCTAGTTTCTTTGAAGACAGTATGAAGGAAATAAGCAATACCTCCTTTAAATCTATTATATGTATCCTTTACTATATCTGGTGGTATAGAAATAAGATGATTTTTGAGGAATGGTTTGTCAATGTGAGTGTGCTATAGTCTATTATCCATAATGAGATAAAAGTGCTTCTTTACTAAACAAGCCCTGTGTTCTTTTTTCTGGAATTGCTATGCTTGTGCTTATTTTCTAAAGATGAACAAGGGTTCCATTTGATGTTACTGGTTTATTGATGTAGTGGTGATCCAGATGGTTGTATGTGTTCTACAATGTTGGAGTTTCCATACTAAGTTAAAAGTGTTTCTTTTCTAAGGGGGTTCTGTCTCCCTTTTTTGGAGTTTCCTACTTGTCCTTATGTTCAGAAGATGAAGTAGAGCTTCTATATGGTGTTTTTTAGTCTATTGATCCAGTGATGATCAAGATGGTTGCTTGTAAACTGTTGTGCTGAAATGACCTTTCTTTTGAAGAGAAGTTCTAGAGGTGACCAAAGCATCATTCTGATTAAAAACCCTTACATTTAAACCCATTCCTATAAACACATTTCTTATTGGGTGAAAATTGTAGATTCCTTTGGTGGCTGCATTAACTTGCTTCTCAAGTGAGGCAAAGCTTGGGGAGTTACATTCTTCTCTTCTAACTCAGCATTGTTGGCTTTTCTTTTTCCATAGTTAATTTTCTTAGGAAAGATCTTGTCAAACATGTATTATGGAATCACCAACATGGGATTATATTTTTATCTTCCTCCATGCCAACATGGTTTAGATAGTTGACTCTCATGGAAATAAAATTGTCATGGGGGTTCACTTGATTTTTCATGTATTTTCATTCTCATGTGGACACTCTATAGAGTATCAACAAGAGTTCTAGGATTCTTTTGTGGATACTTCACACATTTCATCTAAGTCTCATCCATCTTTTGAAGGGGAAGTTGTTAACCTTGTTACCCCTCCCAACTCTGTTGAGAAAAATAACTTAGAACCTTCCTTTGAGTTTCTAAAATGTAATAAGAAGAATACATCCAGAGGTAGAGGGGGAAAGGGATCAACTGAGGATAACAATGCTACTTTATCCAATAAGTTTGATAACTTAGCAATTGTTTATCCAATAAATTTGGGTAGTTATAGTGGATTTCTCATCACATTAGTCATGGTATTGGGAGAGTTTTTGTTTTGTGGAATGGTATCTAATGCTCTGTTGAGAAGCTTTTTTAATATGATAAATTAATACATACTAGAATCACTACTGGGGATAAACGATTTCTTCTTACTGCTATTTATGGTCACTTGTACGAGTGTTGTTCTGTTTTCTCACTGCGTTGTTTTTGAATGTTTTGTTTTTGGTACTAAGTATAATATAGCCTGGTGTTTTTGCATTTTGCAGAGGCACACTAAGTCATTATCAACATTTCAGAAGTCTAGGCAGAAGCCTCAAGAAAGAATGGGTGTTCTTAGTAATGTGGGTTCCTCCTTGTTCCCTTAATTGTTAAAACAACATTTGTATATATGTCTTTTTTCCTTTACCCCCTCCATCTAAAATAATACCCTTTCTGTAACATGTGGTTGTGATGCAGGCCCTAAAAGCCAATAACTATAGTAATGATCCTCTGCTAAGTGCAGCTATGTACTTGGAGATTAATTAAAGGCCGACTGCCCAGGGCTCCCATGGGATACATCCATTCCTGATATAATAGTTGGCACTTTGGAGATCTTTGGCATGGATGGAGGATGCTCAGTTGTGGTGAAATTCTCTGCAAGCTTATTTAGGATCTCATTCACTGTGGAAACATGAAGGGTGTTGTAAGTAAAATCTTTTAATGTATTTCCTTTAAATTAGTTAAAAGAAATACATACAATTTTTTTACTGACAATGCACTTAATGTTTCCACAGCGAATGAGATCCTGAATAAGCCTGGAGAGAAGTTCACCACAACTGAGCATCTTCCATCCATGCCAAAGATCTCATAAGAGCCAACTATTATATTAGGAATGGATGTGTCCCATGGGAGCCCTGTGCAGTCGGCCTTTTATTAATCTCCAGGTACAGAGCTGCAGTTAGCAGAGGATCATTACCATATTTATTGGCTTTTAGGGCCTGCATCACAACCACATGTTAAAGAAAGGGTATTTTAGATGGAGGGGGTAAAGGAAAAAAGACAAATATACAAATGTTGTTTTAACAATAAAGGGAGCAAGGAGGAACCCACATTACTAAGAAAAATATACAAATGTTGTTTTAACAAATGTTGTTTTCAAAGACTCCTTTTGTTGAATGCATGTCTGAAGCTTTCCATGGGCATGACAGACATTCTATTGATGCTAAGTGTGCACAAAGATGGTATGCTACTAACTTATAATGATACATATCATACAAGTGAACCAGAAGTTACCATCATTATTTCTACCTATGCTTTAGTGCTTCTATGCCCATCATTTGATTTTTAAAGATACCAAACTTATTTACATATCATTTCAGTTTCCATTGGAGACTAGAACTTTGTAATTCTACTATGTCCGCCAATCAAAATTTCTGGTCCTCTTCCTTTTCACTTCCTACTTCTATCTGTGATGAAGTGGAAATAACTATTATAAATTTCTTGTGGGGATAGTGTGAAGGCAAGAATGATATCCATCTTATTAAGTGGGATGATGTAACCAAGGTAAAGGATGAAGGTGGTATGTCTATAAAAAAAGTCAAAGACATTTGTAAGGTTGCTATGATCTTAAATATCTCGATAGTAGCTTCAAAGAAAAGTAGTCTATGGATCAAATTGATCCATGAGAAATACCTTCTTTAGGATTCTATCTAAAATATTGATATCTATGGTCAACTTTCTTGGTATTTAATTCAGATGATCATACATCTGAATTTAAAATCCTATTACGAAAGATTGCTAGAAACAACATCTCAGTGATGAACAACCTAAAAAAAGAGGGTTTTTCTATACTTCTATATGTTTGCTGTGTAGAAGTTCTAATGAATTTATCATTCATTTATTCTTTAATTGCCATGTAGCTGATTTCATCGGGGTAAGGCTGTTGAGTGTAAACTCACTGATAGGATTCCCCTGTCATGAAGATTGGACTCATGATATAAAATATTTAAGGTATATTGTCTTGTCTAAGATCAGGTTGTTGTTGCCTAAGGGAGATGCTGGGTCTACTTTCTGAATCCTTTTGGTGATCTTGTGATATGAAGTGATGTCTTGATGATCTATTTTCTTGAAGATTTTGTGATTGGATTGTCTCTTGGCCCTGTTATATAGTCTCTCTGTTTGGGATGGATGGGTACCTATGCTACTGCAGTTCTTGAAGGATTTTTCTTGTTCTTTTGAAGCTCAAATCTGGGGATGCATATGACGAATGTTTAGTGATCAACAAAAGTTTCTTCTGCCTCTTTTTTTGCTTCTTGTATATTGATAGACTTCATGTATGTCTTCTCCCTTCCCTCCCCTTTTCTGTTTTTCCTTTTCATGTTGTATATTCGACCCCCTTTTGCTGCAATTGTTGCAAAACAATCAGTCCTTTTATACTACTATTTCTTTGATTTTTTTCTATTTCCTCTTGTGTCTCCTATTCTAGCTTCTTTTATTTTCTTTTTTTGCAATTTCTCATTCATTTCCTGTTCCTGCTATTGCATCTAAATTTTTGTTACTTCCATGTCCCATCGTATTGCTATTTCCTTGTTACTCATATCAGAAATTCAGATTCTTACTCAAAACTAGACTACTAGTACCACTTCTATTTGCAAGTTTTCTTCTACTTTTTCTTACTTATTCTTGCTCCTACATGACTACATCTCAAGCAGCTGTTGCTGTTTGCATGTATTTGTTAAAGCTTCCTGATCTCTTCTTATATTTTCCTAACAGCTGTTTCCTAACATCTCAAACAGCTGTGCTTAACCTATTATATATTTTCCTTCATGTAGATAGATTTTCTAATAGATCGGAGTTGGATGTATATTGGGAACAGAGTGTGAAATGATGTATTCAAGGCAGGGTTACGAAAGTTCATTGAGTTTGCTCTTATCCATCAGAGACCAACTAGATAGGGGAAATTAATATGTCCTTGCAAGGTATGTTTGAACAGAATCCTTAAAACAGAGGAGGAGGTATTCTCACATGTACTACAAAAAGGATTTGTGCATAGCTATGATGTTTGGACGTTTCATGGGGAGGTGATTGGTAGGAGAAATCCTGTTGTGGCACCAAACATGCCTAGCATCGACAATATGCATCAGATGCTGGAGGATTTGTTTGGTATGGGTGATACAACAAATGACCACTCTACTGAAGCTATAGAGGAACCTGCAAATGTAGATGCACAAAGATTTTACAAGATACTAAAAGAGGTGGATCAACCACTCTATAGAGGTTGCACAAGACATTCTAAGCTATCGTATTTGGTTGCCTTGCTATTTCTGAAGAAGGAATCTGGATGGTCCAACGAATCTTTCACAAAGTTGTTACAGTTGATTATTTTAGGATTTCCAAAAGAAAATTGTCTATTCCCGAAGACTTACTATGAAGCAAATGCGATCGTGAAGGATTTACGACTTGATCATTCTACTATAGACATATGTACAAATAATTGCATGCTTTTTCGCAAAGATGCAGCTTCAAAAGAAAATTGTGATACTTGTGGTGCTTCAAGATGGAATGAAAAGCAATACAAAACAAAGGGAAAGAAGGTAGCTACTAAGTTCATGTATCACTTCCCTTTGATACCTCAGTTAGAGAGGCTCTATATGTCTTCATCTATTGCTAAAGATATGATTTGGCCATCAGAAGTAAAAGGCAAGGATGGTCGTATTCATCATCCTTCAGACACACTAGAATGGTTGTCTATTGATGCCAGGTATCCAGACTTTGCTGCTGAACCACACAATATTAGATTGGCATTAGTAACAGATGGATTTAATGCATTTGGCAATATGAGTGCATCACATAACATCTGGCCTGTGTTGGTGACACCTCTCAATCTTCCGCCTTGGCTTCTTATGAAAGAACAATTTATTATGATGTCCCTATTAATCCCAGGTCCACATATGGTTGGCAATGACCTTGATGTATACTTGGAGCCATTAATTGAGGAGTTGCAACTACTTTGGGAGCTTGGAGTCAAAGTTTATTTTGTTTGCAAGTCTAGAATAATTTACTTGGGGAATATGTTCTATTGCATTTTTTTGGAAAACTGTTACTATATGGCATTTTCTTTGCAATTTATTTAGTCTTGTTTCATATACCACCAAGTAGGACATCATTATTCTTTTTTGGGATATGAAACCAAGGTACTCTACAAGTTATATGTTTTTCAAATGCTGAATATTCATATGTTGGTGTCTCATATTCTCCGCAATTTATTTGTTTTTCAAATGTAGCTACTACTTTTGTTACTGACATTTCTGCACTAATAATCTAATTTTTTTTCTTGTCAGTTGAAGGATGGCAGGAAGAAGAATCACTAGATCTAGTTGTAACAACACACAGGAGTTGCAACCTATTGCTGTCCCTCCATCCACAATTGTAGAAAATTGTGAGGATGAACCTACTCTACTGTCCAACAATATTGAAAATGATGTAACAGCTGAAGAAAATGTTGAGGATGAATAGGAGAATAGGAAGTATGGATGTGGGCCTGCAAGTGAGCAAAGCCTACTTCCTAAGCAAGGGCAGCCACGTCACAAGGTCCAATGGTATTATGAAGGAAATGCTATTGGGGAGAATGGTGCCAAATTGAATCGTTATTGTCATATGATAGCAAGGAAACCACACATATGGCATCTAGACTTGAAGTGGAACGAACAACCAGAACAAGCTTTTGCAGATAGAAAATCAATTATTGAGGTAATCTTTTTCATAAAAGACCAACAAATTGTATGATTGTTATATCTAAAGTAATATTTTCTATGTTTTTGTAGAAATACTTCGATTTAGGCAGTCACCCTAATGCATGGAATCACATTGATGAACACATTAGCAAAGGGATATCAGTGTGGAGGGCACGTGTAAAGAAAGATTACTATGAAAAGTACAAGATTGAACCAAAATTGATGATGAAGAAAGTTGAGAAAAATGCTTCCATAGATATGGACCAGTTTAAAAATCTTGTTAAAGAATGGGGAACCGAGAAGTCTAAGGTACAATGGTTTCATATAACTTGCATGTATACCTATCTACTTTTTCTAATTATATGTTTCTTATGGTTTAGAAAATTTCCGAGATCAACAAGGCAAACAGATCAAAAAAAGTGATGGATCATACCACATGATCAAAGCCATGGAGTTGTTATCGGGAAGAAATGGTATTAATAATGGACACTTGTCTTTCTTAGTAGGAGTTGAACATATGACATGGACAATTATTATGTTATCTATCATGTGTAGGTCAGTGAAGATCAACCCGTTGTGCCTATTAACAAATTTTTGGAAAAGGTTTACGACAAAAGCCCACAAGTGGTTAGAAAATGGATATTTGCTTTCCAATGATGTCTACAAAGCTACATATGCTTAGATATCTCAATTTAAGCTTTCCTTTTATGATGCTTTCTAATTACATCTTGAAATCTCTGATATCGTGGAAAACCAAGTAGCAAACCAAGAAGAAATAGATCCCAGAAGTGTTGATAATCTAACACGTGCTGCTTATTTGCAAGTTTTAAATCCTTCCAAAAAGGCTAGGATCCGAGGTGTTGGAATTTGGCAAAAAGAGATAGGACATAGGGGAAAAGCTGCCCGTATAAGATATGAAATGCTTCTTAAGGAAAGCAATGCAAAGGATGTATGTTGGATTATAACTAAACTTGAACTATTAGTTACAACTAGTCTATTAGATCGATGTTGGTAATTTGTTTTCTATTTCAGGATAAACTTAAGGAACTTGAAGAAACAGTAAATGGATTGAAGAACTCCGTCTCCTAATTAATGACTTGGTATAATCAATCACAGGTAACTCAGATTCACTTGTCTATGTCAATGTAATATATAATTTTTTTTGACATTGTTGATGTATTTGTTATAGGATGGCGGTATTAATGTTGATTGTGCAGCTGAATACCCCAATCAGAATACTACAAGTGTCTTACACATGAAAAGTGGCACAAATAGGTCGGATGTGGGTTCTTTTCACATACAAGACAATACAAGTAATGGTGCAGATGTAGGCATGTTTCCCAGGCAAAATAATTCAAGCGGGGATGGCTTAGGAAGACTTTCTAGACAAATCAATTCAAGCAATTCAAGGGAGTCTGGAGTAGGCATGCTTTCCATACAAGGCAATTCAAGGGAGAATGGAGTAGGTAGGCTTTCCATACAAGGAAATTCAAGGGAGAATGGAGTAGGCAGGCTTTCCATACAAGGCAATGGACATCCACTAAGATTTCAGCCACAGGTACCTCATAACAGCTATAGATTATTTTAAATATTCATACACATAAGAATATTAACATGTACACTTTATTAAAGGCTGCAGTTGAAAGTTGGTGCCCTTCTTCTGGTAATAATCGAAAAAGTCATCCTCAAATGCAGAACACACCAAGCACATTTTCATTGATGTCTTTCACACCAAGAACTCAACATTTAAATCAGGTATTCAATACGTGCTTGATTAAACTTCTAGTGATCTGAATGACATGATTTTAAAAAAACTGAAGGCTTTACATTTTTCATGTGTTTAAGATATATTCAGTATTGTATATGTTTTTCCTACCTGTGACATATTTGAATTTGTCACAAGACATCCAGAGTTTCAGATTACAGTTTGTATTTTTTAAGTTTTTAGTTGTTTTGTGTGAATGGACTTTATAGAGTTCAAATTTTATGTTTATGTTTTTATAGAGTTCTGTTGTACAATTCATGTTTACAACCAGTGTTGGTTATGTCGTTTCCAATTAGTAGGGTATTAATACTTGAATTTGTCACTGACTTAAATCTGCATTAGTAGGGTATTAACATAACCAGTGTTGGTTATGTTGTTTTCTATCTCGCATGAGTTCAAGCATCAATTTGTGTAGCAACTGGATTGAAGCAAAGTGCTTTCTTCAGCTCGTTTGATTCAGATGAAAATGGGAGAATATTACTACTTTCAAATGACATACTAGTAGCTAGGATGACTTCAGTTTGGAATTTCATGAATATCCTTACTACTAAAACTTAAGCCATTCTATCATCTTGATCTTTCTTTGGCTTGCGAAAAGTAGCTCAAAAAAGATATTCTGATGGATTTTTAAAATGATTTCTAAAACATAGGCATGTTGATAATGCTATCTACAAGCTGCATGTTTCATTACTATTAAAATGATTTAGGTATATTCTGGCAGGTCAGCCAATTTTCAGTGTAATAGATCATTGTGATCTTCTTGATCAATATGTTGGCTTGCTAAACGAGTTCAAGAACGACATATTCTGAGGGATATTTAGATGAGCTCTAAATCTTAGGCGTGTTGATTATTTTATCTACAAGCTGCATCATTCTTTACAATTAGAATGGTATAGGGACATTCATCTCCAGACCTTTTAGTTGCATACTGTTTTTCTGTTGGATGGCATGTTTTTCACTAGAAACGACCAGCAGTAATTTATTAATTCAATTTTATCCGACACCAGGTTTATTCAATGATCATGAAAGGTTTTATTTTTTCTTACGATGGCTGGTTCTGTTCTATTTTTATGCTGTCTTGAAGCTGTTGTTGACCTCTTTCCTAGTTGTTTGTTGCTGGTTCAGATCTGGGCTGGAATGGCAGGGATCTATAGTTGGTTCCTGTTTCTTTTGTTCCTTTGGTTTTTGGCTGCCTAGCGTTGGTGGTTGTGCTCTCTTTGCTTTGTGTTGTGTAGTCTTGAGTGCTGCTGGTTGTTGACGGCTGGGTCAGGGTAGGTGCTGCCATTGTGATTCTTTCGAAGTGTTGATGATCTGCAATATATGTTGGTCGGCTTGTTCTGCTGTTTTGTGCCTGAGTTGTTGGCTCTACTGTGTTGGTCGAGTCCTTTGATGGTGGATGATGTGTTGGTTGATCCTCTGTGCTCCCCTCTTACTTTTATAGAGATGGTCGAGTCTGGTTGTGTGGTCCGATAGCCTGCTGAGGCAGTTGTTCACTTACATTTATCTCTACTTTGCACTCACTCTGATTCCTTTTGGTATTTATATTGATAGGGTAGAATTACTTTTAATGATGGATTTCGACGGACAATGCACCTTGGAGTAGACCAAAACCGAAATATAAGGGTAAGTTGTTTGTTGTACTATGATTTAGTATAAACTTTAAATTCTATTAATATAATGATTTGTCATTTTTAGGAGAAGAATATTCAAGTACCTAACCGTATGAGGCATGGAATTGATGAAGAGCAGCACACCATTTGAAGGAATATGGAGACATTATAGATCTTAAGAGTTTCTAGCATGATATGTTCATTGTCGTCAATCTCAAAATTTTGAACCCTATGTACTCCTTATTTATATCAACGTTGAGCACGCAATGTATAGATAATATTTTTCTTTAATAACAAAATTTGGTTTGAGGTGATTTAACATTTTTATGTGTCATTTTGGTGTTGAATCTTCTTATGATGTCATGTGAATTAGTATAAAAATTTTTCTTGAGGTTATGTATACAAAGTTTTCATTTAAAATTTGATATTCACTATAGTAACAATTAATTATCATTTAATAAATCATTCAATAATCAATAACAAAATCATTTACAGTAGTCCCTCATAAATATATTGATGAAGGTCCAGATTGACCATCAAAATTGCATTGATGATGACCACATTGCCCCTCAAAAATAATATTAATGAAGGCATTATCCTTCAAAAATATATTCTCCAAGACCATCAAGTCCCTCAAAAATGTATTTATGAGAACTAAAAAGTCCCTCAAAAATGTATTTATGAAGGCTAAATAGTCCCTCAAAAATGTATTTATGAAGGCTAAATAGTCCCTCAATATAACATTCTTGAGGGTCAGTTGGTCCGTGACAATTGTATTCGTGAGGGCCACTGGTATTTGTCACGTGAGTTCTCTTCACAGACCATTTGTGAGGGCCAGACCCACAACCGTCCCTATTTCTGAGGGCCTGGAGAGAGGGGTTTGTGACAGGACTCTCCTGTGAATAATGGCCCAATTTTTAGTAGTGCGCTCACACTACTAACGTACCCTGGGTGCATGCTATGCCCTACTCGCATAAGCCCATAGGATTTCTAAGGTCCTTCACTAACATCATCATCTAAGGAGCTATCCTTTACCCTAACATGCATGACCCTTCTCAGGGTTGGGTCACCGGAGGTACTAGGTCATCCAACCTCTCAGGGTTCATACGTCATCCAAGGCATGTCCATCCAAACACCTTGTCTAACTCATCATGCCAATTCTCTCTCTAACCTTCACTTAGGGTTAGGGTTAACATCATCCTCATAGGATGTGCCAGGTCTCTACATGCAATGGAGATCTCTATCTCCAAGACTAACTTATCCTCCTGACAAGAAGGTCTAACCTCAGGTCTATTCTGAGGACATGACAACTTATGTCATACGACCTAAGTATGTATCTATTATTTAGTTTGTGCTTAAACTATTAAGCTTATGTCCATGACATCTTATTTACATACTTTTCATTAATTTGGTGGAGTATACCTTAGACCTTATTAAACTTACCCATACTTCAAGAGGGTGAGGAGGAGAGAGAAAACCCAAATCCTTAAGGTCCTTAACAGAATTTGTGATGAGAAGGGATGAATAAGATGAGAAAGTCCTAAAGGTATCTTATTTTGATTCATACCCTAAGACTTTGGCCAGGCAGTCACACGGATCCAGGAGTCCTCTTATTCTGACTAGCGGTATGGAGGAAAATATTTCCAGCCCCCGGTCGAGATCCTTTTCTAGACACCTCCATCCATCAGATAATCCTCTAATAACTGCCTTGGGTTCTATGGAGTTTGTAAAATTTAATAATTATTAATGGCTAAGTGAGGAACCTACGCTCTGATACCAAATGTTACGACCCCACCTTCTGGTAACCCCCAATTAAGGGAGACCGAGAGGTCAAAGCCGCACCCATAATTTCCAAATCAAAGGTTTGACAATTAACCAAGAACAATTATTAAATTTTAACAGACTAAATTGAAAAGCTGTAAGAAAATAAACTTTGCATACCTTTTGAAATTTTGGATTTCTAAACTTCTATCCATGTATGTATTCTACTCTAACTAATCCTCCTTGTATTTTACTTCATATATTTCACAATATGATGATTTACTATTTGCCCTTTTGTCTTGTACCTAAAACGCCGACAAACAAAATGTCGGTCAGCCGAAACTGGTATATGGGGGAAACAATAAATGTGCAATTATTTATAAAAATGTATTCCATCCAATTACCATTAAACAAACAATTTTACATTTTAAATATAACTGCGTGATCCATGCATTTCCTATCCTCTATGCTGTCCCTGCAGTGGACCTGGATGCTACTTTCCTTATAGTAGATCCCCATTAAACCCCTCATGGCCCCACCCATAGGTGAACCCATTTCTAGGGTTGAGTCGCATGGCACTACCTGTAAGTAGCCCACTCCTTAACTCATGGCATGCTAAAGGGTCTCATGGCACTACACTTAGTAGCCTAATTTCTAACCCACGATAACCTAGACCTTACTCTAGGTTACCCCTTTTTAGCCTTTACAAGCCACAGAGGTGGACCTAGATCTATCCAGTTATATATATGTTCATAGTGATAGTTATAGTCACTCTATATAGTTGCATGAAATAAAAGGCATCCAACAGTTAATTTCAAGAAACCGATAAACACGTTCGGAAATCACCGTGAAACTAAAGCGATTATTCATAAGCGTAACCACATACCTTATTCCATCGTAGAAACCATGCAGAACATCATATACTTTATGAGTGTATCCAAACATCCAAGCAACCAAGCATATAATCAACATTATCTAAAGCATGTATACTACATATTTGTCATCATGTATTCACATTCTATTACTCAGATCTAGATGCACTCCTAAATTAGGATTTAGGGTTATCTCTTGTTTGGACTAAGGATCGGTGATACAAACCCTAATTCTACCATATCGTGGTTTCCAAGATCACAATTCCAGTTATGCATATTAGGTCAAACCCTAATAATCAATTAAGGATATTAGATTACCCGTGACACCTAAATCATATTACTAACATTATGATCATAGCAAGATGTATGTATTGGTTTTAAAACCCTAAAACCCTAAAACATCATATATAAGATTACTAATCTAGAATTGTCCATTATTCATCTCTATCATGGATTTCTTCACTATGCATATCAAGATCAGGTATTAGCTTAACATTATCACAGCTATTCAATTAAGCATCATGTTAAAGAAAAACTAGGCTTTCCCTTACATTAAACACATTAGAACATGCATTGTACATACTTTTAGAACATGAAGGATAATCAGGTTTTGACAATATTTTATTTAGATTCCTCTCATTTTTTGAGCAATTTCATATATAGTTTCTCTAATTCCGAGTTAGTATTAATTAACTAGAATTATTGCAAGATCAACAATACTGGACCAATAAGACAACGCCACGTAGGCAAATAATCTTATTTTGCATACCTCGTGTGCTGGGGCCAAATTATAACACAATCACGAATTTTCCCTCGTCTAGGGATCTGTTTCTCCATGCACGGGAGGGGCAATCTGGTCAAACCCTCCTATGCCGTCCCCTTCGCGTGCTTGCCCTCCTGCGCGCACGTCACGACCGCTGAGCTGGGACCGCTGCCGCTAGCAACTCTTCTCCGATGGTTCTGCCTACTCTTGGACCCTTCCTAAGACGGCCACGAGCATCCCCTTCCTGCACACAACCCCTTCCTCAACTCTGGTGGTCGTGGTTCTGACGGGAGGATCATCCTTTAGATCTCTCCTCGCCGTGCTGTTATAAGGCTAGTCCTGCCAAAAACGTGACGCCTCTAGCCGTGCGTCCATGGTCTACTCCGATAGCCTCCGATGCCTGACTACATGGTGCCGACGACACCCCATTGTGACCCTCTAGGCGCAGACCAGGTCGCACAGACATCAACGTAGGCTAACGTCCACCCACTACAACCGCAGGTCATATCTGCCTTCACGGGCCGTCTTTCTCTCTCGTTGCGTAGGGCGAACCCTTCCCAGTGCTCTCGCTCGACGCACGTCCACAGAGCACGGCTCTATGCCCAACACTGCCGGAGGCTCCCTGACAGTGTCCCCTATCATCGTCAGAACTAGCCACAAGCGGTGCGGCATGGTGAGGAACTCAGTTCCTTTCTATTCGTCCTCGACGCCGTCGTTCCCACCCAAGCAGGCACCAAGGAGAGTCGAGGAAAGGCACACTATCACTCTACTGATGTTGGTTCCCTGGGAATCGAGGAGCGATATGGAGTTCCCTACAAATATATATACGTGTATGTATCACTTAGGGTTTGAGAGTCCATGTGGTCCCGGTTTCCTATAATTTATAGTGCCATCGCCCAAAAAAGAAAGGATGGAATACAATTCCATCACCCTTTCCTTAGTTACAACGTAATCCTCTCTCCTCAATAATTCATATTGTTTAGTCATTTAGGAAATCTGAATTTTATCTCCTTTATCTTCCTTGAGTTTGGCTTTTAATCCATTGGACAAGAAAATTACTTCTTTATAACAATACTAAAAGTTATTAATTATATATCTCATTATTCTCTTACTTTGTATTAATTGTATTTTCTCTTTCCTTATATTCATTGGGACTCTTTGGACCCGAAGAAATTCTATTATTTCGAAATCCCTTTTTATTAGATATTCATTATCCTTCTAAATGCATCTAAATGCATTATTGTTCATTACCTTGTTTATTTATCATTAAAAATATCTCTTTTTAAGGATTTATCTTTATTTCTCTTTTATTTTCCTCATTGGCATTCCTTTTAATATTAGCAACCTCATGGATACGAAATTTCACCAAGAAATCTCATTTATGCCTCTTTCCATTCATTTTCCTCATTTTATCATTATTTTCAATTTCTTTCTTGATAAAGAAATATTTAATTGTTCTTTATTCAACTTTGGACTCCTTGGAACCCAAGGAACCCAAGAGTCACGAAATCCCTCTTTGGATTTGCCTTCTAGAGGTTTCCACATATTTCTTTTCTTAGAAATTCAATTATTCATTTACTAATTGGATTTCCGTGTTATTTGGGCCCAATATCCAATAAAGCCCACAACACAAATGACAAGGCTATTGTAAACCAAATTCATTTATTCAAAACAAATTATATCATTATTTGTTCAATTATCTTTAATATGAGAAATTACATTTCCACTAAATAATCCCAAAAATTGGGGTTGTAACATGCATGTTTTATGTTTTCTTGCTTGATCTGAGAAGATAAGTAGGAGAGTAAGGAGGCACTCTCTTGGAAACTCCTTCTTTACCATGAGAGTGGAAATTATGGAGTTGAGGAGTAGGTGTGTGATCCAAAATGAAATTCATACATGAGAATGTTGAATTGAGTTAGGATCATTGTACTTGCACCGAGAGGTGAAGTGTAACATACAACTCTCTTTTAAAACAAGTTCTTAATATGTTTGAATTTCATGCTCCTATTTTATGCTATGACATCTTGGTGAAATCCTAGGTCCAAGATCCTTCCATATCTGAATCTTAACTTTTCGTAAGTGATAATTTACTATTTTGTTTTAAATCTATAACTTAGTTGTTCTAATCTAATTATCTTGTGTACAACGATCTCGATTATTGAAAATCATAACTCTTGCGCCTAACTTACCAACACTCCTTGTGTTCGACCTCGACTACAACTACTCTCGTATACTTGTGGGATATAGCTAGTTGAGTAAAAGATCATTCTTATGATTGAAACTCGTTAGTGTAAACAACCAACACCTCCCCTTGTTCCTCTCTATACATGCCTCCATGTCAAGTTGTTAAAACAACAAATCCTAGTTCATTTATTAGTTCAAATACAAACTGTAATAAGTGTTTCATATTGAGAACCATATTATTTTTGTTGGATTTAAATCCTATTAGAATTGTCAAAGAATGATTCAAACTCCTATGTGATCACGACAAAAGATGTCATTTTTTTATATTTTGAAAAGTAACAACGCTCTCCTATAAATAGGAGGGGGCAAAGAAAGGAAGAAAACAACAAGTCTTAATGTGCCTATTATACTTAGCTCCACATTACATGAGACCTAAGTAAAATAAAACAAAAATAAAGAGAACATGACAACATATCTCAATACTCCCCCACAAGATGGAGCATAGATATCTATCATGCCTAGATTGCAACACAACTCCTCAACTCTCTTGCAATAGAAAGGTTTTTCTATATAAATAGATAGTTTGCTCATTTGTAGGCATAAAAGTTGTAGTCATCTTCTTGATCAACACAATATTCTCGAGAAAATGGCAATCCACCTTAATATTCTTGGTCCTTTCCTGAAAGAAATGATTACTAGTGATGAAGTGTCCTAGTATATTGGAATAACATAAGTCATAGGAAACCCAAAGTCGAAAAGAACAGATTTGATGCATAACATCTCACAAGTAGTATGCGCCATTGCACAATCCTCATATTATGCACTAGATCTAGCGACAACATTTTGTTTCTTACTTACCCAAGTAACCAAGTTATTCCATTCAAAGGTACAATAACCAAAGCTATATCTCCCATCATATTTACACATTGCATAGTCTACATTAGAATATCCAATGACATCTTGATTCCCATCGATTTTATAAAATAATCCTTGTTCATGGGTGTTATTTGAAGATCTCAATACTTGGCATGTCACCCCCTAGTGAAACTTCCTAGGGAAATCTGTAAATAAACTAAGAATACCAACAACCAAGTATATATCTTGCCTAGTAATAGTAAGATATAAATGTTCTCCAAGAAAATGTTTATAGCTAAATTATTCTTCTAAGGACTGAGTGGATTTTTCCCATAAATCATGTTCTTGATCCATAGGGGACATTGCAGGATGACAACTAAGTATTCATGTTATAGTAAGTCTAGATTATAATTTTTCTAAAATAAAGATAATCCATCCTTATCATGTGCAACATCAATGAAAAGAAAATATTGTACACACCCAAGGACTTTGGTTAGAAATTTCTTCATAAGATAATTTTACGTATCAAAAATCCATGCTTAACCAATGACATACAAGATGACATCATCCACATATACAAAAAGAACAATTATATCATATGTAGTGGTTTTCAAAAACATAGAATGGTCACATTAGGGCCGCGTAAAGCCAAATTTGTGCAATATAAGGATAACTTATCAAACCTTGCTCGAGGATTCATCATGAGGCCATAAATCACTTTCTTCATAAGGAAGAGTTTCCTATAATACTCTCCTTTGAAAAACCACTAGAGAGGGGGGTGAATAGGGTTTTATGATTATTTTAATATAATTTAACTCAAACAACCAACCACAAAAATATTGGACAAGGATTTAGAGTGGTTCCAACCTTAGCAAATACTAAGGCAGTCAATCCACTACCCGGTTGCTTACCCAACCGGGATTTTGAAAGAATTAAATTTTATTACCTCACAAGGATATTACATAAAATTACAATTCTTTCACCAAACCCTTTGGACAGCCTTCACCTAGAAGTAGTTGCACCAACCTTGAAGAAGCCTTCTTTAAGTAACTTCAAGCTCCCCCTTGAAGTAGCCTTCCTCTTGAAGTAGCTTCCCGTTGCAATAGCCTTCTTGAAGTAGTCCAAATTCCACATTCTCTACCGAGAAGAACCTTCTCCAATCTGCAACCTCCAACCCTAGGAGTAGCAAGGAGAATACAGAAGATAAAAGGAACAAGAAGGAAAAATAGAAATTACAATACCACTTTGTAGCTCAAGGCTTGATTTGCCTATATGAAGCATATAGATCTCCTAACCAATAAATATTGAAGTGAAGGTTTAGTGGATAGGAGATACTAGCCTATAGGACATGAATCTAGAGCAAGGGAATGAGTGACCAATGCTTGTGTTGCTCAATTACTCAAAACAGATTGCCAATTGCAAGTGTAAGCTCAAGTATAGAACAAGTGTGTTTTGGGTGTCCTATGACTTGTCCTATTTATAGGAATGGCCTATGGATGCTTAAGGATGTTCTAGACACTTTCTAGGGGGTTATAAGTGCCCAACTAGTCGTTAGGTATCCATTAGTTGCACTAACAACGACTAGTTAATTAATTCTGAAAAGTGTAGACAGAGACATTCTCGATCGAGGAATTGTCGACCGAGATCCCAGTCGGTCGAAGTTTTGTCGATCGAGGGACTGTCTAGAGTTAAGTGTATATAACGTTCTGATTCAACTCCTAACTACTTTGTCTCCTGTGTCTAACGGCTACTTGGGTCATTCTCGGTCGAAGAGTTTGTCGACTGAGAGTGTCTCGGTCGAGAAGTTTGTCGACCGAGAATGACCCTGTTTCAACATTTTAAACTAAGTACTAAGTGTGTGTATGAGTGTGCAGATGTGACACTATTTTAGGGGATGACCTATCTAAGTGTTGTGATTGGCTAAGGAAGATCTAATGCTTGATTTACACGATGTCTAAGTACTTGTACATTATATATTTGTACAAGTTTTACAATTGATTACATTCATGAAATTAAAGCAATTTAGCATATAGATCTTCCAAATATTTGTCATCCACTTTATTCCTGCAACACTCAAGTAGCACGTTAGATCGACAAGAATGAAATGTTTGTCATCATCAAAACAAAGGGATTATACTAATGTCTTATTTAGCCAACAATCTCCCCCTTTATGAAGATGACAAACATTTCCTAAGTATAAAATAAGGAAATATAAATCATGTGAGTTTCATACCTGAAATTTACGTTTTGTAGCCATTCTTGTTTTGCAAGTGAATGCTGGTCGAGATATTATGAAACTCATTTTAATTTTATGTTTTTGATTTTATATTATTTCTCCCCCTTTGTCATTTCAAAAAGATATCCAAGATAATCATGACTTTTTAATTTTTCCCCTGAATTGCTATGTTCCCCCTTAAAGAGATATTCAATTAAAAGCAAGGGATTAATGCACACCAATTAATGGTAATCTTAGCCACAATTTAATTCTCAATCAGTTGCAAAAAAAATTATCCTTTGTGATTCATCACATATATTACTCCCCCTTATTTTTATGCTCTACTATAATATTCTTATAAAACATGTATATGTCTGAATGAAGCCATAGAAAAACACTTTTATTAATAGTAACTTATTGCTCATACAGTTTTTAAGAGAACCCATAAAGCATGACATTCTTGCTTATAAAAAGATATTCATTACAATCATATCAAAAGATAGCCATTTCATTACAACCATTACAAAGATATCTCATAATCTCACTAAAAAGACCGAAGGATTACATCATTATCTGGGTCTTTTCCAAGAAAAGGCTCATCTCCATAATATTTGACCAGTGTCTGCCACTCGAAGGCACCTATCTTGGTTAAGGAATAAGCCTCCAAGAAGGTGGTAACACGATCAAAACGAAAGTGGGCAGCAATGTCTTGAAGTTGAATTGAGGAGAACTGAGTATGTGTGAGATCAGGAGATGGTGGTGGTGGAACTTGATAGTAGTTATAGGAATGATTGTATGGATTTATCATGCCAGGATTAAGGGAATATGGATATTCATTAGGTTGATCGGTAGAGAGGTCTTGCATTCTTTGGTTTAAATAAGTCATGGCATGGTGATTATAATCTAATTTCCTACTCAGGTGATATTGGGATCCAGCTATGTAAGTCAAGGTGTTTGTAATATGATCATGGGGTAGGTTGGTGGGAGGGGGTGGTGGAGGTATATCTTGGGTGGATGTCTCCCCTTCAGTCCTAGCCCTTTTGAGGCCAAAGTCAATTCCCATCTTCTCCACCGTATTTTTACTTATCTTTTGAGGTTTTCTATCCCATGTGTAACCTAGGTCCTCAATATTCTTCTTAAGAAAATTTTGAGTGATTTGGCACACGAATTCAACATAAGGTGGATTGCCAGAAAACTCAAGCATATTATTAAGGATTATAGGAATAAAATTTATGGGAATACCTTTTAGAATGGCATGGATAAGGTATATACGAAAAGTGGTTACTTCAGATTTGTTTGATCTAGGATGGATATTGGTGGCAACAATGAGATTTATGATCCTAGCTTTGGGTTTTAAGTTTATGGCATAATAGGAACCCCTATCTTCATGATAAGTCGTATTGGACTAAAAGATGGCTCTTTTGATGTCACTAAGGCTAGTGGTAGTGTCATCTTGGGAGAGTTTATTTAGTGGATTTCATGTGGTGAGGTCAAGAAAATCTTTATAGTCTTCTATGTCTATGTTAAGCATATTAAGAATGCCCTCTTCAGTGAAATGGAATCCATACCCATTAAGCATAGAAGAGAAGGAATCATGGTCAAGATGTGGGGTTAAATTGGCATAGAATTCATTAACTACTTTGGAGGAGTAGGAATGGAAGGAGGGATTCAGAAAATCAGTCAAATGTTGCACCTCAAAGAGTTCCTCCAGATCAACAATGTTGTGGAAGTCCATGACGTTGACTGGCCATCGTGGAAGAGGAGTACTTGAGGAGAGCCTGAGGTAGTGATGACCTATAGCTGCGTCGTTGAATGGAATGTCGTTGATGAACGACAGCGCTGGAGAGACCGTCCTTCCTTTCCTAGCTGCAACTTGCTTCTTTCCATGTGTTGATGAAGAAGCCATCTCGTTGCTTTGAAGTGGAGAAGTAGCAAGAAAGAGTTGGATGTAGAGAGGCTAAAGATTTGCACAAGAATGCACTAGAGAGGAGCTAGAGAAGTGAAAATATGAAGGTGTGAAGGAATGGGTCATTTTGGGCGCTATTTATAGCAAAATAAAACCTATTTCAGTCGACAATTTGTCGACCGACGACCGCAACAATCATTTCTTCAGATGCTCCTCTCGGTCGTCCAACGGTCGATCGAAAACTAGCTGTTATGATTTAAAAAAAAATCAAAATATTGCCTTTTAACTCACGCAAATGGAGGTTCACAGGGTCAGCCTCGGTCGATCATTTTGTCGACCGATGTTGGCTCGGTCGAACATTTTGTCGACTGAAAGTATATCTGAGACCGACTGTACATCCTTTTCTTGGTGAGTATCGGTCGAGAAGGATAGCCAACCGAGATGTTTTCGGTTGACGAATTCTTTGACCGAGTTTGTCTCGGTCGAAATTTTTGCTGACCGACGAAGTTGCTATGAATAGAATTTTGAGCTAGTTTTTAATGCAAGTGATAGACTATATTTGTATAGCATATGTATGTCTTCTAAGGGAGTAATAATGTAATCATTTGAGCATTATTTGAGCATATAATGTAATAATGTAGAGAATGTAATATAATCATTGTCTAGGATATTTGAGTAATTCTAAGGTCATAACTAGTTTTTTTTAAGATTTGATTTTGACCTTTTATCAAAAGCACATTTTGAATCAAGATACTAAGATTGAGTATAGTAAAATGATGTTCAGATAAGCATTTTGTCAAGCTTATTTTAGGTCGACCTTGACTTCGACCATAGCGCCCCATGGTCAAATTTGATTTTAACCAAGAGGCAATTTCCTGCATATTTACAAGTTAAACACTCATATGTGAAGTATAATGTCTACAGGTAATTTGATTAAATAAATATCAATTTGAAGCATTTTGAGTGATACCTAGTATGAAGATGTTTGTCCTTGATTTTCCTAGAATATAAGCTTTGCTATGGGTACATAAATATCAAATCCCATTTCTTCTTGTACCCTTGTTTTCAGATAAGATCCTTTAGGAGCATATTTTCTTGAAAGCAATATTAATGTCTTAAAGTCAAGATTTTGCTTTTGATTTCATAGAACAAACAAAAACATTAATATTTTTGTTCTAAGAAACACAATAATCATTATCTATTTTGTCAAGATGCATATATTCCATAGAGTTTTACTGTTTTGCAAATTTTCACTTTCAATGATAGCATCAATGATCATCTATTTATGGTTTGTATATATATGGATCAAAGATTATTTTAGACTAACTAATGAAGTATATGGCACAATAATTATGATGGAATAGTAGAAGCATATCCACAATACAATGATCAAGATGTAATATCATGAAATACAATGATTATGACCACATAGTTCCTATATAGATAGATCAAGAAGTACTTAGGATGAACCATGTGGATAAAATAGTAATTTCCATGGTTTATAATTTTCATTTTTAAGCTAAACCATTGTTAATGAACGTGCTTAATAGACTTCTTCAATTAATGAAGAAAGTATGTTCAATGTCAATTTTCATATATCACTTTTGCAATATGTTTAAGAATTTCATATTCATAAGGTTATACCTTCTTTCAAAACTTATGATTCAAAAGATCAATATATTTTGATTTTAAGATAGTCTCTAAGATTCATTCTTGATTTGCATATTAAATCAATCATTAATAACAAATTGATAGCAATCTAGATTAATTAAAAACAGGTTTAACAGATTTATTGCAGACTTGAAAGCAGTAACCTGCTCCGTCAATGATTTCTCGACCGACAATGTTCTCAGTCGAAACGTTTCTCGACCGAGAATGTTTCTATACTGTTTCAAAACTGTTTTCAGTAATTGTTTCCAAGTAAAACAAGAATATGAAAGTTAAAGCTCGATTTAGTTGAGATATTTAAATATCAAAGTAACATTTAGTTTAAATCTCAACTAATCATATACATTTTGAGAATCCAAACTAAAACAAGTAGTTTAAGATGTATATTTGGAAACTTGGTGTCCTATTATGTTAAGTTGAGATAGACATAGAGATATACAACTTAGAGTCTTTGGTCATATCTCAACTTAATTTTATCCATTTAGTTTGGGGGTTTTGGAACCCATACTAACTCAACATCCTTTTTCTTGTAGGGACATGAGAAAGAGTAATGTCCAAGACGCAAACAATAATGACAACATATGGAATCAACCTCATATCTCTTTCTATGATTTCGTTCTAGGTTGTTCTTGAATACATATGTATGTTTGCCTTTAGGTACAAAGATATATTGATTTTCTAGTGCTTGTGTCTTTCTCCAACTAGGTTTTTGATAAGATTTTCCTTTAGGTTTATAACCTAGTCCTCTCCTTCCAATTTGATAATAAGAATTATTTAAATTTTAATCAAGGGTATCATTGTTATTCAAACTACTAATCTTTTGTTGCAACTTGACAATCTCATTCATTCTCTTATTGATGTCTAGCTTTGCTTGATCTATATTAGATAATAAGGAATCTCTTTCTTTCACAATAGTATCATAATATAGATGTGTACACAAAACAGGTTGTTTTTGAAGATAATTTACATGAGTTTGCAAGTTTAACTTTTCTAAGGAAAGAAGATTGCAATTTACTTCAACGGATTTCAGTTTAATATCATGATATTCAATAACCTTTTTGAGATCCTCATTTTCAGATGTGAGAGCAAGAAGTTTAGCATGTAACTCATCATTTTCCTTATTAGATTTCTTTAATTTCTTCTTGCACTCAATATACTTATTATGTGTCTCTTCAAGACTAGAAATTAACTCTTCTTTAGGTAGATCAAAAAGACTTAACTCTTCTTCTTCTTCTTCTTCACTTATTGTAGCAATTAGACATTCTTTATGCACTTCTTCCTTCTTTGACTTCCATGGACAGCTAGGTGTAGTGTGCCTTGTTCCTAAGCACCAATTGCAACTTGTTTAAGATTGGTGCATGCTTTTCTTTTGCTTGCAATTGTAGATACCACCACCCTTCATTCTTCAAGACTCGATTAGAGCTCCTTGAAGCCTACTATGATACCAATTGAAAAACCACTAGAGGGGGGTGAATAGGGTTTTATGATTATTTTAATATAATTTAACTCAAACAACCAACCACAAAAATATTGGACAAGGGGACAAGGATTTAGAGTGGTTCCAACCTTAGCAAATACTAAGGCAGTCAATCCACTACCCGGTAGCTTACCCAACCAAGATTTTGAAAGAATTAAATTTTATTACCTCGCAAGGATATTACATAAAATTACAATTCTTTCACCAAACCCTTTGGACAACCTTCACCTAGAAGTAGTTGCACCAACCTTGAAGCAGCCTTCTTGAAGTAACTTCAAGCTCCCCCTTGAAGTAGCCTTCCTCTTGAAGTAGCTTCCCGTTGCAACAACCTTCTTGAAGTAGTCCAAAGTCCACCTTCTCCACCGAGAAGAACCTTCTCCAATCTGCAGCCTCCAACCCTAGGAGTAGCAAGGATAATACAGAAGATAAAAGGAACAAGAAGGAAAAATAGAAATTACAATACCACTTTGTAGCTCAAGGCTTGATTTGCCTATATCAAGCATATAGATATCCTAACCAATGAATATTGAAGTGAAGGTTTAGTGGATAGGAGATACTAGCCTATAAGACACGAATCTAGAGCAAGGGAATGAGTAACCAATGCTTGTGTTGCTCAATTACTCAAAACAGATTGCCAATTGCAAATGTAAGCTCAAGTATAGCACAAGTGTGTTTTGGGTGTCCTATGGCTTGTCCTATTTATAGGAATGTACTATGGATGCTTAAGGATGTTCTAGACAATTTCTAGGGGGTTCTAAGTGCTCAAATAGCCGTTAGGTATCCATTAGTTGCACTAACAACAACTAGCTAATTAATTTTGAAAAGTGCAGACAGAGACATTCTCGGTCGAGGAATTGTCGACCGAGATCCCAGTCGGTCGAAGTTTTTTCGACCGAGGGACTGTCTGGAGTTAAGTGTATATAACGTTCTGATTCAACTCCCAACTACTTTGTCTACTGTGTCTAACGGCTACTTATGTCATTCTCGGTCAAAGAGTTTGTCGACTGAGAGTGTCTCGGTCGAGAAGTTTGTCGACCGTGAATGACCCTGTTTCAACATTTTAAACTAAGTACTAAGTGTGTGTATGAGTGTGCAGATATGACACTATTTTAGGGGATGACCTATCTAAGTGTTGTGATTGGCTAAGGAAGATCTAGCACTTGATTTACATGATGTCTAAGTACTTGTACATTATATATTTGTACAAGTTTTACAATTGATTACATTCATGAAATTAAAACAATTTAGCATATAGATCTTCCAAATATTTGTCATCCAATTTATTCCTGCAACACTCATACTGCCAAAAACTCATTTCGATGCACAAAATCCACAAAACGTCCTCATGGACCTGAGAGTATAGGGACGACACATGTAATCTACTACCAAACACTAGCAACATGTCCTAACTTTTACAACTACTGATCCTCTTTTTGCCCAGCCTCAACCGCACAATCTCTGCCTTGTTGTGCATGACCCCCCTAATAGATGTGGAAACCCACAGAGTGAGACCAACATTCTAGCGAGAGGTATAACTCTCTAATAACGTCTATTACAAGCACAAATAGATTAAAGCAGCAAGATAACATATGTACAAGATGAGAAGATTCAAGTAAATGATATGAGTAAAGTAGTTATCATTGTTTAAGCAATTCATACATCTACAATTGAGTGTGAGAACATATGATACTTTAAGAAGAAATATGAAGAACATGTATAACAGTTGATTTCTCTTACCACATTATAATTCAAGAAATTCATACAAGAGGTAATAGGTCACCCAATGTAAAATACATTTGACCCTATGCAAATATACTACACAACTATGTTACATCTTTCAATATGCCCTGAGGAAATGAGGTATACCACTCATCCTCCAACTGACCACTTCTAAGTCAAAATCAGTGCCATAAAAATATCTAGGACGAGCCGAACTCCTATGATCTCCCACACCCTTAGTCAGTCTGAGTTCGCCACAGTGAGATATAAAGTCCAACTACAAAACAACCAATCCTGCCTTGCTATATAGGCACAACACTAGTGAATATCGAGTTACGACCACAACACTCCTACAAAGTATGACCGCTGCCATACTCAAAACATATCATATACATATTTTGAATCACATCATTGAGATATGACCTTGATCGTTCTCCTACCAGAGTATGACTGCATCCAATCCTGTGAAATGCATATACTCAACAATATGACTCTTAGCTTCCACTAAGGGAGAGCCCATTTCACCAATTAGCAAGTACTAAAGATGAAGATGGATCTATGGAACAATGAAACTACATGATTAGGGTTTCACTTGATTAGTTAATCCAATTGAATGTCTTTTATCATCAATCAAGTTACAATGTACAAATGCTAAACAAACTCTATAAATTAAGGGCGTGTTACAACTACAGAAGATATAGAACATATGAAGCATGAGTAATTAGCATGAGATGATATTTTCTCTCTCCTACTTGTGTAAATATAACCTTGCAGTATGCATAGGAGAATTAGGGTTAAGGGCTTTCCCGTGTAGCTGATTAGGGTTTCCATATCATTAATCATTAAACTCATTACATATTGTAACCCCCTTTCTTGGAGCACTTTTAGGGTTAAGCATCATTATTACTAATATGATTAGTCAATCATCCAAACAACAGTTTGTTCCGACCATCACTTACAAACACATGTATAGCGATCACACAAACCATGCAAACATATCGATCAAACTAAGATGAACATATGTAATGACCATAGGTGGGTATCTCCTTGTTGCGACAATAATGCCACCTCTAGGGGTATCGAACATCTTGGACACATGGCCCTTCGAACACAATAAAAACCCAAACTAAGAATGTTGCAACCAAGAACATAATGTAGCATCCATACTCAAGGAAGTGTAGCGGCCTTCCATATGATACATACTGTAGCGACCATATCCACATGTATGTGTCAACCAAACCACCCAAGCAAGGTATTGCGACCACAACAAGGTAGGTGTAGCAGCCATAGATGACTAGGTTTGTCTCACCCTTGTGGCTGCAACAAAAACCAAGTGTAGCAACCACAACAAGGTCCAAGGTTATGGTTTATTTCCCCCACAACAACCCATTCATGTGTAGAGACCACAAGCATCCAAGTGAAGTGTAGTGACCCATAGGTCAAGATACTCCAAGGAAAACATAACCATATCCAAAATAGAACTAAACCATGTTCCAAACAGAAGATAAACATCAAGGAAATTGAGCATCATCAAGGAAGAAAACTCCATGCAAAGATGATCACCAAAAATCTAAAAGAACATTACCAAGATACTCATGAAAAACCATGTTAATCGAAGGAAAATCAAGCACCCAACTCTTGAAATTAGGATCATAACTCCAACATCACATAATGGCCAAAGATAGATCATATAGAATAACCAAGAATCAAGTGCATGTAAGAATCAACAACTCCTTTGTCACTTAGAAATTTTTTCCATGAAATTAGGGTTTAGGAGAAAGAGCAATCTACTTGAGAATACTATAAAATCTTAACCCCTAGTTCATAATCACATAATCCAACACATTCAAATCCCAAGTTTTAGAAATTATAACATCAACATGCTAGCAAGAATATAGTGCAAATAATAGAATAGGGGAAAGTTATATAACCCTCCTTATGAAGAAGATCAAGCTCAAAGATCATGATCTCCAAGAAAGAGAAGGAGGCTCCAACCAAGAGCAACTCCATAGACAAAATATCACCTCAAAATATAATAACACCATGGTCAAAGAAAAGCTCATGAAAGAGGGTGAAAAACCCTAGGCTGAATAAAAGGTAAAAAAGGAGAAAGAGAGAAAGCTTGATCTCTCTTGTGTACCACCATGGTAAAACCATAGTCTCTGACCATTGTGAATATGAGTTTCTCTCAAGATGACCACCATGGTAGATCGATAGTCTCATGACCAAGAAAGGAGAAAAAGGAAGGTAGGGTTCCAAAGGAAAACATGATCAAAGGTAAAGAACCACTTTCCAAGAAAGGAGATCACAACATATCACCACAAACAAGATGATCAGCCTTAAAAGAACCACATGCAAGGATGATTGGCCACCAAATATCCAAGGTCAGCCCTCTCAAACTCCACCAAGGTCCAAGGTCGGCCAAGAAAGAAGGGGAAAGGAGAGAGAGCTAAAAGGATTGCTTGCATGTTAAGAATAGAGCTTATATACACATGGGGTAGGATGGAGGTGAAGGATATGAGGTGTCAACATGTTAGGGAACCAAAAGAACACTTGTCCCTTAAAGGATTGGACAAGCATGCTTACATCTAAGAGAAATGTCAATACCAAAGTGGTGTAGTGGCCACTTGGTTCACAAGCTCAACTAGGTCAAAACAAAGCACTTGAATCAGTCGCAACACAAACCAAAACCTATGTATTGGACGCAATACACATCCAAGGACAAACCCTAGCAACCAAAACCAAGATCAAAGCATCTATGTCGAAACAAACCAACCCAAACATGTAGTAGTCGGAGAAATTCCAAAACACATCAACAAGGTCGCAACACTGGTCGCTACACTCAAGAACATAGATGGTCAACATCACCAACCATGCAATTCAAGCAAACCCTAATGTCACCTCATCAACCAAGTCCCAAAAAAGGCATCCCATAGTACCATCTTCTCTCTCATGATGCTAAGGCACAAAAAACACAACCTACATGTGACGTATTGCAAGATAAACCCTCAACATGGGAAAATTGCAACTTGGCCTAAAACAATCATACATAGCTCAGAGATCAGAAAAACAGAACCAAACTAAAACCATAATATTGTCACATGTTATAGAAGCTTCTCAAAAGATTATATTAAGGTTCTAAGCATCTTATCAAACAAAGAAAGAAAGATTAGATAGAAAGCTAGGTAAGGGGCCTACAACCATAAACCCCTAATAAGGATTTTGCCCCAAAAATCTAACACGAAAAGAGATGGGTACTTCTTATGCATCTCTTCTACAAGCTCCCATGTGGCTTCCTCCACACCACTGTAATGCCACAAAATCTTAACCAAATTGATATCCTTCTTCTTGAACTTGTTGGTCCTCCTATCTAGGATCAACATAGGACCTTCCACATAAGACATGTCCTCATCTAGCTCAACCTCCACTGGTTACAAGATGAACTCAGTGTTAGGGTGATACTTTCTCAACATGGAAACATGAAATAGTAGATGCAACTTATGCAACTCAGGTGGAAACTCCAACTTATAGGCCTCATTCCCAACACGTACCACCACAAGGTAAGGTTCCATATACTTGGGAGCCAACTTACTCTTCCCGCAAAACTCAACGCACCTTTCCAAGGAGAGACCTTGAGATACACCTGATCATCTACTTAGAACTCCAACAACCTATGATAGTTATTAATGTATGACTTCTATCTATCCTAGGCGACCTTCAATTGTTGCCAAATAATCTTAATCTTCTAAAAGTGGTTTATTGGACAAGCTATGGACCTTGAAGCTGATACTCACTTGTTTCATACCTACAAAGCGGAGATCTGTAATTTCTCCCATACAAAGCCTCGTATGGTTCCATATCAATGCTCCTCTAGTAACCATTATTATAGGAAAACTCTATAAAACTGAGGTGCACATCCCAACTACCCAAAAACTATAAGTGACACACTCTCAACAGATCATCCAAGGTCTTTATTGTCCTCTCAGATTTTCCATCTATCTGTGGGTGAAATGATGTGTTGAACTTCAACTTCATACCCATAGCTATATGCAGACATTCCTAAAAGCAATTGGTAAATTGAGGACCCCTATCGGACACAATGGTAGTTGGGATACCATATAAGTGTACTATTGTAACATACCAAAAATTGGGTTCATTAGTAATTTAACCCATTTTCAAGCTTTTTGTTTCCTTCATATCCTTTTTGGGCTTTTTCCTTAATTTTCCTATCTTTTCTATCCTCTTTATCCTCAATGTTGAAATTGAGAAATACTTAATGGTGTGAATTATATTTGATCCACATTTATTGCAATGAATGGGTTTGTGCACAAATATCTCAACTAATGTGTTAATTGGAGTCTAATAATGCAAAATGACCACTAATGAGAGATAATCAATAGATTAAATTAATTTAGAGTTTTTTATGGCTTTTGGGACAAGAAATAAGAAGTAATGTGGAATCGAGGTAGAAGAGAATAATGTGGTCAGATATGACTCTTTAAATTAACATATATTTCCTATCTCAAATATTCACCCAAAGATTTAATTAGAAAGCTTTTTCATATTAATTCACACTCTTTAATACATTAATATACATATTAGTGGCCAATATGGTGGTTAAGGATCAAATCTTATGTAAAATGAAAATATAATTGCATAACATCAATCTAGGCATTACTAGTAGCCTGTGGTCCAAATTTGAGGTCATTTGACCCATGTTTGTCCTTCCAAATTGATTTTATAAGAATTGATTATAGTGTGACAAAGGTTTGTAATCAATTACATTAATGCGATAAATTAAACCTATGGTTGTGGTTATTTTCACTGTCACATGCTATATTTGTTAATTCCATCACATATGCACCATCTGACGGCCTGCATTCGATCATATGTGAACCAATAGCTGATTGGAAGACCATGAAGTCGTCCTCTTCCTCAGTCAATGTGCGAGTCAAACACCATTTCTCAGCATTTCGATCACCAGTTCTGGTCTCCCTCATCGCCGCGGATCCAACAAGGCATAACTTGCATCCTCTCTCGACTTGAGTACAAAACACCCAATTAGGGTTTTATCCTCATCTCCACTGTGGAGTTATGGAGAGATCTATAGAATCCCTCTCGCCTACATAAGGTTGAGTATAGAACCATCAGGCCACAACCAAGCCTCCTCCTCCCTCAATTTCTTCTCCAGTATCTCAAGCATGCTAGACCACCTTGACATATAATTCCATCTACCCAAGCTCTGAATTTCTCTCAGTCAAACCTCTAGCCAAATTGAATCTCTAGTGAGCATTCACGATACCTTATACTCCTTTTTAAATCTTTAGTTCGACCTAGTGAGTCCTGGTTTACTGTGTCCTATAGAACCTAGTAGAAGTGCTCACTGACGTTAGTCATCTCGACACCACAGTGCTCCACCACCCATGGAAACACCTTCCCTGACCTTGCCTTGCCTCCTTGAATGTTTTGGAGACCTTAGTTGAGTCTTTTTTCTGTATTTTCCGTGGCTTTGATTGTGGTTTGCTCTTTCCTGTTCCTTGGACGTCTCCATCATGTTCTGTGGATGTAGAGGTCCTCACCCTTTGGCATTGGTTCCTCTAGCTTTTCCAGACCTTAGAGATCACATTTGAATCTTCTAATTGATCATGTTGTTCCTCATGATGCGTCGCCTAGCCAGAGTTCAAGTCTCCAAGTGGCTGCTTGCGTCCATGGCACGAGAAGGGTGGAAGAAACCATGTCATCAATTGACCATTGTGCCTCCCAATGCTAATTACATGATTTTTTTTACAAGGACAATTTAATACTTTGACTGGTGCTTCATTTATCATATGCGTGAATTCAATTTATAATATATTGACACTTTTGCCCCTAGTTGTTTAATCACATAATCAATCATGTATGGGTAATTTAGAGATTTCACTCTTTGTTTTCATTGATCATCAGTTTTCTAGGTCGAGCCTCATTTTTTTAGTTGTCAGGTGCCAATTGCCCAGATCAGAGCGGGCCTAGGTCTGTCGTCCACTAACTGGGATTATTGATATACACACGTGGCTTTTCCTCGATTTATCATTGGTCAATTTTATATAATTCATAATAAATCAAAATTTTATCCAAAAAAATGAATAAATAGTCATTAGAAAGAAGTTTTCACAAGGAATCCGATTTTAAGGTTTTCAAGCCATATTTTGCCTCCCTCCTCTGATGATTATTAGAAACACTAATTATTTATATAAATTTCCCTAAAAATTTAACAAATTCATTTTAACTCCAAATTTAATAAATAAATATGGTTTCTTAATCAAGAGAATCCAATTAATCGATTGGTCCAAGTTTTGAGTCCTAAATTGAACGTTTTCCCAGAAGGTCCAAAAATTAGGGTTTTCTTACACTTTATGATATATGAAACCCTAATGCATACATATAAATTGTAATTAGGTTAAAGAGGTTTTGGAAACAACCAAGTTTGCAAAAGAAATTACTCAAACTTCAAATCGAGGTATGTGCTTATGTGTATATTTCAGTATGTGCATTTCTTCACCCTTCTGTTAAGTATTTCATAATCCAACCCTAATATTTCTAATGAGGCATATGCTTAGCCTTTGATTCTTTATATTGCCTTCTATTGGCACAATCACTTCAATTACTTCATGGGTTTTGAACCCCACTACTATATTGCTTTTATTTCCACTCTGCCCAATTAATTTACTCAGCATGATTAATTATTGACTGAATAACTAATGTAGTGTACATGTGCATAACAACCCATTGTTGGGCATGTGTTATTTCTCCTAGGGAAATGTGACCACTCTCCCCATTTTTATATGTATTTAGGTTTTTTGGAATGTTTTACTCTCCCTCACCTATTGGTTGAGGTTAGGTAGGTGTCTCAACCCTATATTAGTTTTTGTAGTCACAATGTTATTCATGTATGCAACTTTATTATTGTTTATCATGGAAAACTTCTTATTTATTACATGCCTCATACTTTTGACCCTCTTAGCATAGTAAATATTTATCATGAAATATTTTGGTTTATAATTATCCTTATTCCTTAAATTTAAACATACTTTAATTCTCCTCTTGCTGGGTAATCCCAACCACCCAGGTTTAGGATCAGAGTGTGGAACAGGAGCATGGTGAACCAGCCTAAGATTAGGAGGAGGTTTTCATCCTTCAATCATGGACTTATATGTTAAGTTGTTTTGTTGCATACATATTGATGTAGTTTAGCTTCCCTCTACCTTAGATCCTTTATTTGTATAAAGCATGTACACCCTTATTGGGAAAATATTAATGCACTTTTTATATAATTGAATATAGTTAATGTATTAAATTTTGCTACTATTCAATGGTCTTTTGTTTACCATATTTAGTACAGAGGTGGTTTTGCTTCTTTACAACATGGTATCAGAGCCCATAGTAGTCGGAATATTGACTATTTTAATTTGTCTCCCTAGTTAGAAACCATTACCTCATATAGTTTTCCTTTTGTTCACCTTAACATAACCTATAATGAAAGGTTGGATTACGACACAAGAGTTTTATATTAGAAATATATTTAATTAACCCTTAGGTGATGATCCTGTTAGGTATCTACTAGGACATAAAGTTGAATGAAATGGTGTCTAGAAAGGGTTAGGATCTAGGGTCTGGAAAAATTTCCTCCATTCCACTAGCTTGGTTTATGAGGACTCCCGGATCAATATGACACCGGTCTGGCCTGAGCGGATACTAATTGTTTGAAATAGTATACCTTTAGGAAAATAACCTCAATGTTGAGTATCCTTAGGAACCTAATATGATGACTTTATTACCCAATAAAAATCACCTTAAGTTACATATAGGCGCCTTAGATTTTCCATGCTTGGAGTAGTTTACCCTTATACTGAACTTTGAAGTTTGGTAATAATGAATTGTAAAACAATCAAGGGTTTTGATCATATACATGGTTTACTTAGACACACTCTTTTACCTATGGTATAGTTTGACTTGGGAGGTCAACCCTTTGAAGGCGTGAAGTAGTAGTAGATGTTGTGGTAATACCTTGATAGATTTTGGAATTGTTTATTTTGAGGAAGAAATCCTTTTTAAGGGATTGAGTCCTACAACACACTAAAATCTTGCTACTCTAAATTTAGAAACCCTAACTCCATAGACAAGAGGTTAGGGAGCCTATATGATTAGTATTGATCAAACAAATTATAATTATAACTTAAGTTGTTTGTTTATATATTGTTGAATATATGATAAGTCATATACGATCAATATTTTATATGATTGAACCCTAATGAGTACCTAATGCACATAACATGAGAAACTTACTAATTGTGAAACACATAATGTTGACCATGTCCCCCTTATGATAAGATAAAAGAATGCATAACGTGTAAGGGTTATGTTGACCTAATCCCTAAGAAGTAGTCATATAACCCCAACACACACATACATATCCTTAATGCCTTCATTATACATTATTGACATTAGGTGTCATCATCAAATAATATACTTTGATACATTTAAGTAGAATATAATCACCTAATCATAATTTAATTAACTTATCAACATATGTAAGACATATCATGTTGTTTTCTAATACACACCTCATTGATCACCCAATCATAACTTTGAATATGAATAATTTCATTAATATGCAATGTGTTCCACCTTATTCACTAAAATACATATATGACATAAATATGATAAAGAGTAATTGGATTCACATAAGCATACATGAATGCCTAATGTGGTATTAAATGTGTATGAATTATAATAAGAAGTGAATAGGTATGAGTGAATGGTTAACAATGACATTAATATGAGTATGAAAGGTAATGTGACACTGTGTGATATAGGTATAAATGATTAATGTGACATTAGTTGGGTTAATTGTAATCTTAGTAAAAAATGGATAATTCATCTATTTCATGCAAAATAAAATGATATAGTTAAAGTTTTGTGATAATATAAGGCTAATGGAATCTAAATCCACATTATTCAGAATAATAAGCTACTATATTAATGGATGTTGAAATATTTGAGTAAACCATAATTTTTGTATACAACTCTTAATGAGATAAATAAGAAATATATATAGGGTTTCATACATAATTATGAAATATAACTTCTATAGAAACAAAGTGAATTCAACAAGACACAATGAATAGAATAATAAGGTTGATGTAATTTCATAGTGAAGATCATGCTAATAAGACAAAAATGTTAATTGTGTTATATTTGATAAAAGTTAATCTGAATAATGGAACCCCTAGTGAACCATAAAAACATGATTTATGAGTAGAGCACATGACGTACCATAGATTAGAAGTAACCACCTAGTTCCTTAGTATTGGGATGTTACATACTCACCCTTCCCTCTAGTTTATATTTTGGGGAAGGAATCCTCTTTAAGGGGTGGAGTGTTGTAACCTACTAAAACTTGGGTTCATTTGAAATTTAACCCATTTTCAAGATTTTTATTTCCTTCATATCCTTTTTGGCCTTTTTCTTATCTTTTCTATCCTCTTTATCCTCAATGTTGAAATTGAGCACTACTTAATGGTTTGATTTATATTTGACTCACATTTATTACAATGAATGGGTTTGTGAACAAATATCTCAACCAGTGTGTTAATTGGAGTCTAATAATTGAAAATGACCACTAAAAAGAGATAATCAATAGATGATATTAATTTAGGGTTTTTATGGCTTTTTGGGGTAAGAAATAAGAAGTAATGTGGAATTGAGTTAGTTAATGAGAGAATAACCCTCTACGCTTTCTCTCTCCTTTTATGTGGAAATAAAGCATTAAAAGAGAATAATGTGGTGAGATATGACTCTTGAAATTAACATATATTTACTATCTTGATATTCACCCAAAGATTTGATTAGAAAGATTTTTCATATTAATTCAGCCTCTTTAATACATTAATATATACATTAATGGCCAGTATGGTGGTTTAGGGTAAATTCTCATGTAAATGAAAATATAATTGCATAGCATTAATATAGGCATTAATATTAGCCTATGGTCCAAATTTAAGGTAATTTGACGGATGTTTAGCCCTCCAAATTAATTTTATAAGAATTTATTATAGTGTGACTAAGATTTGCAATTGATTTCATTAATGCATTGACATAAACCTATGGTTTTGGTTGTTTTCACAGTTGCGTGCTACATCTGTTAATCCCATCACATGCATGCCATCTGATGGCCCACATTCCATCATCTATGAACCAATAGTCGATTGGACGTTTTGGAAGTCATCCTCTTCCTCAGTCAATGCTTGAGTCGAACATTGTTTCTCAACGTTTTGATCACTAGTTCAGTTCTCCCTCATCAATGCATCTTGATGCAAGATTTCTTTGCCTTCACTCTCCTCTCATCGTTGCAAATCCAACGAGCCATAATTTGCATGCTCTCTCACCCTGATTATAAAACACTCAATTAGGGTTTTCTCCTCATCTTTACTGATGAGCTACAAAGCGATTTATATCACCCCTCTCTCCTATATAAGGCTAAGTAGAGAACCATCAGGACATAAGAAAGACTCCTCCTTCCTCAATTTCTTCTTTGGTGTCTTGGGTGCACTAGAGGACCTTGAAATATAGTTTTGGTGACCCAAGCTCCGCATTGCTCTCAGTCAAACATCAAGCCAAATTGAATCTACGATGAGCATTCACGATACCTTATACTCCTTTTCCAGTCTTTAGTTCGACCTGGCTAGCCCTGGTTTACTATGTCTTATAGAAGCTAGTAGAGGTTCTTGCTGATGTTTGTCATCTCTGCACCACAATACTCCTCTGCCCGTGGCAACACCTTTCCTATCCTCGCCTTGCCTCCTCGAATGGTTTGGATACCATAGTTGAGTCTTATCTCCTTATTTTCAGTGGCTTTTCTTGCAGTTTACTCTCCCCTATTCCATGGTCCTCTCCAACATGTTTTGTGGATGCTAAGGTCCCCACCCTTTGGCAATAGTTCCTCTAGCTTTGCCAGACCTCATATATAATGTTCGAATCATCCAATTTCTTGTGTTTTGTGGATGCTGAGGTCCAAGCGGCTTCTCATGACTATGGAATGAGCATGGTGAAAGAAACCATGTCATCAATTGACCATGGAGCCCCATAAATGCTAATCAAATGATTTGCTTTAGAATGGTAGTTTAGTACTTTCACTTGTGCTTCATTTATCATATGTGTGAATTCAATTTATGATCTATTGACACTTTTTCCCCTAGTTGTTTAATCACATAATCAATCATGAATGGGTGTTTTTGAGATTTCACTCTTTGTTTCTGTTGATCACCAATCCACCTGGGTGAGCCCCATTTTGGTAGCTTTTAGGTTCTGATTAGCCCAAGTCAGAGCAGGCCTAGGTCCATCACACTCTAACTGGTATATACAGATGTGGCTTTTCCTCGATTTATCATTGGTTAGTTTTATATAATTCAAAACAAATTGATAGTTTATCAAAAAAATATGAATAAATAGTCATTGGAAATATTTTTTCATGAGGAATTTGATTTTAGGGTTTTCAAGCCGTATTTTGCCTCCATATTCTAATGACTATTAGAAACAGTAATTATTTATATAAAATTCCCTAAAATAGTAACTTTTTCATTTTAACTCCAAATTTAATAAATAAATATGTTTTCTTAATCAGTCGAATCTAATTGATCGATTGGTCCAAGTTTTGAGTCCTATATTGAAGGTTTTCCTAGAAGGTGAAAAAATTATGTTTCTCTTATAATTTATTATATATGAAATTCTAATGCATACATATACATTGTAATTAGGTTACAGAGATTTTGGATACAAACAAGTTGTTGAAAGAAATTACTAGGACTTTAAAATCGAGGTATGTGATTATGTGCATATGTGAGTATCTGAATTTTTTCACCCTTTAGTTGGGTATTTCATAATCCAACCCTAATATTTCTAATGAGGCATATGCTTAGCCTTTGATTCTTTCTATTGCCTTCTTTTGGCACATTTACTTCAATTACTTGGTGGGTTTTGAAACCCACTACTATATTGCTTTTATTTCCACTCTTCCAAGTTAATTTACTAAACATAATGAATTATTGACTAAATAAATAATAATGTACATGTGTATAACCACCCATAGTTGGGCATGTGCTATTTCACCCAGGGGAATGTGATTACTCTCCCTATTTTTATATATATTTAGGCATTTGGTAATGTGTTGTTATCCCTCACCTATTGGTTGAAGTTAGGTAGGTGCCTCATCCCTATATTAGTTTTTATAGTCATAATGTTATTTATGCATGCAACTTTATTATTATTTATCATGGAAAACTTCTTATTTATTAAATGCCTCATAGTTTTGACCCACTCAGCATAGTAAATCTTTATCTTGCTATATTTTGGTTTATAATTATCCTTAATCCTTTAATAGACACATACTTTATTTCTCCTCTTGCTTGGTGATCCCAACGACCCAGGTTTAGGATCAAAGTGTGCAACAGGAGCATGGTGAACCAGCCTAAGATTAGGAGGAGGTGTTCATCCTTCCATCATGGACTTATTTGTTAACTTATTTTGTTGGAGACAAGATTAGGAGGAGGTGTTCATCCTTCCATCATGGACTTATTTGTTAAGTTATTTTGTTGGAGACATATTGATGTAGTTTAGTTTCCCTCTACCATAGATCCTTTATTTGTATAAAGCATGTACACCCTTATTGGGAAAATTTTGATGTACTATTTATATAATTGAATATAGTCAATGTATTACATTTTTCTTCTATTCATTGGTCTTTTATTTACTATATTTAGTAGAGAGGTGGTTTCAATTCTTTAAAACTATCTTATCAACATATATCAAAGCAATTTTTCGGCTATATATGTTGTCTTCACAGGAAGGGAATTTGCTAACTTGGTCAACCTATCAACGATCACCCATATGGAATCATGACCTTTGGCTATCCTAGGAAGTCCAACCATAAAGTCCACAATAAAATGATCCCATTTCCCTTATGGCATAGGCAACTATTGCAAAGTTCGTCTAGGTTTGTGAATTCTCTTCCTTAACCTGTAGGTGAGATCTTCTCAGGGCCACACACTAGACAACTAAAGGTTGCTAGATGCAACCCTAAGGGAAAACACATGAATCTATCAAAATTTGTATATGGACCTAGTCCAACTCACATGCTCAACTAATCACACGTACCCCGCAAGTGCACTAAGTCATGCTGTAGTATAGGCTAGTGGTAAGATTAGGGTTAATCCTCTGGGATAGAGGGGGAACTAAGGCTAGGCTAATGCTAGCTATGTTCCTAAAGTGGAATCTAGGATTTGAGGGTTTAAAGTTGTGTTTGGTTAATTATTCTACGATTGTAAGCAAGAATAAGCAAGAAAGAAACTAGATTAACAGAAACCATAGTTTACCCTAAGAAAGTTAGGACTACAAAACTAAGTAAGACAAACAACTAAACTAGAGCAAGGAGTTACAGTACACTAGCAAGGCATGTTAGCAACTAGGAAGCAAGCTAAGTAATAAGTTGAGCTATAGCCTAAGTTACCACTAGATAGCTAAATTCACACAAGAAAGCTCAAAGGTTCCCTATCTACTTGAGCAATAACTAACTATCAATGACTAAGCAATTAGCTAAGAATTAACAATTGCAATTGATTAAGCTAGCATTAACAAGCTAATGAGGCAAAGGTGGATTTTGTGAAATATGATGAATGTGTGGGATGTTTGGGAATGAAACTTGATATCGGTTGGGGGAAGGCCAACATAGCATGAAAACCTCATATTTCAATCTAGATTACCAAACCAAACAACAAGGCAAGTGATATTAGAATATACCCTATACTGCTAGTTGGAGAACTAGGGCTAGGTGTAATTCTAATAGGACTTGAAAAGTTTAGTTTTCTAGAGTAAGTGGTATTACGGAAATTGAGAGCAAGGGTAGGAATGTGAATAGAGATGAGGATGTTTCACCTCATGTTATTTGCCATCTAGCATTTAGGAAACTCTAGGAAATTGCACTAATCACACTTACACTAGCTACTTAGATCTTACACCTGCTTGTAGAAGAAGAGAGATGTATGTAGGAACAAAGGGGGCTAGCTAGGGATCCACTAATTGGACCTAGGATCCATTCCTAAGATTGCCACGTAAATTCCATTTTCCCCTAGAAGCTCAGTATCATCAAGCATCAAAAAACAAGCAATTCATGTTTAAAAGCAGAAACCGCATGCAAGATAACGAGAAATGACATGGAACTAAGAGGCAATAATCATAGAATGAAATTATGTTCAATAGAAGTTATTTTCCCCTAACATGGTATCAAAGTTACATTTTAGCCCCAAATAGCCCAACACTAGGGGCTTAGCGAGACATGCTCAAACAAAAGGGAAAAGAAGTGAGAGGAAAGAGATAGGAATCCATGGAGCTTGAAGTAGCTTCTTCTTCACCTCCTAGCTATTATAAAATAACCTCTGTCCTCCAAGGTGGGTGAAGGGATTGGAAATGAAGGTGATTATGGTAGAAAACTAGGTTTCTATGGTGGAAATGAGGAGAAAATGGTTGGTGTATGGCTTGAATGCAAGGAAGGAGGAAATGAATGGTCTAGACTAGGTACGGGGAGTAATGGAAGCTAACCTAGTGATGTGGCCACCACTAGCTAGGGTTTAGGTGGTAGCATGGCCATGCTAGGCAACACGTCCATGGTGGGTGAGAGTTGGAATGGTCGTGGTGGTTGAGAACAACCATTCTAAGAAATGGAAAATGTTAGAAGAATTTTGGTGAAATGAAGGCTGATAGCACAGCCGTCTGGGGCAGCATGACCATGGTGAGGGCTAGGTAGAATGGTCATGCTAGGTAGCAAAGCCGTGGTGGGGGAGGAGAAATGGAGGTCATTCTAGCCAACATGCCCATTCTCATATTTGGCAACACGATCGTTTTGGGGGCTTCATAGAATGGTCATGCTGAGTAGCGTGATCATGGTGGTAGTGTTGCTGTAGCTTTCCAAATTTGATGCTGATACTGTAAGTTTGCCATTTTCCAACACAGTTGTTCCTTGGCACCATGACTGTGTTGGGGTCTTCAGTGGAAAATTCACATTGAAACTTCATGATAAATGGACTTCTTTACTTGATGTCAACCTTTGGTCAATAGGAGTAGGTTGAGGGAGCTTTGGGGTCTTCTTTAGACCCCACCATAGGTGGAAGAACCCTAGAATTCCTTCCTTCTCTCTCATCCATACAAAGTATGGTCCAAGTACTAGAAAAGTATGCAAAGAACGTCCAGAAGTGCATTTGACAATAATATGCATATTGGGGAATTTAACATGCATTCTACTATGTTTAGATGTGATTGAGATACAAAAAAGACACAAGATGAAGCCCTAAAATAGGGCTGCATCACCATCCCAAACATAAAACATACTTGTCCTTAAGTACTCTACAACTCAATCTCACTCTACAATTTTATTACAATAAACAAGAGTGATAGAATGAATTTCAATAGAAAATTATTGACTAAATGGTCTTAGAAGTGACTAAGTGCATGTGTTCTACCTCTCTCCTCTCTACTTTCATAGATCAATAATGAGAAGAGGAGTGAGCATACAAAATTCAAATATAGAGAATAGAATACCCAAGCTTTCCACATGTCCTTCATGTGATTCAGGGTAAAGCATTTCATGTTGGTGTTAATCAATGATTATTGGGAGTGTTGTTTCACTTTCATGCATTCAATCTTATGCCTTAAACAACACCAAATGACCCACATGGAAATAGAAAGGGTAAAGTGAGCTAGGTTTGATGCTTTCTAGCTCAATGGGTATGAAAAAGGAAGAAATGATTGTGGTAATAGATTGGGGTGCTTTTACACACCCATCTTTTCTTTGTTTCGATGCTCTTAAATAGGAGCATCTTTTTTTTTTTCTTTTCTTCTTTATTTTTCTTTTGTCATTGGTGTAGATAGGGCCTATGGTGGATAGAGTGAAGTGGGGAGATGTAGATATGTCCACCCCGAGCTTTTGGAGGTAGCCAAAGCTAAATACATGCACTAAGGCATCCTTTCATGAGGCGGAGATGTATGAAGACGGTGAAAGAAGAGTCAGGTCAAAGGGGGGTCATTAGTGTCATCGTCAACATAAAATTTCCTGCATGAAAACTAATCCAACACTTCATCAAATGATATCACACCACATGAGTGGACAACATGATATTCAAATTTATATCATGCAATTTCATAGGTTCTAAGCGTTCATATCTTGCTCAATTCACAATTCAACCAAAACATTCACAAACTTGAGAGAGGTGATGCACATGTAAAAAGTCAACAATTAAGACCATATAGCAATAACCTCTAAGAACATGGCATGCATTTGTCAAAAACCAACATTTTCATTTCAAAATATTGATATTAAGTTAAAACATGCTTTTAGGCAAGAAAATTCAATTTTGGGAAAAAATGACCTAAATGGTGCCAATTTGCATTCAATTACATCTAAACCTACATTTAGGGAAAATTAAAACATAAAGAAGCAAATCCTAGTTAAAAACACACAAAAACTACCAAAATCTTCATGAAAATGCAAAGCATGGCATGGAAGAGCAAAAAGAGAAAAAAAATTGAAAATTTATGCAAAAATGCATGAAATTGAACTACATGTATGCATGGATGAAAACAGACACACAAGGTCAGGATACACAAGTAAAAGTTTTAGTCAACTATTTGATCATGTGGAAAAAATTTAGCACAAAGTACATAGATAAAAATGTGGTGAAAGAAGGGCTTACCGCCCTACCACACCAAACTTTTACATCATGTTGTCCTAAATGTGAAATAGCAGTTTAGAATAGTAGGTAAATGCGCACTGAGTCATGATAGACAATCGCCAAGCATTGGAGTGATCAATGTAGCAATAGGTGAGAAGGGAAGGACCAACATGACAATGTTGAGCAACACGACCATTCTGGTTTGCCATCCACATGATCATGTTGTGTAGCACGGTCGTTTGGGACTTCCTCCTGTAGCTCTTCTACTGATTTGCAATATTCTCTTCAATTTTTATCTCCTCCTTGTCTAAACCATTCATGCATCACCTTTTTTCCTTATACATGTGCTAACATGATTCACAAATAGAAAAACTTTCAAGAATGGTGTGTGTGTGTGTTTCGTGGAAAATCAAAAGTATGATAAAACAATGAGGTTTGAGAATCTCAAGCCACATGGGTTACCTCCCACTAGTGCAAAATTTATAGCCTTCAACAAGTCTTGTTGCTTTCTTTACTAAGTGTTGACACCCTAGGTGTCTCCTTCCTCTTCCACAATGATCCTTTCTAGATTTATGATGACATGGGCTTCATCGCATGGAGTGTACATGGATCAGCAGTAAGGACTTGATCTCCACTATTTTAGAGGATCATAGTAGTCTAGAACGGCTTCAAAATCTTCTTCACCCAGCCTATATATTTCTACATTAGTGAATATAAAGAAGTCAAAATTTCTCCTTCTATGCATGATCGTCAAAGTACCTTCACACACATTAATCTCTGCACTCACGGTGAACAAGAAGGGCCTCCCCAATATGAGGTATTCCTTTCCATCAGTAAGGCCGACATCCATGATCAAAAAGTTAGTTAGGTATGTGATCTTTATCCTTTGATCCAATGTTACTATCTCATTTTGTAATATTCCCAAAGATTTTCTCCTAGTTCCATCACCCAGGATAATGTCACAATCCAGAACTTCCATTTTTATTAAGTCGATCCATAAGTACATGCACAATGACATAATGGTTGCTCATATGCCTAGATCTAGGAGAGAATGCTTGGTAGGTTTCACTTTGATATAGCATGTAATGAGGGGAGTTACTGATCATTCCTTTTCTCTGGTAAGCCAAAGTCCAAGATGAAGTTCACAGATCCTGTGGCAATGATTTCTTTGTCTAGTGATAACACAAATCTCCTCCTCCCTGTGCAAACATCCTTTACCACTATAAGGAATGTTTTGATGCATGTTGTTAATTTCATTAAGGTCCCTAATAGGTTCATGATATTACTATGCTTCTCTAGGGGATAGGGTCTTCTAAATCATCATATCATCATGGAATTGCTCACCGCTTGCATCAAACTTTTCTAGAGAAATTTGTGGGCCTTGAGGAGGTATAATGGTGATTCTTGTTTCATGGGGAGGCATTGACTCCCAAAAAGGTATTGCATCAAGTGTTACCATGTCGGTGGAATGTGGGGTAGAAAATATGACCTCATCATATAAAGAAAAACGAACTGAATCTCTAGCACTTTTGGTACTTCCAAGAAAGGATGGGGCAATTGATCTCACAACCTCAAATGGGGGCAAGATGCAATATATCATCTTCTCTATCAACAGTGGGGCACTTGAGGGTAGTTCTTCATCACAAAAGGGGGAAGCAAGAGCTTGGATGTACTTAGTATTTTCAAGCAACAATGGAGCAAGACTCTCTTTGGTGCTCATACACTCTTTACTATATTCTTCCGACCATGAAGTTTCATCGTAAACCTTGACCATTTCATCTTCCCCCTTTTTAAGCTCTTGAGTATCCTTCTTCTCCCATATAATAGATATCATATTCACTTGCTCGTGGGAAGAGGGAGGGGCTTGTGAAGGTGAAGGTGGTGGTTGTCTTTGGTAAGGTGGATTAGGATTTTAGAGTATGCAAGGGGGTTGTTGTGGGGGTTCCTATAGAGGTGGTTTTTGATAGGCATGTGATGGAAGTGGGGGGCATTGGTAGTTGAGTGGGGGTTGTGGATGTAGAGGAGAATAATGGTTGGATGGCCCTTGGTATTGGTGAAGTGGAGGTACATGGCATTGGGGTGGAGCATAAGCACCATGAGTAGTTCTTACATAAACATCATCCCTGTTTGGGTTGGCCATAGGTTCAGATGGGAGCCTCCCTTCTTCATGATGAACAAGTGTAAGAGGAATATCATCAAGCCTTTTCTCAAGGTGTCTAATGTTTTTCCCTTGAGAGGACACATCTTTCTTCCCCTCATCGAGGCTCCTTATCCTTCCTAGAATTTCTTCTTCAAACTTGGATTTGTGCTTGGAACCGTGATATAGCCTTGGCTTCCCATGCTCCTCCTCATTTTGTTGTTTCCATGAGAATCTTGGATTATTCCTCCACTTGTGAGTATAGGAGTTAGACATTGGGCCTTGGTTTTTGTGGTTTCCAAAAGCATGCAAAGCATCCACTTCTTCATCCACAACATCAATTGCCATATATAGTAGTTGGATAGAAGAACCTCCAGCTTGGCTCTTCATCATGTTCATCATATCTTCCATCATTTTCATCATGTCGGGGTTGGCTTTAGTCTTGATTGGAACTACAGGAGGAGGTGGAGGGATGTAGTTCTGGTACTAATACCCCCCTTTACTTGAAGCTCGGTGGTGAGAATTCTCAGCAAGATACTCGAACAAGATCCAAGAATCCTATGATGGCTTTGCCATGAATGTGCCACCACATGAGGAATTGACATTGTTTTGGCTCAACTCAGCCAGCTTGGTGTAGAATGTTTGAACAAGCCCCGATAGAGGTACTTCATGGTGCAGGTAGTCACGAAGGAGCTTTTGGGACAATTCACAAGCTTCATGAAATGGTTCATTCTCTTTTTGTGTAAAGGACATAATGCATCTCTGTATTTGACTCAACTTGGAGATTGGGTAGAACATATTGAGGAACTTGTTCTTCCCCGCATTTGATGTAAATCATTTAGGTTTTTCCATGAACCATTCCTTAGATATTTCTTTTTAAGAGAACAGGAAGAGAGTGCTCTAGATGGAGTCATTAGTGGCGGAGGATGTGAGAAAAGTATAACAAGTTTCAATGAATTCATCGATATCGTGGTAGGGGTTCTCATTCTCCATCCCATAGTATTTAGGAAGGAGTCTGAGGAGGGGGGTGGAATGGAGAATTGTTGACCCGACATTTGGTCAAAAATGGTGGCAATTGGGGAACTATAGTTCCCTGGAGTGAAGTATTCATGGGAGAGGGTGGTTGGGTTGAGGTGGGATATCCTTGGGAGGGATGTGAGATTCATGGTCATCCATATTAGTTTCTTGGTGTTTCTTGTGTTGGGTTTTGCTTCTCCTTCTACCAATCTTGGGGTCGTATAACACCAAGTCAATAAAAGTCAAACATGTATTGTGCATGCACAACTGTCACTTGCACAACACACAAACAAACAACAAGATCCAAGTTAGAAAACTAGAATTCAATAGTAAACGAAGAATAAAGAATAGCACTAGTGAGGGAGTAGGAAAATCTAAGCTACACTAACTAGCTCAGCCAAGTGCCTCACGGAGCTACAACGACGCTAGAAAGCTTGGTGCGATCTTTTCAAGGCCACACTCAAGCCAACTAAAGGTGGCTAGATGCAACCCTAAGGGAAAGCACAAAAACATCTCAAAATTTGTATATGGACTGTCTAACACATATGCTCAAATAATCACATGTACCCACAAGTTGACGGGGTCTTGTTGTAGTATAGGGTTGTGGTAAGATTAGGGTCGATCCTCTGGGATAGAGGGGGAACTAGAGCTAGGCTAATGTTAGCTATGTTCCTAAAGAAGAGTCTCGGGTTTGATGGTTTAAAGTTGGGTTTGGCTAATTATGCTACAATTGCAAGAAAGAACAAGAAAGAAATAAACTATATTAACAAAAACTCTAGTTTATCCTAAGCAAGTTAGAACAAAGAAACTAAGGAAGATTGTGACGTCCCTGGATTTTCTAAAACTTAATCTGATGTGTGATGTCCAAATTGAAACCCTCACCTCCACGAGAATCCCAATTTCAACATCCCACACAAGGCTTAGAAGAAGAAAATCAAAGTAAGTCAAAAGGAAACAATCAGTAGCACATGTACATGAACAATAACAAAACCATACACATGTTCACCATTCAACATATAATTACAACATGAATTGTTACAACATTTGAGATTACATATTGAACACAAATCTATACATATACATGTACTACCACAAAACTATATGATCTTAAAATAACATGTCCACATGTACATCATCTCGCCATACAACTCACATCTATCTTGGATCTTCAAGATCACATGTCCAAAAACTAAACAAAAGATTACATGTGGTACACGTCAGAACAATATTCAAGAATATTGTATTGAGTACGCTTACATGTCTTTTATATATCTGTCATCATATCTTGGAAATAAGATAAAACTATTACTTGGCATTTATAAAGAAATATATGAAAAAGTGTATACTTGCACAAAGATATTCATTAACAAAAGAGAACACATATTTTAAGCTTATTTCCATCATATATCTCATACATCTTCCCCTAGGGCTATGATGTTTAATCTTATCTTCCAGTTACTGATATGAGGGTTTTGTATAAATTTCTGAAAATTTCCTCATTTATAAAACTGATCTCAGATTTACATATTATCTTCCAATTACTCCTGAGTGATTGAGTTAAGCTGCTTTGTTCATGATTCCTTTAGTCTTCTTGAACCCTAGATGTCCTTGGGAGGACCAAACCCTAGAGTCAAAGAGAGGTTGGTTATGTCTGTATATGGGAATATGAATATGAGAACCTACCATCTAGGTGAGGGTGAGAGAGAGAGTCCCAAGACCTTGGAGGACGTAATTATGTTTTTTTCTTGTTACTGTGAAGCCTCATACTCAGTTTGGTGGTTCCCCACATAGGAAACTACTGGCATGTGTAAAAGATAGTGTGAGTAAGAAGAACTCATGGGTAGAGATCTATGATGAGAATGTCATAGCATGTGTTAGTTTGTGCTTGTGTGCCTAGAGCTTGTAAGGCTATCACTAGTGCCAATGAGGTATACCTGAGAACCCTAGACCGAGAGGGGAGATATAGTTTGTACATATGAGATACTCATAGAGTTGAGTTAGCTTAGAGAGACTGAGCATGAAACTACCCTCTTGATGTGGTTCAGGAGAGCCTCAGTTGGACTAGATGAAGTTTTTTTATATGTTTAACAAGCCACTCACATAAGTTGGTTTAGCACAACCATGATAAAATCTATGTAAGATGGTGATCTAATCTTGAGATATGGATATGAGATGATGGAAATCTAGAAATGTTTTATTAGATATCAAGGCATAAATGGTTAACCATGCACATGAATAATGATGATAATTTGATAGTGTTGGTTAATCTTGTGATGAATTCATTAATAAATGTTGTAATTTATTATGAGTAATGAAATAAGATCATATGAATGAACATGTTACCCGAGGTGTTAATCTTAGTTCTTAAAAATAGCGTTGATAGTTAGCACAACATAACGATTATGACACCTTGATATGATCTATATGGATAAAGTGGGTTAATTATAGTTAGCTCGCTCCTAAAAGGCATATGTTAATGTTGAACATGTTTTGATATATAGCTCAATATAATGTTGATGACACCTTGATATAATGAGTGAACTTTAGTTAACTCCTTTAGAACATGGTAATATGATGTGGGAACCCTAATACATGGGTAAAGATAAGGATGCAACCCTAACGTATGAGATATCTCATGACATAACCAGAGTTTCTGAACCCTTGTCTCAATCTTTTATGAAGGGGTGATTCACCTTACATGTTTTTAAACCTCATAATAGTGGTTTGGATATGAAAATGGAGCTTTGTTTTTGGATATGTTGCACCTAGAATAGTGCCTTGTATGCGGATGAAGGCAAGATAAGGTTTTCCTTGGAAGTATGAGTATGGTTTAATTTCGAGGATGAAATTTCTTTTAAGATGTATATGATGTGACAAAGTGGGTTTTGGCTTAATTTTAAGGATGAAATATCTGTTAAGGTGTGTAGGATGTTATGGAGTGGAATTTTGAAATCCTATTAGAATATACGCTATACTACTAGTTGGAAAACTAGGGCTAGGTGTAATTCTAATAGGACTTGGCAAGTCTAGGTTTCTAGGTTAAGTGGTATTAGGAAAACTGAGAGACATGGGTAGGAATGGGAGTAGAGATGAGGGTGTTTCAACTCATGTTACTTGCCATATAGCCTTTAGGAAACTCTAGGAAATTGGACTAATCATACTTACACTAGTTACTTAGATCTCACACCAACTTGTAGAAGAAGGGAGATGCATGTATGAACAAAGGGGGCTAGCTAGGGATCCACTACTTAGACATATGAGACATTCCTAAGATTGCCATATACATTCCATTTTCCCCTAGAAGCTACGTGTCATCAATCATCACAAATCAAGCAATTTATGTTTAAAAGCATAAATTACATCCAAGATAATGGAAAATGAGATACAAGAAAGAGACAATCATTATAGAATGAAATTATGTCCAATACAAGTTATGATCCCCCACAATGGTATCAAAGTCACATTTTAACCCTAAATAGCCCACCACTAGGGGCCTAGCTAGACATGCTCAAACAAAAGGGAAAAGAAGTGAGAAGAAAGGGATAGGAATCCATGGAGCTTGAAGTAGCTTCTTCTTCGTCACCTCCTAGCTGTTGTAGAATGACCTCCCTCCTCTAAGGTTGGTGAAGGGCATGTAATTGAAGGGGATTATGGTAGAAAACCTTGAAAACTAGGTTTCTATGGTGGAAATGAGGTAAAAATGGTGGGTGGGTTGCTTGAATGCAAGGAAGGAGGCAATGAATGCTCTAGAGTAGGTAGGGGGATTAATGGAAGCTAACCTAGTGTTGTGGCCACCACCCATGTATAAATAGGTGGTGGTTGAAGCACTAGGGTAAGTAGGGGTATAGCTAGAAAAATAGTGCAAAAAAAGCAAGGGTTTAGGTGGTAGCACAACCATGGTGGGTGAGAGTTGGAACGACCATGGTGGTGGTAAAGGGCCATTCTAAGAAATGGAAAATGTCAAAAGAATTTTGGTGAAATAAAGGTCGGTAGCATGGCTGTGCTGGGTAGCACGACCGTGGTGAGGTCTAGGTAGAATGTTTGTGTTGGATAGCACGACTTTGGTGGGGGAGGTGAAATGGAGATCATTCTAGCCAGCATGCCCCTTCTCATCTTTGACAGCACATCCATGCTGGGCAACACAACCATTTTGGGGGCTTTGTAGAATGGCTATGATGGGTAGCAAACGCCGTGGTGGCAAAGTTGCTATATCTTTGCAAATTTTATGTTGGCTCCATAACTTTGGCATTATCCAACACGTTCATTCCTTGTCACCATGGCCGTGCTAGTGTGTTCAGTGGCAAATGCACTTTGAAACTTTACGATTGATGGACTTGTTTGCTTGATGTTGACCGTTGGCCATTAGGGGTAGGTTCAAGGAGCTTTGGAATCTTCTTTGGATTCCTCCATGGGTGGAGGAACCCTAGAATTCATTCCTTCTCTCTAATCCATCCAAAGCATGGTCCAAGTACCTAAAAAGTATGCAATATCATTCTACTATGTTTAGATGTGATTGAGATACAAAAAAACACAAGATGAGGCCCTAAAATAGGGTCGCATCACCTGTTGAAACATACACTTCACCACAAACTCTACTACATCTCGCTTCAAACCGTGCCATCAATTTAAGTCCTTCAAATTCTAGTACATTTTCGTGCTATTTGGATGCATAGCATACATCAAACAGTGATCCTCTTCAAGAACAAACCTCCTTATATCATCCACATTAGGTACCACTACTCTAGTGTGGTAGCATACTATCCCATCTAACTCATAGAATCCATCACACTTCTCACTGCTATACTCTGATCGCATATAGTTTATCACATTATCATTTTGCTGTGCATCTCTGATATACTGCCTTAACGTAGGTTTCACCTATAACTGTGCCTACAGTCCCACTAACAAGGACACTTCTAGCTTCACATTCATCTGACATAGGGAGACCAACATGTATCTCTTATGGCACACCAAAGAGCATAACTCTTCCTTATCCATTGATGATGATTAAGAAGAAAATTTCCTACTCAAAGCATCTACCACCATGTTTGTCTTCCTTGGATGGAAGTCTATGGTGCAATAATAGTCTTTGATTAGTTCCATGTTCAACTACTACTGCAAAAAGATGTACTTGAGGTTCCTATGGTCAATAAAGATCTAATACTTGTAACCATAAAGTAGTTCATCCATATATTTAAGGAATTTACCACTGTTACAAGATCCAAATCATGCGTTAGGTAGTTCTACTCACATTTCTTAATCTATTACAAAGTGAAAGAAACCATGTCCTTGTCTTTCTATAGAACACAACCCAAACTATTATTAGACACATCATAGAATATTATGTACCCTTTCCCTTTCTAGGGGAACACTAACACTGTCCCACTACTTAACTTCTCTTTCAATAGTTGAAAAGAACGGTGACAATTTTCATTCCAGACAAAATGCACATCTTTCCTTATCAGCTTTGTTAGGGGTAACACCACCTCACTGAAGTTCTTAATGAACCTTATGTAGTGCTCTGCTAACACAAGGAAACTATTAAATTCTATCGGTTTCTTTAGTTTCTCCCACTCTAATGCAGACTAAACCTTCTTGGGATCCACACACAACATCGGTGCATATAATGTATCTAAGGAAAGATGCCTCCTTCAACCAAAACTTGAACTTTATGGATTTAGCATATAACTTATGTTGTCTCAACAAGGTTAATGCCTATCATAGATGATTCTCATGTTGTTGGTTGACACATGAATATATCAATATGCTGTCTATGAACACCACTACAAACTAGTCAAGATAAGGCATGAACACCCCATTCATCATGTCTACGAATGATGTTGGTGCATTGGTTAGCTCAAACGACATAACCACAAACTCGTAATGACCATACTGAGTCCTAAAAGTTGACTTGGGTATCTAATCCTCCTTGATCTACAATTGGTGATAACTCAACATAGATCTACTTTGAAAGCACTGCAACACCCCTCAACTGATCAAACAAATCATCTATCTGTGACAAAGGATACTTGTTCTTGGGCGTCACCTTGTTCAGCTATCGATAATCAATACATAGCTTCATGGATCCATCTTTCTTCTTTACAAACAAGACGAGAGAACCCCAAGGAGACGTGCTCGATCTGATAAAGTCTTTCTCAAATAGATCTTGTAACTATTTCTTTAGCTCTTGCATCTCAACTGGTGTCATCCTGCATGGTGTCTGCACTATTGGTTGGGTACCGGGAACCAGATTGATCTCATTGTCAATCTCTCTAGGAGGGGGTACACCTGGTATTTTGTCAGGAAACACATCCTCAAACTCATAGACAAATGACACTCCTTAGATACTAGGACTCCTCACCATCACATATATCACATTTCTAAGAATGTATCAGAACCATGCCTCATCATCTTCTATGTTGTCATAGTCGATGCTAGACATGTTAGAAGAATCTTCCTATCTCCTTGAAAGATCCATGAGACATCACCATCGAAAAACATCATCACTTCAGAACTACAATCCAAGACCACCTAATAGTTATCTAATATATCCATTCTAAGGATCATATCAAATGCATAGATGTCAAGTGGTATGAGATCCAATTGAATGTTGCATCTCGAGAAAAAAAGAGCGCATGATGGACACACCTTCCACAACTCAGTGGAACCAACCAAAGGAGTTTCTAAATGAAGACTATCATGTCTATGATTAATAGGAAAAGAACATCTAGCAATCACTTCTCTAGTGATTAAAGAGTGTGTCACACCTGGGTCAACCAAATACATATAAACAAAGATGCAGACATATCAAAATGAAATAACTTCAACTGACATGTCCTAACTCATGGGTTGATGTCTCCTTCCGACAAATTCATGAAAGAATCGAGCTATTTCTTATTGGCGTACCCATCCACTACTGGCTTTCCCAGAACAACCAGCTTGTGATATCTAACCACATCCTCATCCTCCACCACTACTAATCTATCATTGTTGTGATCCCTACTGACCTTATGTCGACTATTGTGTCACCTCTTCATCCTCCATAGGACATGCCCACCTTAGATGTCCTACTTTTTCACACTTGTGGCAAGTCCTGGTGTCGTACTATGGCCTGGATGACCCTGTCACTGATATTGACACCACAATGTGAGCTCCCATTGGTAGAAAAGTACTACCGCTTCCCTTTCTTGGAGACCATTGAGACTTAATTACCGATCTTTTCGACGATTGAGGTGCTGAAAAGCTAGGCTTCTTGAAACCTCTAGAAAACTATCCCTAATACCATATACACCTCTTCTTGGCCTTATTAACATGTTTCTTCACCACTGGCTGTTCTATAAAGTGGATTTTCTAAAGAGTTGTGGATTTTCTAAAATTCCATAAAGTGAAGTAGTTATAATCAAATGACAACATGTGTCACATTTAATGTGACCAAGAATTTAGAAAGGAATGATGTCACCCCATTAATAGTTGCACAACTTGGGGACCCTCTGTTCCAAGATCGACGATCCTAAGATCATTATACACATTTTACAGAAAAGGAATGAGAATACTTTCTCCCTCTCCAACCTCATGCCCCTAATAACCTCCACCCTAATCATTTAAATAGAATGACAACCTCACCACAACCTTCCTATCTCCTTGTCGAACCTGATGCTCACTGACTTGATGGTGTCATGTGCCTTGACTACCAAGAAACCAACAATAGACTTTCTAGCCTCTCAACCAATAGAGTAGCATTTAAATTACGAACTCCCTTCTATGCTCCGTTCCGCTCTGGAGTAAAGCGGCAAATAGGGCTCCCCTGCGGTGCAGCTAGCTTGGGGGAGGGGCTCCAGGATACTGGTGAGTGCTTGCCCGCTCCCCCGGGCCACTCTTCCACTCCAGGTCGCTCGGCTCCAGTTTGCGACGGCGGTTTAGTCCATATTTGGCCTCACCTTTCCTGTCCTTTGGCGGTGGAGTTTTGTACCTCGGGTCGGACTTCATTGAGGCATCTACGACTGTGGTAACGACTGGGGAACGCCTCAGTGGTTTTCCTTGCAGCCCCCTCGAGCGGATCTGACCCTATCCTCCACCGATATGGTCCTCGCGGCTTGGATCTTTCCCCCTTTCCTCTGATTTCCTGTTTTATTTTTAGTTTTTTGGTTTTCTTCGTTGTTTGGTATGGTCAGTGGCAGTTTATCTGCCTGGTTTTTCGCCACTAGTCAGCATTTTATCTATTGCACTTTGTTGTGACCTCTCTTCGGGAGAGCGAAGAGATCTCTAGCTACGGCTAGATCTCCCTTTTGCTTTGTATTGATCTTGTTACTCAGATGTATGACTTTGTTTGAGTTGATATACGAGTAGAATACCATCTTGTTCCAACACATCTACCACTACTCAATGCTCAGGTTGAAGGAATTCTTCATGAAAAGCTACTTAAGACAACATCAAGGAAGAAGAATCAATGCAGAAATGTCTCACTCTCATTCCAATATGAGTTTTAGTGCTCTTGGGTTACTGAACTTGATGTTTGTTTGTTCTGTTTGTATCTTTCTTCCCAATTGTAGATGTCGTATGGCCAACAAGTAATGAATCGATCCATTTTCTCTAAAAAAAATAGAGTAGCATGTTCCCAACTAAGATCCTAGGACATCGACCCCTATAAAACCCCACTATGAGATGCATGAAGAGATGGAAGATTGAACCATGCCCTCCATTATTGATTATAAACACCATAATGCATGAATCCCCATCTTCTACCTTGTTTCTACCCAAGCTCTACTGCAATGAAGATGCCACCCCGAGCCATGTAATCTCATAATTAGGCCATAGATGACTTCGTGAGCAAGAGGAGGACATGCCCGAAGGTTTCTAGTCTTCCATCTAATCCATGTTGTGGATCCCTCCTTCTCAATTGAGATGTACCACTAGGGGAGGAAAAATTAACCATCATAAGGAAGCAAGGCACAAAGTGTCCACGTTTCTGGACCAGCAACTTAGCAAAGAACTGCTCCTATACCTCTTATCTATTCTCCCGGTTCAACTCAAACCAATGCCTCCTGAACTCTCGGTCCAAGATTACAAGAGAAGGTAGATGCATAAGACTTGGAAAGGTGTGCTCCAATCAGGAATCGACACGTCAGACCACGAGAATGGCATTCCGACTGATGTGGCCTCCTCCTATGATTATCTTGCAAATATTATAACTAATTACTGGTAACTTCGATGAAAACATGTTATATAAGGATTTGATTAGAAAACCAAAGGGAATGAAAATAAAATATTATCGCTATACAATTATGCTTCCTTTTGCAAAAGTTCATAAAGATGCAATCTTTGATGTAAAATATGCATAGAAACCCTAGTTTCATGATTTTAATGGCTATCACTTGTTTAAATGATATCAATGGATAAAGTATAACCTTTTTGGATAAAAATATCATATCAAATCTAATGTTTCTAATTGGGGGTTTCTAAAGTGGATAATCTCTAATATGCGTCCAAGTGGTGTTTCGAGCATAACAACCCTTTATTTTGATGAATAAATTGTTAATCATGTTAAATACACTTCATTAAGAGATAATGTGGCTTTATTGAATGTAAGGGTAATTTAACATGCCAATGATCATAATGATGTAGAAATAAGTTATCTAACATGAATAACCATGAATATGAAGAATTAGGGTTTTTAATTTAAAGATTCACAACTTAATGTGTCATTAAGGGACATAATTGAATCTAGTAATATAACATGGTGAACTTGATAACCATGGGTAAAATCAATATGAATATGGATTCTTAAGTCATTAGATCAACAAATATGGGACTTGGTGTATCAAACATAACCCTAATGATAACTCAAAAAAAGGAAACCATGAACCCTAGTTTAGAACCAAGTAGGATTTAATGTATTAAATTGGATGGTGATACTTTGGGATTTACATTCATCTAGATTAAAATGTGGATTTCTTGATTTTATTATTGATTGTATAATAAGATTGAAGTATAATACTCCCCGATCTACATGGCTCACCATCAAGGTATGTGGTTACACCTACGACTATTTGCATTAGTTTGCCATGACTCATTCTGATGTTTCCTAAATTGCTTGCATATTAAACTAGTGGATGTATATTGAATTACTACAACTTTAAGGCCCCTATGAGATCACATGATACATGAATAACTTTCTCAAGCCCCTCATACAACTCTGGAATTCCATGAACAAAAAGAATGAGAGAACAACTAATATGGCTAGGACTAGGCCCCAAATTGGAAAGGTCATATGAGGTCAGACCCCTGATTGGAAAGACCATCATGGCACCTAGCTCCAGATTCAGAAGGTCGACAAATATCCACTGTAGGGACAAGACCCTAAGAAAGGGCACCACAGAGGTTGAGTAAAAATGGGTTGAGAAGCTCTTATGAAAATATTCATTTTAATTCTATAACAATATTTGTTGTGAATATCTTGTTACATCTAAATGTGAATATTTTGTTTCCCCCATGTACACAATATAACTTGCTATACTAATATGTGCTTTTATTTCATGAAATTTTAGGTACATTCTAGATAAGATGATATCAAGACTTTATAAACCAAATGAATGACATGAAGGCACTAATACAAGTAAGGAGGATTATCTAGACAATTCTTCTCTATGTACAATTATGATGATAGAATTTCATATAAAAGCATCTTGTAAAAAATATTTGAAATCAATGAAATTATTTACTATTGATTATTAATTGTTTAATATCTAGATCCTTGGGGAAATTGTAGGTAAAGGCCCTAATATTTTTCACCTTCCTTAATTGGGGGTTGTTGAAAAGTGAAGTCATTACAATACTACATTAAGGTGTATTATAGATAAGACATTCACCTAGGAAAAAGTGTATAAGTTTTTACCTAAACTACATACAATGATCACTGCTCGCAAGCGGACTAGTCTTACTATAGTACAACTAAGAAGTGAACCCAAATGGAAACATAGTTTTTGAACAAATTGGATCTTTGATATAATATAGAAAATCAATTAATGTGATATGATTGGTTGATTGTCTATTGATTAACTAAGTTACAAATTATGAAATAAAATCAAACTAAAAAAGAAATGATTTTTACACTATGATAAAATTACCATGACAAATGGGTTTACCACCACTTCCTAAGTAACTGTTTTAAACATTAGAACATTCATTTATATGAATATTGGATTGGGGCCATGATATTTCATTTCCTCTAGGAATATGAAATCTAAAGGACTTGATCTCCAAGTATACTTGACATCATGTTACCAACAAACCCATAATTTATCACCCTTTGATAATGCCCCTCCATAGTCTAATCTAGGGTTCTACAATATCATTTAGTATTCTAATCCTAAATATCAATGTCTATACACCTACGATCATAAAAATCATGCAATATAGATGGTCAATCTATAAAGATATCAATATAAATCAATTGTCAATCTAGATGTTCATATAAATAACAATTAAGAATGTTGAAACAAAATAAGGGTTGTGAGGCTAATCCTTGTGTCTCAATAAATGATCTACTCTCTAATCTTATTCATGATACAAAAATAGAAGGAGAATAAGAATCTTATGGAGAATATAGCATCATGCAGGAGAAGCTTAGTGGTCTAGTCACAACTCCCTAAATGATGGCTACAATCTCTAGTCACGTCCTATGGCAGAACTTGTCTCCATGCTAAGTCATTGACTCCCACATGTGGATCTCCTTTTCAGGAGATATATTTGTGGATGGGGGATAATAGGTTGCAAATCCATATTCTAAAAGTCCCTCAAGTACTTTTATATCTTCTCACAACATATCAAATCTATCTAAATTATTCCAAAGATGTTAGTCATGTGTTGAAGAATTTTATCACTTGTGCTTCAAGTGACTGTACAGTTGGTCTTTTGAATCTAAATAGTCAGTAAATATTTTTATTACATACAAAATTGAAAATATATTTTTGAACCAACGTGATTCACTCAGTTCCAATATCATATGAAGAATCTTGAGACATATTAGTGTTGGGGTATACCCACTAAGTGATAAGGATTTCCACCTACAGATGGGTAGGCTGACCCACAAAGTTGATATGTTAATCAAAATTATGCCTAAACTCCTATTGGTTACGAATCAACTTAGTATGAAATCAGATCAGCCAATCAGTAACACTAATTGGCCGATTCAATTTTTTCACATTCTTCAAACTATGTCCTAGTGGAACAACTCAAAAAAACAATGTAAAGATGAATCAGTCAACTAGATGGTATTATATATACAATTTTGTAACATAATTGACTTGTTCTTCCAATGTATGAAAAATCATGCAATTACTATTTTGCATCTTAATGTTATTGCCATACTAGTGACTATCTACATTTTGATGATTTTCACTCCAATTGTAAGAGTTAGGGAGTGAGCATATGCAATCTTCAATCATTCCCTAGGGATTTAACAACTTTTGTCTTCTTCTTGTATCAAACTACTAATGAACTAATTACTATTTACAAAAATAAATTGAATAAACTAATCAAAACATAAAATATGAAAAATTAAATCTACAATGAAACTAGAAACATGATGAGTAGACATTCATTACAATACACAGCTTGAACATTGCCTGTCTTGAAGTAATTCAAAATCTAAAAGGCATTCTAAATAGATATTTTCAACTAATAAACACGCCTCATACTTTGAATTCCTACCACTAGTATGGAGAACTAACCTAAGATCATGAGATCATGAAACACGACTTGCCATATCCTCATTTTCAGCTTTGCTTCATAATGATATTTTCTCACCACCATTCCCAATACCACATGGGTCTATGTATTTCATGTACAATTGATGAATGTTATAAGGTAATCTATTCACACAATCCAACACTAGGTATGCAAAAAAGGATATCCATCGACCATGCATTTAGTCCTTAGGTGGAAAATTGAGTGAATATAGATAAGGAAGGAAGAAATTGTAAATATGTAATTTATTAGACCTGAGATTGCTTCTTAATTGCATAAACACATACATTTTGCTTTTTACATGAACATTGTCATCTTTTTTTTTTTTTGGTTATACACCCCTATTACATATAATGGGTATGGAAGAAGCAATTATAGAGAGAATGGCTGGTGTGCCACCTCTAGTTTAGAGTTGGGAACACTTCATGGCTATTTATATTTATTTTTAGTGTATGGAAGGCAAGAAGGATGGAAGAATAAGTGTATAAAATCAATTGGATCCTGTGAAAAATGTGTTTATATGATTTAGTACATTGGGAAATTCCCATATTCACTGCACCTAAATGATGGCATGATGCTTTGTAAAATCATAGATACGGTTCACTAATCCATAGAAGAAATGCCATATTTAATTGCAATTTGTTCCTCTAACACCTACCATATTTTCTAGGGAACATGATGATAATATTCATAGGCTATAGAGGGTGATTTCTAAGCATTGGCATGCTTTCAAAAATATAGTTAACATCAAGGACTTTCTTCAAACAAGAGGTATTGAGTGAAAAAATCTACATGCAATACAAACACGAATGTAACTAAGACAACCATATAATGTCTTCTAATAACATTTTAAGAACTACGAAACAAATCAAAATAATGTCAGTTACATGAAAAACATGTAAACTAAAAGCAATGGGATCATGTAAAGCTAAATTTTTGTAAAGAAAATATGAAAATAAAAGATATAGGTGTAAGTTTGGAGGAATACGTACCAACCATTGCCCATCTCAAGATTAACAATTTTATCATCTTTGAGAAAACATTAAACCTAAAATAGAGGGAAAGACATCATCGATGCTCACCAAGAGGTTTAAGAACCTCAAATAAGATCCACCCAATGGGAATATAGAGAAGGGATAACACCTTGAACATGTGAGCCACATGGTGTAAAATGTGATTAGGTGGTCATGGTATCTCAAATTGACTATCTGGATACTTGAATTAATTTATTTTTAAACCTCACTATTGATATAGCATGAATCACCAATACATCTCCTATAGTAGAGGAAGTGTAGTAGCAGTGTGTGCATCAGGAAGATGTGGAACCATGTAGGAGTGATACCCTTTAGGTAGCCTCAGGATATTCTCATATGTGAATGGTGGAGGTGGGATATCCTCTTCTTTGGCTAGTGTAGTGTCTAATAAATCCTAAATTTATGTTGCCAACTCCAATTGGGGATATACCTCATATGAAACAACCAAATATTCAATGGGAGTTGGTTGTTTATCTTCCTGAATAAATTCAACCAAGGTTGGTTGATCACAATAACTATATGGATGCAAGCCTACAAATGGTATGTGCGGTGGACAGTACAAAACTACAATTATATCATGAGGAACCTCCTGTTGGTATATTAAATATTGATATTTTTAAGGCCCCTAATGGATACAAGTGTATATGTAGATCTCTAGCTCTAGTTCCTCAAGAGGTGACAGTGTTTATGAATCACACCTCCTCATCTCTAGGAGGAAACAAGTATCATCATCACCATCGATCATGAATTTGGGATGATCCACCTTCTTTAGAAAGTTCTTTTGTTAACCCTTACATGTCATTACTAGTTGGGAGAGTTGTTCTTTCATTTGAGCCAGTTGTGCCTCAAATCTCTTGTGCCATGCTTTCCATAAACTATCTTTTCTTGTTGATTATCTAGAATTTCTCATTCATAGGCTAACATCTTCTATGTTGCATCCATCCTCTTATCTTTGTGATGTGGGTATTGATCTACATAGTAAGTTTCATCACCATAATTCCCAAAATATTACTAATTGTACTCTACCTCGTATGGACAATCATCTTCATAGAATGACTTCCTTGTTCTAACCCCCTGAATATTGTAAGTTGTAGTTTACTTAATAACTACTTTTTAGGAGTCTGACATTATTCTCAAAGTTGAGTTTTTGAATGGAACATTTAGCTTGTTGAGTCAATTTAGGACAACTCCTATGCTTGATGTTGATTTTCCTAGCATTTTATATGGCATTGATCTTGCATATCATTACTTTAGCTTCCAAAATATGTTCCTAACAACCCCACATATCATGATTAAAGGAGCCAAATTTCCCACATTATATATAAAATTTATGGGGTTGACCAATCACTGTAAAATGAATGCTGAAAAAATAGAAAATTAGGTTATCAGGATCAAGATAGCATTTTTCCAATGAATGAATATCTAATTTTTTCTTTGAAAAATATTATATCAAATAAATTACCAAAACTTAAGATAGAAAGGAAAAGTTTAAGCTAAAAAAACTACAAAATCAAACTCAAACTATAAAGATAAAATAAAAGTTAAACAAACTGAGGAGGTAAAAAACTAAATATAAAAATAAAAATAAGAAATTATAAAATAGAACTAAAAAATAAAATATAAACTAAGTTGAAAAACTAACTATAAAATACTATGTTTATCATAATAGACTAAAAAGTAGAAAATGTACATTGTCCCCAACAACTGTGCCAAAATTTGATGTGGTAGATTATATCACAAGAAATTTAACTTGAAAAAGGTCCCTATTTTGTTACCTAAACTATGTACAATAATCACCCCCAACAAGCGGACAAGTTTTATCAGAGTACAGTTAAGGATCAATTCCAAAGGACATCATATTTAAGAATGTATATGATTATTAATCTAATTAAGAAAAGTGGTAAACAAGGATAGTGATTATTTGATGGTTTGTGGATTAACTAAATTAACAAAGTATGCAATGAAATGAAACTAAGAAAAATATGACTTTTACACTACAATAAAGTTACCAGGATGATGTGGTTTACCACTACTGTCTGCATAACTATTCTAAACATTACATCATACATTCATATATATGCTATATTGAGGCCAATTTATTTCATATCCTTTCAGAGTATGAAATTCAAATGGAGTGTTCTCCCTATAGGCTTGAGCTCTCATTACCTACATATCCTTAATTTGTCACCCCAAAGAACGCCCTTTAGTGGTCTCATGTGGGGTTCAACGATATAATTTGGTCTTGTGATTATAGAATTCAAGGTCTCTATGTTTAATATTATATGATTAGGCCATAAAAAAACATTAGTTATTCAATTTCAATCTACATTTTCAAACAAATAATAATTAGTAATGTAGAAATAGAATACAAGTAGCGAGGCCAATCCCAATTTCTTTGTAAATTATAACACTATCAAATCATATTCATAATAAAAATAGAGAGAGAAAGAGAGAAGAATAATATTGAGGATAAAATAGCATCGTGAAAGATAAGCTCAATGGTCTCGTATCAACTCACAAAATTATGGTTACGATCTCAGATCAGGTGCTCTAGTAGAGCTTATATCCACATCAAGTCACAACTACCATCTCTTGATCTCCATGGTGGCATCTATAGCTAGTGCATGAGAAAGACATGGTTGTGGACCCTTGCCCTAGAAGTCTCCCATGTGCTTTTGTATCTCCCTAAAAATATCTAATCCTTCCAAATTAATTTATCCCACAGTTTTTACCCATTTGATGTACATTTTGGTCAAAAGAGTTCTTAGAGACTTTAGGGCTTGTCTGCCACCCAAAGTAGTCAATAATATATTCATTGGTTACATAATCAAATTATATTACCATCCAACCTTGAATCACTCTGTTTAAACATTAGATGTGGAAAATTATCCTACTTTAGTGTCAGAGTATACTTTCTTATCAACCGACCAACTTTCCAGTTGGACAACCCACACACTGATAAGGATTTTCACCTACATTTGGGTTGGCTGACAAACACATAAATGTACAGGTTGGAATGTGCAATAGTTCCCATTTGTTTTTGACCAACTAGATATGAATTCAAATTGGCTGATCGGTAATGTTGGTCGACAGATCTACATTCTTGCCATTCTTCTATACCAAACCCAAAAAGCAATTCAAGGGTGGATTGGAAGATCATCGTGTATCAAATATATACTTATTATGAAGGTCATTGATATGTGCATACAACATTTTCTAAACCTTCCAATTCAAAATTTCTATATAAAATTTATGACCATCTGAGTGACAATTGATACTTTAATGATCCTCACGCCAATAGTCAGAGTTGAGGAGTGAGGATATTCAATCTTTGATCATTCTATTGGTATTTTTTAGAAGAGATAATTTTTTCTCTCTTTTTCATGCATCAACATACAAATAAAACAACTAAAACATATTAAATACTAAATAAATTCCACAAACTGCTCAAAATGTAAAATAAGTAAAAGATGGAGTATAATTTAAATATTATTTCAAAAACTAAATCTAAACTATGGAAAAAAATGATGAGTAGACATTCATTAATTTTCTACTGATGGACATGCTCTGTTCGATTGACACACAATTTTCATTTTTGATGCACTCACTATTCCACAAACTTCCAACAATGAGTTTTCATCAAGTCAATGGTGTTGGCCCTCTATTATCCATGAGAGAGATACACTATCGATGCATCCAATATTCCATTGATTGCAACATGCTACATAGACTCAAGGTAATGTTGATGGTCCTCTCTCATCCAAAAGAGAGTCCTACTAGTTGTTCTTATTCTCTAATCATTTACCACACATGGAACCAACAATGAACAACTATTGGGATCATACCAAAAAGTGGTATGATATTAATGTCCTTCATAATGCCTCTATATATTAGCTTCCATGTCATGTGACTATAGCTCGGAATCATTATTCAATTCCTAGTTCCAATTCAAACAAAAATCAATATTACATATAAGATTTCTAAAGAACAAATCCAAATCTGATTAAGTATAAACCCAACTAGGACCTCAGGAAAAGCCTTCTTAGTCTTACAAATGCATTAACTGAAACAGATAAATAAACAAGCCATCTACTTAACCATATTCAGAGTCTCACGGGAGAATTTCCCTACTTCTATTCTAGCCATTTCTTAAAAATGAGCTAAAAATGATTATGGTGGTGAATTATATAGGTGGTCACTATTTTTTTACTAGATTACAAAATGTAGTATGACGAAGGTAATATCTATAATGATTGATTACTTCACATCATGTCTTGCATTTCACATCAGTGCAATTTGCATGAGAGTTACAATCTGATTGTAGTTCCATACATGCTCATATATTGTTGTGTCAGTTTTAGTGTGATTGAAGAATAAGGTATGCAACTTGTATGACTGACATATCATGTTAGAGGCTATGGTTTTTTTGTAACCTAGTTTTTCACATGTATTTATACATACTTATTTGAATTCAAATAATGAATTATTAAAGATGCACTAGAGAGTTTGGTGTTTTTTTAAAGGTATGCATTAAATGTGTAAATCTTCCTTTGTGATGGTTTTGTTAGTTCTAATGTTCTCATTAATCCAATAGTCTCATTAATCCAATAGTGGATATGGGGAAGGGAAAGAGAGAAAATCCAATAATAAAACTACTTGAGGTAATGAGTACTTAGTATTTTAAATACAGAATTGTGGGAAATTTTCTAGAAAAGGGAGTTTATAATCATAAATAAAGAATAGTGACTTGGTTAAATATTAGACAATTAGAATACTGAAAATATCAAAGTTTCCAAAACAAAATAAAATATGAAATGTCTAAGATAATTAGAAGAGTAAATATCTACCCTTGTATGGAAACACAATATTTGAGGCATCAAACAAGAATATCTTGATCTAAATTTTGGTATACTATAAGATAATAACAAAAAGAAAAAAGTTCTAGAATTTGAGAGAAAAAGGGCTCTCCATGTAGAGTGGATAAATAAATTAAGAATTTACTGAAGGATTAAGAATTGCCGACTTAACTGATTCCAATTAATCTTAAAAATTAGATAAAGGTTGGGATAGATGTTAATGCCACCCTTAAAATTGCATAGAGAAAAGATATTTTTGGTTGCCTATGGAAATTTGAGGAGAAAATGGGTCATTGTTGCAATAATTACTTTTGATTCCATAGCTATAAATCATTTTAACACCACCGACTTTAGCATGGCTACAATCATGTGCCTTTTGATATATCACAACCATGATGATCGTTGATCCAAGATCTTATGGCCCAACTATTGTCTACCATCTTAGCCTGAATTAGGAAGGTCGAGTATAGTAGTGCCCTCTCCCCTTTCATGTCTCTCTCTATCTATCTAGTCTATGAGGGAGTCTAGAAAATTGTTTGTTGAATTTGGGAGACAATTCCAGACAAGATTGTCCCTGGTTAACCCTAGTTGGAGACCTTAAATGACTTTCCCTTTTTTGACAATGAAGGACCGACCCTTTGGTAACTGGCCTCACTTGGTTGTACCTATACAAGGCACCATACCTTCCCCTAGAAATAGGAAGGGACCCCTGGAATCAAAGCGAGAATCACCTCACATCGAATTTCTTAGAAACTCTACTCTCCTCTCCTCTCTTCTTCACATTTAATGTCGACAACACGGATGATCTACTACTCTATTCATACCCTCTCCAACCGATTGGCGGTTGTGGATGTGTCTGATGAGGTAGAATGAAGTAGTAGGGGTCCTTTCCTACCCCCAAGAGTCTTGGAAGTGAGGGTCAACAATGAAGTTGACTGTGTAACAAATGCTAAGTGGCGAGAAGTGTAGATCACAATGCTGAAGATGATTTTGGACAAAACTACAATTCTATCTTGTGTGCGAGAAGACCCTTGATCTCCCTTAGCCAATACTTCAGCCTATGTGAAAGGCGTGCTAGAGTGGACTTTGCTTATTGGCCAGGCCATGGCACATGGGAAATTAGGCAAAAGCTTTTCTTTTGTCGATATGCTTCTCTATAATTTGTTAATAATTATTTCATTTGTCAAAATTATAATAATTAATTGGTAACTCTAATCATGACATGTTATATATGAAAAATTATCAAATAAATCCAAGTATTCCAATAAAAATAGTTCCAAGACCAAGATATACTCCTTATGCTAGAAGTGTCTAAAGTTGCTAACTTCAATGTGCTAAATGCATACAAACCCTAATTTCTAGGTTTCAATTATCATAATCTGTGTAAATGATCTTAATGTTGAAAGATTGATCTTTTTAAATAAAAAGGGTATCCTGGACTTAATTGGATATTACTAATTCATATATTGATGTATTAGGGTTTTCTTGAGTTAAAAATACATATGGTGATAAAATTAGGATTTCTTCAAATAAAAGGTATAAAAAGGTGGTGTAAGGTTTGGGAAGCCAAAACCCTAATATAACCCTAATTTGATCACCAAACTTTGAGTTGGATCACAAGTTAGTCATAATGGTAGATATTGGATAAAATAGTAATACATGGGTATTATGCTTTCATTTCATGATAGTTGCTTGATTGGTTGCTTTACTTCCTTTTGGATTGAACAACAAGTTACTCCTAGTAAAGGCATGTGATTATGCCTATGAATGCTTGACTTAACTGACTCTTGTGGTTTTCTTGAGGCTTTACCAAATCACTTCTAACTTGTTTATTTATTTCCTACAATTTATTAATCCAATATGAGTATCATAGTATATAGAAATAACTTTCTCAAACCCACAAAAATATCTCGTATCTAAATGCATGCATGATGATTATGGAAAACACCCATAGAGAATGGTTTATCTAATAAATACAACCAGAGAGTGAGTATGAGATCATGTATACCCTGAATGAGTTGGTATAGATTGAAATCACCCCTAGTGAGTGAATAGATCAAAAAAATTCTCCCAGAGAGTGATTATGATAAGATTGGGTACCCTTAGTGTGTGGTATGACACAGAGATTAAGGGATGAGAGGTTAATGAAATCAAAAGAGGTTTTGATTTTTTTTAATTGCAAATATGACTGACTAAGTTGTTACCCATACATGTGCATGTTTTGTTTCCCCCACAATCAAGTATAACTTGTTATACTGACTGTATTTTTGTTTTGTAGTGTTTTAGGTTAAACTGCTAGTAACTTGCATATAATGATGAAAGATGGATATCCCAAAAGAAGCCCAAAAAAGAAAAGATTTAATGTAATTCAGAAGAATATAGATAGATAGAATTTATTTCTATTTCGTACATTACATTCCATGTAAACTCCCTCGAGTAGAGATTTTTTGGTTACCAAACTCTTTTCCATATAATGAAATTTATTTATTCGTATTGATCATATGCTAATCATGATCCAAGAATTATGATTATGGCCCTTTACCTCTTGTTCCTCCTTTTTAGGGGATAACATGGGAGGGGGTCGAAACATTTGGTGTCAAATCCCAAGATTACCATTTAACCTTTAATAGTGAACTAATTTCAAGTAACCTGTAAAAAATAAAAAGATGACGTATTAAGGCGTGAATTGGTGGTAATATTTTCTAGAATGGATCATAGTTTTGGGGGATAGAAATATTTTCCTTTGCACCATTAAGTTGGCATACAAGGAATCCCTTAGCCAAATTTATACCGGTCTGGACAGAACCTAAGGTTTTCCTAAAGTAATGTTCCGTCTAAGTCTTCTCAACTCAAATTTCATCCACTTATGATCCTCTTTCTTAATAAAACCTAAAATGATGCTTTCATACTCATCTCAAGTTAGGATTTTGAGAAGAAGTAGGATTACATCAACCATTGCCAAATAATGCACATGTAAATGTGGAAATAATAATGTACATGTGTTGTAAAAATAATAGTGTACATGTGAATACAAAAATAATAATGTTAATTAAATAATGAAATGATAAATAAGGATAAACGGATTAAAGTTGTTTTAAGGGTTACTAGGGTAAATGCTATATGGAGATATCCTGATTAGGAAACCCTAGTGAGTCAAGGGAGATAGAATCCCTAAGATGAAGGGTTTAAATTGTGCAGTCCCTAAACCCTAATCCAGGGAAATCTTAGTGTTGTGGGTGATATATTAACCCTACCCATAAGAACACAAATTAGGGTAAGATTAAAGTGAAATAAGAATAATATAAATGAGTTCAGGTGACCTACCCACCCATGCATGAATGTGGAGAAATACATGCATGATACATGTGAATGAATTTGAATATACATGAGGAACATAAGTAACCGAGGATTGTACATGAAAATTAAGATGTGAAAACAACTTGCTCATAATGTATGAATAAAGAATACCCCTAGTGAGTGGGTATGCTATCCCCAACTAGTGGGTAAGTTATCGAGACTACCCTAACAAGTGTGTATGTTGTTGAAATTACCTCCAGAGCATAAGTATGCTACCCCCAATTAGTGGGTATGCTATTAAAATTCTCCAAATGAGTCAGTGTTAGTATTATGGATACCTTCATTGAATGGGTATACCACAAAGAATACACAAATATAGATGAGTTGTTATAATAAAAAAAAGATGCATATGAAAACCCTAAGTACAACCTATGGAGTTCGCGTCCTAACTTGGGGGAGGTCAACCCCAAGGTAAAGAAAAAACCTAAGAGGAAGAATAAACCCTACGTCATGAGGTTAGGTTGTAACTAGAAGGCCTAACCCCCTTCTTCTAGGTACCCCAATACGAAACATGTCACTACACATGTACAAAGTAGAGGGTAGTCAAGCACGTAAATTAAGGTGGGTGACATCATGATACAAGAGAAATGGGAATCAGAACAAGTGCATAATGTCTTAACAGATATGTGTATACGTTTAGATGACATGACAAAAGTTTTACGTGATGATATATATAGATTATAATGACCTAAATTGGATTTGACTTGAGTTTTGTGATTTTAATATTAGCTTTGAAGATACAGGTGTGTGCATGCTTTTGCAAGATAAGACAAGTTAAGTGAAGATAAGAGATTTTCTGTAGGAGCCTCAATCTATTCCATAAAGGGGGAACCCAAGTGTTTGGATCAAATATAGGGTTAAAAATAGAGTGAGTGGGACCCAAAGGAGAAGGCTAGAAACACAGACTCTAACATATGAGAATTTATGAGAAATATTCAATGTGATATGTCCTACACTGGATCATCCATGAGAATATGAAGCCTTGTTAAACACTATGTGTCCTTAGAAGGACCAAACCGTAGTGACAGAGAAAGAGGCTAGGATTCTTACATATATGTGCATATATGATAGGAGTACCTACCTTCTAGGTGAAGGAGAGAGAGTCTCAAGACCCTGAAAAGATAAGGAATGATAGTATGATGTAAAGCATCATGCTTGGGTTGGTGGTTCCTTCCTAGGACTCTAGTAGTTGGTTATAAGAAAAAGATGATGATGGAATGATAATTCATAAGCATAGATTTATGAAGAAAAACAATGCCACATATTGGTTTGGTTTGTGATGGAGTGGATGGATCATGTAGGATTGAAAATCAGTACTATAGAGGTAGACCCAAGAACACTAGACTAAAGAGTGAAAATGGATCTAGTGAATACATTGGTAATAATGTTGAGTGAGCTTATAAGAGATTGAGCATATAAGAGGTTGAACATGTCACCATCCTTCGGTAATGAGTTAAGGCAAACCCTATGTGGACTTATTATAGATGTTCGAAAAGCCACTCATACAAGTTGCCTTAGTAGCACCACAATACAACATATGCATATGAAATTGATCTAATGCAACGACCCTGCTTCCCGGTAACCCCCAATTAAGGAAGACCAAGAAGTCAGAGAGCTATCCCAAAACAAGATCAATGTTTTTGAAAATAAGCAAAAGTAATTAATAAATTCTACCACAACTAAACATGAAATAGGATAAAAAATTTCTTTTCACATACCTTGAAAAATATAGGATTTGAGGGACTTTAACTAGATAAGAAACTGTCTATCTACAATCCTCTAATTCTTTAATGAGCTTTATTCATTCAATGCCACTTTAAAGGAATATCCACTTTCTGATAAACCCAAAATGCCAACAAACAAAACATCGATCATTATAATGAATTATATCGATATGTGGGGGAAATAAAATCTTGCATCTATTTGTAACAGCATAATACAATCAAATTATTGCTTAACAGATCAAACTTTACATATTAAACATAACTACTCAATCCCTACATATCCTTGCCTCTATGTTGTCCGTATAGTGGACATGAATATTACCTCTCTCATATGGTCGAACTCAAATAGCCCATATGATCCTACCTCATAGGTGGACCACGACCTAGGGCTGTGTAGTCGTATGGTACTACCCAAGGGTAGACAAACACATCGACTCATGATAAAATAATGATTCTACCCCAAGGGTAGACCATGCACTAGGTCATCCATCTCATCATCATCAAAGCTACAGAGGAGGTCTAGGATCTAAGCTAGTCATGCACATATATTTATGGTGATAGTCGTTGTCACTTTATAGTTGCATGAAATAAATGTAAACCAAGTAGTTAATTTCAAGAAACCAGTAAAACTTCATAAATCATTGTGAAACTAGAGAGATTAGTCATAAGAATAACCACATACATTTGCAATGCATATTATTCACTTATACTTCAAGCATATTGTCCAATCAATCAAGAAAATCAAGCACTCATCATATAATCTACATTATCTAAATTCTAAAGTGTCACCATCACATTAAATACATTATACCCTACTTGATCCTAGTCTAGTGTTCAAACTTTGGATAAGGAATAAGGGTATATACTTCAAGCATATTGTCCAATCAATCAAGCAAATCAAGCACTCATCATATAATCTACATTATGTAAATTCTAAAGCGTCACCATCACATTAAATACATTATACCCTACTTGATCCTAGTCTAGGGTTTAAACTTTGGATAAGGAATAAGGGTATAACCCTATTTTCATTTCATAATTAACATTAGGCGAACCCTAGTTACTAGATCCATCTCATCCTTTCATTAAGGTCACTTATATCAAATATGTTCATTAACAACATAGCAAATTAGGATCTTTAGCTCTAATTCCACACATTAATGATTTTCCACATTAGAGACCCTAATTACCTTATCAATATTACCATCATTACATTTATTATAATTATGCTTGACAAGATCAGATAATAGCATAAAAGAAAGGCTTTTAATGTTTTCAACATTATAATACTCAAAACTAGGGTTTCCATGTGTTGAACACTACTTTATCATATGTTATACTATTTTTGGAAGAAAAAACCTTATTATATCTCAAACGTATTTTCTTTGTGTTCCTCTCATTTTTGTGATCATTTTTCATGTATAATGTATCTTCATCCAAGTATCCCAAAAATTACTAGGATTTTTGCAAAAAGAAAGATAATTGACAAATAGGGAGCTAACACATCATTAAGAATACCTTTTATTTACCATATTTTTGTCCTTGGATCTCAGATCATTGTTGGGGTCTATTTACCCATTGACCTGGACCGGTCTGTCTCTTCTTCTTCACACACGTCCTGTGGACCGCGTTTCCTAGCGCGCAGCTCATTGCTGATGGGCGTCATTTCCGTATGGCATCCACACACTGATGCTCCACTGGCTCAGATATCTTGTTGTGGCACCCATCCACTCCCTCCTCTGCTCCTTCTACTATAGATTTCTAATATGCCTCTCCCCATCTACACTTCCTCATTGACCTGCTCTAGTGGTCATCGAACTCTATCCCAGACTCCATGAGTGAAGCAACCCTTCGATGATGGGTCCTCATCCTGAACCTTCTTGACCTCTCCTCATCTTCTAACCCTCAACCAGTGTGAACCCAAGGTGGTCAGTGCTTAGGCTTCCATGGATGGAACCAAGGTTACTAAAGGCAAACCTCTCACGGTCACCTTCAATCCCTTTGTCACCATCTACCTAATTAGTCTGTTGTTCTCAATCTCCATACGACCAGCACATCAACACCACTAGGTCAAGAAAAAACCTACGCTATGAGAGGAGAGGGGAAGAGTATAACCCTGGTCTACTCATAAATGATGGATCTAAGAGGTACATGGAACTAGAATCTTCTAGTTTTTCCGGGTGAGGAGGCAATTGGAAGGAAGGGATCGGGGGTATTACATTATTTAGTTGATATCTCTACCAAACCTCCTGATATAGTACTAGGATCGGGTTTTGGTAGATCTCATTTTTCTACACGTCCTTATGTTCTTGTCATGAAAATTCCAAGGCAAAGGAGTAATTACTTTCCTTCCTCCTTTTCCAGAAATGCCTACTTATTCCATAGTCCCAAAGTTTATATAAAAGGCATCATCCCTTGGATTTTGAAAACTACTATGAAAGGAAAACCATTAACGCCTTTTCCATTCTAATAAATCTTAAAAAGTATTACCAAAACATTGTTGTCAATTTTTGGTTGTACCATATATCTGTATCACTCGGTTTCCATGTCAAAAGGAAACCACATAAATCTATGGTTCATTATTGGGTAATTTGATTATTCATTCTCTTTCCTTTTAATATATACTATAAAACAAATATAGGAACCCAACAATGTTATTGCAAACGACTTCTAATATGTTGGTATTTATTGGGATATATTTCATTGTTCAAAATGTTCTCCTTTTTGACATCTCATTAAAATAATTACTATTATATGATGGAACACCAATTTTTCTCCCAATATCTAGAATTATCCTCCTTTCTTTTATTATTTTCAAGTGTACAAAAACACAAACTAAAATATTCTTATTTGCTTCCATAACCATGGTGTTGGCAATTTCTAATAGATAATTATCCTCTAATTATCTAAAACACCATAAATCCTATTTCTTTTTTAAACTTGACAATTATATTATATTTCTCTTTTTATTTAACTTTCTCCACAAACACCCATGCTACAATGGTGATTAACATTAATATTCCACCAATAATACAATTGGGGAATTTATAAGTCAATTTTTACATAATTTAGTTTTACCAAAATTGAGGATATTACATTCACCCCTCCTTAAGAGGAATTTTTTCCCCAAAATTTTACCAAACAAACTAACAACCAGTATAAGACTTTTCCATGTCCATCATTAGCTCCCATGTGGCTTCATCCTCTCCATGGTCCTGGCAAAGAACCTTTATCATCTTATATTCTTACATTTGAGTTCTTTTACCTTGTTATCTATAATCCTCACAGGTGACTTAGGATATGTCAGCCTCCCTTGAAGCTCAATATGTTCAATGATCGACACATGGCTCAGGTACATCACATAGTGCTCTAGATCAAACACATGTAACAAATGATACATCATATTATCCTGAGGGGTAAGGTTGAACATAAGCAACTCCACCAATCCATCTCAAATGGACTCATGTATCAGGAACTCAACTTTCTTAGCTGTAGCTTGGAGGGATCAGGTTCGCATAACACATGTTCACCCGCATTGAACGACATGTCAGTCTGCCTTGCATCCACACATGACTCTTGTTGTTCATGGGCCTTCTCAATTATGTGATTAAAGTGACTTCATTTGCATACATTATGATTTCTATGGCCTTCACAAGGTCCCTTACCGACATCATCCTAGTAAGGTGGTGCCCGAAATAGCCTCCCCTACAGAGCTTATTACATCCTGATACTCGATATGGTGGCTATCTTAACAAGCAAACTATGCTAGAGGCATGAACTACTCAAACAAATCACCCCGGATGAGCACTCATGCTCTCATCTGACCTTCTAAAGTATGGATCATACTTTCTTGACTATCTATCAATATGGTGATATGTTGTACTGAACTTTGACTTAGTATAAAGTTCTTCTTGTACCTACTTCCACAACATGGAAGTGAAATTGAGGTCATACTCAAGATATTCAAACTCATATCACTACATAGTTGAAATATCTCTCTCATAATTATATATAGTTCCACCATATCTATCACACTGGCAGTTCTCTCTTAGGCAAGGGAATGTGTTGATTTGGTAAGGCGATCTACCATAACCCATATTGCATCATGACCTTTCCTGGTCCAGGGGAGTCCCACCACAATGTCCATGGTGATCTGCTCCCATTCCCTCTCGGGGACTTCTCATTATCTATAGCAACTCACTGGGTTACTAGTGTTCAGCCTTCATCCCCTGGCATGTATGGCAACTGACCAAATGCAACTCTGTATCCTTCTCCCAAGTACCACTACAAAACCTTAACCATCTTGGTAGTACCACAGTGTACGATGTACTTAAATCATGAGCTTCTGGCATGAGATGATTCTTTAAGGGTGACTCCTCAGAAACCCTAAAACACTCTAGTAGTGGGTTTCACCACCTTCTTTTCTTGAGAGGTGTATCTGAGGTGTTAGACACACATGTCTAGTCTTGTAATGGTCATAAGGTTCACCTAGAAACCTCTTTCAGTTCTCTCCAGAGTTGTACACCTCAGCTATTTTTAGTTGAGAACATCTTATTACTGCATTAGCTTCCTTATGTGCAAGGTGACGGTGAAGACATATGTAAGGACACTGACCTTCATTTTGGGCTTACCCTATTTCCTTTGCCTAAACCTTGTGTTGAGATGCTTGCTAATCACCTGAAGTTGTGATTAGGATTCGTTTGTGCTTTGTTGAGAGGTTGAGATGCAACTTGCAATTTACCCAAGTTGGTCACCTTGAGAGATGTCTTTCTCTCTCTTTGCATCCTCTAGGTTAAGAGGATGGGTTTGACTCTTTGTTTGAGTATCTTTGCGGTTTGTTGAGCCTTGTTGGGCTTTGTTTTGCCTTGTTGATCCTTGTTGAGGCTTGGTATCGGGCTGGCCCTTGGTGTATCAACCAACATGGTGTGGTTGTATCAGGCAAGGGGCTGTATCAGCCAAGGTGAAGTGGGGTTGCCATCTTGGGTGACACACATTCCCCTCCTAGCCTCGTTTGTGTCACCAACTTTGGACAAGTGGTAGCTACTTTGCTAAGTGAGTGGAAACTCATGGGCATGGGTTTTTGGGGTGTTTGCATGTGGCACACTCCTTGGTTGCTAACCTTGCCTTACTCACCATTGGATTTGGAAACCTTAAGCTCACCTGATATGATATGATGGACCTCCTTATTGCCCGACAGATGATGGACGTTGTGCAATACCCCTCTCTCAGTTAATTGTTTTGAGAGGTGAGCCAATGTAACATCCTAGGATTTGAGGCCTTGGATAAGACAATCATAAAAGGAATGATTGGACTACCCATATCACCAAGGTGCACCTCCTTTTCTGGGAGGCCATCTCTAAAGAACTCCATAGTTAAGCGTGCTCAGTTTGGAGTAGTACTAGGATGGGTGACTAGTCGGGAAGTTGATCCTGGCTTGCGCATGAGTGAGGAAAAAGCGTGCAGTTAAGGCTAGTGGTGGTCTGTGGGGCCAGTCGTCATTCCTGAAACTCTACTAGAGCCTAGTGCAGTGGACCTGAGCATCACAAATGGTATCAGAGCCAATTCCCCTCAAGTAGGTGGGGCCCACATGGGCTTGTGGCATGCCCGTCTTTGAGCCATGCGGTCCACACATGTTAGAAAGGGCTATCCAAGTTGATGGAGCCGCCCATGCACTGGTAGTGTCCAGGGATGTTGGAAAGGGCTATCCGAGTTGATGGAGTCACCCTTGCGTTGGTAGCTGTGATCGGGAGCTAGATGTAGATGGGACATTTGGGTCTACACTGAAATGGGGAAAGATTATGAGGCCATATAATTGAGCCTTGAGGAGGACGTCAAGAGTCTAAGTGGGGGAGATTGTAACGTCCTAGGATTTGAGGCCTTGGATAAGATAATCTTAAAAGGAATGATTAGACTACCCATATCACCAAGGTGCACCTCCTTTTCTGGGAACCCATCTCTAAATAACTCCATAGTTAAGCGTGCTCATCTTGGAGTAGTAATAGGATGGGTGACCAGTCGGGAAGTTGATCCTGGCTTGCGCGTGAGTGAGGAAAAAGCATGCAGTTAAGGCTAGTGGTGGTCTATGGGGCTAGTCATCATTCCTGAAACTCTACTAGAGCGTAGGGTAGTGGGCCCGGGCATTACAGCCAACTCTCTTGAACTCTTAGGGCTTCTTGGTGACATTCTTGAGGTTGAAGATGACCAACCCATCATGGTCTTTGAGCACTTGCACGATACCCCTTTGTGATGTTTTGCCCGATATCCCCCTTCTAGAGTTGAACATTGGGTGATATGCTAAGTGGTGTTTGACCCTTTTTACCAATATGAACCTTTGCCTTAGATGGCATTTGTGGGTGTTATCCCTTTGGTCGATATGCTTGGTAGACAACCCTAGTTGGATGATAGGCGACCTTGGGTGATATCAGAATCCCTTGGGTGCCATGTTATGCTAGCCAAGAAGGTGTTTGTTGGGCGGTATGGTTTTGGCCTTGGGCAACATGCTGTTGATGGTTTCCCGATATGGAACCCTAACCCTAGAAGGGCGATAGTGGTCTTGGCCGATAGGGTTGTTGTGATGCTTGATATCCTCTTTGTGCATATGCTGCCCGTTACACTTGCACTTGGTTGCACGATACATTCTTGGTCCATGGCTGCATGACACACCTTTAGATCTAGTCTTCCCGTTATCCCCTTGTGCATGGGTGAATGCCATGCTTGTGACCGATATATGTGGTTGGTACCTTACGGTTTTGGTGGCCAGGCCGATAGCGTTGGGTGAGGAATATGACCCTACCCGATATCCCTTGGGTGAGGGGTAGTGCTACCTTTAGTGAGGGTAGGTGACACCTTTGGTGAGGGATGCACTTAGCTCGGGAACCCTAAATGAGTTTGGTGTCTTGAGCCCACACCTTTTGTTGATGATGAGATGTGAAGGATAGGTTGTGACCAATGACGTGTTTGTTACCTAAGGTTGGTGTTAAGTAAGATAACAAGATAATGGTTATGTTCATGAGATATAGGGCATAGTGGATGCTCATGGTTTGATAACATTAGTACCAAATGTTTGACATACCAACTACAACTTATTGCTTCATATGATCATAATAATGGATGTTGTTCCAATCATATGCAACCTGAATCTTAATGGCATAATAATCATAACATGTGCTCTAAAGATCTATGTTGGGTGATCAAGTTATCTCTCTTGATATTCATACTAACCATGCAAGTGTTATTATTTTAATTCATAGCCAAGTAAGAGATATGAGGTGTATGTGTTTTGTATAACACTGAATAATGATACTCCTTGTTGATGAGATAACATGTTTTGCTAGTATGGTGAGAAAGGTCTGGTGACCTGATAAAGGCTGAGTGCCTGATTGAGGTGTTATCCTCTAGTTGCGATATGAGGGATTGATATCCCATGATGACGAAGGCCTGGAGAAGCAGTGGCATTATGTGATGAGGGATTGAGATCTAATGGTAATATGATAATGGAAGTTATAGTGTGACGCAATGTTGTTTATGTTTTACAACCTGGTTGCCTCAACAATTCACCTAAAATATACTAATTAATGACAATGGAACATTTCATGTAGTTTTTCCCTGGACATAGATCCATCATTGTCAGTAGCTGGTGATGGTGAAACAGGTTTATCCTACAGGATTACTTGGAGCACATATTGTTGAATATGCAGGGCTTCTCCTAACTGAAAATAGGAGGTTTAGAGTGCAACTGTAGTTATGGACTCAAGATGTGTATAAGAGCATGGTGAACAATCCCTTGTCTCAATGTGATGGAGCATGAATGCCTTCATGGCTCAGGAGCATGGTGAATAGGCCCATGGCTCAAGATATGCTAGCGTCGAGTCATATACTAAGGCAGGCTAGAGAAAAGGGTAGCCTACGGAGCTGACCCTGTGGCTGAGGGCACTCAAGTAAGAGATTGCAGTCCTACTTTGGTTATCGTGCACTAACCATGAAGAGGTGAGGTCGTGGAGTCCAACTCTTCCATTGACCTTGTATGGCACAGGTTTTGGGCTTCACAGCTGAATGTTGGATTTAAGCATTACAACTCACTTCCTTAGGGCATAATAAATCATAATTCAGCCGGATAATAATACTATTTTGGAAAAAACATGGAACATTGGTTGAAGCCTTTCTTGCATAGTTTCCCTAGTTATATCTTGCAATTATTTGTACATTCCTCATATATTGTGATAAGTTCTTATAAAGCTTGTTTTGTCAATCATGTTTAAAGAAATATCTGGTTATATGCCTCCCGGATATCTTGGTAAGTTCTGAATAAAGTTAAGGTCTATTCAGTATGTTGCTTATATTAGTTACCTGCTTTATCTAAAGTTGTATAGTTTTAGCAGGGAGTTATGTTTCTCACTGGGATTGTGTGTCTCACCCCGCTGGTTTACAACCTTTTTAGCTGATCGTGCTAGACGTGGTGGTGGTCGTGAGGTTGCGACCGAGCAACAAGAAGAACAATAGGAGGAAAGAGATGGATATGTTGTTGGTTTGGTTGTTTTGTAGTAGAGTCCTAGACTCATACCTATACACTCAGGTCCTTTGAGGTGTTTTGATGATGTTTCATGATGTATAAATGATGTAGCTTTGATTATCCTGTTATTGGCCCGGTATGGCCTATTCAATATATAAATATGTGGTGAACTCTTTGTGACTATGTAACAACTGGTTCCTATGAATTGTGGACACATATCTAGGATTTTGTATGTTTATATAACATGGTTCCTCACATGATAAGGATCTGGATGCAATAGTTTCTTTATTACATGCTTTCCACAATCATTTTTAATTAACCTGTATTTTTGGTAACATGTGTTTTATGGAAGTTCCACACATTTTCACATGGCATTTCGTTGCCCGTGTGATAGCGGGATCTTAGAATAAGATTTTGGTATCAGATCTCTAGGTTTGTTGAGTCTATAGGGATATAGGACTAGGTTTGTGTCTATTCTTGTGAGTTTTCTAGATTTTCATACAATAACCTTCTGTCCCAACAGAAGATAAAGCTTAAAGATGTCTGGAAATCATGAAGAACATGCTGCCAAGAGTAGTGATGTTGCATCTGTTGATGGAGCATGAGTGCAGGCACATGAAGATCAGGTGCCTGAGGTCCCCCAGCTTGACACATCCATTCTCGAAAACCCTGCCTATCAACATCTTATGGGGTAGTTAATGGATACGATGAATCTAATGGTGGAAAGATTGCTAGTGCCTCTACCAAGAGCACATGATCCCCATGGTGAATCTTCGGGTATTGGGAAGACCTTCGAGCGGCTTTGCCGAGTTAGAGCTTCGGATTATGCTGGAACGGCTGATCCAACAGATGCAAATCTATGGCTGACAGGTCTTTAGAAGGCCTTTCAGATACTCGACATCCACGAAGCAGACAAAGTCAATCACGACGTCTACATTTTGAAAGGTAGTGTTGGCCACTGGTGTGCCATCAAGGAGGAGAAGTGGCCTGGTGAGGTGATACATTGGGACATCTTCCGACGTGAGTTTGTGAGTCAATACTTCATGAAAACCTATCTGGACGAGAAGATCAACCAGTGTGAGCATTTTCCCCAAAGATCGATGAGCATCACCGAGTATGAAGCCAAGTTTATGGACATGTTGATGTTTTATCCTCACATGGTGGTGACGGATGATGAGAGGATCAAACATTTTGAGAAAGGTTTGAGCGCTAAGCTGAAGACACCTACTGCTGCTTTAGAAAACTGAGAACGATTTGCCATGTTTGTGGAGTCTGTCCAAAGGATCGAAGGTTCAGTCAAGGAGAAAAGAGAAACTGTGTCCAAGAATAAGCCTGCTCAGTTCCAGAGGTAGAGGTTTGATGGCTTTAAAAAGCCCAGGTTTTTGGCACCATATGCAATGCAGGGTTCCAGTGCACCGTCACAGTGGTGTCTGAGTAAGGGAAGAGGGTGCATGTTTTCGCCATCTAGAGCTCACAATACAGTTTCAGTGGCAGTGACAGGGCCAACTAGGCCACAGTTTGAAGATAGGTCATGCTACCTTTGTGGAAAGACTGGACATTGAAAGTCAAATTGCCCAAAGAGAGATGTCGAAGTGATGCAACTACCGAGGCAGAATCAACAGGGGTCAGATAGACAATAGTTTAGTGGCATCAGATGGTGAGGACACAGCCAAGCGTCGCAAGCAGGATCATCCTCTCAAGGAAGCAAAGGATGTGGACAACAAGCAATGGCTCGATTCTATGCTATGAGTCAGCCAGAGGCGATAGTCAACCCACGTGTGGTGGCATGTTAGATGTAGTTATTTCATCTTGATTTGTCTTCTTCTTGCTTTATATATGTTGTGGTTGACCCGGGTGCTACACACTCTTTTATAGCACACAATATGCTTGATAGCTGCCTTTTACCTGTTAGTTGTAAGAAAGATAGCTTGTTGTTAGAAACCCCTCTTGTTGGTCCCACATTTCTTCGAGAAGTGTGTCCGTCCTGTGTTCTATCTTTTTCGGGACACAAGATACAAGTGGATCTTATACAACTTGATATGCATCGATTTGATGTGATCCTTGGGATGGATACCTTAGAGAAGTATAAGGTTGTGCTGGACTGTGGTTCCAAGCACGCAGTGTTTGCTGACGGTGGTGAGACGTGGATCTTCCAAGGAGATAGGAAGATTCTTCCGACGTGTTTGGTATCCGCAATGGTGGTAGAGAAGTTGTTGCAACTAGGATGTAAGGCATTCTTAGCTCATGTTGTGGATATCAAAAGCGAAGGGTTCTAGCCTTGAGGATGTTCTTGTTATCCGATAGTTCACAAATGTGTTTCCCAATGAGTTTCTCGATGTTTCCCCATGTTGAGAGATTGACTTTGAGATCAATCTAGTGCCAGGGACACAACTAGTTGCTCAGTCACCATACATGATGGCTCCAGCTAAGATGGAAGAGCTAAAGCAGCAGTTACAAGAGTTGCTGGATAAAGGTTTTATCAGACCAAGCACATCATTGTGGGGTGCTCCAGTCTTGTTCGTAAAGAAGAAGGATGGATCGATGTGGTTGTGCATAGATTATCGACAATTGAACAAAGTTAAAATAAAAAACAAGTATCCTTTTCCTAGGATAGATGATCTGTTTGATCAGTTGCAAGGTGCTACAATGTTTTCAAATATCCATCTACGGTCCAGATATCATTAGTTGAGAATCAAGGATGAGGTCATACCAAAGTCAACTTTTAAGATGAGGCATGGCCACTTTGAGTTCGTGGTTATGTCGTTCGGGTTAACCAATGTGCCTACTGCTTTTATGGACCTAATGAACAGAGTGTTCCGTCCATTTCTAGATCAATTTGTTGTGGTTTTTACAGATGACATCTTGATATATAGTAGAGACAATCAACAACATGAACATCACCTTCAACAAGCATTGACTCTCTTTCACCAACACGAGTTGTATGCCAAGTTTAGTAAGTGTGAGTTTTGGTTGAAGGAAGTGACTTTCTTGGGTCATGTGATATCCGCAGAAGAAATCAGACTGGACCCCAAGAAGGTGGAGTAAGTTATAGAATGGGAGAAACCAAAGACACCGACTGAAGTTCATAGTTTTTTCGGTTTAGCAGGATATTACCGAAGGTTTATAAAGGACTTCAGTGTGATCATGTTGGCATTGATGAAGTTGACTAGGAAGGACGTACCTTTTGTTTTGGATGATCATTGTCAGCAAGCTTTTCAAAGCTTGAAGGAGAAGTTGACTAGTGCTCCAATGTTGGTGTTGCCAGAGCCTAGGAAGGGCTATTTTGTTTTTTGCAATGCTTCCAAGAAAGTCTTAGGTTGTGTGCTAATGCAGGAGGCTCATGTGGTTTCTTTTGCTTCGCAACAGCTTAAGAAACATGAGGAGAGATATATGACACATGATTTGGAGCTGGCAGTGGTGGTCCATGCGTTAAAGATATGGAGACACTATCTTTATGGGGAGGTGTGTCAGATCTTTACAGATCATAAAAACCTAAAGTATATCTTCTCATAGAGTGAGTTGAACATGCGACATTGTCGCTGGATGGAGCTGATTAGTGATTACAAATGTACCATTGAGTATCATCTTAGTAAGGCCAACATGGCAGCTGATGTGCTTAGCAGAAAGTCTTCTTCTCTTCCCATGAAGAAGCCACAGTTAATTTTTTTGATATGCCATAGGCGGGATATGCTTGCCTCTTTGCAGTAGATGAATGTACAATTGGAAGTATCTTTGTTGGCAGGACTGTTGGCACATATGAAAGTAAAACCTACGTTGAGGAAGCAGATCAAAGAAGCACAATAGGTAGATACTGTAGTACAGTTGATCAAATCAGAGCTTGGTAACGAGAAGCGGAATGGATTCCATGAGTCTGAGGATGGACTAGTTTGTTATCATAATAGGATGATGGTTCCCGATGTTGATGATCCGAGGAAGTTAGTGCTTGAGGAAGTGCACACGTCAATGTATGTTATGCATCTAGGTGTCACCAAGATGTATCATAACCTAAAGGAACTATATTGGTGGCTCAGTTTGACGAGACGTGGCTGAGTTTATAGCTAAGTGTACAATAATGCAGTAGGTCAAGGCTGAGCATTAGAAACTGGCATGTTTTTTGCAACCCATGCCAATACCGCAATGGAAATGGGATCATATAACCATGGATTTCATAGTTGGTCTGCCGAGGATAGCTAGGAATCATGATTCCATTTGGGTGATAGTGGACAGGTTGACAAAGTCTGCTCATTTCATACCTGTAAAGACAATGTATACAACAAAAAAGATTCCTTAGATATATGTGCATGAGATAGTGCATTTGTGTGGTTTGCCCGCAACGATAGTCTCCGATAGAGGTCCCTAGTTAACGAGTCATTTTTTGGAACAATTGCAAAAAGCATTGGGAACACAGTTGAGGTTGAGCTTGATGAAGATGTGACCTACGAAGAAGGTCCAGTGATGATCCTTGACAGAAGAGTGAAGAAGCTTAAAAGGAAGGACCTGGTTCTTGTGAAGGTTCTTTGGCATCATTATGGCATTGAGAAAGCCACTTGGGAGCTTATGGAAAAGATGAGGAGGAAGTATCCCTCGCTTTTCTATTCAGATTTTGGGGGCAAAATCCTTTTGTAGGGGTTTATGGCATGTAAGGACCCTGACCTTCGTTTTGGGCTTACCCTATTTGCTTTGCCTAAACATTATGTTGAGATGCTTGCTAATCACTTGAAGTTGTGATTAGGTTTTGTTTATGCTTTGTTGAGAGGTTGAGGTGCAACTTGCAATTTACCCAAGTTGGTCACCTTGAGCGATGTTTTCTCTCTCTTTGCATCCTCTAGGTTGAGAGGATGGGTTGGGATCTTTGTTTGAGTAGCTTTGGGCTTTGTTGAGCCTTGTTGGGCTTTGTTTTGCCTTGTTGAGCCTTGTTGAGGCTTGGTATCGGGTTGGCCCTTGGTGTATCGGCCAAGGTGGTGTGGTTGTGTCGGGCAAGGGGTTGTATCAGCCAAGGTGAAGTGTGGTTGCCATCTTGGGTGACACACATTCCCCTCCCAGACTTGTTTGTGTCACCAATTTTAGACAAGTGGCAAATTCTTTGCTAAGTGAGTGGTAACTCATTGGCGTGGGTTTTTGGGATGCTTGCATGTGGTACACTCCTTGGAAAAGTATGCTAGGGGTGGGTGCCACCTTGCCTTGCTCTCCCTCTTCACCCCATAGTATATATACGACCCTCCCCTTGGTTGCTAAGCACTTTCAATCCTTTACCTACTTCCCTCTCCTTTGGTGGTCGAGCTAGGAGAAGCAAGGAGCTTGAGGTGGCCGATATAGCTGGATTGTTGGGCGACACACCTTGCTCTTGTGGTAGGTATCTCCCCTTTTTCCTTGTCACCTTCTTCTTCTTCTTTTTCTTCTTTCTTCTTCAATCATGGTGGTTACATGTTGCTTTTCTTTGTGCTGGCCGAAGGTGGTGTCTTTGAGCTTGGAAGCTTGGTGCTAGGAGCTTGGAGCCTTAGAGCTTGAGGCGGGTTACATAACTCCTAACCTTAGTTATAATACTTCTTATTTTTCATGTTGTATGCCTTATGTGCTATCTTGATCGACTATGTCATCTTTTAGCTATGTTTCTTGCTTTAATGGCTATAAGGTTGCTTTAGATGTACCCTGGACTTTGTGGAGATGGTTATCTTGGGTTGGCAGAACCATGGATGTGGAGTTCCTTGAGCAAAACCCCTCTCTCACTTAGTTGTTGAGAGGTGAGCTTAGGGTCTCCAAATCCAATGGTGAGTTGAGCTTTGGCCGATATGATATGATGGACCGCCTTGTTTCTCGACAGATGATGGAAGTTGTGCAATACCCCTCTCTCACATAACTGTCTTGAGAGGCGAGCCAACTCTCTTGAATTCTTAGGGATTCTTGGTGGTAGTCTTGAGGTTGAAGATGACCAACCCGTCATGGTCTTTGAGGTCTTTCACAATACCCCTTTGTGATGTTATGTTTGATACCCCCCTTCTAGAGTTGAACCTTGGGTGATATGCTAAGTGGTGTTCGACCTATTTGATCGATATGAACCTTTGCCTTAGATGGCATTTGTGGGCGTTATGCCTTTGGTCGATATGCTTGGTAGACAACCCTAGTTGGACGATACACTACCTTGGGCGATATGAGAGTCCCTTGTGTGCCATGTTGTACTAGACAAGAAGGTGTTTGTTGGGTGGTATGGTTTTGGCCTTGAACGATGTGGTGTTGATGGTTGCCCGGTATGGAGCCCTAACCCAAGAAGGGTGATAGTGGTCTTGGCCGATAGGGTTGTTGTGATGCTCGATATCCTCTTTGTGCATATGTTGTACGTTACACCTACACCTGGTTGCACGATACACTCTTGGTCCATGGCTGCACGGCACACCTTTAGATCTAGTCTTCCTGTTATCCCCTTGTGCATGGGTGCATGTCATGCTTGTGGACAATATGTGTGGTTGGTACATTAGGGTTTTGGTGGCCTGAACGATAGCATTGGGTGAGGGATATGACCCTACTCGATATCCCTTGGGTGAGGGTTAGTGCTACCCGCCACACCTTTATTAAGGGTAGGCGACACCTTTGGTGAGGGATGCGCTTAGCCCGGGAACCCTAGATGAGTTTGGTGTCTTGAACCTGCACCTTTTGTTGATGATGAGATGTGAAGGATAGTTTGTGACCAGTGACATGTTTGTTACCTAAGGTTGGTGTTAAGTAAGATAAAACGATCATGGTTATGTTCATGAGAAATAGGGCATAGTGGATGCTCACGGTTTGATAACATTAATACCAAATGTTTGACATACCAGCTACAACTTATTTCTTAATATGATCATAATAATGGATGTTGTTCCAATCATATGCAACCTAAATCTTAATGGCATGATAATCATAACATGTGCTATAAAGATCGATGTTGGGTGATCGAGTTATCTCTTTTGATATGCGTACTAACCATGCAGGTGTTATTATTTGAATTCATAGCCATGTAAGAGACATGAGGTGTATGTGTTTTGTATAACACTGAATAATGATACTCCTTGTTGATGAGATAACATGTTTTTCCAGTATGATTAGAAAGGTTTGGTGACCAGATAAAGGTTGAGTTCCTAATTGAGGTGTTATCCTCTAGTTGTGATATGAGGGATTGATATCCCATGATGATGAAGGCCTTGAGAGGCACTGGCATTATGTGATGAGGGATTGAGATCCCATGGGAATATGATAATGGCAGTTATAGTGTGACACAATGTTGTTTATGTTTTACAACCTAGTTGCCTCAACAATTCACCTAAAATATACTAATTAATGAAAACAAAACATTTCATGTAGTTTTGCCCTGGCTATAGATCCATCATCATAAGTAGTTGGTGATGGTGAAATAGGTTTATCCTATAGGATTACCTGGAGCGCATATTGTTGAATATGTGGGGCTTCTCCTAGCCAAAAATAGGAGGATTAGAGTACAACTGCGGTTGTGGACTCAAGATGTGTATAAGAGCATGGTGAACAAGCCCATGGCTCAGTGTGATGGAGCATGAATGTGTTCATGGCTCAGGAGCACGATGAATAGGCTTGTGTCTCATGATATACTAGCATTGATATCTATACCAAGGCGGGCTAGAGAAAAGGGTAGCCTGCGGAGCTGACCCTGTGGCTGCGGCCACTCAAGCAAGAGACTGTAGTCTTGCTTTGGTTATCGTGCCCTGACCACAAAGAGGTGAGGTGGTGGAGTTCGGCTCTTCCATTGAACTTGTATGGCACTGGTTTTGGGCTTCGCAGCCGAAGGTTGAATTTGAGCGGTACATCTCACTTCCTCAGGGTATAATAAATCATAATTCAGCCAAATAGTAATATTGTTTAGTGCAAAATATGGAACATTGGTTGAAGCCTTGCTTGTATAGTTGCCTTAGTTATATCTTGCACTTATTTGTACATTCCTAATATCTTGTGATAAGTTCTTATAAAGCTCATCTTGTCAATCATGTTCCCTAAAGAAATATCTAGTTATATGCCTCTCGTATATCTTGGTAAGTTGTTAATAAAGTTAAGCTTTGTTCAGTATGTTGCTTATAACAGTTACCTACTTTATCTAAAGTTGTATAGTTTCGGTGGGGAGTTATGTTTCTCATTGGGACTGTGTGTCTCACCCCGGTGGTTTACAACCTTTTTAGGTGATCATGCTAGACGTGCTGGTGGAGGTGAGGTTGCGACCAAGCAGCAAGAAGAACAGTAGAAGGCAATGTTGGTATGTATGCCTTGAGAGCCAATCATGGGATGATTGGTGGGATACATTAAGATTGATTTGATAAACATCAAAGGCAAGCTTCTAATTCTTTCTAGTTCAGTCATATGAGATAATGATATAATAGATTGAATGTCTAGAGAATGACAATACTCAATGATGTATGCTTTCAGGTTGAGGACCTGAACGATGAGATCATATGGATGCTAAGAGTTTGTACATTCTTATTATGTCCCTAGTCGGATGTCATTGTGGAAGGTAGATAGACAGTAATGACACACAAGACTAGATTGTGGTGATGGTTGATGACAGAATCTCATTAGTCATGATATGAAGATATCAAACTAAACACATAGGTGCTTGTTCGAGAACAAGTATACTAGATAGACCCACCGTGAGTTTGACACATGGAATCATGACATGGTAGTCACAGTCAGTTCTCACGGTGATGGTGGTGAGTGTGATTCTTTGACCTAAAATCACTACACTCAACACATGTCGTTGGGTACACTTTGACATCATCAAACGCAGTCCTGAAACATGGGTTGTTATAAAGGTGATGATTGGGTGGCTTTCACACATGGGGCTTTTGAGGGGTGAGTGATATATATGGGATTTGTTCCTCCTGAGGGAGTTTGATATCCATGGCCACTTGATGAGTAGGCTTAAGATAGGCATGCATGCATGTGTGAATCAGTATGTGATATTGATGTCATACATATCTCCTCCAATCTACTCTGAGATCAAGAAAATGAATGAATGTTAAAAGGATGATTGTTCCATGCCTTGAGTTCATTCGGGATATCAGTGAAAAAGAAATTATACATTCACTGTAACACCATTCACAGATTGTAGGATTGAAAGTTTTTCTCCAACTTTCTATTTCACTTGGGTAGCACTGATGTGCGACTAGGCACCACGCTTTGATTGTGAAGTCATAAATGTTATGGACTTTCACTACCAACATGAAATGGACCTGTAGGGTCACATACATAGGATTTAACTTGTAAGAGGAGTTTATCCACAAATGATGTTTAGATTGATTACTAAATGAGTTTAGTAGTTCAATTAAACACTCAATCAATTGATAGCTCAATATCATAGTATTCAAGGTGTTGGACTGATTGATTGGAGTATCAGATCGATTGAAACTGTGATTGACTGATTTGCACAGTCTGCTACCCCAAACCGATTGGCTCATGAGTTGAACTGATTGACTCAAGTTGTTGAACCAATCGGCTCAACTGGTAAGATGATCGGCTCATGTGTCATGAAACGATCGACTCAATTGTTGAACCGGTCAATTCAGGTACCAACCGAGATCGTTTGGAATGTTTGAAGACTATTTTGCAAATACAATTTGTTTCACTTGTACAAATTCAATTTGGACAAGGATTAATATTTGATTAATTAGAAACAAATATGAAAGTTAATTTGATTTGGATTAGGACCATGAACCGATCGGCTCAAAGCTCCAGCCAATCGGCTCAGAGCCCCAAACGATGGGCTCAGGTCCCAAATGATCAGCTTAGAGCCCGAAACGATCGTTTCAGGGTGTGATCCGACAGTTCAACTGGCGTAGATTGGTTGTTTTGTGGAAAATCTCAAACCCTTCTACTCCTACTTTAATCTCACATTGCCTGGGGTAGAGAACCCTATCCCATGACCCTCCTATATATAGGGGTATTGGGGGCTTCTCAAGAACAACAACTCAGAACACCAGTTTCTCTATAAAGATGTCATTCTCTCTGGTTGTGGTAACCAAGAGAGCCCAAGCTAGTGCTACCAGATAAGGGAGGCACAACAAGGGAAATACAACTACAGAAAGGCAACTGGTTGCAGGAGAGTGTGTTGGTGACTAGTACGCTGACAAGAGGGTATGAATCCTTATGATTCCTTGTGGGACAAGGAGATCGGAGTTCTAGGTGGTCTGTGTGGACTACTTTAGATGCAGGGGACTTCTGCAGCTTGGAGGACTGTTGTCAATCCTAACAGTCCCAGTGAGACCAAGAGATGCACAGACACCATCCAAGATCAGAGGTGAAGACCACACAAGCCGTGAGGTAACATCGCCGAGCAAGCCTCGGGACAAGGTATGCCTCTACAAACCATCCTTCCTACTGTATAGACGTTGACATGATTCCTTTATTCTGGGTTTGGGAGAAGAAAGTTTTTGTTTACACTGCCTTCTCTGTCTCCCCTAAAACCCAACAGTGGTATCAAAGCTACGTCAACTTCTCTATACTTTAGGATTATGGATGTGATCGATTTTGGTTTGTCACCTTTATTTATTGCATACGATGCCAATAAAATTGGCTTTTTGCATGTCCAATCCTAAATCAAAAAATCTCTATATACATATATGATATGTAATATGAATGCACTCGATACGCGTCGCCCTTAAATGAGTTTTGTTATGGTCAATAAACCCTATGTATGTGTGCTTGGTTGTATGTGGTTACTTGCATCTCAGTCTGCACACTGATTCCCTACCTCCGTATTCCTGATGTAACTCGAGATAACTCAATATTTCCTTCCTACCTTTGCTCCCCCCGAATGTTACTCGGGGTTTCCCAATTTAAATATAAAATAGGATATATCTTTATTTCCTATTATGTCAAAGAACGGAAGACAACCTGACGGCGACTGAGATGATCAGTACAAGGCGTGAACTGATCGATTGGCGATCCAGATCACCGGTTTGAGGAGAGAGACGATCGGGTGGCAGCCATGAGGAGATGCACGATGAACAGATGAACTGATTGGTTGGAGGAGCCAACCGATCGGCCGGTGGCACCCAGATGACCGACCAGAGCGAGCAGGTCATCCGTGTGATGAGTTGATCAACTCGGATGGTTATAGCACTTCATCATGGACAAGTTGCATGTGATGTAGACCTAGATGACCGTGATTCCTCTTGGCTTGAGGAATCACATTAGGATGGCCATAATCATTGCTTTTATCATTTCACATGTAATACTACAAAAACGGCTTATAACGTCACTTTTAAAGGCATCAGTTGTATAAATATACCGACACCTAAAACCTAAAGTGTCGGTTTAATAAAAAAATCGACATCTATCTATGAGACACGAGTATCACTTTTATTCAGTGTCAGTCCCCTAATAATAAACCGACGCCTAAAAGTAACCGCCAAATCCAAAATTTCAAGTGAAAAAAATTACCTCCAAAATTTAACATATGGCGTCGGTTATTAACTACTAAACCGACGACGAAAGGTTATTCACGAGATAGAAATTGGGCACATTTTGGTCTTCAGTTTTGCTACAATGACCGACACCTATGGATTTTCCCGTGTTGTTCTCGGGAAATTTTTCACACCCTTTGAGCGTCAGTTTCTGAAAGAAACCGACGACTATGGTCATTAATCGAGAACAATTTTTTTAATCACATATGTAGATAGACGTCGGTTTTTTTTCTAGTAAAAACTGACGAGTATCATTGAGAATATGTGTCGGTTTGTTTGTAGAACCGACACCTTTAGTTTTATGTGTCGATTTTATTTAAGAACTGACACCTAATGTTAACTTAATAGCACCCGTACGAGCCCGACTCTCCCCGTTTCTCTCTTTCATTCATTCTCGCGCTACTCTAGGGTTTGGTCCGGTGATTTCTTCTCTGCCCCCATGCCGCCGCTTTCTCCTGCCGCACGTTGCTCCACTCATTTACTCGTCCTCTGCCCACCTCTGCCGCCGCTTTCCCTCTACCCCCAACTCACTGCTCTGGTGGCCTTGTCTCCTTCTTCGGCAGCCTTCTCTCCTGCTCCGGCGGCCTTCTCTCCTGTTCTGGTGGCCTACTCTCCCCACACCACCACGGCTCGCTACTGCTACTCTCCTCGCCAACACCGCCGAACGTACCTGCTCTACTCTTCTTCCTCCTCTTCTTCCTCCGCCCTCAAGTAGGTACCCTGCTCCGCGACCGATGATGGTGTGTGAAATCGCAGGTTGGCACGGCCGTGCTGGGCAGCACAGCCGTGTTGGCTGATTTTATGCTATATTGCTCAATTATAATCAGATAGCTACATTTGTGTGTAATGATTATCCTCATGGTTGACCTAATTCAATAAATTTTGTGCTTGCATATATTTGTGTTTCTAATCCTCATGCTTGACCGAATTCAGTAAATTTTGATGCATGCTGAAATAAGATTTAAACTTGTCCATTCTAGCATCCTAATTTGATTTGATTATGTGCTTTGAACGTTGAAACATGTGTGTTAAAGATACATTGAATCCCTATATTGTATGATGTAGATTGATGAAATGTATGAGCTAGTTTGAAATTTTGAAATCAATTATGAATCTCTCCATCCCTAGGTCATACTAATTTAATTATGTGTGTCTTTATCTTGATGATGAACATGCATGGACACTCAAAATGTTGAAATGAATGTTATAGAATATGATACCTAGATTAAATGATGTTACATGAAACTGACGATATGAATGATGAAACTAGGATTGTAGGTATTGGAATGACAACATATATACATGTATTTGTTGGCCTAGAAACCCATCCAAGATTTACTCATTAGGAGTAAATCTTTTATAGTCCGCAGTTTGGGACTATTCTTGAACACCTAATCTCACTTAGGATGTAAGTGTATAATGTGTATTTGGTTTTCAAGAAACTTTTAGCAGCATTTCCACGTTTGTTCTCTAAGTACATATGTACTTAGAGAACAACGGGGAAATGTTGCCGAAATTTTCTTGAAAACCCAATACACATTATACACTTATTAGTGAGATTAGGTGTTCAAGAATGGGATAGGTGATACACATTTATTATATATAAGAATGACAACACATGTATTTGTTGGCGTAAAGTTTTAACCATGCAAACAATCTAATCCTAGACCCTAATCTTGTTGTAATATATACTTGTTTTCTCTTTGATCATAGAACAGATAGATCATGGATGTCCATTCGCAATCACTACACTGCAGAATTTATTTCTGTTCTTGACCAATTTATTAGATTTGCCATGGACCATAGGAAACTACATGGAGATAGGTTCTACTATCCATGTAGGCATTGTGGTACCAACTCGAAAGTCAGCACTGGTGACGAAATCAAAAGTCATGTCATGTGCAACGGGATTATACAAGGCTATACAGAATGCCACTGGCATGGAGAGATTTCAAACCCAAAACCAGTGGATGTTGATAGCAGTGCTTGTGTGGAAGAAGAAATTGCCTCCGATGACGTAGATGTAAATGAACCAGTTCCAGTAGACATTATTGATGTGATGTTGGATAGTTGTGGGGTAGAGCACACCGATCCACCTCCCATTTTTAGAAACATTGTGCATGATGCTGAGATATCATTATATACAGGTTGTACTAAGTTTATGAAGCTTAGTGTTGTGTTGAGATTGTATAAGCTGAAAGCTAACAATAGACGGAGCGACAAAAGCTTCACGTCATTGTTGTCTTTGTTGAAAGAAATGCTTCCTGAAGGAAACGACCTGCCAATCTCAACATACCAGGTAAAGAAATTGTTGTTCCCAATGGGAATGGATGCCAAGAGGATACACGCATGCTCAAATGATTGTGTATTATTTCAAAAGGACTAGTGTCATTGGTACTTTGTTGAATATACCAGGTAAGACTAAAGATGGGATAAAATCCAGACTGGACCTATGTGAAATGGGAATAAGGTCAGAATTAACAGAATTACGTGAAATGGGAAATTGGAGAACGTACTTACCTCCTGCTTATTACACATTGTCTAGAAAGGAGAAGAAAGTTTTTGTGAATGTTTGGTAAATGTTAAGGTGCCACAGGGCTACTCATCCAACATCCATAGATTGGTATCAATGAAAGATCTAAAGTTGATAGGTCTTAAATCTCATGATTGTCACACTCTAATGCAACAAATATTGCCTGTGGCAATTCAATCTATATTGCCGAAGCATGTAAGGTTTGCAATCACCAGACTTTGTTTCGTTTTCAACAGTCTGTGCAGCAAAGTTATTGACCCTGATACTCTCGATAATTTGCAAAGAGAAGTCATTGTTACCCTATGTCAGTTTAAAATGTACTTTCCTCCATCGTTCTTAGATATCATGGTACATCTTGTTGTCCACTTGACTAGGGAAGTGAAAATGTTTGGACCAGTTTTCTTGCATTGGATGTATCCCTTTGTACGATACATGAGCGTTTTTAAAAGTGATGTTCGAAACCGTTATCGGCCTGAAGGGAGTATTATTGAGGGTTATGTGGCGAGAGAGGTTATGGATTCTTGCAATGACTTTCTCAGTTGTAATGACACTCCTGGTAATGACAAGAATATTGATGAGCAATTTGGCAAAGGAATTTTGGGATCACGGGTGAAAGTAATCAGCCTTGAGCAGTTGGAACAAGGTCACTTGTATATTTTACATAACATGGACGAATTGAGTGTTTATATCGAGGAACATACCAATTTCATCAAAAGACAATATCCTCGAGCCAATACAATGTGGCTTGCCAGAGAGCATAACAAGACATTTATTGTGACGTCCCCAAATTTTCTAAAACTTAATCTCATGTGTGAAGTCCAAATTGAAACCCTCACCTCAGCGAGAATCCCAATTTAAACATCCCACATGAGGCTAAGAAGAAGAAATTCATGGGAGTCAGAAGGAAACAATCAGTAGCACATGTACATGAACAATAAAACCATACACACATGTTCACCATTCAACATATAATTACAACATGAATTGTTACAACATTTGATATTACACATTGAAAGGTAAACTTATACATATACATGTACTACCATAAAACTATAGGATCTTAAGACAACAGGTCCACCTGTACATCAGATCGACACACAACTCTCAACTATCCTGGATCTTCAAGAGCATAACCACAACCTAAACAAAAGAGTACATGCAGTACACGTCAGCACAATATTCAAGAATATTGTACTGAGTACGCCTACATGTCTTTTAAATACCTCTCATAATATCTTGGCAATAAGATAAAACTAATATACTTGGCAGTAACAAAAGAATATAAGAAAAGCATATACTTGCACAAAGATGTTCATTAGCAAAAGAGAACACATATTTTTAATCACATTTCCATCATATATCTCATACATCTGCCCCCAAGGGCTTTGATATTTTTAGGCCTAATGATCTACTACCAAAGAGTTTGAGATCATTTAACGTGTGATCTACTACCAAAGAGTTTGAGATCTAACACATGTGATCTACTACCAAAGAGTTTGAGATCACTTCAATGCACTGTACTACCAAGGAGTTTAGTGCTATCATATGATGGATCTGATATCTTATGTTTCATGTGTTCATACCCATAAGTATGGAAAATCAAACAAGATATCATACAAGAACTATCATTTCATCCAATACCATATGCCAAGTATTTTACTACACATACAACACAAGCATATTGTATAATAAGCCAAGTAAGAGGTAATGGCATACCTTGATCACAAATATACTAAACCACATTCCTGATGTCATCTATATCCTTTCCAAACCTGATCAAGACAAGATCATATACTATCATCAGGTTCTTATCATCTTACATCTCATCTTAACCCTAAGTATCCATTTTAGGGTTTACTTAACTTAGTAGGATATTCCCACTTGTACTTGTATTCTTATCTTATGATTATCTCACTGGTGTCATTTTCCAGATTACATCTCATTATCAAAGTTCATCATCTGAACATATTAACATTATGACACACATTAACCCTAGGTTACATGCATTACTCAAATTAGGGTTACAACCCATGCATTGAGGGTCATCCTCATGTAACCTGGATTCTATGCATCTAACTGATATCAAAGTTCCATATTAGACTCACGTTACTGATATGAACTTACTCTGTAAATTTAATCATTTATAGAGCACATATGTATTTATTGCATTTTATTAGGGTTATTAGCCCTAATTAACCATATTAAGCAAATTACAAGATTTCATACATCATCATGACCATAACTGACATATATGCATTATAAACATGATTATGGACTTACTGAAATTTTTTCATAATTTTAGGTCTTCGTTTATTATATATAACAAATGGTATAAGCATTACACAACTTACTTGATATTCCTAACAATATAGCATCAAAACACTGATTTTATGGTTCCAGGTTGTTCTACACATTTTTCTGAGAATTTTGATACCTTACTTGTTTTTTTCGGATGAACAAGCTAATTACTGTGAATTAAAGAAGATCTGAGCATTTACTAAATCATTTACCTTTTCGGGCGAGTTGGACGCCACCACGTGGCCGCCCACTCCGTACTAAAACAACTAAACCTGCCTAGTTGCTGGGAGCCGAATCGGCCGGTCCATTTCAAGAGTCCTAGGTTTGGGCCAGATCCGCCTGATCTCTCTTTCAGTTTCATTCGCTAGCACAATGTGAGTCCCAGTGAGACTCTGTCTCATGGCCACCGCACGCCATCTGGTCTTCGTGACCTGGACTGCCGCCGCTGAGCTCACAAGAGGATCACCAGCTCACGATCGGCCAACCCCCAGATTAATGCCTCACCGCCGGGTAGTGCCTCGCCATGACTGGGTCCACTCCGGCAAGCAAACCCAGATCTCTCCTTTCTTTCGTTCCTTCTCCTTCTCGCAGCGCTGCATGCGTCGTCTACTGGAACAAAGGGCACCGTCGTGGCTCTATCCCTCTCTCTCACGTTTTCTCCGATCTAGTGCAGGTTCCCCTATCCGCAGCGTACGCCGCCGCGAGTGAATGCTTCGGCGTGGGAGTAGTAGGTGTTGCCTCCTCCTCGTCAACTTCTAGGACCATCATCAGGACCTCCACGGCTCCTTGGTTCTCCGGCAGCAGACCCTGCCCCTTTGTCCTTGAGGTTATGGCCTCAGTAGAACCTGCGACACTCTGTAGAAGTTTAGGTCGACGAGGCTCCTAGGAAACCTACTGCTGTGGCATCCTTGAACAACGATGACCCTTCCCACTCTTGTTGCTCCTCTTCAACAGCCGCCGACATGGGTTGTCTCTTCCTTTTCTACTGCTACTATCCATGGAGATGAAGGGGGAACAAGTTGGGAGCTCTCTATTTTAGTGGGTAGAGAGAACGATGGAAGGGTTGCCGATCTCTCTGGTTTCTTATTCACCAACATACTATTTGATATGAGAACATAATGCAGTGTTCAGTTTATCCTCGGCACACGTCTAGGATGATCGTGGCATCATGAGTGAGATTGTGGATATCTCACGTCCTAACTTCAAACTGTTGGGGGTTGACGATAAGATTTTAGTCATTGGTTCCATCGTGGGCTGTCTAGATTGAAGTCAGCTACAAGTCAATTGTGGGACTAGCCCATAAACAAGCTGCACGACATATGATATCTGACCTTGGCCTAAGTTCTAAATATGAAACATCGTCCTGATACTAACAACACCATAGATAATATTTAAAGCTAAAAAAATATCATTCTTTAGGAACCTTATTTGATCATGAAATTTGGGACTATGCTTCTTCACAATCACAATTCCATTTTACCAAAGTCTGATCTCAAAACCCAACCATATGCTTTCACTTGAGTCATTGGACATTTTTTGAATTCCAAAAGTCCAATCCATTACATCATACACACCTTAAAAGAAACTTTGTCCTCAGAATTAAGCCTAAAATCTAGTCTTTCACATAATATACATGTTAAAAGAACTTTCATCCTCAAAAGTAAACCATATTCATCCTTATAGGGAAAGCCTTATCTTGCTGTCATCCACATGCATGCACCATTCTATGTACAACATAGCCAAAAGCTCTCGAACTATGTCCCAGCTATTAGGATGTTTTCCAAACATCTAAGGTGATACAAGGGTGAACCACTCATCATATATCATGGTTTAAGAGCTTAGGTTACATCATGACATATCTCATCTGTTAGGGTTACATCTTTATCTTTAGACATGCATTAATATTCAACATCATATTACCATGTTCTCAAGGAGATAACTGAAGTTATCTCGTATGTCAAACTTTCATCAACATCTTATTGAGCAAATTGTTAGAACATGTTCAACATGAACATATGCCTTTTAGGAGGGAGTTAACTATAATTAACCCACTTTATCCATCTAGATCATATCAAGGTGTTATAAACGTTATGTTGTGCTAACTATCAAATTATATTTTTCATCTTAGTTAAGCACTAAGATTAACACATCATGTAACATATTTCATTCATATGATCTTATTTCATTGTTCATAATAAATTGCATCATTCATTAGTTATTTTATCTCAAGATTAACCAACAATTTCACATTATCATCATTATTCATGTATATGGTTAACCATTTATGCTTTGATATCAATTAAACCATCTCTAGATTTCCATCATATTGTGTCTATATGTCACATCTTGAGATTAGGTCACATCCGTACATGTATTATATTATGGTTGTGCTAAACAAACTTATACAAGTGGCTTGTCAAACATATATCAAAACTTCATCTAGTCCAACTGAGGTTATCCTGACCCATGTCACGAGGGTAGTGTCATGCTCAGTCTCTCTGAGCTAACTCAACCCTATGAGTATCTCATATGCACATACATTATCTTTCCTCTTAGTCTAGGGTTCTTAGATTACCTCATTGGCACTAGTGATAGCCTTACTAGCTCTAGCCACATAAGCACAAACCAAAACATGCTATGAAACATGCTTACCCAAAACTCTCTTATATACACCACTAGATTCCTATGTGGGAAACCACCAACCCGAGCATGAGGCTTCACAAAAACTAACATGCTACCTCCTCCAAGGTCTTGGGCTCTCTCCCTCACCCAGATGGTAGGCACTCACATTCATATTCACATATGCACATATAACCAACCTCTCTCTGTCTCTAGGGTTTGGTCCTCCCAAGCAAAATCTAGGGTTCAACAAGACTATAGGAATCATGCCATAGGAAACTCAACTCATTCACTCAGGAGTATTCAAGTTTAGGACATATCATATCACATATTTCTCGTCATTCTCATATCTTGGAGTTTAGGTTCTCTGACCTTCTCCCTGTGGGTCTCTCTCTGTGTTGTGCTAACCCTAAAACTGGTCCTAACACTAGAGGTCCTCCTTTGTAAAAGATCTTGAGGCTCATGCTGACTCACAACCTAGTCTTAGCTTAACATATCTTATCTAATAAAAGAACTCATACTTGCATCATCAAAACTTATCTCAAATCCTCAAACTAAACTTGAGTAGTCAAAGACAAACATAAATCATCATAACCATCTTATATCATCCATGTAAGACCTACATAAAAGCTTATTTCATCTATTCCATCTATCATATATTCTAACAAGGCTCTAGACATCTAATCTAGAACTACTCTCTTTTCTAGACTTATGTCATTCACTTTCACTTAGGTTGCATGACCACCTCCTACTCGTACATGTGTGGGGACACATTTTTGTAATACATATATATAATAAAATATTATATAGTTTTTCTCCGATAAAACATGCGTCAGAGAAAACTATCAAGGTTCGATCCATTTGGAATCAAAAACCAAATCCTGAAAATGAGTGTCCCACACCTAGTAGAGAGTACAGTGTCATGAAAACTAGTAAAAGGGGTGAGAACAAGGGGTATACTAGTGTAGCTACTCTAGACAACGTGCACAATATGTCTAGGGTTTCTCTTCCCTTGATGTACATCATTTCCAAATAATGCAACGTCCCATACCGCTACACTACAAGGAAAGAACGACATCTAAGGACTTTCTACTCAACAAGCACTAGTCTAGACCTAGTTCTCGGACATCTAGGTGCTAACCTAGAGGCTAGGTCAGATCTAGTCTCTAAAAGATGACTAATCTAACCCTAAAAGATTATTACGTGTAAGGTTCTTTAGATTTGAGTTGCATAATGAGCAAATGTTAAGTTTTGCTATTGTTCATGCTCTGATACCACCTGTGACGTCCCCAAATTTTCTAAAACTTAATCTGATGTGTGACGTCCAAATTGAAACCCTCACCTCAGCGAGAATCCCAATTTAAACATCCCACACGAGCCTAAGAAGAAGAAATTCAAGGGAGTCAGCAGGAAACAATCAGTAGCACATGTACATGAACAATAAAACCATACACACATGATCACCATTCAACATATAATTATAGCATGAATTGTTACAACATTTGATATTACACATTGAAAGGTAAACTTATACATATACATGTACTACCATAAAACTACATGATCTTAAGACAACAGGTCCACATGTACATCAGCTCGACACACAACTCTCAACTATCTTGGATCTTCAAGAGCATAACCATAACCTAAACAAAAGAGTACATGTGGTACACATCAACACAATATTAAAGAATATTGTACTGAGTACGCCTACATGTCTTTTAAATACCTCTCATAATATCTTGGCAATAAGATAAAACTAATATACTTGGCAGTAACAAAAGAATATAAGAAAAGTGTATACTTGCACAAAGATGTTCATTAGCAAAAGAGAACACATATTTTTAATCACATTTCCATCATATATCTCATACATCTGCCCCCAAGGGCTTTGATGTTTTTAGGGCTTATGATCTACTAGCAAAGAGTTTGAGATCATTTAACGTGTGATCTACTACCAAAGAGTTTGAGATCTAACACATGTGATCTACTACCAAAGAGTTTGAGATCACTTCAATGCACTGTACTACCAAGGAGTTTAGTGCTATCATATGATGGATCTGATATCTTATGTTTCATGTGTTCATAGCCATAAGTATGGAAAATCAAACAAGATATCATACAAGAACAATCATTTCATGCAATACCATATGCCAAGTATTTTACTACACATATAACACAAGCATATTGTATAATAAGCCAAGTAAGAGGTAATGGCGTACCTTGATCACATATATACTAAACCACATTCCTGATGTCATCTATATCCTTTCCAAACCTGATCAAGACAAGATCATATACCATCATCAGGTTCTTATCATCTTACATCTCATCTTAACCCTAATCGTATCCATTTTAGGGTTTACTTAACTTAATAGGATATTCCCACTTGTACTTGTATTCTTATCTTATGATTATCTCACTGGTTTCATTTTCCAGATTACATCTCATTATCAAAGTTCATCATCTGAACATATTAACATTATGTCACACATTAACCCTAGGTTACATGCATTACTCAAATTAGGGTTACAACCCATGCATTAAGGGTCATCCTCATGTAACCTAAATTCTATGCATCTAACTGATATCAAAGTCCCATATTAGACTCACGTTACTGATATGAACTTACTCTGTAAATTTCATCATTTATAGAGTACATATTTGTTTATTGCATTTTATTAGGGTTATTAGCCCTAATTAACCATATTAAGCAAATTACATGATTTTGTACATCATCATGACCATAACTGACATCATATGCATTATAAACATGATTATGGACTTACTGAATTTTTTTCATAATTTTAGGTCTTCGTTTATTATTATTAACAAATGGTATAAGCATTACACAACTTACTTGATATTCCTAACAATATAACATCAAAACATTGATTTTATGGTTCCAGGTTGTTCTAAACATTTTTCTGAGAATTTTGATACCTTACTTGTATTTTTCTGATGAACATGCTAATTACTGTGAATTAAAGAAAATATGAGCATTTACTAAATCATTTACCTTTTCGGGCCAATTGGACGCCGCCACGTGGCCGCCCACTCCCTGCTAAAACAATTGGACCTGCCTGGTTGCTGGGAGCCGAATCGGCCGGTCCATTTCAAGATCCCTAGGTTTGGGCCGGATCCGCCTGATCTCTCTTTCAGTTTCATTCGCTAGCACGATGTGAGTCCCAGCGAGACTCTATCTCACGGCCACCGTACACCATATGGTCTTTGTGACTCAGACTGCCGCCGCCGAGCCCGCAAGAGGATCACCAGCTCACGATCGGCCAACCTCCAGATTAATGCCTCACTGCTGGGTAGTGCCTCACCATGGCTGGGTCCACTCCGGCAAGCAAACCCAGATCTCTCCTTTCTTTCATTCCTTCTCCTTCTTGCGGCGCTGCGTGCGTCGTCTACTGGAACAAAGGACATAGTCGTGGCTCTATCCCTCTCTCTCACGTTTTCTCCAATCCAATGTGGGTTCCCATATATGTAGCGTACGCCGCCGTGAGTTACTGCTTCAGTGTGGGAGTAGCAGGTGCTGCCTCCTCCTCGTCGACTTCTAGGACCATCATCAGGACCTCCACGGCTCCTTGGTTCTCAGGCAACAGACCCTGCCCCTTTGTTCGTGAGGTTATGGCCTGAACAGAACCTATGACACTCTCTAGAAGTTCAGGTCGATGAGGCTCCTAGGAAACCTACTGCTGCGGTGTCCTTGAACAACGATGACCCTTCCCACTCTTGCTGCTCGTCTTCAACAGCCGTCGGCATGGGTTGTCTCTTCCTTTTCTACTGCTACTATCCATGGAGATGAAGGGGAACAGGTTGGGAGTTCTCTATTGTAGTGGCTAAAGAGAACGATGGAAGGGTTGTCAATCTCTCTGGTTTCTTATTCACCAACGTAATGTTTGAGATGAGAACATAATGCAGTGTTCAGTTTATCCTCGGCACACGTCTAGGATGACCGTGGCATCATGAGTGAGATCGTGGATATCTCACGTCCAAACCTCAAACTGTTGGGGGTTGACAATAAGATTTTAGTCATTGGTTCGATCGTGGGTTGTCTAGATTGAAGTCAGCTACAAGACAATTGCGGGACTAGCCCATAAACAAGTTGTGTGACATATGATATCTGACCTTGGCCTAAGTTCTAAATAGTAAACATCGTCCTGATGCTAACAACACCATAGCTAATATTTAAAGCTAAAAAATATCATTCTTTAGGAACCTTATTTTATCATGAAATTTGGGACTATGCTTCTTCACAATCACAATTCCATTTTACCAAAATCTGATCTGAAAACCCAACCATATGCTTTCACTTGAGTCATTGGACATTTTATGAATTCCAAAAGTCCAGTCCATTACATCATACACACCTTAAAAGAAATTTCGTCCTCGGAATTAAGCCAGAAATCCAGTCTTTCACATTTATTAAGTGGTTTGAATATAAAGTCTTTTTTTTAATTAAGCCAGGGGTTGCTTTTATTCATCCCACACCCCTCTTGTGGGCTAAATCATCAAAACAAACCATACATATCCCGCTCTTATAACTCGGGTATTTTCCCATATGCCCATAAAAAAACACCCTCAAGAAGAAAAAACCTAAAAACAGAAGCATCTCATCCATCTATCTCAACTCTCTCAACAACAATGTAGGGAATGCATCTATTCTCCAGACTGACCATCCCACGGATCCTATTATGAATTCTACTAGTATCCGTAGTAAAAAGCAGGTTAGAAGAGCCACGGCCCAACCTTCCAATCTCCTCGGTATGGAATTTATCATCTTGTGCACATAAACACCATTAACGATAGCCCGCATCAACTCATCTCTAAGCTCTTTCACATACGTTCTAGCTCTCCAAGGCACCCGAGCATTTTTCCAAAGGATGTTGTAACTGTTCTTATCATCCACATCGATAGAAGAGACTTGAAGCATATGATCACCCGTTAGCTTCAGCCCGATGATACACGCCTGTATATACGCCAACTTGTAGTCTTCCTTCTTGAGCCATGCACGGAATATCAAACATATGTCTGCATTGTGGTTGCGAATTATGCCAGCTGGCCATTTGTGTTTGTTTCCTTCCGCATCCAGGTCCCTTCCTATCGTCACATTGAGCTTGAGGTTAAACATGTCCGGAGTAGTCCGTATGATAAGACTCACCTTCCTGATCTTGAACCTCAGTTCCTTGATGCTAGCATGCGTCATTCTGGATAAGAGGTTTGGATCTCTTGTGCGAGGGAAGACCTTCTTCTTCATAATCTGGTTAACATAGCCTATAAGTCTACCCAATTCGTACTCCAAAGATCTACTATCGTCAGCATACCGAGCCAAGCATCTCACTCTCCAGATGCATAGAGGGATGTTAACAGCCAAAAAACCTGCAATCCATTCAGTGACCTTAGCAGCCAGGCCCGCTCCACACGTGTAAATGAGCGACTGAACGTCATTTGGGGACTCCTTGTCTGCAATCTCACAGAACTTAGCCAAGAAAAACCTCGCCACTTGCCCCTGGAAAAACAAGTGATTCACATATGACATCAACTATCTCAAACACCAAATGATATTACTGAAACTATCAAATTCCTCACCTTTAAACCAAAATTGAATGTTATGTCTTATGAAGGGTATGACATTAATGGATTCACATATTACACAAAGCGCCAAGATGATAAGAGTGTCGTCCAAAATAGTGGGGTAACCCTTCAAGCGTCGACTATGTATTTTGCAAGTGCAAAGGATAAGAGTCCACGTGAAGCTAAAATGTCATATTACGGTGTCATTGAAGACATATTGGAGTTTGAGTACATAGATTTCAGAATTCCGCTCTTCAAATGTAATTGGGATGATAACACCAAAGGAGTTATAGTGGATGAATTGGGTTTCACTTCAGTGAATTTTGAAAAGATTGGCGAGAAGGGTGAACCATTCATATTGGCATAACATGAGAAACAAGTATTTTATATCGATGATCCTACAGATGATAAATGGTCAGTTGTTCTTCATGGTAAAAGATAGTTAATTGAAGATCCTACAGATGAAGAAGAGTACTATGATAAGTATGATGACTCTAGTCCTAATATATACTTGTTTTCTCTTTGATCATAGAATGGATAGATCATGAATGTCCATTCGCAATAGCTGCACCCTAGAGTTTATATCTGGTCTTGATCAGTATATTAGATTTGCTGAGGAACATAGGAAAAAACCTACATATAGGTTCTACCATCCATGTAGGCATTGCAGTAACAACTTGAAAGTCAGCACTGGTTAGGAAATCAAAAGTCATGTCATGTGCAACGGGATTGTACAAGGCTATACATAATGGCATTGGCATGGAGAGATTTCAAACTCGAAACTAGTAGATGTCGATAGCAGTGCTTGGGTTGAAGAAGAAATTTCCTCCGATGACGTAGATGTGAATGAACCAGTTCCAGTAGACATCGTTGATGCGATGCTGGATAGTTGTAGGGTAGAGAACACCGATCCACCTCCTATCTTTAGAAACATTGTGCATGATGCTGAGATACTGTTATACATGGGCTGTGCTAAGTTTACGAAGCTTAGTGTTGTGTTGAGATTGTATAAGTTGAAATCTAACAATAGATGGAGCGACAAAAGCTTCACTTCATTTTTTACTTTGTTGAAAGAAATGCTTCATGAAGGAAACGACCAGCCAATCTCAACATACCGGGTAAAGAAAATGTTGTGCCCAATGGGAATGGAGGCCAAGAAGATACACACATGCCCGAATGATTGTGTATTATTTAAAAAGGAATATGTAGATTTGAAAGATTGTCCAAAATGTGGTGTGTCACGGTATAAATTGACAACTTCGGGGGAGTCCAAAACTGGTTCTCCTGCCAAGGTGTTGTGGTATATACCTATAATATCATGGTTTCAACGCTTGTTTGCAAATCCGAAAGATGAGAAGAATTTGAGGTGGCATGCTGATGTTAAAAAAAATAATGATGGGATCCTACGACATGCGTCTGATTCCCCACAGTGGAAGAAGATTGATCTATTGTACCCCAAATTTGGTGAAGAAGATAGGAATCTAAGACTTGGGCTTTGTACAGATGGGATGAATCTGTACGGGACATTGAGCAGCCAACATAGCACTTGGGCAGTCATGCTTGTTATATACAATCTTCCTCCCTGGCTGTGTATGAAAAATAAGTACGTTATGTTGTCGTTGTTGATATCGGGCCCTAAACAACCCGGAAATGATATCGATGTTTATCTTGAACCTCTGATTGATGACTTAAAGAAACTTTGGGTTGAAGGTGTGATGACCTATGATGCTATGTTGTTTTGCACGCTATGTTGTTTTGCACTATTAATGACTTTCCAGCATATGGGAATTTGTCTGGATATAGTGTCAAAGGAGCTAAAGTGTGTCCTATATGTGAAGAAAACACAGATTCAATAAGACTAAAACATGGCAGAAAGACTGTATATCTTGGTCATCGAAGGTTTCTTTCAAAATTCCATCTGTATTGTAGGAAGCACAAACTATTCAATGGATGGAATGATGAACGGAGTGCACCTAAACCTATACCGGGGGATGTTGTTTATGAAAGAGTAAAAGATATTGTAAATGAATTTGGTAAGAAATCACAATGTAGTATGGCCACACGGAGTGACAATTCTTCATTCAAGAAGAAGTCAATATTTTGGGATATTCCTTATTGGAGTTCTTTGACAGTCAGGCATTGTATCAATGTAATGTATGTTGAGAAAAATGTCTATGATAGTATCATTGGTACTCTGTTAAAAATACCAGGTAAGACTAAAGATGGGATAAAATCCAGATTGGACCTGCGTGAAATGGGAATAAGGTTAGAATTAACAGAATTACGTGACATGGGTAATAAAAGAACATACTTACCTCCCACTTGTTACACGTTGTCTAGAAAGGAGAAGAAATCTTTTTGTGAATGCTTGGTAGATGTTAAGGTGCCACATGGTTACTCATCCAACATCGATAGATTGGTATCAATGAAAGATTCATCAAGTTGATAGGTCTTAAATCTCATGATTGTTACACTCTAATGCAACAAATATTGCCCGTGGCAATTCGATCTATATTGCCGAAGCATGTAAGGTTTGCAATCACCAGACTTTGTTTCATTTTCAACAGTCTATGCAACAAAGTTATTGACCCTGATACTCTCGATAATTTGCAAAGAGAAGTGGTTGTTACCCTATGTCAGCTTGAGATTTATTTCCCTCCTTCATTCTTTGATATCATGGTACATCTTGTTGTCCACTTGACTAGGGAAGTGAAAATGTTGGGACCAGTTTTCTTGCATTGGATGTATCCCTTTGAACGATACATGAGCGTTTTTAAAGGTGATTTTTGAAACCGTTATCGGCCTGAAGGGAGTATTATTGAAGGTTATGTGGCGAGAGAGGTTATGAATTTTTGCAATGACTTTCTGAGTGGTAATAACACTCCTGTTAATGACAAGAATATTGAGGATGGCAAAGGAATTTTGGGATCACGGGTGAAAGTAATCAACCATGAGCAGTTTGAACAATATCACTTGTATATTTTACACAACATGGATGAAGTGAGTGTTTATATCGAGGAACATACCAATTTCATCAAGAGACAACATCCTCGAGCAAGTTCAATGTGGCTTGCTAGAGAGCATAATAAGACTTTTACTAAGTGGTTTGAAGATAAAGTCTTAAATCAACTATCTCAAAAACCAAATGATATTACAGAAACTATCAAATGCCTCACCCTTAAACCAAAACTGAATGTTATGTCTTATGAAGGGTTTGACATTAATGGGTTCACATATTACACAAAGTGCCAAGATGATAAGAGTGTCTTCCAAAATAGTGGGGTCACTCTTCAAGCGTCGACTATGTATTTTGCAAGTGCAAAGGATAAGAGTCCACGTGAAGCTAAAATGTCATATTACGGTGTCATTGAAGACATATGGGAGTTTGACTACATAGATTTCAGAATTCCTCTCTTCAAATGTAATTGGGATGATAACACCAAAGGAGTTATTGAGGATATTACATCTAACCTAGAGAGATGAGGTATGGGTATGACATAATGACAGGATTAAGTTTTCTATCTACAATTGGTTAGCCATATACATAAAAAATATTATAGTGTGAAGTAACAAGCTAACCTCAGGATGAACCTTTAAGAAATAATGTCACTTAATATGAATTAGTGCAATAATTTAATAATCATTACAAATATTAATTTTGGATGATATGAGGGTCAAGTGGTAAAAAAATTCTAACTTTTGCTTACTACGTATAACAAATAGTATGTTGTGGGTACAAAGTACTTGGCATATAAAAATTAAAATGAAATGATTGCTTAAAAGTCCTAAATACATGAAACATAACAAAGAGGTTTCATTGTGTCTCAAGACTTGGAAGTAAATTTCTTAATAAGTGACCCAACTCATGGGTGATAGGCCACCAGGTATAATGGTAAAACTCTCAGGTAGTAAATGCATAGATGATATAATGATAAATGTACAAAAAAAAGGAAATAGAGGCAAATTCACTCCTAGTGATATAAATTTTGGTTCTAGCATGCTTTTGCAAACCTTGATATTTCCATGTATCAGTTGTACCTTGTCCTAAGATGTGACCTTCATTACAAGGGTGATTTCAGAAACTAGATTAAGGATTGAGGTAACACTAAATGTCACTTACAACTTAAGAGATTAAGTGCATGAAGACAAAAGTACATGAATTGAGTATGAATCTTTGGATCCATGTATGATTATGTCTAAGGGACATTAGGAAAAATCACTATGGAAGTGACTGATAGAATGGAACCAGACCAGATGGGAAGGTTTCCTTGAGATCAATGAAGGGACATAAAGAAAATTATGGGTTCCCTAAGAGATGAAGAAAAATTGGGTCAAAATATTAAGGATATAATGTGTTTCAATATTATCATATAAACCTCAAGCAAATTGTGCAATGGAATAAAATAAAGTCATGACATCTCAATAAAACCCTTAAGGAAGGGTAGGGCCACAAGTCAAACCTAAGATCTTTTAGGATGATTAAAGGTACATAAGACTTATGAGGATGGGAAATCATCATGTCCTAAGTGCATTAGGCCCCTACTGGTCAGGAGGAGATCATTCCAAATGTATTTATTCCCTAGAGATCTGAAGGGGATGATTGAGGCTAATGAGGCATGAGATGTAGATAAAAAGAACATAGGAACTCATAAGATGATCATATTACATGTGAGTGCTTGACATAGAAAGAGAATTTTGTAACTAAAAGATATTCATGGTATGGAGTAATTATTGAGAATGACTCAAATAAAATTTAGATATTAAAGGATAATGTGTTAATACACCATATATGCCCATAGAAAGGAATGAACTTTGTATTTGGATTGTTGCCAAATATTCATTTTACCTTGTTATTAGTGTGAGAGATTGGGCAAACACATATTATTAAAAAGGGGGATAAATGAAGATGATACTTAAGTTCAAAATTTAATGGCACATTCTAGAGTTGGAGGTGTTCCCTCACCCTTATCTAGAAAAAAAATGAATATTATATTGGCAACCTAGGTGTGTACGTAATCCCCAAGTGAAATGAAAATTAGAAAATGAAAATGTTATAATCAAGTGGCAACATCATGTGACTACTAAAGATAGTTATACATTGATGTAAATTTAGGTACCAATCTTAATGGTAATGTGATAAACTCTATATATCAACAAAAGATGTTGGATATATCTATGTAGGGTAGCTAACCCCAATATTTGAAACTAATTTGAGTTGTCTTTCACCTTAAGCTTGTTAGGTGTGAATTTTGTGGGCAAAATTCCCTTTACCAAGGGTTGAATGTAAGATCCTCAAAGATTTATAAAAGTATAAAACTTTCTTTGTTAAAAAGTTTCTGAATTATAATTGATATGATAATAAAGATATCCACCTTGTAGCATGGGTATAACCCATGGTCTATGGTTCAAGAGACTATTTTCCTTGCAAATAGGTCCTTGTGGCACAAGTTGAAGAATGTAGACGGAATTCATGCATAATGAACAATGGCTTTATTAAACTTTTGGATAACTAAAATATGAGATAATTGTCTCATACCAATTTTTAGAAGACTAAGTCAAATTTTGAGGTCAAAATTCTTATAAGAGGGAAATGATGTTATAACCAGTTTTTTCACATGTATTTTTGGATATTATTTAAATATAAATAATCAATTGTTAAGGATGCATTAGACAGATTGGTTTCCTTTTTAAGTATGGATTTAATTTGCAAATCTTACTTTGTAATGGTTTTTGTAATTATGTTTTTTTCATTAATACAATAATGGATATGGGGAAGGGAAAGAGATAAAATACAATGATAAAATTACTAAAGGTAATGAGTAATTGGTATTTTAAATATGGAATTGTCTGTAATTTTCTAGAAAAGGGAGTTTCAAGCATAATTAAAGAATAGTGACTTGGTTAATTATTAGAAAATTGGAATACTGAATACTATGGAAGTTTCCACAAGAAAATAAATATGTATGCCTTATATAATTAGAAGAGTAAATATCTAGCCATGAGTGGCAACATAATATTTCAGGTATCAAACAAGAATATCTCAACCTGATTTTTGGTATAGCTGAAGATAATAACAAAAAGAAAAAAGTTTATACAATTTGAGAGAAAAAAGGCTCTCCATGTAGAGTGGGTAATTAAATTAAGAATTTACTAAACGAGAAAGTTATGTCTACATTATCCCAATTAATCCCAAAAAATAGATATGGTTTGGAAAGATGTTAATGACTTTCCATCAAGATTTCATAAAGAAAACAAATTCCTAGTGACCTAGGGAAATTTGAGGAGAAAATGGGTTCTGGTTCCAATTATTACTTTTGAGTCTGTAGTTGGAAATTGTTTTATACCACTAACTTTAGCATGTCTATTGTCATGCGCCTTTGATATCTTACGCCCATGATGACCGAAGATCCAAGATCTAATGACCAAACTATTATATTCCATCGTAGGCTAAATCAAGAAGGTTGAGTATAGTACCACATCTTCCCTTTCATATATCTCTCTCTAGTTTATGAGGGACTCTAGAAAGTTTTTCATTGAATCTGGGAGACGATTCCAAAAAATACTATCCTTAGTTAACCCCAGTTGGAGACGTTACATAACTTTCCCCTTTTTAACAGAGAAGGACTTACCTTTTCACAATTGGCCTCACATGGACCTACCTATATAAGGTGCCATAAATCCACCTAGAAATAGGATGAGAACCCTTGGATCGAATAGGGAATCCCCTCACATCCAATTTCTTAGAAACTATACTCTCATGTTCTCTCTTATTCTTGTATGCCACTGGCAAGTCAGGTGATGTCTTACTTTGTTCATACTCTCTCCATCCAATTGGTGGTCGTGGATGAGTTATGTGGGAAGAACGAAGGAGTTGGGGTCCTTGCCTACCCCACAGAAGCCCTGGAGCCAAGGGTCAATGAAGGAGCTGACTATTTGACCAAAGTCTGGCTCGTGAGGTTGAAGATTATTTGGGACAAAATTATGATTCTACCATGGGTGCGAGAAGACCAATATCCTATTGACCAGGGAAAGACTGTCTTGTACTCTCTTGTCACATGCTTTGTCCTATGTAGAATGCGCTCCAGAGTGGCCTTGGGTTATTGTCGAGGTCATGCCACATGGGAAATGAGGTAACAATTTTTTTTTGTTAATATGGCTCTCCAAGATTGGTTCATATGGTTTACTTTGTCAAAATTATAATAATTAATCTGTAGATCCACTCATGGAAAGTTATATATGAAAGTTTATAAAAATGCATACATTCCAATAAAAATAGTTACAAGACCTAGATCTGCTCCAAATTCTAAAAGTTCCTAATATTGCTAACTTTAATTTGCTAAATGTGTAAAAACCCTAATTTGTAGGTTTTAATGATCACGATGTGTGCAAATGATATCAATTTCTTAAGGCTGATCTTGTTTGATAAAAAGGGTATCTTGGACCTAATTTGAGATTAATAATTCATAATTTGATGAATTAGGATTTTTCTTGAGTTAAAAAACATACAATGATAAAATTATGATTTCTGAAAATAAAACATATACAACTTGGTGATTAAGGTTTGAGATGCCCAAAATCCTAATATAACCCCAATTTGACCACCAAAACTCCAACTTGGATCCCAAGTCAGTCTTACTGGTAGATTTTGGAGAAATAGTAATACATATGTATTATGCTTTAATTTCAGGATTGATGCTTGATTGGTTGCTTTTTTGCCTTTTTGCTTAGATGTCAAATTACTCCTAATAAAGGTATGTGGTTATGCCTATGACTACCCAACATAATCAAATCATGTGGTATTTTCAAGGATTTACTGAATGGATTGCAAAATTAACTGCTTTCTTGTATATTTATTACCTACAATCTATAAAGCCCATTTGAGTATCACAATATATAGAATTCACTTGCTCAAGCCCTCAAAAATATCTCTAAATTAAATGTGTGCATGATGATTATGGAAAGAACCCCCACAGAATGGGTTGACTAATATATACTCCCAGAGAGTGAGCATGAGATCACGGATACCGTCAGTGAGTGGGTATAGATGGAAATCATCAAAAGTGAGCGAATAGATCAAATAAATACTCTAGAGAATGAATATGGTAACATTGGGTACCTGCGATGAGTGGGTAGGCCACAAAGATTAGGGTTGAGAAGTTGAAGAAATCAAAAGGTGTTTCGATTATTTTGTTAATTGCAAATACAAATGATTATGATGTTACCCTTAGATGTGCATATTTTTTTCCAGACATACCAGTATAACTTGTTATATTGACCTATTTTTGTTTGACAAAGTTCTAGGTTAAACTTCTAGTAAGATACATATAATGAATAAAGTTGGACATCTGTAAAGAAGGAACAAAAATAAAATATTTAATGTAATTATCAAGAATATAAATAGATAGAATTATTTCTGTTGCAAACATTAGATTTACATTCCATGTAAACTCCCTCAAGGAGAGATTATCTGGTTAACAAAATCTTTTCCATATAATGAATTTTATTGATTATTATTGGTTACTTGCTAATCATGATCCCAAAATTGTGGTTATTTTCCTTGACCTCTTGGTCCTCCTTTTTAGGGGATAAAGGGGATAGGGGGTCGTAACAAATGTCAACCCAAAAATGATCATGGAAGATGAGCCTGGATGGGTTGAAACATTTTAAGGCTTTTTTCCTAATGTGAAGCTACATTTGACAAAGTGCTATCAAGTTAGACATATACCCACTACAATATAGGCCACAAGTTGATATCAACCTCAACATTAATTATGACACACTAATCTTTTTCATTTATATTGGAAACAATAATCTCCATTATGCATGTTTTGCTAAGATTTGGCCCAAATCAAGAATTTTGAATTTTTTCTTCATGAATGTAAACAAATTTTCTAGCAGTCTAAGTCATTTAATCATCAATTAGTTGTACTTGGCCTCAATTATGGTAGATGATGTATACAGAAGAGATCCACAATTAAATAATCAATTTTAGGCTAAGAGGTCATAGTATACCATATTACAATAAGATGACCAAAGATCTCACCTTGTTGGTAGATCCTTTGATAAAATTAGTAGGAGTGTTAGAGAGACCATGGTGACATATGTTGGTGTTGTCTCAAGCCATGCGACCCTATCCTACTAGTTGGGATTCATAACAAGGCACACTATTGTAATGTTTTTCCATTCACGAGAAAAGGAAGTGTTGGTGTTCCATTCTTGTAGGTCATTGTAACATCCATGATTTTCACACATACATTTCATAGAAGAAGGATAAATTGATTCATGTAGTACTAGAAGTGTCACAAAATTAAGAAATCAATCAAATAATTAAGTAAACAATCATACAACACTATGTGCATAATGCTCTCAACATTTTTGTTTGAATCTCAACCGCGTCACACATATAACTTGTAGAAAAATCTATTGATATGAATAAAGGATATGAAGCAAATATATTTTTAATGCATAGAAGCATCCTACAAAAAAAAGTGTCAGAAATACTTCGATAAATTCATTAACTTAGTATTTTGAAGATCAATTTTTGTGGAGATTATGCCCTGGTCATGAAGAAACAAAACAAATGTAAGGTTTAAAAATGACTAACACTATAATTTTGTAATCATAGAAGTAAAATACATAATATAAAAACTACATGAAACAATATAAATTGATGAAATCATGCCTGAAATCCACTTAAATATTATTCTCTTGTAAAGCATTCTCTTCTTCTTTTCTTGCACAAAGTTATCCAATCTTGCATTTTAAACTATACTCTAGTACATGAATGTCAGAGTTCTACACTTTAGTGCTTGGAATCAGATAAATTTAATTCAAACTACACTTTTTGGTTAAGGTCTACTTCTTACAAGAAATATGCATCAACTTAACTATTCATTTCTTAGCATGGTCTTGAAGCTTGTTATTATAAATTAAAAAATAAAATATATGTTATATTCTTATGATAATTCCTTTTATTATTAAACATTTATATATCTTGTATTAAAAAAATATTTCACAATTAAACATCAAATCATACATAAGAAATCATCAAATATGATGGTGATAATACTAAATTTCTTGATTAAAATGACCGTATTACCTGCATTAGAGAGAAACTCTAATAACTTTTAATTCTTATCAATCCTTAGCCTACCTACTATGTTTTATACTCATATGAAAACCATTACAATGACTTTGTGTTCACTCTAATGGTCTCTATAGGTATTTCTATAAATGTTAGGATTATGCATATGCACCATTGGGATCACCCCATCATCAACTAATGACTGAAATATATCATGGATCCTCAAAAACCACCTAATCGCTACATATTATCCAGCAAATTATAATAAATTTATTAATAAACTTAATAAAAATAAATATCTAGCTTCTATAACATAAAATGCATTATAAAATCTTATTTTTTTGCTTCCTCTTCGATTTGGTAACACATGACGGTGGCACAAAGTGTGCATCCTTCCCTCCTCAAATCCTTGTGTTTTACTATATTTATTCATTGGTAACCTCCCACCATGGAGTAATAAATATTATGTAGGTAAACCTATCTGATGTTGAAACATGGTATCCAGGAAGATGGCATGCTATGTTTCATGTGAGAAGAAATTTAAATAGTGAGGAAAATCTCAATTTGACACTTGATTGGATGATAGCTTCTTGAAGAATGTGGGGAATTCATCATCCAAATTATCCATTGGAGAGACAATTAAAAAGTTCTATCAAATGTTTCTCGGAATTTCAACAACATTCTATTGGAGATGAAGAAGATGAAGGTGAAGGATGTCCAGATAGAAGTAGCACTCACCCATAGTAATTTTGGGATTTAGTTTTATAGCCTACCCTAGGATAAAAAATGGTTAAGGAGGTCATACAAATAGAAAGGGGTATCTATGAAGCCATCTCTATTTATTTGCACAATATAGGATAGACTACCACTTGTAGATCTAGTGTGAATGTGAATCTCAAAAAATAGGTCAAACAAGTCCAAAGTATCAAATATCTAGAGGGGAAGTTGGTCATGGTGGAGATGTAGTGTGAACAACTCCCAAATCTCTATTACCTTTAATGAATCATTTGTCACAAAGAATGTTATTGTGAAGACGAGAGTGAGGATTTATAGATGCCTAAAAATGATGTCCATGGGTGAAAGACTCCCCAACTAAGAGTTGCGTGATATTGATTATAGAAGAACTATTTAGATAAGGAAGCACAAAACAAACTAATTTCTTTTTCAAGAAACTATCAGAGCTATGGAAGAGGATTGAAAGATATTATCTATGAGATTTATGTATAAAAGAATAAGAAGTTGAGAGCTGCAAAGTCAAAAAGGTAAATAGACTAGAGAAATAGGGCCAAAATGTCAAGAACAGTGGGAAATGGTATGATAGTGATACTATGAGCGCAATTCATTAATTAAATAATTTTTTGGTGTGGAATGTTTAAGACATGGAAATGGTACGAAGAAGAAAGGGAATAGGAGACAACATATGGTCATAATACATGAGCCAGAGGAAAAGAAAGAATGGGAGAAGATAAATATTGTGATGCAACTACTATCAAAGAAAAAGGTTCATTAGAGATGAAGGTGTGTGGATTCTAGATCAAAACAATATGGAAATGAGAAACCATACAATAAACTGAACCAAAGTTGTGGCCTCCTAACATGCATCCATCATTATCAGAAACAAGTCCTCACTAGACTAACCATACCACCACCACCACTTAAACAATCACCATGCTAAAGAACATCCACACACACTGACGACCGCTAAATAATATATCTATCACCACCCATCACAATCATATCCCATACCCACATAACACTATCATATAATCCTCACGCTCACAAATTGACCCATTTATAGTTGCTAAGAACATCACCTCTAATTCATACAATCCACCCCACAAGAAGCATGTATTCATTCTTTACTTTGGACTAGGAAGTGGTGACATAACAACATAGGCTAATAAATGGAAACACTTAATGTGGTTTTTGAAAATGGAATAAATATTAAAGAGTAAGGATGATAATATTCATTGTGATTTGTAGGTGAAAAAAAATCATAGATGCAGACAATTGGATATGGTTATAGATATGGAGGTAGATGATATGACCTCAGGGGGAGAAGTTGAATAATTTCTCTTTACTAGATTTTAATATTATAAGCATATAAGTAATTTTTATTGGCATAGCCCAATCTCATGAAAATAATTAAAATACTATCATGAAACATCTAGGGTTTAAGAAGTCCTGGGACAATCACCTCTCTATGATCCATTTTTAGGGAGAGATGCCCATCTTTATGTTTCTCTTGGACACAATGACTAGCACAAAAAATAAAGAAAATATCATGAGGAGAACAATTTAAATAGTGTCTTTGGTGTAAGAAACACAAGATGATGTGGAGGACTGAGAGTATGATAGAGAGGCTATTATATAAAAAACTAGGCTAAAAACTTTATTTTTGTTCATCAATATAGTCTGCCAGTTGTAAATGAGTGGTACATGACATGGGATCTTATGAACACAATATGCTAACTTTCTAAATTCCTCGTGGTAAATAGGCACTGAGATAAATGAAATTTTCCTAGGTTTCAAAAAATCAAATTGATAACTCAAGGCAGTGTTGCAGATGAGGATCTTGAAGGAAGCGATAGATAGCTTGAAATACTTGGCATACACTAGATTTATTGTCATCTAGAATTGACAGAGTCAAACATATAGAGTGACAAGGGAAAGACCAGACATAATTCATAGATAAAGAGTCATGTGTGATTTTTGTTAATACAAAGGTTAATGAGTTTCCTATCATTAAATAAAAAAATAAAATACAAAGTAGGTTCAGATTTTATGTTGTGCATTTTATCACTTGAATGTACAACTAGTATTTATGTACTTTGAAAGGAAGCTTTTTATTCATATCTTCATGCAAGCATTGAATTTTTTGCTCAAAGAGTAGCACTATGTACTTTAATTAAATTTGGAAACCTCAACAAAATTATAGAGTATATATAGAGAGAACTTTATATGGATGGCGATGAGACATCTGATGCCTAAAGTGATGCTTACGCGAACCTAAACATCCCTCCGAGAGGGTTTGCAATAGTTCTATTTGGATGGTTATTTATAGCCTAGATGTTTGTGTTTGGATATGTTTGCATGTGTAGAGGTGGTGAAACCCAAAACCATCCCAACGATCTCCATCATTAATCTTTAATCAACTTTTAATCTTTCTCTTTACTTTCCTCGCATTTAGTTTAATTAAACTCAAACCAACCTTTGTTCTAAATATTAGTCTTGATTCAACTACATTTTACTTGTAAAAAATTCTTAAAAATGTTGTCGCTTGGGATTCGATCCTCAATATAATGTGATAAGACCCGTCCACTTGCGGGTGGTATTATTGCATAAGGTTTAGATAAAAACTTAGGGATCTCATTCCTAGGTGAGTTTGTCAGTGCGATAATAGACCGCATCAAATTCTGGTGACATTGCTGGGGTCAACATAAACATCTAGTTAAATCTAGTTCTATTAAGGCTAATTTAGGATTTCACTTTTAATTTTGATACAATCGAGCATCTACTTGAATTTGACTCTACTCCATCCATCTTACTCCAGAAAGATCTTTCCATCCTAAGTACCCTCAAAGACTAGTGCATGCACTGCTCGAATAGTCCCGAACTCTCTGCTAGCTTTGACCCTGAGATAGACAAAACTTTTCATTGTCAGAACGGAGAGAACCAAGCTAGGATGGCAAAAGAAGAGGAAATTGACCTAAGGGTAGCTCAAGCCCTTAATGCATAAAGAGAAAGGCTTATGTGAGAAGCCTGGGCTACATTCCAAGAAGAAATCCAAATAGCTCAAGCAACAACTCCACAAGTTGAGTTACAAAAAGACCTTCAAGAATTCTAAATCCCTAAGGTTGCTGACATTTGTCACCCAGTGCAAGCTCCTCCCATCTGTGCTCCTAATTTTGAAATTAGGGCACATTGGGTCACTGTGTTTCAGAATAGCCCTTTTTATGGTAAGCAAGGAGAAGATAGTTAAAGAACATCTTCTGAGGTTTATAGAACTATGTGCTATGACAAAGCAAAATGGAGTCACGGATGATGCCATCAGACTCCGTCTTTTCAAATACTCTCTTGCTAACATATCCATGAGTTGGTACAACTCTTTGCAATGTGAACCCATAACTACTTTGGAGCAACTTCAAAATGTATTCCTAGAAGAATTATATCCTCTCCTTCTCTCACCTATGAAATTAGGGGCCGAATAACACAGTTCACTCAGGTCCCTGGTGAAACCCTTATCGAAGCATGGGAAAGATACAAAGATCTCCTACGCAAGTGTCCACACCATGGCATTCCTAAGAATCAACTCATCGGAATATTTTATAGAGGTGTGGATGATGATATCAAGAAGTTTTTAGACTCCTCATCTGGAGGAAACTTCATGCGTCAAAGTTATGACAACACATGGAAGGTTGTTACCCTTGGAGTTGAAAATCAAGCCAAATGTGGTAGACCCATAAGTAAGGGAGACCAAAAGGTAGCTATGGCAGAAGCTACTCCTGAGTACAAGTCTATTGCTGAGTCTCTTAAGCTTCTAGTTGTCAAGTAAGACCATCTTGAATCATCTTTTTCCTCCTATGAAATAAGATGTTCACCCCCCTCAACAACAAGAACAAGTCAAGTCAGCTTCACTATCTTGTGAAGCATGTAAAGGAACTGATCACTCTACTTTGTCCCACAATGTTCTCTATAATGTTGTCCTAAACAAAGTCAACAGACAAGGTGATAATGGGCAGATGGAAAGTATGAATTTTATCAACACTATCCATGGTCAAGGATACTATAACCTGAATAAAAATAGGAACCATACCGATTTTTAGTATGGAAATCCTTTGGGAATGGTAAACTCACATCAATTTGGCTCAAACAACCAATAATAGAATTTTAGGAATGAAGCGAACTTTAGGGGTAACTTCCAAAACAAGAACTACAACAATCACCAGAACAACCCTCAGTTCCAAGACCCCAATCAAGTCCCTTACCAGAATCAGCAACAAGGGCAACGAGCTAGACCCATCTCTCTTGATGATAAATTCTCGGCCATTGAGAAGATGTTACATTCTCTACAAACATTGATAGCTAACCAGCAAGCACACTAGAAGGACATTGAATCTCAACTAGATCAACTTGCAGCTAGCCTCAAGCCACCTGCTGAGCTTTAGTTCGGGAACCGGAATACAATCTGAGGCACGTGGAACAACTTAAAGTTGGGACAACTCGTTCAGGCTTTATCTTACCAGAACCCACAACTCCTGTCACCGTGAAAAATGTCCAAGGTGTCAAGCATAGTGTAGGTGCCACTCAGAATGATAAGATTGACAAGGCATGTTCTGAGGAACTTATTACTACGGAGGCAGAAGACTCACCTGAGCCAGTTGTTCCAGTGTACAAACCTCATGTGCCATTTCCAAGTCGACTCAATTTTACACAACTTGATACTAGGTTCAACAAGTTCAAGGAAGTTATGAGGAAGTTGTATGCCAATGTCCCACTCCTCGATGTCATGGCTGAGATGCCCCAATGGTCTAAATTCTTCAAACTCCTACTCAGTCAAAAGTACAAAACTGAAGAACATCAGACAGTGAAACTAGAAAGAACATCATATGATTTAGCAATGGATATGATGCCTCGCAAACATAAGGACCCTGGCTCTTTTAGAATTTCCTGCTCAATAAGCGATTCCATCAACTGACTGGGTCTATCTGATCTTGGAGCTAGCATCTCCATCATTCCTCTTAGCCTATGCAACAAATTGGGCCTTACTAACTTCTCACCCACTAGAATGTCCATCGAGCTTGCTGACTCCTCCATGACAAAATAGGTTGGCATCATAGAGGACATCCCCGTAAGGCTTGGGAATCTATATGTCCCGTGTGATTTTGTAGTTATGTACATCAAGGAGAATCCACACTACCCAATAATTTTTGGAAGACCTTTCCTCTCCACTTCTAGAGCTCTAATTGATGTTGAAGCTGGAATTTTGACCCCAAGAGTGGGAAACCAATATTTTGATTTCTATGCATCCAAAAGTGCAAAGGAATGCACTGAAGAAGAAGAGGCATATTTTGTTGATTGTGTTAATCAATTTACTCACATGCAACAACAATTCCATTCCTCAAAATCTGATATTCCCTCAGAAAAAGGCCATGATGAAGAGAAGATTGGGAATGAACCAGTCTATGTAGAGACAAAAGAGATGTCGTCAACTATGGAGGAGACACCTCTCAACCCTATTTTTACACATATCAAACCTTATGTAGGTGTCCATGATCCTCCTCATCTAGAAACAACCATCCTCTAGAATGCACCAATAGCCCAATAGATAGAGACTATTGATTTCATCTTCCCTTCGCAACAAGATTTGGACTGTAGTTTCTACCGAGAACATCCCCCAGATCCATATCTGATTGACATCAATGACCAACATTGCTACGATGAAGGGATAGTGCATCAACAAATGAACTTTTCTTCCAAGCCTCAACAACACTACTTTATCAATGAATCCATTTAGACTCCCTTCAAATATTCTCTTCCTCGCATTGAGCGATAAAACTCACGTTGTTTCCCTATATGTTCTGACACTGCTCGCTCTGTATGGGGAATAATATGAGAGCCCATAATCAAAGCAAGGATAAATGAATGGCTGAAAAAGAAACCACCAAGAGAATATGTCAATCTAGCTCAAGCTCCACTTAGAGCCCCATGATGGTGATAGTATCCACATCGAGCCATCGACGTAAAACAAAGGTGCTTTTCAGGAGGCAACCCCATCAATGATTTTGTTTTTACTTTTAGTTTTGATTTAGAAAACTTCCTAAATTTTGTTTTTACTTTTTAGCAAATTTTGCACTGAACAGATATCGCAATGCGAGATGCTATCTTAAGCTCTGATTAGTCTTCATTTTTGAGATTTTCAGATGGAGGACGCATCACCGAAAGGAATGCAACCACATGTGGTTGACCAACCGGCACGAGTTTTCCCCTCCATCTCAGATTTAGAGTTTGCTTGGGACAAGCAAATTTCTAAGTTTAGGGTGGAGGGTGGGTGGTATTTACTTTACTTTCCACCCACTCCTATCTATTTCAGACTCAATATTTCATCGTTGCACTCATCGTTGCATTGTAGAGCTTTTTTTTTTCAAAAATTTTCAAAATTTTCAAATTTTAAAAGTAGTTTAGTATAGAAACTTGATGATTTTTTGACTCTTTTTTTTCAATCAAATCCTTTACCTTGCCGGCTAGTTCTTTGTCTATGCAATTTTGAATCATTATACCTTCCTTATCTGAAGTGAAGCTTCAAGAGGGAAAAATTCTGAAACTAGCTAATTGATAGAAATCACCTTGTGAAGCTTATGAATCCTAACCTCATGATCAAAGAAAATGGCAAGTATCTATTGAACTGAGAGGGATCAAACACATTATGCTTCCTAACTGACTAGTGGAACTATAACATGGAATTTCCACCGGATCCTCATCAAATCATTATTTGAGCAAAGTATGATAAGGAGAACAACCTGATGCACTGAATTGTAAATCAAGTTGCATTTTGAACTAAACTCTCTTCTACACTTCTTCTATCATCTTATTACCCCTCCATCCATAAAAAAGAAATAAAAATAGCCAAAATAGTGTCAAACCCTAAGTTTGGGGTGGCACACCTCCTCCCTCTTTATCCGCTGCTTCCATACCCCTCACTATGTAATAGGGACATACCACCAAGAAAAGATGCCAATGTGCACACCAACAAAAATGCAATCAATCAAATTGCAAACATATAATAAAAATCTCAAGTCGAATAGAGGAGAGATTTATTTCTTCCTTCCATACCCCCCTTCACTCCCTTTTCTACCTACTGGCACAATGAATGCCTAATTTTGCCAATAATTTGAAAAACACCAGTGTCATATCAGGTGCACACTTGTTGTTCTACAGGTATCTCCGAACTCTTACAAAACTCTTAGACATGCTTGATGTTGGAAAAAGTAGGGAGGAAGTGATGTTGGAAAACAAACTCAGGAACAAAGATACGATAAGATGTGTTCAGTGGTCTCAGGAAGTTGAGATTCTTAGTCATACAAAGTAGAAGAGTAATAATCATGATGTGAAGATGAACCAATCACACGAGTTGTAAGTATTTGTTTGGCGACCGTTTCCGATTTTGTATTAATCGAGTATGAAAAACATTTAAGTTTGGCATATTTTGATGAATGCATATTCATCATGGTTTGTGTCGCCATGTTTGGCCCAATTCTGCTAAGTATATTTGCTTTTATCCACTATATCCTTTAATATACATGCCTACTAATCTTATTTGATTTTATCTTGGATTTAATTGGATTTATCCCCTTCCTGCAGGTCTATTATGGGGCATGGGCCCAACCCTTGTGGCCCTTTTCCTTTGATTGAAGCTACGCCACCCGTGGATCCTCTACAAACTACTACGATCGCGGTTATCTACCTCAGAACCGCAACCTCAACATTGCTCCAACCTGAAGACCACAACTCCATCAACCTCAGAACCATGGCTCCTGCCCTAATCATGAACCCACTCACGATCCATCAGACACCGTGATCATCGTCTATGTCCCCTCTGTGCCCGCGGTCGACCTAACCGTGACTTGTGGTTCCCAACTACAATTGTGACCTACACTCCTCCTTCCCCAGGACCGTGATTCATCCTACACCACGCCCGCGGTTCTCAACAGATGCTGGACCACGACCTACCACAGACACCTACCTCCACCATCATTGACGCTCGCACCTCGACCTCGCCCACCATCATCAACATCAACACCACCACATCTAATCTACCCTATCCTCAACACCGTGACCCATGGTTCTCTGCTCCCACAGATTGTGACCGCCTTCTCCCTCGCCATAGATCATGACCGCGGAAACACTTTCAACTATCATGACTAAAGAATTGTGACCAGCAACTGTGACCAGACAATCGCGACCTGCTACAAATAATCGGGTCGCTAAAGTAAGGAGGTACCCAACCTGCCTAAAAATAGCCCCCTACCCCAACCATTCTAAGCATCATCTCCAGACGCCATTAGGCTACAGGTCTGTCCTGAGCCTAAGGAGAGGATCTCCACATCCAAGAGCATGCCTCTATGGTGGTCTTGCACCCCTGTTCATCCAGATCTGAGGTGGAAACCCAGACCTACAAGCCACTCCATCCAGATCTAGATCTAGATCTAGATCTAGGTCCAGATCTAGATCTGTTGCATATACGCCGTGACTATGCTGCCATCACGTCTACAAGCTACTCCTCCTGCAGTGAGCAAGGACTACGAGAAGAGGGAGAAGGTGGAGAGAGAAGATCTGTCTTGTCTTTCGTGGTGTTCTTCCCTCCTCATCCATATCTGCCCTGACATTGTGTAGAAGACCATTTCTCCATTGAGCTGTGATCATCTTCTTCACCATGCTCATGGAGGAATCTTCTCTCTCTCTTGTTTTTCTTGTTTCTCTCACCATGAGTGAGTAGTTTTCATTTCACTGGGGTGCGGGGACTAGCCCCGTTTCCCATGCTTACATGTTCAAATATTAAACATTCCATGGCTTGTATATAACTTTTCATTTTGTTGTTAATCATCGATGTGTGCTTTTGGATTGATCATCTGCTTGCATTTATCTTGTTCATTCCTATTTTGCAAGAACTTCAATATGTAGGATTTGAAAGACAATTAACGTGGTGGACTCCCCGATATGAAATCGGATGGGATTCCCTGAGGTCGTAAGTGTAATCCGTGAGGAGACGAGCCATCTTGCCCACAGGGATGCTTCTGTGTGCCTAAACATCCTAACGTAGGGTCGTAGCTTCAATTGGATATATGTATCTTTGGATCCATAAGTGTGTGATCTGGATGGCGACGAGACATCTGATGCCTAATGTGATGCTTACGTGAACCTAAACATCCCTCCGGGAGGGTTCACAACAGTTCTGTTTGGATGGTTATATATAGCCTAGATGTTTTTGTTTGCATATGTTTGCATGTGTAGAGATGGTGAAACCTGAGACCATTTCAGCGATCCCCATCATTAATCTTTAATCAACTTTTAATCCTTCTCTTTACTTTCCTCGCATTTAGTTTAATTAAACTCAAACCAACCTTTTTTCTAAATATTAGTCTTGATTGAACTAGATTTGACTAGTAAAAGAATCTTAAAAATGTTGTCCCTTGGGATTCGATCCTCAACTATACTGCGATAAGACCCGTACGCTTGTGGGTGGTATTATTTCATAAGGTTTTGGTAAAAACTCAGGGATATCAGCCTTGGGTGAGTTTGTTAGTGCGATAATAGACCATGTCAACTGCTTAACATCATCGTTGATAATGATGTAGAACTTTTGAATAAGTTGAACAAAGATGTCATTATGTGGCCATATTTGCAAAAAAACCTTGAATCATTCCCATTCTTTGAAGAGATATTCTCCAAGCAGCTACCTAAACTGAGTAATTTTCACTCATGCATTGATTGGTTTGCTATAACTGGTCCGAAAAACTTATGAACTGAAGTTCCTCAAGCAGTTTTGATGATTGGTTTGCAGTAAGTATTGGAACTTGAGTTTTGTGACTTTTTGTGAGTTACATAGTTACATACAAAATAGACTTCATGAGTTCCCCCTAAAAAGAGCGCACAACTAGTTCTGCAACAATTGACAATATTTCTTACACAATTATATTTTTTATTTTTTAGAAATGACATTTGTAAAATATTTATGACTATGAATGTTAGTAGTATGGATATTGTTTATCACCAAAATCATAACATAATATGACAAAATACTATACACAATAAATGACACCATGTAAAATAAGTTTACACTACAACTACCATTATCACTGTGGTCTATAAAGTAAAAAATATATGAACACTATGAAAAAGTAATCACACTACACCATTTGACACAAAATATGATTTATCTAACATAATTATATTCTTTAAATTTAAAGAATATGATATGAAGAATAATAATTAAATAAAATCATGCGCGAAAAATTTACAAAAATGTTATACACTTTGTTAAACAATGATTATACAAAACTTATATTTACAAACACATAAAATGTACATATTATTATAGTATTTTATACATAGAAGATAAATAAAAGTATTATGATGTGATTTGAACAATAATTTTTTTATCAAAAGCGTAATTATATCATATTAAGATATTTTTAGAGGATCAAGATTCTGATTATGACCACTTTTTGTTGTTATTATGGTCGAAAGATAATATGATTATATATGGATATGATTCTTTCTTTATTTCTTTGTTGTCTTTACTTATTATATATCATGCAGTAAAATCAATGATATTTTTAATTGATTACCAGATTTATAGTTACAACAAACCAATCACATGGAAGTGAATGTAACTTATGTTCCAGAATTTGAATTAGAGTTCCCAAAAAATGAATTCTATATAACATATGACTTACACCAAACAAATCGGAACCTTAGACATAGTAGGTGAGTGAGGGAGAAATGAACTTCTTAAGGAACTTTTGTTGATGTTCCTCCCAAGTTTTGTTGTTTCAATCATCTAGGAAGTTGTACCACATCCTCGCCTTGTTGACGAGGGAGTGGTAAAATATTCATAGTTTCATGGCTTCATCTGACACACCATCTTACTTTCTTAATTCACACAAAATTGTGAAACTCTATACATAGTCATGTGTGTCCTCACCAATTTTTCCTAAAAAATGACAACTTTGCATCATCTCTACATGTAGTGTCTTGAATTCAGAGTTAGCTCTGATAATGTCTGGTTAATGGTTGCATTATGCATATTTGTAGCCCTAACAGAGAACTCACGTATCTCTCTGTGTTGTTTTTCTTATTCTATTTCTAATAACTCTAGTTTCACTATAGCTTTAGCTTCTACCATGAGTTGATCTCTCTATGATGCTAGTGTTTCTTCATCTTTGTTCTGGATCTCATCTGCATGCATCTTGTCTCACTGTTTATAAATGAGTCTACAACATGTTCTTTCAATCTCATGACCAAGATGTAATATGGATGAGGCACTTGAGAAGCATCGCATACACTAGATATGAGACATGCGAAGGGAAGACTACTACAATTTAGACCAATGTTTATTGTAAAATAAAAAATCCTAACTAATCTAAGTTAGTTAAAATAATCAAAAATTCATTTATCCCCTGCAATAGCTCTAAAGTTTGATGTATTTTTTTATTTTATGGGGAAATTATCTTGGGGAAAAACCTCTAGATTTTTATCTAGACTAAGTATAATAAAAAAATATTGTTCTAATCTCCCTACATCTATTGCCTATTAAACATGAAAAAATGCATGTTGAGGCCAAGTGACACTCCCTTTTGGGATTAGGACTGAAACCAAACAAATATTGTACCAATCTCCCTACATCTATTGCCTAGAAAAAAAAACCTACCAACATTTTCATCAAGGGTTTACCATGAATGAATCAATATCCAAGATCCTAGGTTCAATGTTCTATATGCCCAAGATCTGATTAACATGTAAACTAGGCAATTAGGAAAGAAAATAGACATGAAAATGATTGATTCCAAACTATAAATTTTCATGTCAGAATAGATGTAATAAAGAGAATAAAACTAGGTAATGGGGAAACTCTTTGCACCCTAGTGAGAGGACTACTCTCTCATCACATATATAACAAGATTAGTCATGCAAAATAGTAAGAAAGTTAGAGACAAAGTAGACAATGAAGGAGCATCTATGGTGTTTAGATGGTTGTGTTCAAGGTTAGGGATGATAGCAATCAACACTAGAAAGATCACACATTCATGTTTTCCACAGACAATCATTGGGGTGTCATCTTCCTTTCATGTTTAAGATTAACCTTATGTAAGGAAGGAGAAACATGTTAACGATGGTGGGTGTTGTCAATTGAGTGAACTAAGCACCACATACCCTCATACAATGACTAAAGCTTTTGTACTTGGCAGAAGTGGAGGTGGAGGTTATAGGTTGACAATTTTCAACCTATGGAAACAAGTAGTGGAATCTAGAGGTGGAGGCACAAAGATGATTTTTATAGCCTTCTGGTATCAATGGATGATCCTTTTATTAGTGTCTATGACATTGTATTTATATTCATAGGCTAGGATTTTGAACCCTTCCCAACTTCCTTGTAGTTAAATCTTCAACTACCATGGAGGTGAAGCTTTAGGACCTCTTCTTTTATCACCATTAATGCCAACCATTAGAAAGGAAACCAAAATCATGAAGCAAAACAACTAATTCTCAACAAATGATATTAACACAATATACAAAAAACACAAATATCTTTTCGCTCTTTCATACTCCTAAAAACTCATAAACCAATGTTACATAATCACAAAACTAACTCAAATCTACAAAAGTCAATTACAAATCATTTTTCTCAACAAGAATATTCAATTTACATCTTCTTTGTTGTGTTGTCTCCATTGTATGACATTATACAAAAAGCCTTTGAAACAAACGCATGAGACTCATATAGAGCTTTAGTGAGTAGATACCTACCACTCGAGCTGAATACATGCATTAGCATGTGAATAAGTATATTTAATTTAAAAAACATGCAAATATCACCAAATATAAAATATAATTCTACCAATTAGCACATCCAACTTGTAACAATAATTTAATCAATCAACAATATATTCCTTTAGTCCAATCATAATTATTAGTGCATCTTTATGATAAATTTATTAATAGATCAACGTATGGTATATACTTTAGAGTGACAACATTATTGTAATAGTAGCAAATCAAAATCATGGAACAATAACAACACTATGATTGTGACACTCCACCATCTGGACCAGGATTGTATCCTGTAGTGGTAAAGCTACAGTTCACAGGAACATGCCCACCAATTAGGAATATTCAAGCAACAATCAAGTCCAAATCACTAAATATCATATACGTTAGAAGATAGTCTAGAAGCTTCAAATTTGATTCTATACTAGGAAGGTAGGAGTAAGATAGTTTATGATCATTGATCAGCAGAATGAATCATTATGATTGATACGAATCATGTACAAGTACAACATATATGTCAACTAGAAACAAAATAAATATAACAAATATTCATTTCAAATTCAACACAACTTGTCATCTTTTATATATTTACCCTAAAACTACTTAGTTGTACCTCACCAATAGAAGTCACCCTACAAATTTCTCATGTCAATGATGCATCAATAATGTTATGACCCACATCAAAGTTAACTAATAAGTACAATGATAATAGCATCATCATGTTAATTAAGTTATGTTATGTGTGCATGTTGTAATTAGTTATTTGATCTAGTGTTATAGTTTAATTAGCATGATTTATATCTTTGAGATTGTAAAGGATTTCATGCTTGAAACTTTGCAAAAGAAATCGTTCGAATCGGACCTTCGAGGCAAAAGATATGATGATTTGAAGTTCTTGGGTTTAATCTACAATATACCCAATTATTAGAATTATTAACCCCTTTCCCCTTTTCTTCCTTATCTTCTTTCGGAACAAAGCAGAGCACCACTTGAGAAGTAGTGCCCCTGGCAACGCCTGATCGGCCAACACGGGAGCAATTTATTGGCTCCTAGCTGCGATCCAGTGGTCGTCTTGCTTGTCCTCTCTTCTTCTTCTCCTTCCTTCATCCTCTACCTCGACCTAGAGACACCCAACAACAACCCAACCTGCTAGGGCGGCTGACCAATTGTAGGTGCAGTGCCCAGTAGTGTTGCCTGACTAGTAGAGAAGGAAGGGAGGTCATTTGGGGCTAGAAAGGGAGCATTCGAGCTTCGTCTATCTCCTACCTCACCCAATTGCGGTGCCGTGCCACCAAGGAGCAGTGCCCAAGCAGCAGGGGTGGCACACCATCCAGTCTGAGCAGTAGTAGTTGTAGTCGTAACTTTGTGCCACCTTGGGCATGAGGCACCACCAAGTAACGACATTGTTAGCTCATCTTTGAGGTCCAAGCACGAATCAATGTTGAGCGACGCCCAAATCAAGAAGTTGTGTGTGTGCTACGTTTGAATAAGGGATGTCCCAAGGTAAAAGAAGACCATGCCGACACCTGAAAACTGGCCTCTAATTCATTTCAAGTTGATTTTGATCATCTTGGACCATTGTGAGTATAATCTCACTCGCAAACACAAGTATAACTCAAAAAATCAGACGCTTCGATTGAAATCGGTGTTATTCATGTATGTCAATGTTTACCCAGGTGCCGGGTAGTGTTGGAGTCGTTTAATTTCTAAATTTGCACAAATTTCTTAGTAATGTTTGCACAACGTTAGTTAGTTGATTGATCAGTGTGCTTTAGATTAGTGAAATTACACGATTGATCGAAACCTAAATTGCTTAGTTAAATGTTGAAAACAGTAGCACACGACCAATAACGGAACGGTTTGGGTATAAACCCATGGTGTACAATTTTAATATTTAACAGGTGCCTAATTTTAAAGAAATGAGGATGGCAAGAAAATGTCAATGGAAACCTAGTTGGCCCTCCCTATTATGTTTAATTTGTGTGGTTTAGTCTTAACACAAATTGGCACATTTCTCAAGGTTATTATTATAAATTCCCAATAATTAATATTAAATCTTGCCATGATAAGTAATTAAGCCTTAATTATGTTATGAGAGGCACAACTCATGATTTGAGTTGATGTGCACATTTTTCAAGGAATTATAGATAATTTAGAGATGTTACTAATGTTTTTTTCATGTATCAAGTAATTAACTCTTATCAGTGTATTAAGAGGTTCAATTGCATGAATTTAGTGTATAAATGTCAAGTGAACATGTAACTTATTTATTTAATAATTTTAATCTTTCTACAAGTACAATATGTTGACTATTTAGTATTTTTCACTGGTTTGAATAAACTACTCTGTCAAATTTATAATGATATTCATGTTGTGTTCTAAAGTTCAAGTAAATAGACATGGTACCTTAGAGATACCAGAGCCGAGTATAAGTAAGACAAATGTACAATCTAGTAAGAGTCTTCAAAAATCAGTGAATAATAGATTTAAGGGACCTGACACCATAGAATCCCTATGAGAGGTCTGTGCCATAGGGATGAAACGACCTACCCTGGCGGTGGATCCAGTATATGGGGGTTGGACCATACCAATAGGTTGTACGGGGGATGAAGCCCTAGTGGAAGTCTCCTAAAATTATAGTTTGTAGTGTCCAACATCAACCACAATTCCTAGTGGCACTAGAGTACAAAAAAGCCAATAGGTGGCTTGACTCTCTACCTATGTGCCCAGGTTAGAGGAGGAGTCTAGTTTACGGTACAATAGGAGTGCCAAGGCTAGAGAGATAGTTTTCCCTATTGCAGACCAGGAGAGTAGTCAGACTTAGCTATCCCGGGGTGTCAGCTAAGTCTTGTACGGTGGGATCATAGTTCACTACGAGTCTTCATATGTAGAGTACACTGCATATGATCAGGGCATAAGATAAAATATGTTCATATAGGTTCACAGAGTTTCTTATAAGTTATAGAGTTAAGAAAGATTTGAGTTAGATTCATAGTAGTTGTCCTTTAAATGAGATTTTAGTATTCTCTGTTATTTAATTGTATCTACAACCGTGCATCAGTTGTTTTCTTAATGATATGTTGACATCTCTTGTCATTTAAATTATATTTCTTAGATCTACTCAGTATTGTATTATATTGTATTTTATTCCAATTAATAATCTTAAAATAAGTTATCTGTGATGGTTGGGTGAAATTATATTCATTGAGCTAGTAGATCACCAACCTACTAAAACATTTTTCAGGTCAGTGTTAACACGAGGAAGCTGAAGGATCGTACCACCCAAGTTCTTAGAAGGTAGTTCGTAGTTAGATAGAGGTCTCTTAGTCCTTTCCCCTTGGTCCTTAGGCATGTGGTGTGGTAGAGAGAGAATGTAATATAATATGTAGTTTAGTTTTAAGTTAACAGTTTTATCTTCCTAGTAAGGTGAATGGTAAGTTACTTCTGCAGCTAATACGATTTGGTGTTATTCAAGTAATAAGACTTTCCTTTAAGTTAATTTTAAGTGATTAAGAAAAGAAAAAAACATGTTAAGGGTGTATTTGTATTACGTTAAATCCTCTTGTTATGCCCTAATCTCATGATTAGTGGTAATTGTGGGATCGGGGCAAGTCAAGCTTTTGGTATCAGACCATAGGTTGAGTACGTAGTTACTCTAAGTCAAGGTTAGAGGAATGTAAGGGAGCAATAGGATTAGGATTAGGGTCTTCTCCTTCTAACTACAATTTTCTAACAAGAAGTGTTCTGTTATACTATTGTAGATGGCAGGAAGAGGACGTGGTCATGTGGACCAAGATGAGAGCCACATTGGACCTGATCCTCATGTGATGGGTCCAGGTGGTGGACATGATGTGGATGAGGCATCAAGGATGTACAGAATGTTTCTTGAGACCAGGGAAAAGTATAAGATGGAGAGGCGAGCTTCTACCTCGAGCAGCAAGGACCTGATGAGATCCTATGAGCTGGTTAAGAAGCTTATAGGGACTGGGTTCAATGGAACTACATACCCTATAGTGGTAGATGAATGGCTGAGATAGTTAGAGAAAGTGTTTTGTCTGGTGGATCTATTTGAGGAAAGACAAATGAATCACGTAGTTTATTTTCTTAAAGGTGATGTAGAGTTCTTTTGGCATGGAGTGGAAGATAAAAGAAGGAACATGGTATTGACTTGGAAGGATTTCATTGATGAATTCTATCTTAAGTACTGCCCACCTACCTTCCTGAGTGAGATGATAAGACAGTTGTAGAATATCAGACAAGGAAGTATGACAATTGGTGAATATGGGGCACATTTCACAAGGTTGGTAAATTTCTATCCGCACCTTGTTCCTAATGATGTAGAAAAGTGCAGAAAATTTCAATAAGCATTAAGATTAGAGATTAGACACACCATTTCAGCCATTGGTCGAAGAGATAGAGAAAACTCTCGGGAATTTGTAGAGGCACTAAGACATGTAGAGTAGTTTATAAATGCTGATAAGCGTTATGAGAATAGAAAGAGACCCAGACACTTTGGAAGAGGACAAGCTAGTAGTGGACACTGAGGAGGTGGTGGTAGTTTCTTCTCAATGCTTGGACGAGGATTTGGCTATTTCAGTAAACAAGGATCTGAAGATGTGATATTGTAACGACCCCGCCTCCCGGTAACCCCCACTTAAGGGAGACCAAGAGGTCAGAGACGTTATCCCAATAAACTGGAAAAAAAGGTTTGACAAATAATCAGTAATAATTATGAAATTCTACCAAACTAAACTGAAATATGGTATAAAATAAAACTTTTGCATACCTTTTTCAAAAACTTGGATATCTACTTCTATCTACATCTGGAGTCTATTCTAACTATTCCTCCTTTGTACTTTAACTGTTATTTAATTCCACATCTTACACTTTACTATTTGTCCTTTTCAATCTTGTACCTAAAATGCCGACAAACAAAATGTCAGTCAACATAATTGAATATGCTGGTATGTGGGGACAACCAAAATATCGCAAATATGGCTAACAATCTAAATATCACAATCAAGTTAATTAACAAGCCAAATTACAATTTCAGTGTGAAATTCTCCACCGCATTTTCCCTAACCCTGGCATACCCACCTTAGGGTTACTCTTTTGCCAATGACTTAAGGCCACCTTCTCAATCCCGAGCTTGGTGCCTAGGGTCACCTATCATAGTGCCCATTTGACATTCTATATAGACCACCTTCTCATCCCGACCTTGGTGTCTGGGGTCACCACACATGGTGCCCTTGGATCTTCCCTCCTGGGCTTGACCTTTTGGCATCATCCATTAGAGTGGCATGTAGGTGCGAGAATACACACTTATATTATTATTGTTATAATCATAGTGCCTTTATTATTTGCAAGTATGAACGTCCAAACTAATAGGTCGCATTCAATGTGATGAATCATCCAGAAAATCTTTAGGAAACTAATGCAATTAACAATAATTAACCACATACCTGTCAGAATGATTTGAGATAAAATTAATCCAACCAATGCAAGAAATCCAATAGGAAAGCAAGCACACAAAGAGATCCTGAAATATGCATACAATTTCCTATCATTGATCATGCCATCAAGATCTATTAAACCTAGCTTGCTTCCTAGGGTTTTTAGTCCACTTTTAGGATTTCCATTGCAATTAGGGTTTCTCTTCATTTATACTATTTTAAACCCTAGTTTTATAAAATTACTCACAAACCCTAATTATCTCATCTATTCTTCATGAAAGATATTAAGGTTAACTTTTAACAACATATTACCTTAACTTTGGATTAAGGGAACAATTAAATGTCCATTAAGTCTATTATGCCTCTTTTACATTAAAACTACAATTTTTGTCTTTTTAATTTATAACAACATCATTAGGCCTAATTATCATCTTTGGTTCCTTCCGGATTAATAACTCATAGTTCATTATGATCTAATTCACATATGAACTCTATTTATCATTAATTCCATCTTTATCCATTAAAAAAACCATAATTTCCATATTAAGGTTATTTATCCACAATTAGGAACTCTCATACTCAAAACAACTTAGAACCATCATATCTCAGCTTTATCCATGAATTTTAATAATTATATCCATTAAGAGTCACAATGACTAACATTAGGGTTTCAAGGCCCATTAAATCTGGTTCATGTACATGCAATTCTAAATTAAACCAATTACATGCAAAGTTCATCCATTTTGTTCTTAATGTACCTTTTTATAATTAAATGGTTAATATAAACTTTAATCATCCATAAAACCCTTCTTAATACATTAATCATCTCAATTTAGGGTTTCTTAATCATTAATGCATTAAAGTTGATAGCTTCCAATAGTTTTCAAATTTTAAGAGGTATTATCTTCCAAAACTATTTTAATGAATTCCTCTCATTTTTCTAAGCAATTTTCATATTGTATACACATTCATCCGAGCTACCAATAAATAGATATGATTTTTTGCAAAATTAACTTACTTGGACCAATGGCAGGCTACCACATTGCCAAACCCATGCAACGTAGAACAATCGATTGAAAACATAATCAAATGACTATTTACTCACACGTAAGTGGTTGGCACTTCAGCACACGAAGGGACATTTCCATCCAACACACATTTGGACGTCTTCCAACTCCCGCAACCTAGCTCGGCCGCCGCGGCTGTGGTTGCCCCGGGTCCTCCTCCTCTTCCCTGACCCCAACGACCACCAGGGACAGTTCCCTCACCTCCGATGCTCCTCCGCGCACCCATGGACGCCATGATCTCGCAGCCAAAGCAGCTGGATCACGCTGGCCAGGTTAGCCCATGTGGACAGCCTTGCAGCCATCCAATGGATACTACGTCAGGTCTAGAACAAAGTGATGAGCACCAAGCTTCCTTTCGGAGGTGTGGGTGCATCAAGCCTCCAACAGGACCACTCCACGACCCTCAATTTCCACAGGGTGTCTCTACCCATAACGACTAGGGTTTGCACAGAAAGAACATGAAGAAGAATAAGAGAGATGTGTGGAACTCTCCTTGAGCTTAGCCATGGGCTCTATCCTTTTATAGAGGAGGGTATCCATGCCCCGTCATGCTTGCCCACAAAGAAACAAAGCCATTTCCCAATAGGATTCATATTTCTTTATTGAGAAACAATCTTCTCTCTCCTATTTATCTCCTTGATAAACTATATTCTTTGGATATTTAGGAATTCCAAAATCCTCACTCTTATTCTCTTTATGCTTGACTTTTTAATCCATTGACACGAATTTATATGTCCTTTTAGTAGAAAATACCTCCTTTTTAAGAATGCCACAAAATCCATTAATTATGTATCATATTATCCTCTTATTTTGGATTATTGGTATTTTCTCTTTCCTTTTCTCCATTGGGGATCCTTGGACCCCAAGAAACTCTAATATTTCAAAATCCTTTTTAGTGGATACCCATTATCCTTCTAGATGTGTCTATCACCATTATTTCTCATTATCTTATTTATTTCTTTAATAAAATATCTCTTTTTGAGTATTTCTCTTTATCTCTTTTTATTTTCCTTATTCTAATTCCTTTTAAAATTAGAACCTTATGGATACGAAAATCCACCAAAGATAACTCAATTATACCTCTTTCCACTTATTTCCAAAATTTTATCATTGTTTTCAATTTATTTCTTAATAAAGAAATATTTAATTGATCTTTTCTTTTCTTATTACATTATCTTTGCAACTTTGGACTCCTTGGAACCCAACAAACCTAAGAGGCATGAAATCCAACTTTGGATAAAATTCTTTTGCCTTCAAGAGGTTTCTACATCTTTCTTTTCTCCATCTCTAATTAATAATGGAGTTTCTCTTATCTTTTCCTTCTTATTGGGCCCAATAGCCAATAAAGTCAACAACAACCAACAAGGCTATTGTAAACAAAATACTTTTGTTCAAAAATATTATATCATTATTTTTTCGAATATCTTTAATAGGAGAAATTACATTTCTCACCAAAAAGAACCCACAATTTGGGGTTGTAACATTCTTCCCCTCTTATAGGAATTTTGCTCTCAAAATTCCACTAGGCACACAAACAAACAAGATAAGCCTTTCTTATGTCGATCATGGCTCCCATGTGGCCTCACCCTTTCCATGGTTCTTCCCAAGAACCTTCATTGTGACGTCCCAGGATTATCTAAAACTTAATCTGATGTGTGACGTCCAAATTGAAACCCTCACCTCAGCGAGAATCCCAATATAAACACCACACACTAGGTTAAGAAGAAGAAAATCAAGGGAGTCAGAAGGAAGCAATCAATAGCACATGCACATGAACAATAATAAAACCATACACACATGTTCACCATTCAACATATAATTACAACATGAACTGTTACAACATTTGAAATTACATATTGAACAACAAACTTTAACATATACGTGTACTACATCTAAACAACAGGATCTTAAGACAACAGGTTCACCTGTACATCAGCTCGCTACACAACTCTCAACTATCCTGGATCTTCAAGAGCATAACCACAACCTAAACAAAAGATTACATGCGGTACACGTCAGCACAATATTTCATGAATATTGTACTGAGTACGCCTACGTGTCTTTTATATACCTCTCATCATATCTTGGCAATAAGATAAAACTAATACTTGGCAATATAAAGAAATATAAGAAAAGCATATACTTGCACAAAGATATTCATTAGCAAAAGAGAACACATATATTTTAAGCACATTTCCATCATATATCTCGTACATCTGCCCCTATGGCTTTGATGTTTTTCGGCCTCATGATCTACTACCAAAGAGTTTCAGATCATTTAACGTGTGATCTACTACCAAAGAGTTTGAGATCTAACACATGTGATCTACTACCAAAGAGTTTGAGATCACTTCAATGCAATGTACTACCAAAGAGTTTAGTGCTATCACATGATGGATCATATATCTTATGTTTCATGTATTCATAGACATAGGTACGGAAAATCAAGCAACATATCATGCAAGAACAATCATATCATCCAATATCATATGCCAAGTATTTTACTACACATATAACACAAGCATATTGTATAATAAGCCAAGTAAGAGGTAATGGCGTACCTTCCAAAGAGACATCGTAGTCACATATTCCTCATGTCAACTCTAACCTTGGTCAACCCTGATTAAGACAAGATCATATATCACCATCAGGTTCTCATCATCTTACATCTCATCTTAACCCTAATCGTGTTCATTAGAGTTTATCTTACCTCATAATGATATTCTCATTATTACTTGTATTCTTATGTTAGATTTATCTTACTGATGTCATTTTCCAGATTATGGTCCATTATCTGAACATTATCTTCCATAGCATTTTTGTGCACATTAATTAATCCTAAATTACATCATTAACTTAAATTGGGGTTTCATAAAACGTACTACGGGTTATCCTCATATAACCTGGATTTCATGTATAAAACTGATCTCAGACTTTTATATCAACTTCCAGTTACTGATATGAGAGTGTTCTGCAAAAATCACCATTTATTGAGAATATAAATACTTATTACATTTTATTTAGGGGTATTAGCCCTAATTAGCCATATGGAGAAAATTACATGATTATGTACCATAACATGATCATATCTGACATCATATGCATTCTAAACATGATTATTAACTTACTGACATATTCTCATAATTTTAGAACATTGTTTGATATTTATTATCCAAGAATTAAGCATTACACATATTACATGCTATCACTATTCTTAGTGCACCAAAAGCCTTGTATGATGGTTCCAAGTTGTTCTACACATTTTTCTGAGCATTTTGGTATCTTATATTTATTTTTCTGATAAGCGAGCTATTTTCTATGAATTATCGAAGAACTGAGCATTTCCTAAGAAATTACCTTTTTGGGCCAACAACATGTCGCCACATGGCATCCAAGGAGGCACTGCTCTTTGCTTGGACCGGTCGGATCTGAAGATGGATCTACGGATTTGTTAGCCCAGGTTGGGCCTCTCCCTTTCTCGTTTTCTATCGTGCTCGAGTCCCCAGCAGGACTCTGCTTCAGCGACGCAGTCGCCGCTGCTGCCTAGGAGAGTCCGGCGAGGGATCCACGTGGGTTGGGTTCCGCACTCACAATCAAACTCATGGTGGTCGTCCGTGTGTGTGCCCTGGTCTCTCTACAACCCAAGGCATCACCCTGATTTCCTGGTCAGAGCAGCTCCGATTCAACAAAAAGCAACCCCTTTTTCTCTTCTCGTTGACCTGTGTGAACGGGAGGCTGCCCGACGCCCCCTGCCTTCTTCGTCTGCATCGCTTCTAGGAAGCTTCCACCATAGGCTCGCAACCTGGAAGGATTCTGTAGAGTTGAAGGGGAGCGCTGCCTCCAGGGCTACAACTCTTCTTTCTCCACAGTCCGTGAGGGGTGCCGCCTCGAGTGATTTACCCAGGAGACCGATCAACAGGGCAAAGACACTCCTTCTCACCCTGATCTCCTGCGCTCCAGCTGTGCTCCTTCATTCCTCGTTGGATGCTGGCGTGCGTGAGCTCTGTCGTGACAGGGATCCGTGGTGCCGCTGCCTCTGGCCTCTTCTCCATCTAGGAAAAACGGCCGCCCACTTCTTCTATGTAGATCTGTCGCCGCCTGGTTCTTCGGGTGGGTGACTGATAGTCAGTTGCTCCTCCTTTCTTCAACGATCATGTTTGCAATGATTCCACCCTCTTGTCCTTCTTTTGGAGGCGATCCTCCATTCTCAAGACCATCATAGGACTCTCCAACTCTTTCGTTACTCTCTGCCCAAGCACCTGCAGCTCACGGTTGAGAGGTCACAACAAGGGGAGTGTGATCTCTCTACTGACAATTACCCAGAGAGGTTGATAAGGGTCGCATGGTTTATAGATGTGGAGTGAGCAACTACCCACGCTTCGTCTCCTTAATCCAACCATGACCAAGATGTGGGGTTGGTTGATGCTTTGCGTCATTGTTCATGGTAACCATTGTGAACAAGATGAAAGCCTAAGTCTTCCGATTATAAACCGTGTCACCCTTGAGCTACAAGGTCAGATGTTGTAAGGGTGTGTTATACAGCCTATTATTAAAACCTCATCTATCAATCAAATACTTTGGTCCAAAGTACCTCAAATACTCAACATTTAGCCTACTCCAAGAGTATAAAAATATAATGAGATTTTACCCATAGCTTTATAACAACTTAAGCTACATTCTATTCATGATTGGTGTTAAAACTCAATTATATGACCATTCAATGAAATACCTCAAAAGGCCACGAAGTTAAGGGATCTTAATTATGATATCAACCTCAAACACCACTCAAGCTTTATTAAAACACTTGGGATTCTCAAAACAACTCAACATGCATGACTTAATGTGTGTCATTGGACATTTACAGAATCCAAAAGTCCACTCCATCACATCCTACACACCTTAAGAGAAATTTCGTCCACGAAATTAAGCCATCCTCCTATTGTGAGGAAAACCAAAGATCTCAAAATCACATATGAGGCACCTCTCTATGTGCCACATATACAAAAACAAATCTCCTTTCTCATATTTGCACCACTATTAGGAGGTTTTCAAACATCTAGGACGAAACACCCTCTTCATAAAAGATTAAAACAAGGGTTTAGAAACTCTGGTTATATCATGACATCTTTCATATTATAGGATTTTCATCCTCATTTTACCCAAGCATTAAGCATTAACATATACTTCTTATTAGGGAGTTAAGTGTAATTAACTCACTTTATCCATATAGATCAAATCAAGGTGTCATAATCATTATGTTGTGCTAGTTGTCAAACTATACTTTTCATCTTTATTAAGCACTAAGGTTAACACCTCATGTAACATGTTTCATTCGTAGAGTCTTATTTCATTACTCATAATTGATTTCAACATTTACTAGTGATTTCATCACAAGATTAGCCAACATTATTCATGTATATGGTTAACCATTTATGCATTGATATCAATTAAACCATCTCTAGATTTTCATTATATCATATCTATATATCACATCTCAAGATTAGATCACATCCTTACATACATTAAATCATGGTTGTTCTAAACAAACTTATGTAAGTGGCTTGTCAAACATGTATCAAAACTTTATATAGTCCAAATGAGGTTCTTCTAACCCATACTGAGAGGGAAGTGTCGTGCTCAGTCTTTCTGAGCTAACTCAACTCTATGAGTATCTCATAAACAAAAACTTATCTTCCCTCTCTTAGTCTAGGGTTTTTCAGATTACCTCATTGGCACTAGTGATATCTTTACAAGCTCTAGCCACATAGCACAAACCAAAACATGATATGATATTTTCATCATAGATCTCTGCCTATGAAACATGCTTACCCAAAACTCTCTTATATACACCACTAGATTCCTATGTGGGAAACCACCAACCCGAGCATGAGGCTTCACCCAACTAACATATATACCTCCTCCAGGGTCTTGGGCTCTCTCCCTCACCCAGATGGTAGGCACTCATATTCATGTTCACATGTACATATATAACCAACCTCTCTCTGTCTCTAGGGTTTGGTCCTCCCAAGGACATTTAGGGTTCAAGATAACTATAGGAATCATGCATAAAGCAACTCAACTCAATCACTCAGGAGTATTCTAGTTTAGGACATATCATATCACATATCTCATATTTCTCATATCATGGAGTCTAGGTTCTCTGACCTTCTCCATGTGGGTCACACTCTCTCTTGAGCTAACCCCAAAACTGGTCCTAATGCTAGAGGTCCTCCTTTGTAAAAGATCTTGCGGCTCATGCTGACTCACAACCTAGTCTTAACTCAACTTATCTTATCTCATAAAAGAACTCATACTTGCATCATCAAAACTTATCTCAAATCCGCAAACAAAACTTAAGTCATCAAAGACAAACATAAATCATCATGACTGTCTTATATCATCTCTATCAACTTACATCATATCATCAAAACTTATTCCATCTATTCCATCTATCATATATATCAAAAAGGCTCTAGACATCTAATCTAGAACTACTCTCTCTGTATCTTGACTGATTTCAGCACTTTCACTTAGGTTGCATGACCACCTCCTACTCGTACATGTGTGGGGACACATTTTTGTAATACATATACATATTAAAATATTATATAGTTTTTCTCTGATAAAACAAGCGTCAGAGAAAACTATCGAGGTTCGATCCGTTTGGAATCAAAAACCAAATTCTAAAAACGAGTGTACCACACATAGTAGAGAGTATAGTGCCATGAAAACTAGTGAAAAGGGTGAGAACATGGTGTAGACTAGTGTAGCTACTCTAGACAACGAGCACCATATGTCTAGGGTTTCTCTTCCCTTGATGCACGCCATTTCCAAATAGTGCAACGTCCCATACCGCTGCACTACAAGGAAAGAACGACATTTAAGGACTTGCTACTCAACAAGCACTAGTCTGGACCTAGTTCTCAGACATCTAGGTGCTAACCTAGAGGCTAGGTCAGATCTAGTCTCTAAAAAATGACTAATCTAACCATAAAAGATTATTAAGTTCAAGGTTATTCAGTTTTTGAGTTGCATAATAAGCAAATGTCAGGCTTTGCTATTGTTCATGCTCGGATACCACCTGTGACATCCCAAGATTTTCTAAAACTTAATCAGATGTGTAATGTCCAAATTGAATCCCTTACCTCAGCGAGAATCCCAATTTAAACAACACACACTAGGTTAAGAAGAAGCAAATCAAGGGTGTCAGAAGGAAGCAATCAGTAGCACATGCACATGAACAATAATAAAACCATACACACATGTTCACCATTCAACATATAATTACAACATGAATTGTTACAACATTTGAAATTACATATTGAACAACAAACTTTAACATATACATGTACTACATCTAAACAACAGGATCTTAAGACAACAGGTCCACCTATACATCAGCTCTCTACACAACTCTCAACTATCCTGGATCTTCAAGAGCATAACCACAACCTAAACAAAAGATTACATGCGGTACACGTCAACACAATATTTCATGAATATTGTACTGAGTACGCCTATGTGTCTTTTATATACCTCTCATCATATCTTGTAAATAAGATAAAACTAATACTTGGTAATATAAAGAAATATAAGAAAAGCATATACTTGCACAAAGATATTCATTAGCAAAAGAGAACATATATATTTTAAGTACATTTCCATCATATATCTCGTACATCTGCCCCTAGGGCTTTAATGTTTTAGGCCTCATGATCTACTACCAAAGAGTTTCAGATCATTTAACGTGTGATCTACTACCAAAGAGTTTGAGATCTAACACATGTGATCTACTACCAAAGAGTTTGAGATCACTTCAATGCAATGTACTACCAAAGAGTTTAGTGCTATCACATGATGGATCATATATCTTATGTTTCATGTATTCATAGACATAGGTACGGAAAATCAAGCAACATATCATGCAAGAACAATCATATCATCCAATATCATATGCCAAGTATTTTACTACACATATAACACAAGCATATTGTATAATAAGCCAAGTAAGAGGTAATGGCGTACCTTCCAAAGAGACATCGTAGTCACATATTCCTCATGTCAACTCTAACCTTGGTCAACCCTGATTAAGACAAGATCATATATCACCATCAGGTTCTCATCATCTTACATCTCATCTTAACCCTAATCGTGTTCATTAGAGTTTATCTTACCTCATAATGATATTCTCATTATTACTTGTATTCTTATGTTAGATTTATCTTACTGATGTCATTTTCCAGATTATGGTCCATTATCTGAACATTATCTTCCATAGCATTTTTGTGCACATTAATTAATCCTAAATTACATCATTAACTTAAATTGGGGTTTCATAAAACGTACTAAGGGTTATCCTCATATACCCTGGATTTCATGTATAAAACTGATCTCAGACTTTTATATCAACTTCCAGTTACTGATATGAGAGTGTTCTGCAAAAATCACCATTTATTGAGAATATAAATACTTATTACATTTTATTTAGGGGTATTAGCCCTAATTAGCCATATGGAGAAAATTACATGATTATGTACCATAACATGATCATATCTGACATCATATGCATTCTAAACATGATTATTAACTTACTGACATATTCTCATAATTTTAGAACATTGTTTGATATTTATTATCCAAGAATTAAGCATTACACATATTACATGCTATCACTATTCTTAGTGCACCAAAAGCCTTGTATGATGGTTCCAAGTTGTTCTACACATTTTTCTGAGCATTTTGGTATCTTATATTTATTTTTCTGATAAGCGAGCTATTTTCTATGAATTATCGAAGAACTGAGCATTTCCTAAGAAATTACCTTTTTGGGCCAACAACATGTCGCCACATGGCATCCAAGGAGGCACTGCTCTTTGCTTGGACCGGTCGGATCTGAAGATGGATCTACGGATTTGTTAGCCCAGGTTGGGCCTCTCCCTTTCTCGTTTTCTATCGTGCTCGAGTCCCCAGCAGGACTCTGCTTCAGCGACGCAGTCGCCGCTGCTGCCTAGGAGAGTCCGGCGAGGGATCCACGTGGGTTGGGTTCCGCACTCACAATCAAACTCATGGTGGTCGTCCGTGTGTGTGCCCTGGTCTCTCTACAACCCAAGGCATCACCCTGATTTCCTGGTCAGAGCAGCTCCGATTCAACAAAAAGCAACCCCTTTTTCTCTTCTCGTTGACCTGTGTGAACGGGAGGCTGCCCGACGCCCCCTGCCTTCTTCGTCTGCATCGCTTCTAGGAAGCTTCCACCATAGGCTCGCAACCTGGAAGGATTCTGTAGAGTTGAAGGGGAGCGCTGCCTCCAGGGCTACAACTCTTCTTTCTCCACAGTCCGTGAGGGGTGCCGCCTCGAGTGATTTACCCAGGAGACCGATCAACAGGGCAAAGACACTCCTTCTCACCCTGATCTCCTGCGCTCCAGCTGTGCTCCTTCATTCCTCGTTGGATGCTGGCGTGCGTGAGCTCTGTCGTGACAGGGATCCGTGGTGCCGCTGCCTCTGGCCTCTTCTCCATCTAGGAAAAACGGCCGCCCACTTCTTCTATGTAGATCTGTCGCCGCCTGGTTCTTCGGGTGGGTGACTGATAGTCAGTTGCTCCTCCTTTCTTCAACGATCATGTTTGCAATGATTCCACCCTCTTGTCCTTCTTTTGGAGGCGATCCTCCATTCTCAAGACCATCATAGGACTCTCCAACTCTTTCGTTACTCTCTGCCCAAGCACCTGCAGCTCACGGTTGAGAGGTCACAACAAGGGGAGTGTGATCTCTCTACTGACAATTACCCAGAGAGGTTGATAAGGGTCGCATGGTTTATAGATGTGGAGTGAGCAACTACCCACGCTTCGTCTCCTTAATCCAACCATGACCAAGATGTGGGGTTGGTTGATGCTTTGCGTCATTGTTCATGGTAACCATTGTGAACAAGATGAAAGCCTAAGTCTTCCGATTATAAACCGTGTCACCCTTGAGCTACAAGGTCAGATGTTGTAAGGGTGTGTTATACAGCCTATTATTAAAACCTCATCTATCAATCAAATACTTTGGTCCAAAGTACCTCAAATACTCAACATTTAGCCTACTCCAAGAGTATAAAAATATAATGAGATTTTACCCATAGCTTTATAACAACTTAAGCTACATTCTATTCATGATTGGTGTTAAAACTCAATTATATGACCATTCAATGAAATACCTCAAAAGGCCACGAAGTTAAGGGATCTTAATTATGATATCAACCTCAAACACCACTCAAGCTTTATTAAAACACTTGGGATTCTCAAAACAACTCAACATGCATGACTTAATGTGTGTCATTGGACATTTACAGAATCCAAAAGTCCACTCCATCACATCCTACACACCTTAAGAGAAATTTCGTCCACGAAATTAAGCCATCCTCCTATTGTGAGGAAAACCAAAGATCTCAAAATCACATATGAGGCACCTCTCTATGTGCCACATATACAAAAACAAATCTCCTTTCTCATATTTGCACCACTATTAGGAGGTTTTCAAACATCTAGGACGAAACACCCTCTTCATAAAAGATTAAAACAAGGGTTTAGAAACTCTGGTTATATCATGACATCTTTCATATTATAGGATTTTCATCCTCATTTTACCCAAGCATTAAGCATTAACATATACTTCTTATTAGGGAGTTAAGTGTAATTAACTCACTTTATCCATATAGATCAAATCAAGGTGTCATAATCATTATGTTGTGCTAGTTGTCAAACTATACTTTTCATCTTTATTAAGCACTAAGGTTAACACCTCATGTAACATGTTTCATTCGTAGAGTCTTATTTCATTACTCATAATTGATTTCAACATTTACTAGTGATTTCATCACAAGATTAGCCAACATTATTCATGTATATGGTTAACCATTTATGCATTGATATCAATTAAACCATCTCTAGATTTTCATTATATCATATCTATATATCACATCTCAAGATTAGATCACATCCTTACATACATTAAATCATGGTTGTTCTAAACAAACTTATGTAAGTGGCTTGTCAAACATGTATCAAAACTTTATATAGTCCAAATGAGGTTCTTCTAACCCATACTGAGAGGGAAGTGTCGTGCTCAGTCTTTCTGAGCTAACTCAACTCTATGAGTATCTCATAAACAAAAACTTATCTTCCCTCTCTTAGTCTAGGGTTTTTCAGATTACCTCATTGGCACTAGTGATATCTTTACAAGCTCTAGCCACATAGCACAAACCAAAACATGATATGATATTTTCATCATAGATCTCTGCCTATGAAACATGCTTACCCAAAACTCTCTTATATACACCACTAGATTCCTATGTGGGAAACCACCAACCCGAGCATGAGGCTTCACCCAACTAACATATATACCTCCTCCAGGGTCTTGGGCTCTCTCCCTCACCCAGATGGTAGGCACTCATATTCATGTTCACATGTACATATATAACCAACCTCTCTCTGTCTCTAGGGTTTGGTCCTCCCAAGGACATTTAGGGTTCAAGATAACTATAGGAATCATGCATAAAGCAACTCAACTCAATCACTCAGGAGTATTCTAGTTTAGGACATATCATATCACATATCTCATATTTCTCATATCATGGAGTCTAGGTTCTCTGACCTTCTCCATGTGGGTCACACTCTCTCTTGAGCTAACCCCAAAACTGGTCCTAATGCTAGAGGTCCTCCTTTGTAAAAGATCTTGCGGCTCATGCTGACTCACAACCTAGTCTTAACTCAACTTATCTTATCTCATAAAAGAACTCATACTTGCATCATCAAAACTTATCTCAAATCCGCAAACAAAACTTAAGTCATCAAAGACAAACATAAATCATCATGACTGTCTTATATCATCTCTATCAACTTACATCATATCATCAAAACTTATTCCATCTATTCCATCTATCATATATATCAAAAAGGCTCTAGACATCTAATCTAGAACTACTCTCTCTGTATCTTGACTGATTTCAGCACTTTCACTTAGGTTGCATGACCACCTCCTACTCGTACATGTGTGGGGACACATTTTTGTAATACATATACATATTAAAATATTATATAGTTTTTCTCTGATAAAACAAGCGTCAGAGAAAACTATCGAGGTTCGATCCGTTTGGAATCAAAAACCAAATTCTAAAAACGAGTGTACCACACATAGTAGAGAGTATAGTGCCATGAAAACTAGTGAAAAGGGTGAGAACATGGTGTAGACTAGTGTAGCTACTCTAGACAACGAGCACCATATGTCTAGGGTTTCTCTTCCCTTGATGCACGCCATTTCCAAATAGTGCAACGTCCCATACCGCTGCACTACAAGGAAAGAACGACATTTAAGGACTTGCTACTCAACAAGCACTAGTCTGGACCTAGTTCTCAGACATCTAGGTGCTAACCTAGAGGCTAGGTCAGATCTAGTCTCTAAAAAATGACTAATCTAACCATAAAAGATTATTAAGTTCAAGGTTATTCAGTTTTTGAGTTGCATAATAAGCAAATGTCAGGCTTTGCTATTGTTCATGCTCGGATACCACCTGTGACATCCCAAGATTTTCTAAAACTTAATCAGATGTGTAATGTCCAAATTGAATCCCTTACCTCAGCGAGAATCCCAATTTAAACAACACACACTAGGTTAAGAAGAAGCAAATCAAGGGTGTCAGAAGGAAGCAATCAGTAGCACATGCACATGAACAATAATAAAACCATACACACATGTTCACCATTCAACATATAATTACAACATGAATTGTTACAACATTTGAAATTACATATTGAACAACAAACTTTAACATATACATGTACTACATCTAAACAACAGGATCTTAAGACAACAGGTCCACCTATACATCAGCTCTCTACACAACTCTCAACTATCCTGGATCTTCAAGAGCATAACCACAACCTAAACAAAAGATTACATGCGGTACACGTCAACACAATATTTCATGAATATTGTACTGAGTACGCCTATGTGTCTTTTATATACCTCTCATCATATCTTGTAAATAAGATAAAACTAATACTTGGTAATATAAAGAAATATAAGAAAAGCATATACTTGCACAAAGATATTCATTAGCAAAAGAGAACATATATATTTTAAGTACATTTCCATCATATATCTCGTACATCTGCCCCTAGGGCTTTAATGTTTTAGGCCTCATGATCTACTACCAAAGAGTTTCAGATCATTTAACGTGTGATCTACTACCAAAGAGTTTGAGATCTAACACATGTGATCTACTACCAAAGAGTTTGAGATCACTTCAATGCAATGTACTACCAAAGAGTTTAGTGCTATCACATGATGGATCATATATCTTATGTTTCATGTATTCATAGACATAGGTACGGAAAATCAAGCAACATATCATGCAAGAACAATCATATCATCCAATATCATATGCCAAGTATTTTACTACACATATAACACAAGCATATTGTATAATAAGCCAAGTAAGAGGTAATGGCGTACCTTCCAAAGAGACATCGTAGTCACATATTCCTCATGTCAACTCTAACCTTGGTCAACCCTGATTAAGACAAGATCATATATCACCATCAGGTTCTCATCATCTTACATCTCATCTTAACCCTAATCGTGTTCATTAGAGTTTATCTTACCTCATAATGATATTCTCATTATTACTTGTATTCTTATGTTAGATTTATCTTACTGATGTCATTTTCCAGATTATGGTCCATTATCTGAACATTATCTTCCATAGCATTTTTGTGCACATTAATTAATCCTAAATTACATCATTAACTTAAATTGGGGTTTCATAAAACGTACTAAGGGTTATCCTCATATAACCTGGATTTCATGTATAAAACTGATCTCAGACTTTTATATCAACTTCCAGTTACTGATATGAGAGTGTTCTGCAAAAATCACCATTTATTGAGAATATAAATACTTATTACATTTTATTTAGGGGTATTAGCCCTAATTAGCCATATGGAGAAAATTACATGATTATGTACCATAACATGATCATATCTGACATCATATGCATTCTAAACATGATTATTAACTTACTGACATATTCTCATAATTTTAGAACATTGTTTGATATTTATTATCCAAGAATTAAGCATTACACATATTACATGCTATCACTATTCTTAGTGCACCAAAAGCCTTGTATGATGGTTCCAAGTTGTTCTACACATTTTTCTGAGCATTTTGGTATCTTATATTTATTTTTCTGATAAGCGAGCTATTTTCTATGAATTATCGAAGAACTGAGCATTTCCTAAGAAATTACCTTTTTGGGCCAACAACATGTCGCCACATGGCATCCAAGGAGGCACTGCTCTTTGCTTGGACCGGTCGGATCTGAAGATGGATCTACGGATTTGTTAGCCCAGGTTGGGCCTCTCCCTTTCTCGTTTTCTATCGTGCTCGAGTCCCCAGCAGGACTCTGCTTCAGCGACGCAGTCGCCGCTGCTGCCTAGGAGAGTCCGGCGAGGGATCCACGTGGGTTGGGTTCCGCACTCACAATCAAACTCATGGTGGTCGTCCGTGTGTGTGCCCTGGTCTCTCTACAACCCAAGGCATCACCCTGATTTCCTGGTCAGAGCAGCTCCGATTCAACAAAAAGCAACCCCTTTTTCTCTTCTCGTTGACCTGTGTGAACGGGAGGCTGCCCGACGCCCCCTGCCTTCTTCGTCTGCATCGCTTCTAGGAAGCTTCCACCATAGGCTCGCAACCTGGAAGGATTCTGTAGAGTTGAAGGGGAGCGCTGCCTCCAGGGCTACAACTCTTCTTTCTCCACAGTCCGTGAGGGGTGCCGCCTCGAGTGATTTACCCAGGAGACCGATCAACAGGGCAAAGACACTCCTTCTCACCCTGATCTCCTGCGCTCCAGCTGTGCTCCTTCATTCCTCGTTGGATGCTGGCGTGCGTGAGCTCTGTCGTGACAGGGATCCGTGGTGCCGCTGCCTCTGGCCTCTTCTCCATCTAGGAAAAACGGCCGCCCACTTCTTCTATGTAGATCTGTCGCCGCCTGGTTCTTCGGGTGGGTGACTGATAGTCAGTTGCTCCTCCTTTCTTCAACGATCATGTTTGCAATGATTCCACCCTCTTGTCCTTCTTTTGGAGGCGATCCTCCATTCTCAAGACCATCATAGGACTCTCCAACTCTTTCGTTACTCTCTGCCCAAGCACCTGCAGCTCACGGTTGAGAGGTCACAACAAGGGGAGTGTGATCTCTCTACTGACAATTACCCAGAGAGGTTGATAAGGGTCGCATGGTTTATAGATGTGGAGTGAGCAACTACCCACGCTTCGTCTCCTTAATCCAACCATGACCAAGATGTGGGGTTGGTTGATGCTTTGCGTCATTGTTCATGGTAACCATTGTGAACAAGATGAAAGCCTAAGTCTTCCGATTATAAACCGTGTCACCCTTGAGCTACAAGGTCAGATGTTGTAAGGGTGTGTTATACAGCCTATTATTAAAACCTCATCTATCAATCAAATACTTTGGTCCAAAGTACCTCAAATACTCAACATTTAGCCTACTCCAAGAGTATAAAAATATAATGAGATTTTACCCATAGCTTTATAACAACTTAAGCTACATTCTATTCATGATTGGTGTTAAAACTCAATTATATGACCATTCAATGAAATACCTCAAAAGGCCACGAAGTTAAGGGATCTTAATTATGATATCAACCTCAAACACCACTCAAGCTTTATTAAAACACTTGGGATTCTCAAAACAACTCAACATGCATGACTTAATGTGTGTCATTGGACATTTACAGAATCCAAAAGTCCACTCCATCACATCCTACACACCTTAAGAGAAATTTCGTCCACGAAATTAAGCCATCCTCCTATTGTGAGGAAAACCAAAGATCTCAAAATCACATATGAGGCACCTCTCTATGTGCCACATATACAAAAACAAATCTCCTTTCTCATATTTGCACCACTATTAGGAGGTTTTCAAACATCTAGGACGAAACACCCTCTTCATAAAAGATTAAAACAAGGGTTTAGAAACTCTGGTTATATCATGACATCTTTCATATTATAGGATTTTCATCCTCATTTTACCCAAGCATTAAGCATTAACATATACTTCTTATTAGGGAGTTAAGTGTAATTAACTCACTTTATCCATATAGATCAAATCAAGGTGTCATAATCATTATGTTGTGCTAGTTGTCAAACTATACTTTTCATCTTTATTAAGCACTAAGGTTAACACCTCATGTAACATGTTTCATTCGTAGAGTCTTATTTCATTACTCATAATTGATTTCAACATTTACTAGTGATTTCATCACAAGATTAGCCAACATTATTCATGTATATGGTTAACCATTTATGCATTGATATCAATTAAACCATCTCTAGATTTTCATTATATCATATCTATATATCACATCTCAAGATTAGATCACATCCTTACATACATTAAATCATGGTTGTTCTAAACAAACTTATGTAAGTGGCTTGTCAAACATGTATCAAAACTTTATATAGTCCAAATGAGGTTCTTCTAACCCATACTGAGAGGGAAGTGTCGTGCTCAGTCTTTCTGAGCTAACTCAACTCTATGAGTATCTCATAAACAAAAACTTATCTTCCCTCTCTTAGTCTAGGGTTTTTCAGATTACCTCATTGGCACTAGTGATATCTTTACAAGCTCTAGCCACATAGCACAAACCAAAACATGATATGATATTTTCATCATAGATCTCTGCCTATGAAACATGCTTACCCAAAACTCTCTTATATACACCACTAGATTCCTATGTGGGAAACCACCAACCCGAGCATGAGGCTTCACCCAACTAACATATATACCTCCTCCAGGGTCTTGGGCTCTCTCCCTCACCCAGATGGTAGGCACTCATATTCATGTTCACATGTACATATATAACCAACCTCTCTCTGTCTCTAGGGTTTGGTCCTCCCAAGGACATTTAGGGTTCAAGATAACTATAGGAATCATGCATAAAGCAACTCAACTCAATCACTCAGGAGTATTCTAGTTTAGGACATATCATATCACATATCTCATATTTCTCATATCATGGAGTCTAGGTTCTCTGACCTTCTCCATGTGGGTCACACTCTCTCTTGAGCTAACCCCAAAACTGGTCCTAATGCTAGAGGTCCTCCTTTGTAAAAGATCTTGCGGCTCATGCTGACTCACAACCTAGTCTTAACTCAACTTATCTTATCTCATAAAAGAACTCATACTTGCATCATCAAAACTTATCTCAAATCCGCAAACAAAACTTAAGTCATCAAAGACAAACATAAATCATCATGACTGTCTTATATCATCTCTATCAACTTACATCATATCATCAAAACTTATTCCATCTATTCCATCTATCATATATATCAAAAAGGCTCTAGACATCTAATCTAGAACTACTCTCTCTGTATCTTGACTGATTTCAGCACTTTCACTTAGGTTGCATGACCACCTCCTACTCGTACATGTGTGGGGACACATTTTTGTAATACATATACATATTAAAATATTATATAGTTTTTCTCTGATAAAACAAGCGTCAGAGAAAACTATCGAGGTTCGATCCGTTTGGAATCAAAAACCAAATTCTAAAAACGAGTGTACCACACATAGTAGAGAGTATAGTGCCATGAAAACTAGTGAAAAGGGTGAGAACATGGTGTAGACTAGTGTAGCTACTCTAGACAACGAGCACCATATGTCTAGGGTTTCTCTTCCCTTGATGCACGCCATTTCCAAATAGTGCAACGTCCCATACCGCTGCACTACAAGGAAAGAACGACATTTAAGGACTTGCTACTCAACAAGCACTAGTCTGGACCTAGTTCTCAGACATCTAGGTGCTAACCTAGAGGCTAGGTCAGATCTAGTCTCTAAAAAATGACTAATCTAACCATAAAAGATTATTAAGTTCAAGGTTATTCAGTTTTTGAGTTGCATAATAAGCAAATGTCAGGCTTTGCTATTGTTCATGCTCGGATACCACCTGTGACATCCCAAGATTTTCTAAAACTTAATCAGATGTGTAATGTCCAAATTGAATCCCTTACCTCAGCGAGAATCCCAATTTAAACAACACACACTAGGTTAAGAAGAAGCAAATCAAGGGTGTCAGAAGGAAGCAATCAGTAGCACATGCACATGAACAATAATAAAACCATACACACATGTTCACCATTCAACATATAATTACAACATGAATTGTTACAACATTTGAAATTACATATTGAACAACAAACTTTAACATATACATGTACTACATCTAAACAACAGGATCTTAAGACAACAGGTCCACCTATACATCAGCTCTCTACACAACTCTCAACTATCCTGGATCTTCAAGAGCATAACCACAACCTAAACAAAAGATTACATGCGGTACACGTCAACACAATATTTCATGAATATTGTACTGAGTACGCCTATGTGTCTTTTATATACCTCTCATCATATCTTGTAAATAAGATAAAACTAATACTTGGTAATATAAAGAAATATAAGAAAAGCATATACTTGCACAAAGATATTCATTAGCAAAAGAGAACATATATATTTTAAGTACATTTCCATCATATATCTCGTACATCTGCCCCTAGGGCTTTAATGTTTTAGGCCTCATGATCTACTACCAAAGAGTTTCAGATCATTTAACGTGTGATCTACTACCAAAGAGTTTGAGATCTAACACATGTGATCTACTACCAAAGAGTTTGAGATCACTTCAATGCAATGTACTACCAAAGAGTTTAGTGCTATCACATGATGGATCATATATCTTATGTTTCATGTATTCATAGACATAGGTACGGAAAATCAAGCAACATATCATGCAAGAACAATCATATCATCCAATATCATATGCCAAGTATTTTACTACACATATAACACAAGCATATTGTATAATAAGCCAAGTAAGAGGTAATGGCGTACCTTCCAAAGAGACATCGTAGTCACATATTCCTCATGTCAACTCTAACCTTGGTCAACCCTGATTAAGACAAGATCATATATCACCATCAGGTTCTCATCATCTTACATCTCATCTTAACCCTAATCGTGTTCATTAGAGTTTATCTTACCTCATAATGATATTCTCATTATTACTTGTATTCTTATGTTAGATTTATCTTACTGATGTCATTTTCCAGATTATGGTCCATTATCTGAACATTATCTTCCATAGCATTTTTGTGCACATTAATTAATCCTAAATTACATCATTAACTTAAATTGGGGTTTCATAAAACGTACTAAGGGTTATCCTCATATAACCTGGATTTCATGTATAAAACTGATCTCAGACTTTTATATCAACTTCCAGTTACTGATATGAGAGTGTTCTGCAAAAATCACCATTTATTGAGAATATAAATACTTATTACATTTTATTTAGGGGTATTAGCCCTAATTAGCCATATGGAGAAAATTACATGATTATGTACCATAACATGATCATATCTGACATCATATGCATTCTAAACATGATTATTAACTTACTGACATATTCTCATAATTTTAGAACATTGTTTGATATTTATTATCCAAGAATTAAGCATTACACATATTACATGCTATCACTATTCTTAGTGCACCAAAAGCCTTGTATGATGGTTCCAAGTTGTTCTACACATTTTTCTGAGCATTTTGGTATCTTATATTTATTTTTCTGATAAGCGAGCTATTTTCTATGAATTATCGAAGAACTGAGCATTTCCTAAGAAATTACCTTTTTGGGCCAACAACATGTCGCCACATGGCATCCAAGGAGGCACTGCTCTTTGCTTGGACCGGTCGGATCTGAAGATGGATCTACGGATTTGTTAGCCCAGGTTGGGCCTCTCCCTTTCTCGTTTTCTATCGTGCTCGAGTCCCCAGCAGGACTCTGCTTCAGCGACGCAGTCGCCGCTGCTGCCTAGGAGAGTCCGGCGAGGGATCCACGTGGGTTGGGTTCCGCACTCACAATCAAACTCATGGTGGTCGTCCGTGTGTGTGCCCTGGTCTCTCTACAACCCAAGGCATCACCCTGATTTCCTGGTCAGAGCAGCTCCGATTCAACAAAAAGCAACCCCTTTTTCTCTTCTCGTTGACCTGTGTGAACGGGAGGCTGCCCGACGCCCCCTGCCTTCTTCGTCTGCATCGCTTCTAGGAAGCTTCCACCATAGGCTCGCAACCTGGAAGGATTCTGTAGAGTTGAAGGGGAGCGCTGCCTCCAGGGCTACAACTCTTCTTTCTCCACAGTCCGTGAGGGGTGCCGCCTCGAGTGATTTACCCAGGAGACCGATCAACAGGGCAAAGACACTCCTTCTCACCCTGATCTCCTGCGCTCCAGCTGTGCTCCTTCATTCCTCGTTGGATGCTGGCGTGCGTGAGCTCTGTCGTGACAGGGATCCGTGGTGCCGCTGCCTCTGGCCTCTTCTCCATCTAGGAAAAACGGCCGCCCACTTCTTCTATGTAGATCTGTCGCCGCCTGGTTCTTCGGGTGGGTGACTGATAGTCAGTTGCTCCTCCTTTCTTCAACGATCATGTTTGCAATGATTCCACCCTCTTGTCCTTCTTTTGGAGGCGATCCTCCATTCTCAAGACCATCATAGGACTCTCCAACTCTTTCGTTACTCTCTGCCCAAGCACCTGCAGCTCACGGTTGAGAGGTCACAACAAGGGGAGTGTGATCTCTCTACTGACAATTACCCAGAGAGGTTGATAAGGGTCGCATGGTTTATAGATGTGGAGTGAGCAACTACCCACGCTTCGTCTCCTTAATCCAACCATGACCAAGATGTGGGGTTGGTTGATGCTTTGCGTCATTGTTCATGGTAACCATTGTGAACAAGATGAAAGCCTAAGTCTTCCGATTATAAACCGTGTCACCCTTGAGCTACAAGGTCAGATGTTGTAAGGGTGTGTTATACAGCCTATTATTAAAACCTCATCTATCAATCAAATACTTTGGTCCAAAGTACCTCAAATACTCAACATTTAGCCTACTCCAAGAGTATAAAAATATAATGAGATTTTACCCATAGCTTTATAACAACTTAAGCTACATTCTATTCATGATTGGTGTTAAAACTCAATTATATGACCATTCAATGAAATACCTCAAAAGGCCACGAAGTTAAGGGATCTTAATTATGATATCAACCTCAAACACCACTCAAGCTTTATTAAAACACTTGGGATTCTCAAAACAACTCAACATGCATGACTTAATGTGTGTCATTGGACATTTACAGAATCCAAAAGTCCACTCCATCACATCCTACACACCTTAAGAGAAATTTCGTCCACGAAATTAAGCCATCCTCCTATTGTGAGGAAAACCAAAGATCTCAAAATCACATATGAGGCACCTCTCTATGTGCCACATATACAAAAACAAATCTCCTTTCTCATATTTGCACCACTATTAGGAGGTTTTCAAACATCTAGGACGAAACACCCTCTTCATAAAAGATTAAAACAAGGGTTTAGAAACTCTGGTTATATCATGACATCTTTCATATTATAGGATTTTCATCCTCATTTTACCCAAGCATTAAGCATTAACATATACTTCTTATTAGGGAGTTAAGTGTAATTAACTCACTTTATCCATATAGATCAAATCAAGGTGTCATAATCATTATGTTGTGCTAGTTGTCAAACTATACTTTTCATCTTTATTAAGCACTAAGGTTAACACCTCATGTAACATGTTTCATTCGTAGAGTCTTATTTCATTACTCATAATTGATTTCAACATTTACTAGTGATTTCATCACAAGATTAGCCAACATTATTCATGTATATGGTTAACCATTTATGCATTGATATCAATTAAACCATCTCTAGATTTTCATTATATCATATCTATATATCACATCTCAAGATTAGATCACATCCTTACATACATTAAATCATGGTTGTTCTAAACAAACTTATGTAAGTGGCTTGTCAAACATGTATCAAAACTTTATATAGTCCAAATGAGGTTCTTCTAACCCATACTGAGAGGGAAGTGTCGTGCTCAGTCTTTCTGAGCTAACTCAACTCTATGAGTATCTCATAAACAAAAACTTATCTTCCCTCTCTTAGTCTAGGGTTTTTCAGATTACCTCATTGGCACTAGTGATATCTTTACAAGCTCTAGCCACATAGCACAAACCAAAACATGATATGATATTTTCATCATAGATCTCTGCCTATGAAACATGCTTACCCAAAACTCTCTTATATACACCACTAGATTCCTATGTGGGAAACCACCAACCCGAGCATGAGGCTTCACCCAACTAACATATATACCTCCTCCAGGGTCTTGGGCTCTCTCCCTCACCCAGATGGTAGGCACTCATATTCATGTTCACATGTACATATATAACCAACCTCTCTCTGTCTCTAGGGTTTGGTCCTCCCAAGGACATTTAGGGTTCAAGATAACTATAGGAATCATGCATAAAGCAACTCAACTCAATCACTCAGGAGTATTCTAGTTTAGGACATATCATATCACATATCTCATATTTCTCATATCATGGAGTCTAGGTTCTCTGACCTTCTCCATGTGGGTCACACTCTCTCTTGAGCTAACCCCAAAACTGGTCCTAATGCTAGAGGTCCTCCTTTGTAAAAGATCTTGCGGCTCATGCTGACTCACAACCTAGTCTTAACTCAACTTATCTTATCTCATAAAAGAACTCATACTTGCATCATCAAAACTTATCTCAAATCCGCAAACAAAACTTAAGTCATCAAAGACAAACATAAATCATCATGACTGTCTTATATCATCTCTATCAACTTACATCATATCATCAAAACTTATTCCATCTATTCCATCTATCATATATATCAAAAAGGCTCTAGACATCTAATCTAGAACTACTCTCTCTGTATCTTGACTGATTTCAGCACTTTCACTTAGGTTGCATGACCACCTCCTACTCGTACATGTGTGGGGACACATTTTTGTAATACATATACATATTAAAATATTATATAGTTTTTCTCTGATAAAACAAGCGTCAGAGAAAACTATCGAGGTTCGATCCGTTTGGAATCAAAAACCAAATTCTAAAAACGAGTGTACCACACATAGTAGAGAGTATAGTGCCATGAAAACTAGTGAAAAGGGTGAGAACATGGTGTAGACTAGTGTAGCTACTCTAGACAACGAGCACCATATGTCTAGGGTTTCTCTTCCCTTGATGCACGCCATTTCCAAATAGTGCAACGTCCCATACCGCTGCACTACAAGGAAAGAACGACATTTAAGGACTTGCTACTCAACAAGCACTAGTCTGGACCTAGTTCTCAGACATCTAGGTGCTAACCTAGAGTCTAGGTCAGATCTAGTCTCTAAAAAATGACTAATCTAACCATAAAAGATTATTAAGTTCAAGGTTATTCAGTTTTTGAGTTGCATAATAAGCAAATGTCAGGCTTTGCTATTGTTCATGCTCGGATACCACCTGTGACATCCCAAGATTTTCTAAAACTTAATCAGATGTGTAATGTCCAAATTGAATCCCTTACCTCAGCGAGAATCCCAATTTAAACAACACACACTAGGTTAAGAAGAAGCAAATCAAGGGTGTCAGAAGGAAGCAATCAGTAGCACATGCACATGAACAATAATAAAACCATACACACATGTTCACCATTCAACATATAATTACAACATGAATTGTTACAACATTTGAAATTACATATTGAACAACAAACTTTAACATATACATGTACTACATCTAAACAACAGGATCTTAAGACAACAGGTCCACCTATACATCAGCTCTCTACACAACTCTCAACTATCCTGGATCTTCAAGAGCATAACCACAACTTAAACAAAAGATTACATGCGGTACACGTCAACACAATATTTCATGAATATTGTACTGAGTACGCCTATGTGTCTTTTATATACCTCTCATCATATCTTGTAAATAAGATAAAACTAATTCTTGGTAATATAAAGAAATATAAGAAAAGCATATACTTGCACAAAGATATTCATTAGCAAAAGAGAACATATATATTTTAAGTACATTTCCATCATATATCTCGTACATCTGCCCCTAGGGCTTTAATGTTTTAGGCCTCATGATCTACTACCAAAGAGTTTGAGATCATTTAACGTGTGATCTACTACCAAAGAGTTTGAGATCAAACACATGTGATCTACTACCAAAGAGTTTGAGATCACTTCAATGCACTGTACTACCAAAGAGTTTAGTGCTATCATATGATGGATCAGATATCTTATGTTTCATGTGTTCATAGACATAGGTACGGAAAATCAAGCAACATATCATGCAAGAACAATCATATCATCCAATATCATATGCCAAGTATTTTACTACACATATAACACAAGCATATTGTATAATAAGCCAAGTAAGAGGTAATGGCGTACCTTCCAAAGAGACATCCTAGTCACATATTCCTCATGTCAACTCTAACTTTGGTCAACCCTGATTAAGACAAGATCATATATCACCATCAGGTTCTCATCATCTTACATCTCATCTTAACCCTAATCGTGTTCATTAGAGTTTATCTTAGCTCATAATGATATTCTCATGATTACTTGTATTCTTATCTTAGATTTATCTTACTGATGCCATTTTCCAGATTATGGTCCATTATCTGAACATTATCTTCCATAGCATTTTTGTACACATTAATTAACCCTAAATTACATCATTAACTTAAATTAGGGTTTCATCATATGTACTAAGGGTCATCCTCATATAACATGGATTTCATGTATAAAACTGATCTCAGACTTTTATATCAACTTCCAGTTACTGATATGAGAGTGTTCTGCAAAAATCACCATTTATTGTGAATATAAATATTTATTACATTTTATTTAGGGGTATTAGCCCTAATTAGCCATATGGAGCAAATTACATGATTATGTGCCATAACATGATCATGTCTGACATCATATGCATTCTAAACATGATTATTAATTTACTGACATGTTCTCATAATTTTAGAACATCGTTTGATATTTATTATCCATGAATTAAGCATTACACATATTACATGATATCACTACTCTTAGTGCATCAAAAGCCTTGTATGATGGTTCCAAGTTGTTCTACACATTTTTCTGAGCATTTTGGTATCTTATATTTATTTTTCTGATAAGTGGGCTATTTTCTATGAATTATCTAAGAACTGAGCATTTCTTAAGAAATTACCTTTTTTGGGCCAAGAACATGTCGCCACATGGCATCCAAGGAGGCGCTGCTCTTTGCTTGGACCGGTCGGATCTGAAGATGGATCCACGGATCTGTTAGCCCAGGTTGGGCCTCTCCCTTACTCATTTTCTATCATGTTGGAGTCCCCAGCAGGACTCCGCTTCAGCGACGCAGCCGCCGCTTCCGCCTGGGAGAGTCTGGCGAGGGATCCATGTGGGTTGGGTTCTGCACTCACAATCAAACTCATGGTGGTCGTCCATGTGTGTGCCCTGGTCTCTCTACAACCCAAGGCATCGCCCTGATTTCCTGGTCAGAGCAGCTCCGATGCAGCAAAAAGCAACCCCTTTTTCTCTTCTCGTTGACCTGTGTGAACGGGAGGCTGTCTGACGCCCCCTGCCTTCTTCGTCTGCATCACTTCTAGGAAGCTTCCACCATAGGCTCGCAACCTGGAATGATTCTGTAGAGCTAAAGGGGAGCGCTACCTCCAGGGCTACAACTCTTCTTTCTCCTCAGTCCGTGAGGGGCGCCGCCTCGAGTGATTTACCCAGGAGACCGATCAACAGGGCAGAGACACTCCTTCTCACCCCGATCTCCTGCGCTCCAGCTATGCTCCTCCTTTCCTCGTTGGATGCCGGCGTGCGTGAGCGGCGTCATGACAGGGATCTGTGGTGTCGCCGCCTCTGGCCTCTTCTCCAGCTAGGAAAAACGGCCGCCCACTTCTTCTGTGTAGATCTGCCGCCACCTGGTTCTTCGGGTGGGTGACTGATAGTCAGTTGCTCCTCCTTTCATCAACGATCACGTTTGCAATGATGCCACCCTCTTTTCCTTCTGTTGGAGGCGATCCTCCATTCTCAAGACCATCACCGGAGTTTCCAACTCTTTCGTTACTCTCTTCCCAAGCACCTGCAGCTCGCGGTTGAGAGGTCACAACAAGGGGAGTGTGATCTCTCTGCTGACAATTACCCAGAGAGGTTGATAAGGGTCGCATGGTTTATAGATGTGGAGCGAGCAACTGCCCACGCTTCATCTCCTTAATCCAACCACGACCAAGATGTGGGGTTGGTTGATGCTTTTGAAAAACCACTAGAGGGGGGGGGGGTGAATAGGGTTTTAAACTAATTTAACAATAATTTAACTCAAACAACCACACATGAGATATCAAGAAGGAGACAAAGGGTTTAGAGTGGTTCCAACCTTAGCAAATACTAATTTTGTCAGTCCACTACCCGGTTGCTTACCCAACCGGGATTTTGAAAGTATTAATTTTATTACCTTCACAAGGAATTACAGAAAATACAATACTTTCTTACACCCCTTGAACAACCTTCCCTTGAAGTAGATGCACCAACCCGAGGTATCCTTCTTACAGTAACTCCAAGCTCCCCCTTGAAGTAGCCTTCCTCTTTAGAAGTAACCTCCCGTTGCACCAGCCTTCTTGAAGTAGCTTAAGGTCCCCTTCTTCACCAAGAAGATCTCCAACCTCTCCAATCCGCAGCCTCCAACCTAGGAGTAGCAAGGAGAGTACAAACAATAATAGTGAACAAGAAAGGAAAATGGAAATTACAACTTATCCTTTGAAGCACAAGGCTTGATTTTCCTAGATCAAGCATGTAGATCTCCTAACCAATGTGTATGGAATTGTAATTGCTGTAGATAGGAGATGCTAGCCTATAGGACACGAAATTTGAGCAGAGAGAAGAAATAGCCAATTGTCAATATGCTCAATTGCTCACAAACAGGTTGCTCAATGTAAGTGTATGCTCAAAGATTGCTCAAGTGTAAAAACAAGTGAGTTTAGGTGTCCTAAGGCATGTCCTATTTATAGGAATGTCCTACAAGTGCTTAAGGACGTTCTAGACACTTTCTAGGGGTTTCTAAGTGCTTAACTAGCCGTTAGGTATAAGTTAGTTGCTTTAACAACGACTAGTTAATTAATTATGCAGTTTCTATCAGAGTCCATCTCGGTCGAGAAATGGTTGACCGAGACACCTACTCGGTCGAAGTTTTGTCGACCAACAGGCTCTCTGGATCAAGTGTTTTGCAACGTTTATCTCCAACTGCCAACTACCTTGTCAGCTGTGTCTAATGGCTACTTGGGTCTTTCTCGGTCGAGAAGTTTGTCGACCGAGGGTGTCTCGGTCGAGGATTTTGTCGACCGAGATAGACCATGTTTCAATGTTTCAAATAAAGACATTAAGCGTGTGTATGAGTGTGCATATGTGACACTATTGAAGGGGATGACCTATCTAAATGTGGTGTTTAGCTAGGGAAGATCTAACGCTTGATTTACATGAAGTCTTAGTACTTGTACATTATATATTCGTACAAGTTTACAATTGATTATATTTCATGACATTTACAATCATTCAAACATATAGATTCCCTAGTGCTTTGTCATTCACCTTATTCCTGCAACACTCAAGTAGCACGTTAGATCAACAAGAATGAAATGTTTGTCATTATCAAAACAAAGGGATTTACAGATATCCATTTAGCCAACAATCTCCCCCTTTTTGAAGATGACAAACATTTCCTAAATATAAAATAAGAAAATATAAAACATGTGAGTTTCATACCTGAAGATTACCTTTGTAAATTTCTTCTCTTGTTTATAAAATGTGTGCTTATTATTCCCCATAAATTATGGAACATGAAATCCAATTCTTTAGGGAATATAGCAACTTTCAATGTAAAGCCAAGAGTTTGTTTATGAAACTCATTGATTGAGTTTTGCATTTATATTTATTTCTCCCCCTTTGTCATTTCAAAAAAGATATCCGTTTAAAAAGAAAAACTCCCCCTTAATTAGATGTCCCGTCAATTTCAAAAAAATGTCCATTAAAAGCCAAAATGAAGCAAATAAACGACATTGTTAAGAAGCAAAAATATCAAAGAAAACATCTTCCAAAGGAGTGATAAGCAGTTGCTTCCTTATTTTGTTGAATTGGTCTAGTGGAAGCGGTTTTGTAAAAATATCAGCCAATTGATCTTCTGTATCAACATGATTCTTAGAAATATGATCCCTTAAAAAGTGATGACGGATTTCAATATGTTTAGCTCGGTTGTGTAAAATGGGATTGTGTGCTAAGTTTATAGCGCTTGTGTTGTCACAAAAGATAGGCGTAGATGAAAGAGTAAAACCATAATCGTTTAACACTTGTTGCATATAAAGCACTTGAGCACAACAAGATCCGACTGCCATATATTCAGCTTCAGTTGTAGAGAGGGCAACCGTGTTTTGTTTCTTGCTAAACCAAGATATTAAAGCTCTCCCTAACAAGAAACATCCACCACTAGTGCTCTTGCAATCAAGTCGACAACCGGCATAATCAGCATCAGTATACGCTTTAAAATCCAAGGATTGTCCTTTTGGATACCATAAACCAAAACATGTAGTGCCGGCTAAGTATCGAAGAATTCGTTTAACTACTTGAAAATGAGAGTGCATAGGTTGTGATTGAAATAGAGCACAAAGACCAACGGAAAACATGATGTCCGGTCTAGAAGTAATTAAGTAAAGCAAACTACCAATCATGGCTCTATATAAGGAATCATCAATAGGTTCCCCATTTTCATCCTTATCAATCTTAATAGAAGTGGCCATAGGAGTAGTAGCATGTTTGCACTGATCCATCACTAAACGTTTTAAGAGTTCTTTAGTATACTTTTCTTGGCTTATAAAAATCCCGGCAGGCGTTTGTTTAATTTGGAAACCAAGAAAGAAAGTTAGTTCACTCATGAGGCTCATTTCAAATTCTTTTTGCATAAGTCACTGAATTGTGTGCACAACGATTCATTAGAAGCTCCAAAAATAATGTCATCAACATATATTTGAACTACTAGTAAATCAGATGTATATGTTTTGAAAAATAAAGTAGAATCTGAATTTCCAATAGAAAAATCATTATCAAAAAGATATGTCTTGAGCCTTTCATACCAGTTCCTAGGTGCTTGTTTTAAACCATGAAGTGCTTTCTTAAGTTTATAAACATAGTCACCTTTTTCTGGTATTTCAAAACCAGGTGGTTGGGCAACATATACTTCTTCTTGAATGATTCCGTTTAGAAATGCACTTTTTACATCCATTTGGTAAAGTTTGATGTTTTTATGTGCAGCAATAGCTAGTAACATTCTAATAGCTTCAAGTCTAGCTACTGGTGCATACGTTTCATCAAAATCTATTCCTTCTTGTTGATTATATCCTTGTGCTACTAACCTAGCTTTATTCCTTATTACTTCTCCTGCCTCATTTAGCTTATTCCTAAAAACCCATTTAGTTCCAATGATGGTTTTATCTTATGGTTTAGGAACTAAATCCCATACATCATTTTTAGTAAATTGGTTTAATTATTCTTGCATTGCTATTATCCAATAGTCATCTTTAAGAGCTTCATATATCTTCTTAGGTTCAATAATAGAAACAAAAGCCATGTTTGCAACATCCTTAAAGGAAGACCGAGTTTTTACTTTATCATTTGGATTTCCAATAATTAATTCTTGAGAATGATCCTTAATAAGTCTAGGTATAGGTTGTGTTTCAACTTGGTTATTGTTTGTAGTATCTTTCTCACTATCATTTGGTATGTTTAAGTTTTCGAATTGATTAGTGAGATCAATTATTTCAAAATTTTCTTATTTGGACTCTTCATGAAAAGAGACATGAATAGATTCCTCAACTTTTCTAGAGATAGTGTTGTAGACTCTAAATGCTTTGCTAGAGGTAGAATATCCCAAAAAGAATGCTTTATGTGATTTAGAATCAAACTTATCTCTATCATCTTTGGTATTTAAAATATAGCATGTGGATCCAAAGGTATGAAAATAGTCAACTCTAGGTTTCTTAGAATGTATTATTTCATATGGAGTTTTCTTCAAATGGGAGTGAACAATTACTCTATTTAACACATAGCATGCAGTGTTTACAGCTTCAGCCCAAAAGGTTTTGGGTGTGTTATGTTCGAGCATCATAGTTCTAGCCATTTCTTGTAATGATCGATTTTTCCTTTCAACTATGCCATTTTGTTGTGGAGTGCGTGGAGCAGAAAAATTGTGAGTGTACCCATGAGATGTGCAAAATTCTTCAAATACATGATTTTCAAATTCTCCACCATGATCACTTCTAATGGTACATATTTTGCTTTGTAATAGATTTTCAATCTTGGAACAAAATTTTATAAAAACATGAATAGTATCATCTTTGGTTGCAAGATATTGTACCCATGTATATCTACTATAATCATCAACAATAAAAAAACAATATCTTTTGCCACCAATAGATTGTGTCCTCATGGGTCCAAATAAATCCATATGAATTAATTCTAAAGATCTACTGGTGCTAAGTACATGTTTAGGTTTATATGAGGTTTTTGTTTGCTTTCCCAAAGTACATGGTTCACAGTTTTCAACTTGATCAAAGGATAAAGTAGGAAACCACAAACAAGATCATATTTTACTAGTTTTTGGATAACATGTGAACTAGCATGTCCTAGATTTTTATGCCATAGTTGTAAAGTATTTTCATTTGCAAGCAAGCATTTTCCTAGTACAGATTTCATAGAGTTAGGTCTAAGAATATAAAGATTTCCAATTCTTTTTCCTTCATAGACAACATTTGTAGTGTTTTCTATTAATAATTTGCAGCAGTTTTTGTTAAATAGAACATCATATCCACTGTCATATAATTGAATAACACTTATCAAATTATGGTGCAAACCATCAACGAGTAGAACATTTTTTATTTCGAGGTTTGTACCAATATTACCTATTACAACGATTTTACCTTTACCATTGTCTCCAAAGGTGACTGTTCCACTTTTCTTTTCTTCAAAAGTTTGAAATGCATCCTTGTTCCCGGTCATATGTTTGGAACATCCACTGTCAACCACCCAATCCTGCATTAAAATGTAGGTTTTGGTACCCATGTGATGGTCCAGTATGGTTAGAAGCATTTAATTACAGACTGAATAAAAATCTGACTCAGAACTTCAGTCGGTCGACAATTGTTCGACCGACATCTCTCTTGGTCGGCTAATTGTCAATCGAGAAAGTTGTTGTTTTGTTGTTGTAGATTTAATTTGTTACAAGCGTCTGGTCGGTCGACAAAAGTTCGATCGATTTTATGTTCGGTCGACAATACTTCGACCGACCAAGTTTCTGTTTCAGTACAACATTTCAGAAAATTACCATAATGCATGAAACCTTTTATTAAGTTGAGATAAGACAATATAATTTGCAAAAATAAGCATTTGATCATATCTCAACTGTATTTTATTTGACTCTACTAAGTTTGGGGTTTTGGGACCCAAACTAAGTCGAAATCCTTGGTCTTATAAGGACATGAAAATGAATAATGTCCAAGACGTAGACAAAAATGACAAGTAATAGAATCAACTTCATTTCTTTTTCTAGGGATTGTATTCTTAGGTACAAACATAATCTGAGTCTTAGATGATGTAATTCTTCTGGGTTGATTTTTCTTTGGAGCATATCCCAAACCTTTTCTTTCATTGAAACTAGAAGAGATTTTCAGAATGTTATCAAGGATATCTTTTCTTCTTAAATCATGTAGGTTTCTTTGTAGCTTACCAATGTCATCCATCTTCTTGTGTAAATCTTTTCTTGCTTGATCTAAATCAGATAATAGGGAGTCTCTTTCTTTTACAACATTTTCATAGTCTAGATGGTTACACAGAATTGGTTGAGTCTGAAAATCATTTAGTTTAGCTAATAATTCAGTCTTTTCTTGAGAGAGAAGATCAACATTTGTTTCTAGAGTGAGTAGCTTTCTAGTGCAATCATTTAAAGATGTTTTTAAAGACAAATTCTCAAGATCAATGTTGTTCTTTTAAGAAGAGAGATCATTTAATTTAGCATATAGCTCATCATTTGTTTTGATAACCTTCTTTAGTTTCTTCTTGACATCAACATACTTATCATGAGTTTCTTGTAGACTAGTAATTAACTCTTCTTTAGGAAGATCAAGAAGGCTTACCTCTTGAGAGTCTTCATCATCTTCTCTTGCCATTAGACATTCCACCTTTTCTTCTCCGCTTTCACTTTCACTTGACTCATCCCATGCAGCTTTATAGGCTTTTTCTCCCTTCTTCTTGTGTGAGCTTTTCTTTCCTTTCTTTGCTTTAGGACATTCATTTTTGAGATGTCCTTTCTTTCCACACTCAAAGCACCTAGGTAGGGAAGAAGAACTAGAAATTTTGTTAGACTTAAATCTTTTACATTTCTTACCATTGACGATCAAGGCTTCTTCCCCTTCTTCTTCACTTGACTCCTCACTTTCTGGTGTGATGATCTTTGAAGCTTTTAGAGCCACATCCTTCTTCTTTCCTTGTTGAAGTTCACGTTCTCTTCTTTCTTCCTCTTCTAGGGTTGCTTCATGAGCTTCTAGATTGCCAATGAGTTGCTCCATTTTCAGTCGAGTGAGGTCATTAGCTTATTCAATGGCTGTCACCTTGGGCTTGTATTTAGGAGGAAGTGATCGAAGGATTTTTGATACCTGATCTTCTTCAAGAACAGTTTTTCCTAGGGCATTTAAACCATTAACAATAGAAGAGAATTTTGCAAACATTTCACTAATAGATTCATTTGGATCCATACGGAAGTGTTCAAACTTTTGTTTAAGCATACTAATCTTAGAATTCTTGACTTGAACCGTACCTTCATAAGTTATGGACAGTCTATGCTAAATCTCATAGGTTGTGTCAAAGTTTGATATTCTATTAAATTCTCCTACTGAAATTGAACAATATAAAATGCTTACAGCTTTGGCATTCATTTGAGCCAACTTTACCGTATTTGCATCCCACTCTGCATATTGTGTTTGAGGAAGCTCGTATGGGGTTCACACCATCCTCCATAAGTCCCAATTGATTCCTTGGAAGTAGAAATGCATCCTTCTCTTCCAATATGTGTAGTTTGTTCCATCAAACACTGGAGGTCTAGCAACAAGTGTCCCTTCAAGGTTAAGGTTGTTAAGCACCCCGTCACCCATTCTTCAAGACCTTGTTAGGGTTCCTTGAAGCCTGCTCTGATACCAATTGAAAAACCACTAGAGGGGGGTGAATAGGGTTTTAAACGAATTTAACAATAATTTAACTCAAACAACCACAAATGAGATATCAAGAAGGAGACAAAGGGTTTAGAGTGGTTCCAACCTTAGCAAATACTAAGGTTGTCAGTCCACTACCCGGTTGCTTACCCAACCGGGATTTTGAAAGTATTAATTTTATTACCTTCACAAGGAATTACACAAAATACAATACTTTCTTACACCCCTTGAACAACCTTCCCTTGAAGTAGATGCACCAACCCGAGGTATCCTTCTTGAAGTAACTCCAACCTCCCCCTTGAAGTAGCCTTCCTCTTTAGAAGTAACCTCCCGTTGCACCAGCCTTCTTGAAGTAGCTCAATGTCCCCTTCTTCACCAAGAAGATCTCCAACCTCTCCAATCCGCAGCCTCCAACCTAGGAGTAGCAAGGAGAGTACAAACAATAATAGTGAACAAGAAAGGAAAATGAAAATTACAACTTATCCTTTGAAGCACAAGGCTTGATTTGCCTAGATCAAGCGTGTAGATCTCCTAACCAATGTGTATGGAATTGTGATTGGTGTGGATAGGAGATGCTAGCCTATAGGACACGAAATTTGAGCTGAGAGAAGAAATAGCCAATTGTCAATATGCTCAATTGCTCACAAACAGGTTGCTCAATGTAAGTGTATGCTCAAAGATTGCTCAAGTGTAAAAACAAGTGAGTTTAGGTGTCCTAAGGCATGTCCTATTTATAGGAATGTCCTACAAGTGCTTAAGGACGTTCTAGACACTTTCTAGGGGTTTCTAAGTGCTTAACTAGCCGTTCGGTATAAGTTAGTTGCTTTAACAACGGCTAGTTAATTAATTCTGCAGTTGCTGTCCGAGTCCATCTCGGTCGAGAAATGGTCGACCGAGACACCTTCTCGGTCGAAGTTTTGTCGACCGACAGGCTCTCTGGATCAAGTGTTTTGCAACGTTTATCTCCAACTGCCAACTACCTTGTCAGCTGTGTCTAACGACTACTTGGGTCATTCTCGGTCGAGAAGTTTGTCGACTGAGGGTGACTCGGTCGAGGATTTTTTCGACCGAGATAGACCATGTTTCAATGTTTCAAATAAAGACATTAAGCGTGTGTATGAGTGTGCATATGTGACACTATTGAAGGGGATGACCTATCTAAATGTGGTGTTTAGCTAGGGAAGATCTAACGCTTGATTTACATGAAGTCTAAGTACTTGTACATTATATATTTGTACAAGTTTACAATTGATTACATTTCATGACATTTACAATCATTCAAGCATATAGATTCCCTAGTGCTTTGTCATTCACCTTATTCCTGCAACACTCAAGTAGCATGTTAGATCAACAAGAATGAAATGTTTGTCATTATCAAAACAAAGGGATTTACAGATGTCCATTTAGCCAACAGCTTTGCGTCATTATTCATGGTAACCATTGTGAGCAAGCTGAAAGCCTAAGTCTTCCGATTATAAACTGTGTCACCCTTGAGCTACAAGGTCAGATGTTGTAAGGGTGTGTTATAAAGCCTATTATTAAAACATCATCTATCAATCAAATACTTTGGTCCAAAGTACCTCAAATACTCAACATTTAGCCTACTCCAAGAGTATCAAAATATAATGAGATTTTACCCATAGCTTTTTAACAACTTAAGATAAATTCTATTTGTGATTGGTGTTAAAACTCAATTATATGACCATTCAATGAAATACCTCAAAAGGCCACGAAGTTAGGGGATCTTAATTATGATATCAACCTCAAACGACACTCAAGCTTTATTAAAACACTTGGGATTCTCAAAACAACTCCATCACATTCATCATCTCATATTCTTTCATGACTTCACGTGTGTCGTTGGACATTTACGGATTCCAAAAGTCCATTCCATCACATTCATCATCTCATATTCTTTCATCTGAGTTCTCTCTCACCTTGGTATATCGTACCCTCATAGGTGATTCAAGACATTTCAACCTCTCACAAAGATGAATAGGTTCAGGGCTCGGAACATGGCTTGGGCACCTCACACAGTGCTCTAGATCGGACTCATGGAACACATTATACATCATGTTATCCTAAGGGGGTAAGGCTAAACACAACCATCTCCCCCAATCCATCTCAAATGGACCATGAGTCGGGACTCATCTCTCTTAGCTATAACATAGAGGGTTCTGATTTCACATCACATATTCTCCCACAGTCTGCATTGCATCATCTCATGACTCATGTCGCCCATGGGCTCTCTCTCAGCCATTGCATGATCAAAGCGACTTCATCTGCACACACTGTGGTTCTTTGTTGACCTTTGTCAGGTCCCTTCACCAACATCATCTTAATGAAGTGGTGATCGATACAACCTCCCTTATAAAGCTTCTTTACATCCCGAAACTGGTCATGGTGGTTAACATCACATCTTACAGAGGAGAAGAACTGTCACTAGATATCACCCTGAATGAGCACACATGCTCTCATCAGACCCTCTAGTCTGGATCATACTAACCATTAGTTAGGGGTGATAAACTCTACTAGCATCGAGTTCGTCTACTTCCACCTCATGGAAGTGAATCATTAGGTTATAAAGAACTTTTGAAATCGCATCATGGTGTAGTTGAACCATCTTTATCTCATATGTAGTTCAACCAGATCCGTCCCTTGACTGTATTCTTTCTTTGTCATGTTATTTAGGTAAGGCGATCTGCCATAACCTATAATCCATCTTGACCTTCCTTGGTCTGGGGGAGACTTACCACAACATCCATAGTGATGAACTCCGATTCCCTCTCAGGGACATTTATCCTTTGTATCACTTACTTGGTTACCAGTGTTTGTCCCCCACTTCCTGGCTTGCGTGGTGAAAAAACACATACAAATTCATTTTAAGCATCCAATGTACTAATGCAACTTACTATATTTTTAGTACCACGGTGTATGATGAACTTAAAATCATTGTAACATCCCTGACCTGGGTTATGCCTTATCCCTATGTGTTTTGTTAATGAAATATAATTATATGTTTGATTTTATCTTTTGAAAAGTAATTAAGGCTCAAGAGGAACTTATGTTTCAATTTTAATCCTATTTGAACAATGATGAAATAATGTTTTACCTATTTTGGACTAAAGTGCAAATTACCCAAGTTGAGGGGTTAAATTGCAAATGATGCATTATAAGATGTTCCTAAAGTGTTCAAGCATCATAAGGATGAAAATGATGCAGTGTCATGGCCTGTGGAAGCCTGAGTACCAAGAAAGAGATGATAAAGCAATGTTGTGCATAAAAACCTAGTTTTGGTGTAATGTGCAATTTACCCAAAACCTAGGGTTCAATATGCAATTTACCACTTCAAAGTAGTCTCTAATGTTTCTTGGCATCATGTAGAGGAAATAAAATGAAAGGGGCGTCTCATTTGTATCTCTTTGGAGGAGAGAGAATCTTGATATTAAAATAATCAAGATGTAAGCATAATTGGAACTTTACTTCAATTTAATGCAAAAATAAATATATCAATTAAAGACCCCTTTAACCAAAAAGGTGAGTGATGAGTTTGCAAGATGATGTATGACCATGTGCCTTGAAAAGGCACGAACATATCCAAAGGAAGTGGATAACTCACTCACCTTATTATAAGAAAAAGATATATCCACTCGCTTATGGATATTAGTATAATATGATTTAAGGTGCTTAAATTTCTTTTCTTTAAAACATGGATAATTGAGAGAAATAAGAGGCAAAGAAGATATCCTCATAACCAAGGAAGGGAAGGGAGCAAGTGGCAAGGAAATGGTGGAGTTAATCCATGCTTTCTCTCTCCTAAAATGAATTGTTAATAAAATGCATATATGCTCCTTTATCCATGAGTTGAAAGGGGAATTTTGAAACCCCTTTCACTTCGTGGTTGTGAAAACGACCAAGGGAGCTTGGAGCAACAGGAGGACGACCCCCAACCTGTTGGTAAGCTACTTGACCTTCTTTCACCATGATTTCATGGTGGAAATCGAAAATAAATGATGGATTTCTACTTTTCTCCATGCAATCTTCTATCCTAGCCACTTCTTTTCATTCAAAAGCTTGAGGATGAGCTTGGGATAGTTGAGAAAGATTCTTCCACCATTAAAGACATGGATCTTGGAGCTTTGAATCACAATTGGAGGTGGGTTTTATAACTTGAACCCTTAATATTGTTATTGCATTCAATTCCTTATCAAATTGTTGATCCTTTCTTATTCTCAAAAAAATATTTGGTTGATTGATGCAATCACCATGGAAATCATAGCAAATTTTGTGGTTTTAGAGCTTGATGATGATGACATCATCATAAGAACACACCTCCACAAATATCTATTGCATACGGTTTCATTAAAATGGTCTAAACGGTTTCACCAAACCGTTTGGAGACCAAACGATTTGCAAACCGTTTTGAAGGTTTGGATCCCAAACCGTTTAGGTGAGTTGACCGTTTGTATGGGTTGAACATTTGAGGTCAGGACCCTAGTACATGTTGTATGAAAATCTAATGGCTCCAATTGATTGAATCAATATATGGACAATCATCCAAGTAGAAACCCTAATCGGGTTAAATGCTGAATTTGCAGGTGATTGATTTAATACTTTGTGTTGATTAACCCAAACGGTCTCCAGACCATTTGGAGGTCACCCAAACGGTCTCATGACCGTTTGGAGGTCAACCAATACCATTTGGAGGATTAGGGTTGAGTATGGATGGGTAATTGAAGGACCAGAGATGGTAAATTGAATTGCAATCAATTGTTCAACTGGTGATCAATCTAATGATCTAAACCCTAATTGAATCTCACAAAATTTCAATGATGGATGGGGAAAATGGTCTCAAGACCGTTTTGAGGTTATCCAAATGACCTCAAGACCGTTTGAGGTCAGGTCATATCATGGTTTGATGATGATCCAACACTTTCAATTGAATTTGTTCCACAATGTCAACCATTGATACTTCCTCGATTTCAATACCCTAATTGATGGTGTATTGATTATAAACCCTAGCTCAATTGGGTTCAAAACCCTAAATGAAGGTCCAATTGAAGGTTTATTCAATGGTTCAAATGAAGAATAAATTTGTAGTTCAATTGATAGGGGGTTTATTGATTGAAACCCAGAATTGATAAAGTGTTAAAAGATCTTGATTGGTCCATTCGATTTTGAGAAGGTTTAGACCAAACAGTCTTAAGACCGTTTGATTCCAAATGGTCTCAAGATCGTTTGGGCCCAAATGGTCTCAATACCATTTCGGTCCAAATGGTCTCAAGACTATTTGAGACCAAACGATCTCAAACCATTTGGAGACCCAAGTCCATTCGGTTTCAAACAGTTTGGAGCATCAATGGTCAAGAACGTTTGGATGTTTTTATGTGATTAAGTCAATTGGAAACCTAGGGTGATGAAATATAAAATAACCCTATGGTTGTTATTGATCTATCTCAAAGATAATCACTAGGGTTGTACCTTTAGGAAAATAAGTGATTGATAATCCTTAGATGAGTTAATCCTTGAAGCTTAAGTAAGCAATAACTCCGTACACTATGTCCATCATAGATGTATGTACTTGTATGAAGGGTTGATGTAAACCTAATCAAGTTGAAAGGATGATAGAAAGGAATTCTTACATGAGTATTGATCATGTGGTAATTAGGTTATGATCCTTAGTAAAGATATCATGAAACCCTAATCCAGAAGGTTAGTGAACCCTAACCCTATTTCAGGGTAATATATGTAAAACCCCAATTATGGGAATGGGGAGTGAAACCCTAGTTGGGACGAGTATCTTCAATTTATATGAAATGAGAAAAACTAATTGAGGTTGATTCCATGAGAAACCCTAATTGAGGGTGATTCCATGTGAAACCCTAATTGAGGTTGATTGCATGTGAAACCCTAATTGAGGTTGATTCCATGAGAAACCCTAATTGAGGGTGATGCCATGAGAAACTCTAGTTGGGATGAATAGAAAACCCTACGTATAGTCAATGTGATGTGAAATCCTAATGAAGGGTGATGCTATATGCAATTCTAACCCTAATGAAGTATGATAGTATGTGAAACCCTAAACCCTAATAAAGGGTTATGGTATGGGAGATTGTTACAACCCCAATTTTTGGGTTCATTGGATGATAAATGTAATTTATCACATTAAAGATAATTGGACAAATGATTGGAAATAAATGGATTTCGTTTACAATAGCCTTGATGTTTGTGTTGTGGGCTTTATTGGCTATTGGGCCCATTAACAAAGACATTTAATTAAAAAATGAAGAATTGAGTTTTGAGGAAAGAAAGGTGTGGAAACCTATAGAAGGAAAAAGAACTTAATCCAAAGGTGGATTTTGTGCCACATGGGTTCCTTGGATTCCAAGGAGTCCAAAGTTTCAAAGAAAATACAATAAGAAAAGAAAAGATCAATTAAGTATTTCTTTATTAGGAAAGAAATTGAAAACAATGATAAAATGTGGAAAATAGGAGAAAAGAGGTACAATTGAGTTATCCTTGGTGGATTTTCATATCCAAAGGATTTCTACTATTAAAAGGAAAATAAAAAGAGAGATAAAAAGAGAAATCCTCAAAAAGAGATATTTTAATAAAAAGATAAGGAAAATATGTGAAATAGACATAAATAAAAGGATAACGGCAAATAGATGTTCCCCAATATGGAAATGCGTGCCTTTAGGATTTCTTGAGGTCCAAGGGACCCAAAATAACAAGATAATGACTAAGGAAAAAGGAATATCAATTAATTTGGACAAATTAAAGAGATAAATTGGGAGAGAAGGAAGGATTCTCATCCATTTCTTTTTGTTTCCCAAATTTCACAAAAAGCTAGATAATACCAAGACAAATGCTTCCGTAAAAATTGAGTTAAGAAGGAGTAAGGGTTTGGGAGATATGAATTTCCTAAGAAATTGCTAAAATTGGATTTATTCAGAATTTGGGAAAGGTTTTTCCTTTTTGTTTATGCTCGGATAACACAGACCGTTGGATCTTAATCCAACAGAAACTGGTCATCGTCTAAGTCCCACTAGGATAGGGACTCTATGAGATACAGAGGAACTTTCCTCTCCATTTTCCTAGTGATCCAGGGAATATGCAAACTTGCAATGTTTCCCATTGCATTCAGGACACGAAACCGCAGGGATTCATCCCTGGTTCGACTAGGATTAGTCGTCGTTTTGGAAAACACCTAACTTGGTAGGTTCTTGCCCCAACCCTATATATAGGGGAGGGTGATCGATGGCACCAACATCCCCACAATCTGTTCTCGCATGTTCATACCCCGGAGACGAGTGCACCAATGCGTTCAATTTGGTCAGGGACCTTAACTTTCTTCCCCATCGAGTTGTTGTTGTCGTCGGAGTGGAGGAGGATCGTCGGAGGTGAAGGGGTGATGCCAAGGAGAAATTGACCCCCAGGCAAATCTGAGAAGGGCAGGAGGAGCCCATGGACCAATCAAATGGGTCGCAGATGCACGAATGGTCGGAGTCAACCCTTGAGTTCACTCGACAAAGAAGCTTGTCTCGCGGACAGGCTGAACAAAGGAGGAAGATGACGGCCTGGTCTTTTACCGAACTGCCCCGCGGTGCTTTCACTGCAGGTAAGGGCAAAATTGTCCTTCGACTCACTTTTTGATCGCATATAAGGGCGCAGACATCCCTGGCCGTTGGATCCTAAGTGGACCAGTGGGCCACGGATCTAATGATCCTAATTTTTTTCTATAATTTGCTAATAAAGCAATAAAAAGAGGTTTTCTTAATAAAATCATATATGTTGATAGAAAACTCGGATGAAGAAAGTTAATACATGAAAAATGATCAAAAAAATACGAGGAACACAATAAAAGTAGTTTGGAAACCTAAATCAGTATATTTTTGCAAAACTACCTAATATGGATAGAAAAGGCATTAATTTGTGGGTACTAATCCTAATTGATGATCAAAAAAAGATTTAATCTTATAAGTGTGTAAATTCGAGCTTTATTAACTGCTTTAATGATTAAGATAGATTATAACCTATTTTGATGGTGGAATTGCAAGGATTAGGGTTTTAAACCTAATATGTTGATTAAAACCCTTAGAAACCCTAAGTGAGGGAAAAAGAGAAGAAAGGATATTATAATCCAAAAATTAGGGTTTTTGTGATCTAAATTTGATCTTAAGATCTTAATGGGAATCAAACTGAGATAATTAGGGTTTAATGGATATTTTGATAAAAATACAGTAAAAGTGGTAAAAAGGAAGTGAAACCCTAATTATGGTCAAGACCCTAAAAAGGGGCTAGTAACCCTAGGACGCTTAGGCCTATTAGATTTGTGCACCATGATCCATGATAGAAAATATTGGATGAATATTTTAGGATTGAATTTTTCTTGCTTGATTTACTCTGGATTACTTGATTGTTTGGACTGAATCTACATTCAAAATAGCTTGACAGGTATGTGGTTATGCTTATGATTATCCCGCATAGTTTTCCGAGGATTTTATTAATGTTTACATCATGTCTTGAATTAATTGTTGGATGAATTTAATTCATGCATATTATAATGAGAATATGATTATCACATAAGAAATGTGCCTACTAGCTCAGATCCTAGTCCCCTTCTGTAGCCTAATGGATTGACCTAGTACATGGCTACCAATGGGTAGGCCCATCAGGTCATTGAATGACTTAGTACATGGCTACCAATGGGGTAGGCCATCAAGTCATCATGAGTCAGGGATTGTGGTACCTTTCGGTAGGGCCATGCAACTCCATAACCCTAGGAATTGTCTACCTGTGTGGTAGGGCCATGGGGGTAAGGATCTACCATATGAGAGAGGTAGTATCCATGTCCACTGTAGGGATGATATAGAGATAGGAGATAGACAAGGATCGACTGGAGGCTGATGATATCTTGGTTTCCTTTAGAGGAACCAAACCCTAGAAGAAGGATGATGCTTCTAGTATCTATGTACCTATGGTATAAGTGAGTACGTGCTGGATGAGATAAATAGTGCTTCAGACCCTGAGGATGTTTGAATAACTAGTTGTGAGGCTTTATACCTAGTTGGTTGTCCTAGAAGAGGACTCAACTACGAAGTGTTGCTCGAGTAGAAGGATCATGGAAGTACATGACATATCTTGGACATGCTTGATTCTTTGTTAAGAGATTGAGCATGCAATTGGACACCCAAAGGTGAACCTAGAGTTCCTTGGCCTAAGAGGGGAAGTAGTGTACCTGATGCTCATGATGAGATTTGAGTCTCTATAGTTTCAAACATGGTACTCTTCATGTGTAGAGGAAGAAGGAAACCCCTTAAGTTAAGGGTAAGTTTGTTGAACCCCTCACAACTAAGTTGATCTAATGTTGAGGATGAGAACAAGTGTGACATAGCATGGTTTTGTAGGTGTCTGGTTGTGCCTTAGTAGCTTGCTAGGGCTAAGCATGCTCATGAGGAGGCAGACCCTAAACATAAGGACGGTTGTGACCTTTGTTATCAAGGTGTAGTTTCCTCCCATCCTGGGAGAGGGACCCTTTGGTTGGGTGTATACCCGTTTTGATGGTGTTGAGGTAACCTAAAGAGGTTTCATATGATCTTGAGAAAGCTAAGTAAAAAAAAGTACATGGTATGAGATTGAACCTGTAGACCCATAGTTAACCATCTCTATGTGCATGTGGATGTGTTAACATAGAGGTAATCGTTATGGGGCTTGACCAAGGTAGGTAGGGTGCCATGATCCCTATGAAAGGATGAAAGTCATCCCATGAATGCAGGAAAAGAGATGATGAATGCTTGGGTAAGGTTCTAAGTTGGACATGTACTATAAGAGAATCCTAAGTCTGTCCTAGGGTCAAGTAGGGATAAGACCGATGGAAGAAGGAGTTGCCTAATTCCCTAGTTGCACATGACCATAGGGTCGGGAGGTAGCAGCTATCATTGTCTGAGGGCCATGGGTTAGGAGATTGATCACCTTCATGAACTCATGGGACCCAAAGGGCAAATGAGTATGGCACTCTCTGATGCATGAGGGAAGAGGGATGACCCCAAAATTGTCGGCTCCCTATAGACCTGGAGGAGATGACCAAGGTTTGTGTGGTGACCCAAGTAGGTTTGAGACCAGTTTTTCACGAAACTAACTTTGATATCATTATGTTTTTAGAGACATAAGTTGCACGTTTCCACTTATATTTGAAGTTGTAATGGCAATGTGGGTTGTACCATCTCTACTCTTGGAATAGGAGGAACTATGTATTTAGACGGCCGCCAAATGCTTATTTCTTCTTGTTATAGGAGTGAGAGATAGGACAATATGCATGCCATACATCAAGGGTAAAGATGACGTGAGTTGGAACGTTGCTATAAGGAATGAGGACGGAGATGATAATGTGCCCTTGTGAAGTGAACGATACATGGAGGGTGTACAAACACCAAGAAGTATCAAGGTAGTCATCTTGTGAGGATGTTGTCACATGAGTTATACAGAACTTGCATGTGATACAAGGTTGAGTTGGATAACCAAAAGGATAAGCTCAGAGTTTCTTAGAGTTTGATATGAGATGATAAGTATAATACATGGAGGTGTATGTTACCTAATACCTAAGGATGAGAAGTGGTGATGAATGCTATGGTTGAGATATAGCTGCCTAGCTTAGCTGGAAGCTAGAAGAAGTTGAGGTTGTTAGGCTAACCGTAAGTTGAGAAAAAGAGGTAAGTTTGGCTAACACTTAGATGTATCAATAGTGGTTAATCAAGTAGATGATTGTTTGGTTAGCCAGCCTAGTCCATTATATAATGAAAGAATAGTTGTCGACCCTCAGATGTACTTCTTTGGAAAGGAAAGTGACGAAACCCTAATGAGAGTAGTTTTGGATTTCTGAGGTATCGATCTTGAGGAATCATGACATACAGGAGATCATGGTTTTAAGATCACCAAACACCGTGATACTACAAAGATAGTAAGTAATAGTAGCACTTTGGCTGCTTGATGTTAAGTTGCATGTAGCATGTGGCCATGCAAGCCAAGGGTGAAGGACGAACACCAGTAACCCAGTTCTTTGACTTAAAGGTTAAAGAATCCCGAGAAGGAATGGGAATTCATCACTACAGATGTGGTGGTAAGTCTTCCCTAGACCAAAGAAGGTCAAGATGCAATATGGGTTATGGTAGATTGCCTTACCTAGATGACATGAGAAAGAAGGGAGTACTATCAAGAGACAAATTTTATTGGACTACATGAGAGAGTGATGGTTCAACTACACCATGATGCGAGTTCAAAGGTTCTTGAGTATGACCTAAAGGTTCACTTCCATGAGGAGGAAGTACAAACATGCAAAACTCGATGTTAGTACCGCTTATCACCCCTAACTAATGGTTAGTATGATCTGGACTAGAGGGTCTGATGAGAGCATGTGTGCTCATTCAGGGTGATATATAGAGACAATTCTTAAGATGTGTTATTAACCACCATAGCCCTTATCGGGATGCAAGAAGTCTTATAGAGGTTGTGTCGGTCACCACTTCATTAAGATGATGTTGGTGAAGGAGGCCTCACGAAGGTCAGAAACGAACCATAGTGTGTGCAGATGAAGTCGCTTTGATCGTGCAATGGCTGAGAGAGAGCCCAGTGGTGACATGAGTCCCAAGCTGATGCAAATCAGACTAACATGCAGTTCACTATGGGAGAATATGTGATGTGAAAATCCGACCCCTCTAAGCTATAGCTAAGAAAGATGAGTCCCCAATATATGGGTCCATTTGAGATGGATTGGTGGAGATGGTTGTGTTTAGCCTTGCCCCTTAGGATAAAATGATGTGTAATGTGTTCCATGAGTCCAATCTAGACCACTATGTGAGGTATCCAAGCCATGTGCTGAGCCTTGAACCTATTCAACTTTTGAGAGGCTGAAATGTCCTGAGTCACCTATGAGGGTAACGATATACCAAGGTAAGAAAGAACTCAGATGGAAGAATATGAGATGATGAAGGTTTTTGGGAAGCACCATGGAAAGGGTGAAGCCACATAGGAGCCATGATGGACATATGAAAGGCTTATCATATTTGTTTGCATGCTTGCTGGAATTTTGAGGACAAAATTCTTATAAGAGGGGAAGGATGTTACAACCCCAATTTTTGGGTTCATTGGGTGAGAAATTTAATTTCTCACATTAAAGATAATTGGACAAATGATTGGAAATAAATGGATTTCGTTTAGAATAGCCTTGATGTTTGTGTTGTGGGCTTTATTGGCTATTGGGCCCATTAACAAAGAAATTTAATTAATAAATGAATAATTGAGTTTTGAGGAAAGAAAGGTGTGGAAACCTATAGAAGGAAAAAGAACTTAATCCAAAGGTGGATTTCATGCCACATGGGTTCCTTAGATTCCAAGGAGTCCAAAGTTGCAAAGAAAATACAATAAGAAAAGAAAAGATCAATTAAGTATTTCTTTATTAGGAAAGAAATTGAAAACAATGATAAAATGTGGAAAATAGGAGAAAAGAGGTACAATTGAGTTATCCTTGGTTGATTTTCATATCCAAAGGGTTTCTACTATTAAAAGGAAAATAAAAAGTGAGATAAAAAGAGAAATCCTCAAAAAGAGATATTTTAATAAAAGATAAGGAGAATATGTGAAATAGACATAAATAAAAGGATAAAAGCAAATTGATGTTCCCCAATATGGTAATCCGTGCCTTTAGGATTTCTTGAGGTCCAAGGGACCCAAAATAACAAGATAATGACTAAGGAAAAAGGAATATCAATTAATTTGGACTAATTAAAGAGATAAATTGGGAGAGAAGGAAGGATTCTCATCCATTTATTTTTATTTCCCAAATTTCGCAAAAAGCTAGATAATAACAAGACAAACGCTTCCTTAAAATTTGAGTTAAAAAGGAGCAAGGGTTTGGAAGATATGAATTTCCTAAGAAATTGCTAAAATTGGATTTATTCAGAATTTTGGAAAGGTTTTTCCTTTTTGTTTAAGCGTGGATAACACAGACCGTTGGATCTTAATCCAACAGAAAATGGTCATCATCTAAGTCCCACTAGGACTGAGACTCTGTGAGATACAAAGGAACTTTCCTTTCATTTTTCCTTGTGATCCAGGGAATATGCATACTTGCAATGTTTCCCATTGCATTCAGGAGACGAAACCACATGGATTCATCCCTGGTTCGACTAGGATTAGTCGTCGTTTTGGGAAATGCCTAACTTGGTAGGTTCTTGCCCCGACCCTATATATAGGGGAGGGTGATCGATGGCACCAACATCCCCACAATTTGTTCTTGCGTGTTTGTACCCCTAAGATGAGTGCACCAATGCCTTCAATTTGGTCAGGGACCTTGACTTTCTTCCCCGTCGAGGTGCTGCTGTCGTCGGAGTGTAGGAGGATAATTGACAATGAAGGGGTGATGCCAAGGAGAAATTGACCCCCTAGGAAAATCCGAGAAGGGCAAGCAGAGCCCCTGGACCAATCAAACGGGTCGCAGATGCACGAATGGCTGGAGTCAACCCTTGAGTTGACTCGACTGAGAAGCTTGTCTCGCAGACAGGCTGAACAGAGGAGGAAGATGACGGCCTGGTCTTTTACCGAACTGCCCCGTGGTGCTTTCACTACAGGTAAGGGCAAAATTGTCCTTTGGCTCACTTTTTGATCGCATATAAGGGCGCATGCATCCCTGGCCGTTGGATCCTAAGTGGACCAGCGAGCCACGGATCTAATGATCCTAATTTTTTTCTATAATTTGCTAATAAAGCAATAAAAAGATGTTTTCTTAATAAAATCATATCTATTGATAGAAAACACAGATGAAGAAAGTTAATGCATGAAAAATGATCAAAAAAATAAGAGGAACGCATTAAAAATAGTTTGGAAACCTAAATCATTATATTTTTGCAAAAGTACCTAACATGGATAGAAAAGGCATTAATTTTTGGGTATTAATCCTAATTGATGATCAAAAATAGATTTAATCTTGTAAGTGTGTAAATTCGAGCTTTATTAACTGGTTTAATGATTGAGATAGATTGTAACCTGTTTTGATGGTGGAATTGCAAGGATTAGGGTTTTAAACCTAATATGTTGATTAAAACCCTTAGAAACCCTAAGTGAGAGAAAAAGAGAAGAAAGGATATAATAATCCAAAAATTTGGGTTTTGTGATCCAAATCTGATCTTAAGATCTAAATGGGAATCAAAATGAGATAATTAGGGTTTGATGGATATTTTGATAAAAATACAGTAAAAGTGGTAAAAAGGAAGTGAAACCCTAATTATGGTCAAGATCCTAAAAAGGGGCTAGTAACCCTAGGACGATTAGGCCTATTAGATTTGTGTACCATGATCCATGATAGAAAATATTGGATGAATATTTCAGGATTGAATTGTGCTTTCTTGATTTACTCTGGATTACTTGATAGTTTGGACTGAATCAACATTCAAAATAGCTTGACAAGTATGTGGTTACGCTTATGATTATTCTGCATAGTTTTCTGAGGATATTATCGATGTTTACATCGTGGCTTGAATTAATTGTTGGATGAATTTAATTCATGCAGATTATACGGTGAATATGATTATCACATATGAAATGTGCCTACTAGCTCAGATCCTAGTCCCCTTTTGTAGCCTAATGGATTTACCTAGTACATGGCTACCAATGGGTAGGCCCATCAGGTCATTGAATGACTTAATACATGGCTACCAATGGGGTAGGACCATCAAGTCATCATGAGTCAAGGATTGGGCTACCTTTGGGTAGGGCCATGCGAATCCATAACCCTATTGCTTAAAACATAATCTTGTTTGTTAAATTACATTTGGTTGATTACATTGTTAACATAGTTGCACAATTATTGTTTCTCCCACATACCAGCTTTGGTTGACCGATGTTTTTTTGTTGGCGTTTTAGGTACAACCCTGAAATGAAAAAATAGTAAGATGACAAAGTGTGAAAATAAAACATAAATTGAAAGGATGATTAGATAGAGTAGATCCAAGCTCGGGATAGATAGATTTCTAATTTTTTTCAAAGGTAAGTAAAGTTTTAATTTTATACCCAATTCCAGTTTAGTTAGTAGAATTTCATAATTTTTATTGATTATTTGTTGAACCTTTGATCCTATTGAATAATGGCTCTGTCCTTCGGGTCTCCCTTAATTGGGGGTTACCGGGAGGTGGGGTCGATACAGAGACCCTAATCCTAATAATGGAATGGTAATTAATACATTGGTGGTGAAATTACCTAAAGTAATTGATTATAGATAACCTTATATCAAGTAATACATTAACCTAAATGAGTCCATATAATTAAAGATAGTTGGACCATTCTTGTGAGTGATCTATGCATTTCACGGTAAGAGTGATAGGTTAGTGGATGGAAGTATTAAAATGGGAAATACCTTAATACAAGATAAGTTGATAACTCAAAAAATTTGGCAGTAATGAGGAAAGTGATACATCAAGATATGACAGATATCACTTTTAGTATTCCAGGGTTGATATACCTTGATGCATCTCAAATTCAATATACTTGGATAAGAAACACATGAAGTGTGTTATGTAAATTATTACAATGAAATGCAATAAGTTTGATTAACTTTGATAATTATAGGCTAATATACCTTATGAATGGTGTTAAGCCAAACTAATGAGTATGATGTAATCATACCATGATAAGGATGAGAAATGAACTCATACCTTGTATTGATAATCATTTAATGATAAATGATAAGAGTAATAAACATTATTGAATACTCAAGATGAGTAATGGCCTTGTGAGACATGTGGTTAGATGTTGCCTAGTGATTGGTAATAAGAAGTTTAATGGCCATGTGAGCCATAGGGTTAGATGTTGCCTAGTGAGAGGTGACAAGATGCTTTACGGGCCTTATGAGCCATGAGAACAATTGTGGTCTAGTGAGAGACACGAAGATATTTATAAAAGTTTATTGTAAGAAATGATAATGTTTTAATAAACTTAATAAAAGGAACAATTGCATTCAGTAAAGAATGTGAAAAGCTATGAAGGCTAACCTCAGGGTTCAGAGCCTAGGGAAGGATGTGATGATTAATGATGGGTCAAAGGAATTTATATTCCATGATCCATGTAATCAGGTTTGGAGATGTCCAATACCTGGAAGAGGTGTAATGGTTGTAATCATGATTGGTTAAAGTCCAATGCCTGGCGGTGTAATCAGGTTTGGAGATGTCCAATACCTGGCAGAGGTGTAATACCTATAATCAGGATTGGTTAAAGTCCAATGCCTGACGGTGTAATCAGGTTTGGAGATGTCCAATACCTGGTAGAGGTGTAATACATGTAATCAAGATTGGTTAAAGTCCAATGCCTTGTAGTGTAATAAGGTTTGGAGATGTCCAATACATGGCAGAGGTGTAATGCCTATAATCAACATTGGTTAAAGTCCAATGCCTGGTGGTGTAATTAGGTTTGGAGATGTCCAATACCTAGTAGAGGTGTAATGCCTGTAATCAGGATTGGTTAAAGTCCAATGTCTGGCTGTGAAATGAGGATTGGTTAAAGTCTAATGCCTGGTGGTGTAATCAGGTTTGGAGATGTCCAATACCTGGAAGAGGTATAATGCCTGTAATCAGGATTGGTTAAAGTCCAATGACTGGTTGTGAAATCAGGATTGGTTAAAGTCCAATGCCTGATTGTAAAATCAGGATTGGTAGTGTCCAATGCCTGGTGGTGTAATCAAGTTTGGAAGATTACAATACATGGCAGAGGCTTAATTCCTGTAATGATGACACATGATTGGTAATAACCCAATGCCTGTAATAATGACACCAGATTTGTAATAACCCAATGCTTGTAATGATGACACATGGTTGATGATAACCCAATGCTTGTATTAATGATATATGAGTCCATGGTAGATATAATTCTATATCTATTTAAGCAGATTGGCTAAGGCCAACTGATTGAAACAAGAATGTCTCATGGGTGACATATCAAGATGATGAGTTTCACAAGAAAAGCTTGACATGAAAACATAATATGATGGATAAATGATATACATCTTCTTCCTATTCCTTATTAAGAGAATAGTTAATCTATTGTTCTATCATAAATAGTTACAATGCTTCAATATAAGAATTCTTTAAACTTCTTATCCTCTGCCTAGTTTTATATAATTAAATTGCAATAATAATGTTTTTTGGCGGAGAGTAATATCTCCCGCTGGGGAAATTACAATTGTCTCACCCCCGTGGGATCCAACATTTTTTTAGGTGGACAATCACAGAGGAGGTTGAGAATATCTTGTAGAGGAAGAACATCAACAACAGTAGTGACAACTTAGGTTGAGTGTACTATCTGTTGTGTCTTGTAGATAGAAGTCCTATGTGTCATCTCTATACTCTCAGGTCCTCGGAGTTAGTAGTTAGTGCTTTTAATGAATCATTTCAAGATTTTGGCTTGATGCCTCGAGGTTCTTATGTTGTCTATGTTTAGTTTTTAACAAGGCAGTTGATATTGTAACCCTCGAGAAGAGATGATACACGATATGTACCTATGAATCAGGATGTAAATGTAATACATTGGTTCTTGTTGAACGAGTTTTCCTATGAATGGATCTCTTTGAAAAAGGTTGTAAATTTTAGTGATTTTCAGTAATCCTCTATTAGTAATCTCTTCCGCTTAAGCTAAATATGTTTTTGTGAGTTGTTCGCCACAATCATGATCTCCTGTATGTCATGATTCCTCAAGATTGATTCCTCAGAAACCCTAAACCACTATAGTCGGGGTTTCATCAGTTTCTTTTCTAGAGAAGTACATCTAAGGTTCTACAACCATCTTTTTATTACATCAAGGCCTAGGCTGGCTAACCAAACAACTACTAACTTGTTCACCAAACTTTAGTAGTATTCTCCAGACATATCTCACAAACTTAGGGTTGACCTAACAACCTCTTCTAGCCTCCAGCTAAACTAGGCAGTTGTACCTCAACCAGAGCATCCATTACCACCTCACATCCTTCAGTGTATTGTAATGTTGAAGACATACACCTCTATGTATTTCACTTATCATCTCATCTTAGACTCTAAGTCTATCTTCATCAAGAAATTATGAGCTCATCCTCTTGGTTTTCGAACTCGACCTTGTATAACTCATAGCTCATGATAAAAACATCTTCATAAGATGACTACCTTAGTTCTCTTGATATTTGTAAACCATCCACATATTGTTTACTCCATAAGGGTATGTTATCATCTCTGTCCTCATACCTCATAGCGACATTCCAACTTACATCATATTTATCCTTGGTGTATGGTATGCATATTGTCCTATCTCTCACTCCCATAACAAGAGGAAATAGACATTTGGCTGCAGTCCAAATACAAAGTTCTTCCTATTCCAAGAGTAGAGATGGAACATCCCACCTTGCCAATACACCTTCAAATCTAAGTTGAAACGTGCAACTTATGTCTCAACATCACGGTTAGTTCAATATCAAAGTTACTTCCATGAAAAACTGGTCTCGAACCTACTTGGATTACCACACAATCCTTGGTCATCTCCTCTAGGTCTATAGGGTGCTGACACTTTTGGGGTCATCCCTCTTCCCTTATGCATCTAGAGAGTGCATCCTCATCTGCCCTTTGGGTCCCATGAGTTCATGAAGGTGATCAATTTCCGAACCCATGGCCCTCAGACAATGAAATTTGTTACCTCCTGACCCTATGGTCATGTGCAACTAGGGAATTAGCCAACTCTTACTTCCATCAATCTTATCCCTACCTGACCCTAGGATAGACTTAGGATAGTACATGTCCAACTTAGAACCTTACCAAAGTCTCCATCATCTCTCTCTGCATTCCTGGGTTGTCTTTCATCCTTTCACAAGGGTCATGGTGACCAACCTACTTTGTTCAGACCCCATACCAGTTACCTCCATGGTAACACATCCATATGCACTTAGAAATGGTTATCAACGAGTCTACATGTTCATTCTCATACTATGTACTTTTCACTTAGCTTTTCAAGATCCTATGCGACCTCTTGAGGTTACTTCAAAACCAAAAAAATAGGTATACACCCTACCGAAGGGTCCCTCTCCCAGGATGGGAGGAAACTACACCTTGATAACAAAGATAACAAATGTCCTTATGTTTGGGGTTTACATCCACATGAGCATGCTTAGCCATAGTAAGCTACTGAGGCACAAACAGACCACCTACTAAACCATGATAGGTCACACTTGTTTTCATCCTCAACATTGGATGAAGAACAAGCCTTCTCATGTCACCAACTTAGTTGTGAGGGGTTCATCAAACATACCTTAAACTTAAGGGATTTCCATTTCCTCTAAACATGAGGAGTGTCATGCTCAAATTTATAAAAAATCAAATCTCATCAGGAGAATCAGGTATACCACTTTCCCTCTTAGGCCTAGGAACCCTAGGTTCACTTCTCTGATGTCCAACTGTCTACTCATCTTTTAACCACAAACCAAGCATGTACAAGATATGGCATGCACATTCCATTATCATTCCACTTGAACAACACTTTAGAGTGGAGTCATCCTCAAGGGCAATCAACAACGTATAAGGCCTCACAACCTGTTATTAAACCTCTTTAGGGTCTAAGGAACTCTTCTTCCAAACCCTAAAAGGTGAAAATCTATACTATAGGCTCATAGGTACCAGCAACCTCATCCTTTCTCTAGGGTTTGGTTCCTCTTAAGGCAACTAAGATACCATTAGCCTCCAGGGATCATGTATGAGGCAACCACAACCATCCACTTAGGTCGCATCATCCTCAACTCCCCATTGTTCCTCACATCTCAGAGTCTAAGCTTCCAACCTTCTTGCTTGGGTCCTGCTCTCTCTCTCTCTAGAGCTATCAAATAATTGTACTACTAGAGGTCCTCTCTTCATGAAGGTGGACAAAACTCACAAGCATACCCTACATGGGTGAAGCCTATGTTTAAACTTACGTTTGTTCAAGATTATCCAGAGCGCCTCATGCCGATCTCATAAGCCATCCAACATACTCTCCTCGCCAGAGTTTCAACCTACTCCCACAATACTGACGTACTCTGGGTGCATGTTATGCCCTACTTGCATAAGCCCATAGGGTTTCTATAAGTTCTTCACTAACCTCATCATCGAAGGAGCTACCCTTCACTCTAACATGCACGACTCATCCCAGGGTTGGGTCGCCAAAGGTACTAGGTCATCCAACATCTCATGCCTCATATGGGCATCCAAAGGCATGTCCACCCTCACATCTGGTCTATGATGACATCTAACTCATCATGTCATCTCTCTCTCTAACCACCACTTAGGGTTAGGGTTAGCATCATCCTCAGAGGATGTGCCAGGTCTCTATTTGTAATGGAGGTCTCTATGTCCAAGACTAACTTTCTCCACTCATCCTCCTGACAAGGAGGTCTAGCCTCAGGTCTCTCCTGAGGGCATGACAACATATGTCATGCAACCTAAGAATGCAACTATTCTTTAGTTTACTCTTAAACTATTAATCTTATGTCCATGATATCTTATTTACATGCTTTTCATTAATTTGGGGGAGGATTCCTTAACATTATCATGCATACCCTATCCTCAAGAGGGTGAGGAAAGAGAGAGAAAACCCTAATCCTTAAAGTCTTTAATAGCATTTGAGTTGAGAAGGGATGAACAAGACGAGAGAGTCCTAAAGGTATCTTATTTAAAATCAAATCTTGAGACATTGGCCAGGCAATCACACAAATCTGGGAGCCCTCATATTTCGACTTGCGGTGCGGAGGAAAATCATGCCAGCCCCCGGATGTGATCCTTTTCTAGACACCTCTCTCTTTCGAAAAATCCTTTAATAACTCCTTTGGGTTCTATAGAGTTTGTAAAATTTAATAATTATTAAAGATTAAATGAGGAACCTATGCTCTAATACCAAATGTAACGACCCCGCCTCCCGGTAACCCCAAATTAAGGGAGACCAAGAGGTCAGAGCTATTATCCCAATAAATTGCATCAAATGTTTTACAAATAATCAGTAATAATTATGAAATTCTACCAAACTAAATTGAAATCTTGTATAAAATAAAACTTTGCATACCTTTTTCAAAAACTTGGATATCTACTTCTATCCACATCCGGTGTCTATTCTAACTAATCCTCCTTTGTACTTTAACTCTTATTTAATTCCACATATACCACTTTACTATTTGTCCGTTTCAATCTTGTACCTAAAATTCTGATAAACAAATGTCAGTCAGCATAATTGAATATGTCAGTATGTGGGGACAACCAAAATTTCACAAATATGGCTAACAATCTAAATATCACAATCAAGTTAATTAACATGCCAAATTACACTTTCATTGTGACATTCTCCACAACATTTGCCCTAACCCTGGCATACCCACCTTAGGGTTTCTCTTTTACCAATGACTTAAGGCCACCTTCTCAATCTCGAGCTTGGTGCCTGGGGTCACCTTTCATAGTGCCCATTTGTCATTCTATAAAGACCACCTTCTCAATCCCGAGCTTGGTGTCTGGGGTCATCACTCATGGTACCCTTGGGTCTTCCCTCCTGGGCTTGACCTTTTGGCATCATCCAGTAGGGTGGCATGTAGGTGCGAGAATACATACTTATATTATTATTGTGATAATCATAGTGACTTTATGATTTGCAAGTATGAACATCCAAATGGATAGGTTGCTTTCAATGCAATGAATCATCCAGAAAATATTCAAGAAACTAATTCAATTAACCATAATTAACCACATACATGTCAAGCTGATTTGAGGCAGAATTAATCCAATCAAAGCAATAAATCCAATAGGCAAGCAAGCACACAAAGAGATCCTGATATGTGCATACAATTTCCTATCATTGATCATGCCATCAAGATCTATTAAACCTAGATTACTTCCTAGGGCTTCTATTCCACTTTTAGGGTTTCCATTGCAATTAGGGTTTCACTTCATTTATACTATTTTAAACCATAATTTTATACAATTACTCACAAACCCTAATTGTCTCATCTATTCTTCATGAAAGATATTAAAGTTACCTTTTAACAACATATTACCTTAATTTCAAATTAAGGGCACAATTAAATGTCCATTAAGTCTATTATGCATCTTTTACATTAAAACTACCATTTTTGTCATTTTTAGTTTATGACAAGATCATTAGGCCTAGTTATCATATGTGGTTCCTTTCAGATTAACAACTCATAGTTCATTATGATCTAATTCACATATGAACTCTATTTATCATTAATTCCATCTTTATCCATTAGAAAAACCCTAATTTCCATATTAAGGGTATTTATCCACAATTAGGAACTCTTATACTTGAAACAACTTAGAATCATCATATCTCAGCTTTATCTATGAATTTGGATAATTAAAGCCATTAAGAGTCACAATGACTAACATTAGGGTTTCAATGCCCATAAAAGCTCGTTCATGTACATAGAACTCTATATTAAACCAATTATGTGCAAAGTTCATCTTTTTTCTTCTTAATGTACCTTTTTATAATTAACATGTTAATATCAACTTTAATCATCCATAAAACCCTTCTTAATACAGTAATCATCTCAATTTCGGGTTTGTTAATCATTAATGCATTAAAGTTGATAACTTCCACAACTTTTCGATTTGTAAGAGGAATTAGCTTCTAAAACTACTTTTAATGAATTCATCTATTTTTCTGCGCAACTTTAATATTTTATATGCATTCATATGAGCTACTAATAAAAAATATGATTTTTGAAAAATTAACTTACTTGGACCAATGGCAGGCCGCCACGTCGCCAAACCCATGCAACATAGCACGATCGATTGAAGACATAATCAAATGACCAGATTACCCTCGTATAAGTGGTTGGTGCTTCAGCCCACATAGGGGCATTTCCGTCCAATGCACATTTGGTCGTCTTCCAACTCGCGTGACCTAGCGTTGTCACCACGGTCGTGGTTGGCAGGAGTCCTCCTCCTCTTCCCTGACCTCGATGGCCACTAGGGATAGTTCCCTCACCTCCGAGGCTCCTCTACGCACCCATCAAACGCCATGATCTCACAGCCAAAGTACCTAGATCACACTGGCCATGTCTACCCACACGGATGGCCTAGCAGCCATCCCGTGGTTGTTGCGTCAGGGCTAGAGCAAAGCAACGACCGCCAAGCTTCCTTTTGGTGGTGTGGGTGCATCGGGCCTCCAACAAGACCACTCCACGACCCTCAATTGGTCCAGGGTGTCTCTACCTATCACAGCTAGGGTTTCAACAGAAAGAACAAGAAGAAGAATAAGAGAGATGTGTGGAACTCTCCTTGGGCTTAGCCATGGGCCCTATCCTTCTATCAAGGAGGGTAGCCATTCCCCAGCATGCTTGCCCACGAAGAAACAAATCCTTTTCCCAATAGGAATCCTATTTCTTTATTGAGAAACAATCTTATCTCTCCTATTTATCTCCTTGACAAACTATATTCTTTGGATATTAAGGAATTCGAAAATCCTCTCTCTTATTCTCTTTATGCTTAACTTTTTAATCCATTGACACAAATTTATATTTCCTTTTAGTAGAAAATACCTCCTTTTTAACAATGCCACATAATCCATTAATTATGTATCACATTATCCTCTTATTTTGTATTATTGGTATATTCTCTTTCTTTTTCTCCATTGGGGCTCCTTGGACTCCAAGAAACTCCAATATTTTTAAATCCTTTATAGTAGATACTTATTATCATTCTAGAAGCGTCTATCGCCATTATTTCTTAATATCTTATTTATTTCTTCATTAAAATATCTCTTTTTGAGGATTTCTCTTTATCTCTCTTTTTATTTTCCTTACTGGAATTCCTTTTAACTATAGGAACCTTATGGATACGAAAATCCACCAAAGATAACTCAATTATACCTCTTTCCACTTATTTCCCACATTTTATCATTGTTTTCAATTTCTTTCTTAATAAAGAAATATTTAATTGATCTTTTCTTGTCTTGTTGCATTATCTTTGCAACTTTAGACTCCTTGAAAACCAAGGAACCCAAGAGACCCAAAATCCAAATTTGGATAATATTCCATTGCCTTCTAGAGGTTTCTACATCTTTCTTTTCTCCGTCTCTTATTAATAATGGAGTTTCTTTTGTCTTTTCCTTGTTATTGGGCCCAATAGCCAATAAAGCCCACAACAACCAACAAGGCTATTGTAAACGAAATCCTTTTGTTAAAAACAATTATATCATTATTTGTTAAAATATCTTGAATAGGAGAAATTACATTTCTCACCTAAAAGAACCCAAAGTAGGGGAAGATCCAGTCCAGGGAGATGGAGCAACGTGTCTAGAGGAAGGTCTTCTGAATCATCAGTCTCAGTCATAGGTCTGCTGAGGAAAGAGATACAGATGCATGATATTTGTGTAAGGTCGCACTCTAGTCAGTGTTGTGGTGCAAATTTTCAGGGTTGTTGTATCTGCAGACAGGTGGGAAACTTTAGAAGGCAATAACCCTAGTTACATCAAGTTGTAACACAGTTCCCAATCATAGTACCAAAATGCTCTGAGACAGGCTCCAGCTGTAGGAGCAAGTTCCTCTGTAGCTTCAGGTTCCCGAGTTGGTGCAACACCCAGTGCTAGGGAAGGACAACATGGACATTGTGGGAGAGGAAGAGCTTCAAGACGCTTTTTCTCTTTGACACCATAAGAAGGCATTGTTTCTTCTCTTGTAATTACAGGAGAAATGCTTTTCTTTAATAGAATTTCAGTTACAATCTTGATAGATCTGAGTGCTACTCACTCATTTATACAAAGTTCTTTATCTTGTGAGCTTAACCTATTAACCTAGGAGTTACCGGTTAAGTTATTGTTGAGGGTTGTGTTAGGTGAACCGACGGTGTTGATAGAGTTTTATCCCAGATTTTTGTTGACCTTTGGTGATTACACCATTATGGTTAATCTTATACCCCTAAATATTAACTCTTTTCAAGTTATCTTGGGTATGAATTACCAAAAGACGTATCGAGTTCAGCTTGATTGTTGGAAGAAGGAGGATATCTTTCAACAGGGTGGATTTTCTTATATCTTTACTGGAGACAAGAAAGTCTTGCCTACGTGTATCATATCAGCCATTGTAGCTGATAAGATGTTGTAGAAAGGCTGTGAGGCATTCTTGGCACATGTAGTAGATACTAGAGCATAATAGAACACAGTCAATCTATGGGATGTGCTAGTGGTGTGTGAGTTTGCAGATGTTTTCCCAGATGAGTTGTCAAGTCTACCTCCTGAAAGAGAGAATGACTTTGACAACCATGTGTTTCCAGGTAGTCAACCAATAGTGCTACCAGCCTACAGAATGGCACCTACAGAGTTGAAGGAACTCAAGATTCATTTATAGGAAATACTGGATAAGGGTTTCATTCGACTTAGTTCTTCACCATGGGGAGCTCTAGTCTTGTTTGTGAAAAAGAAAGATGCTACTATGAGGCTATGTATACACTACAGACAGTTGATTAAGACCACCATCAAGAATAAGTATTTGTTGTCTAGGATAGATGACTTGTTTGATCAGTTGCATGGAGTGACAATCGATTCTAAGATAGACTTGAGATCTGGGTATCATCAGTTGAGGATAAAGGCTTCAAATATTCCTAAGTCGACTTTTAGAACAAGATAAAGGAATTATGAGTTTTTGGTCATGTCGTTTGGACTGACTAATGCCCTAACAGCTTTCACTGATATGATGAACTGAATTTTCACGCCGTTCTTCGTTCATTTCATAGTAGTTTTCATAGATGACATTTTGTTCTACTCCAGAGATGATGAGCAGCATGAGCAAAATCTGAGGATAGCATTACAGTTGTTGAGACAACAACACTTATATGCTAAGTTCAATAAGTGTGAGTTCTGGTTAGCTGAGGTGTCTTTTCTTGGACATGTCATCTCATGAGATGAAGTGATGACCCTAAGAAAGTCAAATATATTCTACATTGGGAGCAACCTTAGACTCTTATTGAGATCAGAAGCTTCTTAGGATTGGCAAGTTCCTATAGATGGTTAATCCAGAACTTCAGTGTTGTAGCGTCACCTCGGGCATGCTTAATGAGAAAGAAGGCACTATTTGTCTAGTTAGACAACTGTGAGAAGAGTTTTTAGACCGTGAAGAAGAGGTTGACTACAACACCAATGTTATCCCTCCCCAAGGAAGATAAGGGATACATAGTGTTTTGTGATGCTTCAAGGAGAGGTTTAGGTTGTGTGTTGATGCAGGAAGGCAAAGTAGTAGCTTATGCATCTAGACAGCTAAAGAAGAATGAGGAGAATTACCTGACACATCATCTGGAATTAGCTATAGTTGTTCATGCTCTTAAGATATGACATCACTATCTTTATGGTGAGGCATGTCAGGTGTTTAAGGATCATAAGAGTTTGAAATATATTTTCACCCAGAAGGATCTGAATCTTAGACAACAGAGATGGTTCTAATTGATCAAGTATTATGATGTGATGATATATTATCATCCTAGTAAGGCGAATGTGGTACCAAATGCCCTCAGTAGGAAGTCAAGTTCAACAATAGATGCATTCTCTATGGCATGTTTCAAGAGAGACCTGCTAGTAGAGATGCAGAAGTTGAACTTAGACATAGGGGTGACAGAGCAGGGTGGTTTGATTGCACAGATGCATGTCAAGCGTACCTTTTATGATCAGATCAAGGAGCTTCAGTAGAGTGACAGTGAGTTACGACAGATCATGCAGGATATGACAGAGGGAAAAAGACTAGAGTTCAGATTTTTAGAAGATGGTTTGTTATATCAACATGATAGGTTGTGTGTACCTGGAGATAGTGATTTGAAAGAACATATTATTGAGGAAGCACATGCATTGGTGTACGCTATGCATCCAGGAAACACTAAGATGTACATGAATCTCAAGGAGTTGTACTGGTGGTTAGGTATGAAGACAGATGTTTCTAAGTACGTGGCTAGATGTAGTGTGTGCCAGTAGGTTCATGCTGAACATCAAAAATGTGTATGTACCTTGCAATCTCTTCCTATACCAGAGTGGAAGTGGGAACATATCATAATGGATTTTGTGGTAGGGTTGCCCTAGACTCCTAGAGGTTGTGACTCAATATGGGTGATTGTGGATAGAATGACTAAGTCTGCTCACTTTCTTCCTACTAAGTCAACCTTTGATGTCCCAAAGTTGGCTAAGATATATGTGGATGAGATAGTCATGATGCATGGTATCCCAATTTCAATTATATCAGATAGAGGTCCTAAGTTCACATCTAGGTTTTAGAATTAGCTACATCATGCTTTGGGAACAAAGTTGAGGTTCATTATAGCTTTTCACCCATAGACGGATGGTCAGTTAGAGAGGACCATTCACACTCTTGAGGACATGCTGAGAGCATGTGTCTTGCATTTCAATGGAAGTTGGAAAGAACACTTGTGACTTGTAGAATTTGCATACAACAATAATCACCATTCTAGTCTTGGTATGGCCCCGTATGAAGCTCTGTATGGTAGAAAGGGTAGATCACCCATATGTTGGTACGAGGTGGGTGAAAAAAAGATTCTTGGACCAGAGATAGTGGATTTGACTACAAAAAAGATTACAATGATCAAACAACATTTGAAAGCTGCGCATGATAGGAAGAAGATTCATGCTGAGAAGAGACGTAGACCTCTTGAGTTTGAGGTTGGTGATGAAGTGTATCTGAAAGTTTCACCATGGAAAGGATTGTTGAGGTTTGGCAAGAGAGGAAAACTGACTCCTAGGTTTATGGGCCCATATCCTATAATTGAGAGGATTGGACATGTAGCCTACATGTTGGATTTTCCATCTGATTTGGCAAATCTACATGATGTGGTTCATGTATTGATGCTGAAGAAGTGTTACCCTGGTACAGAGAAGATAGTGGAGCCAGAACGTGCACAACTCAGAACAAATGTGTCTTATGTTGAAGGATAGTACAAATAGTTGATCGGAGGATCAAGAAACTCAATAATAGAGAAATACCATTAGTGAAAGTTTTGTGGAGGAACCACAACCTAGAGTAAGCCACATGGGAGCCTGAGTCAGAGATGCATAACAAGTTTGCTTTTCCCTTTTAGTAATTTCAAGATAAAATTCTTATAAGGGAGGGAGATTGTTATGACCCACTTCAAAGTTAACTAATGAGTACAATGATAATATCATCATCATGTTAATTAAGTTAAGTTAAGTGATCATGTTGTGATTAGTTCTTTGATCTAGTGTTATAGTTTAATTAGCATGATTCTCACTTTGTGGTTGTAAAGGATTTCATGCTTGAAACTTTGCAAAGGAAATCATTCGAATCAGACATTCGAGGCAAAATATATGATGATTTGAAGTTCTTGGGTTGAATCTACAATTTACCCAATTATTAGCCTTATTAACCCCTTTCCCCTTTTCTTCCTTATCTTCTTCCCGAATGAACCAGAGCACCACTTGAGAAGCGGAACCCATAGAAATGCCCGATCAGCCAACATGGGTGTGATTTTTGGGCTCCTAGCTGTGATCCAGCGGTCATCTTACTTCTCCTCTCTTCTTCTTCTCCTTCCTTCCTCCTCTACCTCACCCTAGCCGCACCCAACAGGAGCCCAACCTGCTAGGGCAGCTGACTAGTTGTAGGTGTGGTGCCCTGCAATGTTGCCAGACCAACAGAGGAGGAAGGGTGGCTATTTAGGGCTAGTAAGGGAGAAGTCGAGCTCCAACCATCTCCTACCTCGCCTAATCGTAGTACCCAGCCACCAAGGAGAGGTGCCCAAGTAGTAGGGATGGTGCCCCCATCTAGTCCGAGCAATAACAACTGCTTTCGTGGCTTTGTGCCACCTTGGGCGCAATGTAGCACCAAGGAACGACTTCCTTAGCTCATCTTTGAGGTCCAAGCATGAAGCAACATTGAGCGACGCCCAAATCAAGAAGTTGTGTGTGTGCTATGTTTGAACTAGGGCTGTCCTAAGGTAGAAGAACACCCTGCTAACTCTCAAAAACTGGCCTCTAGACGCATTTTAAGTCGATTTTGGTCATCTTGGACCATTGTGAGTAGAATCTCACTCCCAAACGCAAGTATAACTCACATAATTAGACGTTTTGGTTGAAATTGGTGTTATTCACGGATGTCAGCATTTACCCAGGTATCAGGCAAAGCCGACATCGCTTAATTTCTAAATTTGCATGAATTTCTTAGTTACACTTGCACATCACTAGTTAGTTGATTGATGAGTGTGATTTAGATTAGTGAAATTACATGATTGATAGAAACCTAAATTTCTTAGTAAAATGTTGAAAACAGTGGCACACAACCAATAACGGAATAGTTTGGGAATAAACCCAGGTTGTACGATTTTAATAATTTAACAGATGCATGATTTCAATGAAATGACAATGACATGTAAATGTCAACAGAAACCTAGTTGCACACTCCCTATTATATTTAAGGTGTGTGGTTCAGTCTTAACATGAATTGGCACGTTTCTCAAGGTTATTATTAGAAATTCCCAATAATTAATATTAAATCTTGCCATGATAAGTAATTAACCCTTAATTATGTTATGATAGGCACAACTCACGATTTGGGTTGATGTGGACATTTTTCGAGGTTTTATAGATAATTTACAGATGTTACTAATGATTTTTTTCATATATCAAGTAATTAACTCTTATCAGTGTATTAAGAGGTTCAATTTCATGAATTTAGTGTATAAATGTCAAGTGGACATGTAACCTATTTATTTAAAAATTTTAATCTTCCTGCAAGTACAATATGTTGATTATTTATTATTTTTCACTAGTTTGAATAAACTGCACTGTCAAATTTAGAATGATATTCATGTTGTGTTATAAAGTTCAAGTAAATAGACACGGTACCATAGACATACCAGAGTCTAGTATAAGTAAGTGAAATGTACAATCTAGTAAGAGCCTTCGAAAATTAGTGAAATAATAGATTTAAGGGCCCTAACACTATAGAATCCCTATGAGAGGTTTGCGCCTTAGGGATGAAACGACCTATCCTAGTGGTGCGTCCAGTTTACGGGGTCGTAACATACCAACAAGTGGTATGGGGAATGAAGCCCTAGTGGAAGTCTCCTTAAATTATAGTTAGTAGTGTCTAACATCAACCAAAAGTCCTGGTGGCACTGGAGTACAGAAAAGCCAATAGGTGGATTGACTCTCTACCTGTGTGCTCAGGTTAGAGGAGGAGTCTAGTTTATGGTACAATAGGAGTGCCGAGGCCAGAGATCCAGTTTTCCCTGTTGCAGACTAGGAGAGTAGTCGGACTTAGCTATCCCGGGGTGTCGGCTAAGTCTTGTATGGTGGGATCGTAGTTTGCTAAGAGTCTTCATATGTAGAGTACACAACATATGATCATGGCATAAGATAATATATGTTCATATAGGTTCACATAGTTTCTTATAAGTTAAAGAGTTAAGAAAGATTTGAGTTAGATTCACAGTAGTTGTCCTTTAAATGAAATTTTTGTATTCTCTGTTATTTAATCGTATCTACAACCTTGCAGTAGTTGTTTTCTTAATGAAATGTTGACATCTCCTGTCACTTAAATTATATTGCTTAGATCTACTCAGTATAGTATTAAAGTGTATTTTATTCCAATTAATCATCATAAAATGAGTTATCTACGACAGTTGGGTGAAATTCTATTCACTGAGCTAGTAGCTCACCAACCTACTGAAACATTTTTTTAGGCCAGCGTCAACATGAGGAAGTTGAAGGATCTTACAACACAAGTTCGTAGAAGGTAGTTCATAGTTAGATAGAGGTCTCTTAGTCCTTTCCCCTCAGTCCTTGGGCATGTGGTGTGGTAGAGAGAGAATGTAATATTATATGTAGTTTAGTTTTAAGTTATCTATTGTGCTTTATTTTCTGCATGAAAAAAATGTAATATGTCATGTAACTCAGTTTTATCTTCCTAGTAAGGTAAATGGTAAGTTACTTCCGTAGTTAATACGATTTGGTGTTATTCAAGTTATAAGACTTTCCTTTAAGTTAATTTTAAGTGATTAAGAAAAGAAAAGAAAAAGTTAAGGGTGTATTTGTATTACGTTAAATCCTCTTATTATGCCCTAATCTCATGACTAGTGGTAATTGTGGGATCGGGCGTGTCAAATAATATCTTATGGTTTATCCAACCACCTCAAGATATTGACAATAAACCCTAGTCCACCGTAGGGTTGCCTAAAGAGGCTCACATTCTCATGTCAGATACAAAAGATAGGAACGAACAAAACAATATATCACATACCATCACATATTCCATGTTTAGAGTATTCATTTCATCAGAGTGTATTACTCATAGACATAGTCTTTCACATCAGAGGATCTTGGGTCAAAATCACACAAAATGACTCATCCCCAAATATTTGAAGTCTAATTGTAACGACCCTGCCTCCCAGTAACCTCCAATTAAGGGCGACCAAGAGGTCAGAGTTGTTATCCCAATAAACAAGATCAAAGGTTCGATAAATAATCAATGACAATTATCAAATTCTACCAACTAAACTGAAAAGTGGTATAAAATAAAACTTTGCATACCTTTTCAAAAACTTGGATATCTACTTCTATCCACATATGGAGTCTATTCTAACTAATCCTCCTTGTACTTTAATTCTTATTTAATTACACCTATGATGTATTACTGTTTGTCTTTTTCAATCTTGTACCTAAAATGCCGACAAACAAAACGTCGGTCAACATATCGGAATATGATGGTATGTGGGGACACCCAAAATTCCACAAATATGGATAACAATCTAAATATCACAATCAAGTTAATTAACAAGCCAATTTACTCTTTCAATGTGACATTCTCCACGGCTTTTTCCCTAACCCTAGCATACCCACCATAGGATTTCTCTTCTTCCATTGACTTAAGGACACCTTCTCAATCCCAAGCTTGGTGCCTAGGGTCACCCTTCATGGTGCCCTTTAGTCATGCAATATCATAGGCCACCTTCTCAATCTGAAGCTTGGGGCCTGGGGTCACCTCTCATGGTGCCCATTGGTCTTCCCTCCTGGGCTTGACCTATTTGCATCATCCATCACGGTGGCATGTAGGTGCGAGAATGAACACTTATTTTACAATTGTGATAATCATAGTGAGTTTATAATTTGCAAGTATGAACATCCAACTGGGAAGTTGCATTCAATGCGATGAATCATCTGAGAAACTCTTCGGGAAACTAATGTGATTAACCATAATTAACAACATACCTCTCAAGTTAACTTGATTGCAGAAATAATTCAACCAATTAAGAAACCAAGCAAGCACACACCAAGTTGATCCTAAAATAGGCATCCAATTTTCCTTATCATTAATCATGCCATCATGGTCTATTAAACATAGCTCACTTTCTAGGGTTTCTAGTCCGCTTTTAGGGTTTCCATTGCAATTAGGGTTCTTCTTTATTTTTTTTTACTCTTTTAGTCCCTAATTTTATACAATTACTCTCAAACCCTAATTATCTCATCTATATTTCACAAAAGATGTTAAGGTTACCTTTTAACAACATATTACCTTAATTTCATATTAAAGCTACAATTAACCATCAATTAAGTCCATGTCAGCCCCCCCGACACTAGTTGAAGTTTATAATATCCTGCGATCCATAAATCCCTACAAAGCCAGTGGTCTGGATGGCATTGATGGCTCCTTTCTGATGGCTAATTGGCATACTATCAAGCAGTCTGTTCTTTCTACTATAGCCAAGGCCCTTGGTGGAGAAGCACTTAATGCTGAGCTATGTGCAGCAACAGTTGTCCTTATTCCAAAGGTCTCTAAACCTGAATCATGTGAACAATTTAGACCTATATCACTGAACAATATTAATCTCAAGTTAGAATCTAAGGTGGTTTTTGAAAGAATCAAATCCTTCCTGGAAGGGTGGGTGTCCCCATCACAGAGTGCTTTTGTTCCTGGTTGTAAGATAACAGATAACATTATTATTGTCCAAGAGATTCTTCACAACATGCGAAGGAAATCAGCTAAACGGATGATGGCGATTAAAGTTGATCTATCCAAAGCATATGATCGGATGAATTGGACCTTTGTGGAGGACACGTTGAAGAAGACTGGTCTACCTGAGGCTATAATTCATTATATCATGGGATCCATGACTGAAGGAAAAGTGTCCATTGCTTGGAAGGGCAATTTGACGGATAGCTTCAAAGCTAGCAGGGGACTAAGACAAGGAGACCCATTGTCTCCTTACATCTTTGTGTTATGTCTGGAAAGATTAAGCCAACATATAGATAGCAGGGTGAGAGCTAAGGATTGGACCCCGATTAAGATATCAACTAATGGTCCAAAGATCTCTCATCTGTTTTTTGCAGATGACATGATCCTTTTCGCAAAGGCAGACTTTAAACAGCTTAAAACGATCCAACAGTGTTTCAAGGAGTTTGGTGCGGTCTCTGGACAAGCCATCTCTGTGAAGAAATCTAATATCCACTTTGCGAGAAGTGTACCTAGAGCTTCAAGAAGGTTGCTCTGTAGGACGAGCGGATTTACAGAAGCTGCTGACCTGGGCAAATATCTCGGAGTGCCACTTATTCATAAGAAGGTTTCTACCAGCACATATGGTGAAATCATCGAGAAGGTGACAAATAGTATTAATTCTTGGTCTGAAAGGAGCCTATCTCTTGCTGGTAGGGTGTGTATGGAAAAATCCACCCTCAGTGCCATCCCTACATACACGATACAGTCGGTTGTCATTCCCATGAAGGTTTGTGATAGAATAGATGCTAATGTGTGATCCTTCATATGGGGAGGGGGGCACAAATCCAACCCCTTATCTTTAGTCGCTTGGAACAAGGTAACGAACAACAAAGAAAATGGAGGCCTTGGCATTAAATCAATGCGTGAGTGGAACCAGAAGATGATCAGTATACATGCCTGGGAGATTGAGACTGGGAGGAAATCGCTTTGGTGCCATCTAATGAAGGATATGTACAACAAACATACCAATAGAACTACTGGAAATGCCTCCAGGCTGGGTCGTGCTGTCCTGAATTGCAAAGATTTTATTGATGAGAATTCCACTTGGATTCCTATTAGTGGCAACAACATCAATATTTGGTACAATAAATGGTGGAATCATGACACCCAGTTATATAATCGAACTAAGAAGCCTGTACCAGCTGAGTTGGAAGATTTACAAGTGGCTAGCCTTGTTAATCTCAACAATGAATGGGACTTTGAGTTCCTGAAGGAATGGATTGCAGACGAGGACATCAAGAAAATCTTAAAAATCCCTGTCCCGGAGGATTCACAGCTGAATGATATTCAGGCATGGCTCCATACTGATAACGGGCAGTTCTCCACCAAGACTGCCTACAGAACTCTAATATCACAGAAGGAAGTCCAATGCCAGGGCAAATGGAACACTATTTGGAAGCTCAAGGTCTCTGCGAAAGTCAAGTACTTTTGGTGGCTTGTGGGTCATAGAGCTATACTTACTAATAGTAGGCGGCTCACAAGACAAATGACAAATATTGCGGACTGCCCTAGATGCGGAGGAGATGATGAAACAGTGCTTCATGCTTTACGGGACTGTCCAAAAGCCATGGACATCTGGAGCAAATTGTTGAGTCCTCAGGAACTGGTGGCGTTTAATGATGCAAATGACATATGGTTGTGGCTAAGCATGAATCTGTCAGGGGAAAAGAAG